>CM033322.1:48223607-48823607 GCA_019359835.1 Pharus latifolius
TCAAGGAGCCACATCAGATCAGGAAAAACCCAGGAATTCACTGAAAATCATCAAGGAATCGTATGGTATCGGGGAAGGATTTGTGTACCCCGAAATACAGACCTTAAGGAATTAATTCTTTTCGAAGCTCATAAAACCCCATATTCACTACACCCTGGAAACACCAAGATGTACAAGGATCTGAAGACGCAATTCTGGTGGAATGGGATGAAGAGGGAAATCGCGGAATATGTCGCAAGATGTGACACTTGCCAAAGGATTAAGGCCGATCATCAGAAGATAGCCGGAAAACTGCAACCCTTACCAGTGCCAACCTGGAAATGGGAAGAGATTGGTATGGACTTTATCACAGGACTTCCCAGAACACAAGGGGGATATGATTCCATATGGGTCATTGTGGATAGACTCACGAAAGTTGCTCATTTTATACCAGTCAAGAAAACGTATAATGGCAACAAATTAGCGGAGCTATACCTGCAGCGAATAGTGACACTGCATGGTATCCCGAAAAAGATCGTTTCAGATCGAGGAACACAATTCACATCCAAATTCTGGAACCGACTCCACGAAGCTTTGGGAACCCAATTGCAGTTTAGCACTGCATATCATCCACAGACAGGAGGACAGACTGAGCGTGTAAATCAAATCTTGGAAGACCTTCTCAGAGCTTGCATCTTAGATTATGGAACCTCTTGGGAAAAGTGCTTACCATTTGCGGAGTTTACTTATAATAACAGTTACCAAGCTAGTCTGCAAATGGCACCCTTTGAAGCTTTGTATGGGCGCAAGTGCAGAACTCCACTACACTGAGACGAGCTAGGAGAAAGGCAAGTCATTGGACCCGAACTAATCGAAGAAGCTGAAGCACACGTCAAGCTCATCAGAGAACGATTAAAGGCAGCACAGTCACGCCAGAAGAGCTATGCCGACAACCGAAGAAGGGAATTGTCGTTTGCACCAGGCGAATCAGTTTATCTCAAGGTTACACCGTTAAAAGGGATGAGAAGATTCCATCAGAGAGGAAAACTGTCCCCAAGGTACATTGGGCCATTCAAAGTCCTTAAGAGGAAAGGAGAGGTATCTTAGAAACTGGATTTACCATCAGACCTTGGAGAAATTCATGACGTGGTCCATGTCTCGCAACTCCGTAAGTGCCTCAAGGAACCAACGGATCAGATAGAACACCAGTGGATCCCGCTTCAGAAGAATCTCACTTACCTCACTCAACCATTGCAAATACTGGCTAGTGATGAGCGTCAACTCAGAAGAAAGAAAATCAAGCTTTGCAAGGTTCAATGGGAAGATCACTCAAAGGAAGAAGCGACTTGGGAGAAAGAGGATGATCTGCGGCAGGCTTATCCCTACCTTTTCCCTTCTCTAGGTAAATCTCGGGGCGAGATTTCTTTAAGGAGGGTAGGCTTGTAACACCCTAGTTTTGGGGGTGAAAAGTTTTGCATAAAAACCCTGCATGCATGTATCTCTGTAGTAGTAGCCAGATCAGCTGAACTCTAATCTCTCCCAAACCCTAAAAATCCCCAAATCTATTCTCTAGATCCAGATCAAGATCTGACCATCCAGATTTAACCTACCAGTTACCCTGAAGATAAAAGTCTTCAGGAGCCAGATCAAATTCTGACCCTAACTCCCAGTACCTAAGCCTTTCTCTGTTCTCGAAAACAGGAAAAATTCAGATATACTCTAAGTACCCCAGTTTCTAGGTAATTGAGTTATCCTGATTCAACCTTATCCAGACTCAAGTAACCCCTGGAATATGTTCCTAGGTTCATCCTAAACTCACTTCAAAAAGTTGGGAGCCAGATTAATTCATCTAAACACTTTTCGCAGTTTAGTCCAAATTTTACTGCGAATAAGTCCTTTTCTGTTTACCTGGGAGCCTGAAAAGGCTAAAATCCACGAATCAAATCCAACTCCAGAATTTCTTCAGGGAACACCTCCCAAATGCTATTTGATACAGATCTCCTGTTTGATCAGACTTCAGAATCTCTCTCCAATCACCAGAATTCGAGATCGACAAAATCCAGATTTAGTTTACCCTAATTTTACCCTATTTTCGAAAATAGGTGAAATCCCTCAAATCCTATCAAACTTTCTCCAAATTTGAGCTAAATGGGTATTAATAGAAATATTATACTCAGCCATGAAATCAAATCTCAAATTAAATCTCTCAAAGACCAGATTTGCAGTTTAGTCCAAAGCCAAACCAAAAATCATCGCAAATTAGTCCCTGGTTCGACCAGGCTACTGTGCACGACCAGGCCGTTCAAACGACCACGAGCGTCGGAGTTTGGTCGTCGCCGTTGCCACCGCTGCGGCTTCGTCGCCGGCGGTCTCCAGCGTTGCCACCCCAGCCACTGTTTCCCTGCCGCGTGTGCGCATCGTGTTCGCCACCGTGGAACCACCTCGCCGCCAGCAGCGCCTTCGCTCTCCCGCGCGCGCGCCCGACAATGGCAGCACAGTTGCGCCACGTCGCAAGCATGCCTTGGGGAAGCATCACTTCGCCTTCACCTCCACCAGAGCAGCAGGCTAAAGCCGGCACGGCCGCTGGAGCGCGTCACTTCGCCGGGATTCAGCCGTGTTGTCACCTCCAGCCCGCTTCACTTCCCCGTGCATTTTCAACCGTTGCAAGCTCCTTGCTGCGCCTATAAAAGCCACCCCAGCTCAGCTCAAACACACTCACACCAGAACCACTCAAATTCTTAACCACGCCGTCGTCTTCGTCTTCTTCGGCGAGCTCGAGAAGACGCTCACGGTGCCAGGCCAATCCACTGCATCGAACTCCAAATTGAAGCTACCAGTGAGTTACTCTCAACCACTTACCCGTGTAGTAGCAGCCAATTGAGTTCTATCGCACCTCATCGCCGGGAATTGCTGTTTTTCCCCGACAACTCCGGCGAGCAATTAATCCTTAACTAAGTCAAATTAGCTCTCGAGCCTGTAATCAAACATGATCAGTGGACTGTTTAGAACACATCTAAGCAACCAGAATCACCAATTTCGCTAAAATATGAAAAATCCCAACTTTGCACCTTGCATGTAAGCTGGAGCTCGCTGTTAAGCTTCTCTGGTGTTTCTCCAGACAGTCTAGCTTCGCACATAGCTCTTGTATTCCCCAGAGACCCTCCTCAAGCAAGGATTCGAGTTCGTTTGCCCTAGAACAGAAATGCCCAATTTTTGTGTCTTCTTCCCTAGCTCCGGCCGCCGGATTTTGTTCCCGGCCGTTTCAACCCCAACCACCTTGTCTAGTAGATGTGCCTCGACCCCATGAGTATTTTTGCCTTCTAGCTCGACACCTGGATCGGCCCAGATGATGAGGTATTGCCATGCCAAAGTTTGGTCCAGAAACTGTTGAGAACAGCTCGGCCACCGTGTTCTTCGCCGGTTTTCATCGCTTTCCGGCCATCTCCTGCCCTAGGTCCTGTTGAGACATTTGTTCCTGTTACAAATGCCTAACCACCAGACAAAGTGGTGCATCATTTGGAGCCCTGAGTCAAAAGATAAGGCTAACCCTAGTTTCTGGCCATGTCAACCCTATGCCAGGCTATGTCAGCCAGTGGCATTAGCCCTGTTCACCCACCTCTGGTCATGTAAAACAGAAATTACTTTGTCAAATAGCTGCCTCACTACCTTGTGCACCATATGCTTGAATCAAAACCTACTTTGGCCACTGGAAACTGTTCAAACCATGTCAATGCCATTCTAGAGCACTGTCAGCCTATGTCAGCCAGTGGCATTGAGCCTTTTCACGCACTTCCAGCCATGAAACATGGAAATAACTTTGTCCCTTAGACTCCTGATGTTGTGATCTACACTTTTCTCTACTGTCACAACTTGAGTTGAGCCCTCTATCACCCATCGACCTTATGTCGATGCCTTGAACCGAATGCCAACCTAAAGACGTTCGCTGTTTTTGGGCGAGCCAGTCACCACCTTGATATTACCCTGATATTTTGGAACCTTGTAAACCTTGACAACTAATTTTAACCCTGATCCCCACAGTTTAACTCTAATCGCTTCCAAACCTTGTTTTCCCAGAGTATTTTCTCCTTGCATCCTTGCATGTAGTGAATTAGTAAGAATAGAATGAATTGTAATGCCTGTTTGCTTGTTTGATCTTGTTTAGAGCAAGAGTCCGGGGTTGAAGATCTTGTCGCTGAACCATCATCAACTGCTGATACTTACGACGCGGAAGGCAAGTCATACTTTGATCATATTGAGACCCATATTTTATGAATTGCTATGCTATTCCATGAGTAGATATCTCATTAATATTGCATATGTTGAGATCAATGATATTATGGCAGTGATTGATTGAATACTTGATGAATGTGAACTTGTTAAGATAGCAAGCCATGAACTAATAAAGGTATAAACATGTACATTTATATTCATGAAATAGAACCCCTAGCCGTGACCAGTATTTTGGTATGGAATGGTGGTAGCACTGGAGGTGCTTGGCTGCACTGAAGGTGTAGGCACTGAAGGTGCATGGTTTGTGGTATGATCTGGTCACTGGCATGTAAGGAGTAGAACCTTGTGTTATGCGTCTAGTGGCATGAAAAACGTACCAACCACTTACCTGGTATGGGACAGGCGCAACCTAGTAGCTTTCTTAGTATTATCAGTTCCCTGCATGGCTTGTCGATCCGGTTTCTCGCGTGGAAACTGGTGGGACGCAGTTCGTCCATGAGTGATGTGATATCAGAAAAATTATGAGAGGATAAGGTGTAAAGAAGGAAGACGCCCTACGCCAGATTAAGTCGTGCGCGACTGTAATCAAAAGAGGTTATGTGTCCTGCGGGAACATAGACCCAGGCTAGGAAGTAAGGCAGTGGGGAGGACCCACAACGGTACTTGGGACTGGATCGTCCATTTACCGGGCAGGGATACTGTTAATACTAGACTGCAAAAACGTTGTGTGATCTCGGCCTTGTCACATGCGTATAAGTCGCATGGAGTTGGCCCGACTTGGAAGTCGAGTGAAAAAGTGGATTTAAAAAGAGGTACATCTCTGCAGAGTTTAAAAATGTATTCGAATACTTCGTGCTCCCGAGTTTTAGGAGTATGCCGCGGTGGATTAAATCCAGGGGGTGTGACACAAGTATTGTTTTATAAACTAAAATTTGTTAGTTCAAGATTACCCAAGTGGCATGTGTTGTCACGATAAGGGGCGTTGCCGTGGACTGTCATGTGTTGACGTGTCGCGGTAATACCATAATCTAGCAAACATATGATAACTAAGAGGCATGTGGATTTATGCCCTAAAGTATACGAAATACTGTTGAGTATAAGATTGAATGGCTTGAATGAAAATAATGTGATATGAGGTTATATCGCCTTGAATATGGGATATATGTATCACCATCAATATGATTTATTTACTGCCATGGGTATGATCAGAAGTTGAGTAAGAATTGAGAAAGAAATGTATTTTGGGAAAAACCCTTCACTCTTTCCCCAATAGCATAGGCTCATGTCATTTATACTGTAACTATATCTCTACCTCCCCTATGACTTGCTGAGTACATAAGTACTCACCCTTGCAACAACACCTCAATAGATGGAGCGTTCTATCACCTTGGAGGATGCCCTGAAGATGCTGCGGACCCAGGAGATGATGAGCAGTTTCCTCCGGAGCCCTGATGTGGTGCTGTCTGCTGTCAACCTCTGTTTCCTGTGGATTGCTTTTGGGCCTAGCTTCCGCCGACTAGATGTGTTATTTTGTTAGACCCTTGTGCCTTGTAAGGCACTGTACCTCGTTTTGTACTAAGGCCTGATGGCCATACAACTATGACTATTGTACTATTTTGCTGCTGCAATGTAACCCTGTGCTTGACTCATCCTGGGAAGTCAAGTGGTTTATGGGACCAGCTGCACCGAGCTGGGCTCCTCACAGGTGATGTCACAGTCGTGGCAGACGTGACAGCCACACACAACATTTTCTGAAAATTTAGCTTAGGGTTTTAAAAGCCCCGATTTTGAAAATAAAGACCCTTTTCTTCAAAACTGTGTGTGAAAATCTATTCTATATACATATATAAAGCCAAAGAGCTATTCTTGAGAAATTCCCCCTCATCTACATATACTTGCATTCTTATTTGGGACTTGTTGAGCACCATGTGGACAATGTGCTCACCCTTGCTTTTACAAACAAATTTAGAAGAAGGATTCATAGACCCTGAATCTTATGGTCTTGAACCCAATGTGGAACAAGAAGAAGAAACTAAAGACCCAGCTTGTTAGAGGGTTACGTACCAAAGTGGAGTCCGATGTGGAAAAGGCCGTACATCACCGCTGCTGCTGAAGAAGAAGACTGATGAAGTCCTTTTGCTTATTATAATTGTTTCATCTTGTGCCGACCCTTGTGTCGAAAACTCCTTAATTTTGTATCAACATTTAAGTGCGTCATTTTGGCGCTAAATTATTGTAATGTTGGTCCCTGTGATCAGCACTTGTTTTTAATTACTCGCATTTTTATATAATGCATCTTGTTGTTGTGAGCTGCAATGTGCCATTTCTGAGTGCAACCTACTTGGGCGGTTGCCACCGGATTCCTCAAATGAGGGTCCCACAATCACAGTCGGTTCTATATTCATACCCGTCTGTGATAATTCATAACCGTCTATGATAATCTCTCTATTGAACATACATCTTCTACGCAATATGTAGAGTTTTACAACTTGAAACTCTGTAGCTCTTCAACTCTGAATGCTCGAAAACTTGTTTTAAATGAACACTCAGATATTTCAAATGTAGTCCAAATGCTCCGTAAATTGGTTACAATGTACGTAGATCCAAAAATTGGTTACAATGTGGAGCATGCTCAAGTTAATGTTACATACAAATGGGGACTTTGACCGACAATTTCCACATACACAGCCATGCTATCCTCAACTTTCCACTTGCTGCGGCCCTGCAAAGACGAGAATTACAAGAGATATAAGCTATATCGATGGAAACAGAGAGATAAGGACGTACGGTTGATTACCTCTAAAGTATAACCCTTCCTGGTGATCCAAACGCACGCAACTGGTTTCGTTGGTGTCTTCAGTATCGACCTGTACGCCATCTTCAAATGGAGGCATCTCATCAAATTGATTGTATTCGTCCTCATCTACAACATTTTCAACTCGAACAATCCTTCTCTTGCCATGAAGGACGACGTGCCACTTCTTATTGGCCGGGTCAGTGACATAAATAACCTGAATGGCTTGCTTTGCAAGTATGAATGGCTCATCTTTATAAGCAACTCGATTGAGATCCACAGAAGTGAAACCATAACTGTCAACCTTCACACCCTGTGGGATTTGGACCCCTCGGCATTGAAACAGGGGAATCTTGAACAGTACGTAATCGAGCTTCCAAATTTCTTCAATGAACCCGTAGTACGAGTTCAATCCATGTACTACCGTTGTTGAGCCTGTCTCGCTGAACTCCTCATGGAAAGCTTCTACGCTCACTCCAGTATTTTGCACAGTTCTCTTTCAATCTTGAGCTTTCGTGTAAAATGTGTACCCATTGATGTCGTATCCCTGCCATGTCTGTACAGTAAACGTGGGCCCTTTTGCCAACCATTTAAGGTTGTCACTTGCGGACTCTCCGGTGATTCGCACTTTCATCCACGCGTTGAATTTATTGTTATGTTCTCCCATGATCCAAACCTCGGATTGGCGAGGATTGTCTTGTCGTAGCATCTCCTTGTGCTCGTCGATGTACGGAGACACCTCCGTCATGTGTTGCAGGACCCAAAAATGAGCTTTCGAGTACATATCAAAATCAGCAGTGATGGCTCTCCGTCCAATAGTGCCAACACCATCAAGCCTCCCCTCGTGACGAGACACAGGAACTCCTATTGCTTCTACCTCGGCCATGTAATCGACGCAGAACTCAACAACCTCTTCCGCTGCATAACCTTCGACAATGCTACCCTCGGGCCGGGACCGATTCCTCATGTAGGCCTTAAGTACACCCATGTACCTCTCGAATGGATACATATAGCGTAGGAACACGGGTCCACATATCTTGATTTCTCTGACAAGGTGGACGGTGTGATGGACCATGATATCAGAAAACGACAGAGGAAAATACATCTCAAGCTGACAGAGAGTTCGAACCACCTCGCTCTGCAGAGAATCCAGTCCATCGGGATCAATGACCTTGCAAGAAATTGCATTGAAGAAAAAATAAAGCCTCGTGATCGTCTCTCTGACCTTATGCGGCAGAATACTCCGGATGGGAATAGGAAGCATTTGTGTCATCAACACATGACAATCATGAGACTTCATACCCAGCAATTTCAAATCGCCCATGGACACAAGCTTTTTCATATTTGCGGAGTAATCCGATGGAACTTTAACACCATAGAGACACTTACAGATTTCTGTCCTCTCAGCCTTGCACAAAGTGTAGCATGCAGGGGGGAGGTATATACGGCCTTTATCGTCCTCTCTCGGTGCTAGCTTGGGCCTGATTTTCATTTCAATCATGTCACGTCGCACATTGACGCCATCCTTTGTCTTCCCCGGAATGTTCAGCAATAGGCCGATTAAACTGTCACAAACATTCTTCTCTACATGCATGACATCAATGCAATGGCGAACCTCTAAATGCTCCCAATACGGTAAGTCCCAAATTATCGATCTCTTCTTCCAAGAGTTCTTCGTGCGGGGTTTCAATTTATGACCCTTTCCAAACACAATGAATATGTCCTTCACCCGTGAGTAAACATCTTTCCCGCGCGTAGGCTTCGGGGCTGAACCATCTTCCTTGTGGCTGTCAAATTCCCTCTTCCTCTTACGAAACACGTCATTCTTCGGAAGAAACCTATGGTGACGCATATACACTATTTCGTGCAATTCTTCAACCACACACTCTCAGTCTCATCTTCGCAGTGGGGGCAGGCTTTGGCCCCTTTCGTACTACAGCCTGACAAATTTCTAGGGGCAAGGAAATCGTTGATGGTGCAGAATATCATAGCACGTAGGATGAAGGTCTCTCGTTTGTATGCATCCCATACCTGCACCCCTTCGTTCCACATTGTTAGGAGATCCTCTATCAATGGTGCTAGGTACGCATCAATATCGTTTCTGGGTTGTTTTGGTCCTGAGATAAGTACAGACATCATGATGTACTTGTGCTTCATACACAACCAAGGAGGAAGGTTGTAGATACACAAAAGAACCGGCCAAGTGCTATGCCGACTGCTCATGTTACCGAAAGGATTAATTCCATCGGTACTCAACCCGAACCTTATATTCCCCAATTCCACTCCGAAGGTAACAAATTCCCTGTCGATGTTTCTCCACTATGAAGAATCAGCGGGGTGTCTCAGCTTTCCATCCTTCTTCCGGTCTTCCGAGTGCCAACGCAGTAATTTTGGCTCTTTACGGTTTGCAAACAAACACTGCAAGCGGGGAATGATGGGAAAATACCACAACACCTTAGCAGGAGGTCCTTACTTTATCTCAACACAGTCGCCGTCATCGGTTCGGTCCTTACGCTTATAGCGGGATGCGCCGCACACCGAACAAACATGCATATCCTTGTAGTCATTACGGTAAAGGATGCAATCATTAAGGCATGCGTGTATCCTTTCTACTTCCATTCCCAAAAGGACACAACAGCTTTTTCTCTTGGTAGGTGTTTTTTGGCAACTCATTTTCTTCCGGGAGCATGTCCGCCAAAAGATCTAACAGTGCCATGAAACTCTTGTCGGTCCAGCTGTTACTTGCCTTCAATTTTAACAGTTCAAGCACAGAGGCCAACTTTGTGTACTTCGACTTGCAACCAGGGAACAATGGCTTTTTTGAGTCCTCAATCAAGCGGTTGAATTTGCCAAACTCCCTTTCACTGTAATTTCTTTCCACGTCACGCAACATATCATCTGAATTGTCATCCTCTGGCATATCCTCGTCGAAGTCGTTGTTCGGATCCGACATGTCCTGTTCCTCAACCTGAGTGGCACTTGTTTCTCCAGTTGGCTCTTCTCCATGGTGGACCCAACACGTGTACCCCTTTTTGAAACCACGTCGAATCAAGTGGGCGACAATTTGAGATGAGTTGGTAAACCCTTCTTCGCCATGTCTTGCTCAGCAACCTTTTGGAAATCAAAAACACCTTTCATGTATTCCTCACCCACTTGGTTGTCATTATACATCCAGTCTTGGATCATCTGCAATTAATCAAATTCATACACATGCTAATTACTAATACTCTATGTACGGTCGACACGCAATAAATTATATAAATCTAGCTAGCTAGTGTTTGATGCGGAGTTTGCGGTATAAATAGTTAACTACTACTTGAACTACAAGCAATTAGTTGGGGGCGTGGATAACACACATCATAAAGCAATTAAATAGCTACAGTACAGGTCAAAAATGAGTTACAACCAGGATTTGCTACTGTAGCTTCCCCTCCCAGTCTCACTCTAATTTGATCAATCAATGGAGATCGATATTGATGATGAAATCAAGTAATGTGTATGCCTTGGGAGCAAGTACCAACCTTGGATCTTCAAATTTTTGCCCCAAAATGCTCCCCCGGCCTTTCGAGATTTCGCTCTTCCTTGCCCCAAATCTCTTCGAACTGGACAGTGTATGTCGAGCAAGAGTGTACGACTAGCTCAGAACATCCGCCAAAAGACCTTTTATACCGGGCTCAATACAGACGATTCTATAAAATACCGTCGGTAATATCAGTGCATTTTGAAGAACAGAATATCACTGATGGGTTTCACTTTATTAAACCGTCGGTAATATCGGTGTATTTTTTGTAGAACTATGAAAGAAATATCACAGACTGTTATGAGCTCAAAACCATCCGCTTTAATATCACAGTCGATTTTTACTTCAGAACCGTCTGTGATAATTACAATATCACAGACGGTTCTGAGCTCAAAACCGTCCGCTTTACTATCACAGTCAGTTTTTACTTCAGAACCTTCTGTGATAATTAAAAAATCAACACTCTGCTCTACTTTCACGGACGGTGATAAGGTCCGAACCGTCTATAATATCCTGGATTGTTTGCAGTTGAACCGTTCGACTAGTTCAGTTGTTCCACTTGTTTTTCATATTAGGTTCTATCTTATTTTCAATGTTAGTATTTAAAAAAATGAACGTTGAGACTATTTAGTTTTATCTTATTTTTCATATTTGTTGTATATATATGTCTGTGGATGTTCAAAGAATGTTGAGACTATTACAGTCAGTCCTGAATTAAAACCGTCTGTAATGTTACTATCAGAGACGGTTTTGAGTTAAAAACCGTCTTGATTGCAGCATTATTTTCTTGTTAACATTTTCACACAGAACATCATTTGGTGATTATCAGTTACATAATCAATCGAAAAGCCAGATATATAAGGAAAAGAAATTTCTTATTTCTTACAATCTTTGCATACATAAGGGATACAAGCGACCAAAGCGTCGACCTGTTCTGAAAGTAATTTACAAAGTTCTCCTAGGGACGTATTAGCATCAGTAGCATCTACACTAGCCACCCCAGGAGAACTACCAATGGCTCTAAACCTATCTACATCATCTCTCAGCAAAGGAGTGGATTTGGTATCAGTAGGATCATCCAAGAAATTAAAACTGATGATACAAAGGTGTTGAAGAGGGGATATTCGAAGGATTGTTGTGGATCTCCAAAGGTGGAGATGAAGCTGCAACTTGAGGGGTTGCAAGGGGCAATGTGGCAACACAGGCCTCAGCACCCTTTAGAGTCTTCGCTGCAGCTCCACTAGAGCATCTTTCATCATTTCTGAGTCTCTTCTTTGGAGGGAGCATTTCCTCAGGCACTTGTGGATTTTGAAATGCATTTGTTTGGAGGTAATCAAGTCATAAAAGAAAGATCTGCATTAGAGTTTCAGAGAGAACTTACTTTCTGAAGATCCAAATCGAGTTCATTACTTATCTCTTCCTCATCACTCTCAATTTTAATAACCTCATTGGAATCTTGGCCCGCCATCAACGTGGGAGTTGAGGAGGGAATAAAGACAGGGATTTAGGAGCAGAATTCCTAAAAGACTTAGCCAAGAATTTGTAAGTCTTAAGGATTGAAGAGCCTCGCTATTTATAGAACCAGAAGGTGACGGTTCATATGCGCGGGTGCCTCGAATTAAAAAGCGCACTATTGGTTTTCAAGGTCAATAAATTCATGATAACTTCTCGGGAGATAAACTGCAACACGGCAAAGGAAGTAGAGAATTCGATGCGTTGGCACGGTTGGGGCTATCACAGACGGTTAGGAGATTAAAACTGTCTGCTTTAATATTATAGACGGCTCTGATGTTGTCGCGCCCCGAAACTGGGACAACGACTACTCCTGTAGAGACCTAGCTCGCTGCAGCTAGTCCCAAACCACAAACCTTTGACTTCCCAGGATGAGTCAAACACAGGAGTATATTACATTGCAACAGAGTACTCACAAAATATTAAGCAGTGTGGCCTGCTGGCCTTAATATTACATAAAGAGGATTACAATGCCTACAAGGCATTCAGGGTTTAGCAAAATATTTAACTACGCAGCAGAAGATAGGTGACCCTCCCACAAAAGAAGTTGAAGGCAGAACAACACACTTCAGGGTTCTGGCGGAACTGATTCTCCTCCTTCTGGATCCACGAAGTACTCCATGCCATCATCTTGATCAAGGTAGGCTCCATCTATTGAGTTGAATGTTGCAACGGTGAGCACTTACGTACTCAGCAAGTCATAGGTAAGAGTAGATACATATAGTAGTGATGATATGAACCTAGACTAGTCAAGAATTATTGATATTTGTAAAATAATCTTTTCCTTTCTCATCTCATCTTATGGCAGCACTTTTCATAATATAACATCATCATTCATGTTCACTAAATTATAGTACTACCGCGTCACATCGACACACGACAGCCCACGGCAGCACTCCTTATCATGACAACACATGTCATTTGGGTAATCTTGATTAAACATATTTTATTTAGAAAATAGTACTTGTGTCACACCCCGTGGATTTAATCCACCGCAGTAGACTCCTATAAACCCGGGAGCTCGGAGTATTCGAATACGTTTTTAACTCTGCAGAGAGCTACCAATTTACCCGCAAGATATTCCACTTTCAAACCTTTTCTATCATAACAAAATGATTGGACCCCTGACTCACTTCATATTGTGAGCGGCAAGGTGGAAATAACAAGAACTTTTGTTATGTATCACTTACAATTCACCCCCGACCCTATGGCTCTCAGCGAGACACAGTTGTGGCAGGTTGTACCCAAACCTCCACCCCTTTGCTTATTCCCATTACTGGGTCAGCGTGCTTGATCACCTTCAGTGATATGTGTGGGAGCCGCGCTCCGTGTTTATCGTGCATCACTACACATCTCATGCAGGGGTTTCATGTGCGATCCACATAATTACTTGTTCAGGCCTGTCCCATACCAGGCTTGCGGTTAGCACGTTGTTCAGGCCACTAGACGCACAACACAAGGTTCTAGTCCTTATATGCAAGTGACCAGACCATCCACAACCCTGCACCTTCAGTGCCTGCATTCCTTTGCAGTCTAGCACCTCCAGTGCTACAGCCATCCATACCATTTTTCTGGTCACGGCTAGGGGTTTTATTTCATGAATATAAGTATATAAATACATATAATAGTTCATGGCTCAAAACTTGTTTATTTCACATTTCACAGATAACCAGTCTAGTACTGCCAATTCATAAATCAACCATTCTCAATCTTTCACATGCAATATTGCATATATTCAAGGTTATATTATAGCAACATTTAAAATATAGGTTCAAGATGACCAAGGATATGACTTGCCTTCCGCGTCGTAAAATACAGCAGTCGATGACGGGTCAACAGCAAAATCTTCAAAGTCAGCTTCTGAATCTGCTCGACGACAAACAATCACACAATAATTGCTTATAATATTTAAAATGTTTTATGACTTATATGCAGAAATGCTCAACAAGAATGATTGAACTATACTGGAGATAATTTGAACTGCAAACTGAACTGAGTCGAGATTCTAGGGTTTCAAGGAATTTGGGCTAAGGATGGTGATTAGATAATCTTAGGGTTTCAGGATTACAATAGGGATAACAATTTTGTGGCTGGTTTAATCAAAACAGCGAATGTCAACAGATCGACATTCGGATCAAGGCTTGGAAATAGCTTTAAGAAAAGCTAGGATGCTTATCTCAAGTTGTGGTAGTAGAAGAAAATGTAGATCACAACTCTACAAATTCAGTGGACAAAGTGGATTTCAAATTACACAACCAGAAGTGGGTAAACAAGGTCAATGCCACTGGCTGACAAGCTCTGGCATAGAGCTGACAATGCCAAAAACTAGGGCTTAGCATAACTTTTGATCTGGAGCTCGAAATGATGCACCACTTTGTCTGGGAGGTAGGCTTGAGTAACAGGAACAATTAAGTCAACAGGATCTAGGGCAAGATATGGCTGGAAAGCAAGAAATTTGATGATGAACAGAGATGAATTGGCTGCACTGGAGCAGTTCTGGACAAAAACTTGGCAAAGCTATAACTTTTGATCTAGGCTGATTTAGGTGTCAGGCTAGAAGACAAAAATGCTCAGGAGGCTAGGGCACATCTAAAAGACAAGGTGATTTGGGCTGAAATGGCCGGGAACACTTTTCCGGTGATCGGCGCCGGAGAAGAAACACTGTTAGTTGGGGGTTTCTGCTACAGGCCAAAAGAACTTAATTCCTTGCTTGGAGAGCATCTAGAAGGTATAAGAAAGCTTCTAGTACAATTAGATTGGCCGGAGGATCACTGGAGAAGCCTGGCGACGATCGCCGGTTTCTGGTGAAGCTCGGTTTAGGGAAAAGCTTCGATTCTTGCTTAATTTCGAAATCCAACTTCACAGGCTTGCTTGATTTAGCTCACTGATCAATTTTGTTTACAGATACGAAAGCTAATTCGAATTGAATCGGGCTGCATTGCCGGAACAGGGCATTTAGCAATTCCGGCGATCACCGGCGATAAGGTGCAAGGTAATCCAATTAGATGGTACAGCACGATGAGAGTGGCGAGGGAAACTTACTAGTGCTGTCAATTTGGTGGTTGAGGCTGCGGTTGAGGCTGTCACTGTGAGGCCTCGAGCTGGTCTCGCCGGAGAAGAAGACTAAGACAGAAAATCTGAGACGTGGATGATTTCCAGTGAGGTTTGAGGGAGCTACTGAGCACAGGGATGCTTAAATAGGCAGGCGAAGCTTGCGAAGAGGAAACAATGAAGAGATTGGCTGCTGTGACTTGACTGGTTGCGTGCTGGAGCAATAGCGGCGAAGAAACAGTAAGAGCGGTGATGCGACGGCGACAAGCTTTCAGCTGATCACAATGTCGCCTCATCGGGACCTGGCAAAGCTTGTAGCAAGCGGTGGCGACAAGTACTGGCGCGGCGAAGCGACGTGGCGATGAATTGCTGACAAAAGCCGTTGATCGCGCGCGGGAACAGGCACTGGTCGTCGACGTAGCAGCAACCTTGCCACGGCGCTGGCTGGAGCGAGGACACGTGCGCACTGGCATGCACGGTCACAAGTGCGGAGAAGCTTGGCCGGCGGCGAGCGTGCAGGGCGCAAGGAAACCACGGCGAGCCCTGGTCGTGCGCACAGTAAACGGCCTGGTCGAATGCTTGCTGCTGTCCTGGTCGAAAATGGACTGAACTGCAGTTTCAATTCTTTGAGTTTTGGACTGAAATGCAAATCTGGAATTCTGGAAGGTTTAGACTGAAATTGATTTCACTAATCTGGTAGATTATATTCAACAAGGTATTTGGCAAAGATGGTTGATAAGATTTGACACATTGAATAGTTTTCGATACAAACTGAAAATAGGGTAAATTAGGGTAAAGTAGGATTTGAGTTTTGTCGATTTCGAATTCTGGCATTTAGGGTTCGATTTTGATATCTCCACAGAAGAGAAACTTGTGGCAAATAGCATTTTGAGAAGATTTGCTGAAGAAATTCTAAATTTGAAGTTAATCTGGAGATTTTAGCCTTTTTGGGTTTTCAGATATCAGATAAGGACTAATTTGCGATAACTCTTGGACTGATTTGTGAAAAGAGTCTAGATGATGAAATCTGGCTGTCAACTTTTTAGATTAAGGTATTGACATACCCATGATTATATTCCAGGAATAATCTGGTCTGAACTTGGTCAAGATTCAGATTAAATCTGGATTCTGAAACTTAGGGTATTTGGGTAATATAAGGTATTTCTGTTTTCGAAAACAGAATGGAGTTGATAATTCTGGGAGTTAGAGATAGAATTGGATCTGGGTTCTGAAGGCTTTTAAGTTCAGAGTAACTGATAGATCACATCTGAACAATCTGATCTTGATTTGAGGTCACAGGATAGATTTTGGAGATTTTAGGGCTTGAGATAGATACTGATCTGGCTATTACTACAGATACAAGCATGCATGCTATTGATGAAAAAGGAAATTTTCACCCCTAACTCAGGGTGTTACAGATGTCCACACAGTCTGTAATATGACTATTACCGACGGTTCTGAGGTCCGAACAGTCTTTAATATGCCTGAAATATTGAACTATTCAACTTCTACAAATACTTGTTCCCTCCCTGGAGTTTTGCTTCCAGTCGAACGCTCCACTTCTCTTTCTCCAAGAACATGCGGGAAAATTGTAAAATTTACATAAGAACAAATTTTTAGTTAATTTTTTTCATCATTAATGAAAAACAAGCTATTTATAGAATTTCCAAGTCGACGCTTCGTGTTCCCCGGCTAGTGCGCCGCGTAAACATCAGAAACCGAAAAGACACAACACACCGTTGAGAATTTGAAGTGGAGCGCACTACTTGTTTTCAAGGTCAATAAATTCATGATAACTTATTAGGAGATAAACTGCAACACGGAAAAACAGTAGTGCCCACTTAGGAAGTTGAAGCGTCAGATTACATAATTCGATGCAAATTAAATTTGAAGTAAATAATTAAGTCTCTTCATCTGCGCAGTTATTATGTGCGGTTATCAACAATTGCATGTAGAGAATTCGATGCGTAGGCACTGTTGGGACTATCACAGACGGTTGAGAGATCAAAACCATCTGCTTTAATATTACAGACGGTTCTGATGTCAAAACCGTCTGTAATATGACTATTACAGACGATTCTGATGTCCAAACCGTCTATAATATGAGAATTACAGACGGTTCTGATGTCCGAACCATCTTTAATATGCCTGGAATATTGAACTGTTCGACTTCTACAAATACTTGTTTCCCTCCCTGGAGTTTTTGCTTCCAGTCGAACCGCTCCACTTCTTTTTCTCCAAGAACGTGCGGGAAAATTGTAAAATTTACATAAGAACAAATTTTTAGTTAATTTTTTCATCATTAATGAAAAACAAGCTATTTATAGAAGTTCCAAGTCGACGCTTCATGTTCCCAGGCTAGTGCGCCCCGCAAACATCAAAAACCGAAAAGACACAACACACCGTTGAGAATTTGAAACGTCGATCACTATTGGGACTATCACAGTCGGTCCTTACATAAAAACCGTCTGTAATGCTACTATCACAGACGGTTGGAGTTAAAAACTGTCTGTGATATTGAAAGAAGTTGAGAATTTGAAGCGTCGGACATTGTTGGGACTATCATAGTCGGGCCTTACATAAAAACCATTTGTCATGTGACTATCACAGACGTTTTTTACCTCAGAACCGTTTGTGATATTCAAAGCACGTTGATAACTCGAGGTGTTTGGCATGCCACAATGCCATCCAGCCAAATAAGCCCAACTTCTATATTCTTTTTATACTATTTGCATGGGACCTGGACTTCTATATTGTTTCTATATTATTTGAAGGGCTTCGATGGACTGCCCTCACAAGCCAAAGATCGCGATAGTCGTTCCTTGATCGCACACAGTGCACATACCTTTGTATGGTCGAATGTTCATCAAAAGCTAAAGAAAGATAAAGAAAGAGGGAAGATAGCATGCAGTCCAAGAACGTGCTAGAAAATTGGAAAGTTGACATATGAACAAAGTTTTCATTAATTTCTTTCATCACTTACAAAAAAAGGTAAAAATACAGAATGCTAGGTCAAGGAGTGGTCTTAGCCCTGGCTGCATCTAGAATAAAGTCAGTTTGACTTGCAGCCAGGACGCAGGAGTCCTCCAGCGACAAATTGTCCTTCTTAGGATCAACTACTACCGCGTCGAGAAGGCCTGCGACCTCCCTCAGCTTCGCGATGGTATCCTTCATAGTCAAACCGCAGCCAGCGATGGTCATATCCGCGACTTTCTTCTCCTCGCGAAGACGCCTCGTCCTCGCCCTAGCATTGTCACCATCCGTCTTCATGCGCTGAATGCGCTGGAAGAGATCATCCAGGTCAAGCCATAACCGAGTGTGCTTGTCCATAAGGAGCTTGTGCTCCTCCTGGAGGGCCCTCAACTTGGCTTTCACCTTGCCTGAGTCTTCCACGGCTCCCATTCCCTATGCAAATCAACAGGTCAATAATGTACTTAACAGGGATTTACAATACAGGGGTAAGTCCAAAAGATTGAGAGTTCTTACTGGGGAGGGCGAGGCTGACGATGCCATCAAGGATGCCATTGGCACAGAGAAGCTAAGGAGTAAAACAGTTTGAGAATTATAAAAACTTATAAAGTAAATGACAATTATTCCACTGTCAAGTTATTTAGAGAACTTCCAAAGCGACGCTTCGTGTTCGCCAAGGGGGCCGTGCGCGAAGATCAGAGACAGAAAGTATATATCACAGTCACAGTCGGTTCTTTTTCAGTCGGTTATGACAAAGAATTCAAAGCGCCGCCAGCCGCGTGCAAAGTTTGAGATTTCACTTTTTCAGTCGGTTCTGACCTCAGAACCGTCTATGATAACTACACTATCACAGTCGGTTCTGAGTTCACAACGGACTGTATATATCACAGTCGGTTCTGAGTTCCGAACCGTCTGTGATATTCTAGTTATCACAGACGGTTCTCAGCTGAGAACCGGTTGTATCTATCACGGTCGGGTTTTAGGTCAGAACCGTCTGTGATAAGTAGACTATTACAGACGGTTTTGTGTTCAGAACCGTCTGGTTTACTATCATAGTTGTTTTTGACATCAGAACCAACTGTGATAACTGAACATATTCTCCCGACAGGCCTTCGCAGACGGTTTTCCATTGAACAGTTCATAACCGTCTGTGATGTGCCATCCTGGATGTCTGTTTTTGTGGTAGTGTTGATTTTCTGATTCGGACTTAGCTAGGCATGTTTTGTTCTCATATAGTCCCTTGGGAGAGAACAACATACTCGCCTACTACTGCAACCTCGTCCGCTTGCGGGGCCCCGGTTTAGGTGGTATCAGTAAGTATCCAGGAAGCTCATCAGTTCGCAACCCACAGTAGAGTTGACCAACTGATCGATGCGGCGAAGGGGAAAGTCTTCCTTCGAGCAAGCACTATTTAGGCTGGTGTAATCGCTGTCCAGGTCGAATTGCTAACCTGTGCTCAATTACCTCCCTTGGGACACCGGGCATGTTGGATGGTTTCCACGCAAACACATCTGCATTAGCTCGGAGGAAAGTAATGAGTTCGAGTTCCTATTTGTCATCCAGGCCTGATCCAATCCAAATTGTTCTAGATGGATCATCTGGGCATAACGGAACTAGTTTAAGCTTTTCCTCTGGTCGAGGGGCGACCTTGATCGTGTCCGCAGCTGTGGTGGTGATCTTGACATCCCAAAGAGGAAGTTGATCTACCAACTCCAGGGATAACCGATAATAAGTCAATGCCACATTGTGGCTGCCTCGGACCGAGATAACGTCTTTGGGGCCAGGTAACTTACTACACTGATAAGCATAGTGCATCGCCATCATAAATTTAGTGAGTTGGCCTGCCAAAAATCGCGTTATAAGCCAAATCAGACTCAATTATGTCAAAAGTAACCAATTTTGTTCGGAAATTATCCGGTTCAACCAGCGTGACTAGGAGCACCACCTGTCCTATCGGCATCATCAAGGGACCAGGAATTATCCCATAAAATGGAAGAATTATGGGTTTGATTTTCGAACGAGGGATTGGCATCTTGTCCAATGCCTTGACCAATAAAATGTCCAAGGAACTACATCCGTCGATCAGGACTCTTTTGACTCTCGCGTTACTGATAATTGGGGTAATGACCAAAGGTAGTCTCAATGGTCGAGTAAGCTCAACGGGACAATCAGAGCGATCAAATGTCAAAGGAGTATCTGACCAACGGGGGTATTGAGGTTTGCCAAGGGGAGCTTCCACTTGGTTCACCTCATGATAAAATGCTTTAAACTGACGTTTAGAAACAAAAGAGGACGAACCTCCAAAAATGACATTAACATAATTACGAGGTACCTGGTAGGACATTTCTTCATCCCTGTCGGCATCTCTAAGCCCGCAAGTCTGCTCTTTCAATGGCAAAGTTGGCATTGGCCCAATTCCCTGGTAGAAGTCATCTAGTTGCTTCAACCAGCTCTGGTAGTTCTCGAGGTCATGTCCTGGAGAGTTGTGGATCGGACAGCACTTCTTGCCTTCGTGCGAGTTAGTCGATTTTTCTAGTTGGTCGACGTTCTGGCCACCAGAAGCAGTTTCACTTTTAAATGAAAACTTATTACCTTTCCTCGATGAAGGCTTTTCCGCGACTGCGATCTCCCGGTACTGTCCGGTTCAATTCTTTTTAGACTTCTTTGATTTCCCGCCCGATGAAGACTCCGTCTTCTTGCACATATCTTCTTTTTTCACGTCCTTGAGACCTGGTTGGGCCGGCAAATTCCCTTTATCCACCATCCTATTCCACTCAACGGCCTCGGTTGCATCAGAGTAGCGGTCGGCCATATCAAAAAGATTGGCTACTGACCGAGGAGGGTGGATAAGTACATCTTTCGTGAACCTCCGATATCGAACGACGTGCTTAAACGCCCTGATAACGGAGTTATCATATATGTTTGGGATGGTATTTCTCACCCCGACAAACTTTTTAACAAACTGGCGAAGAGTGTCCGTAGAGGTTTGTTGTAGACGATGAAGATCATCTTCTTTCCCGGGTTTCTGATAACAATTCTGGAAATTATTGACGATGGCGTCGCACAATATTTCCCAGTTATATATCAGACCCTCAGGCTGATGGAATAGCCAGGTCCTTGCCAGTCCCTCAAGGATCGTCGGCAAGTAATTGGCCATGACGCGATCATCCCCACCCACCGCTTGGATAGCGGTGATGTAAATTTGAAGGAACTCTGATGGATTCTGGTTCCCATCAAACCTCTCAATAGCCCCTGACTTGAACTTATTCGGCCCGACGATCGCACGGAGGCCTGGCGAAAAAGCTTTACAGCCAACATAGGGACTGTGGAGAGTTCCGCCGTTTCCAGCATAACCACGAGTGATTTCACGCGAAGGGGACGCGCCACGTGGTCCTAGACGAGAATGCACAGGAATTCGATCCCGATCACGAGAACTTCCCACGTGTCTGGATTTGTCATGCCAAAGTGATCCGGATGGTAATCGATTACGCCTACCATGAATAGAGTGGGAATACTCCTTTTCATGGGAACGTATCGTAGACTGGGAGGAAGCTGTAGGGGTCACATCAGATGCGACCTCATCCAGCTTCTCCGCTAGGATCCTAGCAAAAGCCAGTTTGTCCGCGTTTGTGAGGGTAGGAGGAAAATTACGCAAAACCTCCACGATATATCGAAGTCGGCCATGAGCTGGTGAACCAGGTGTAATCGTTTCTTCATCTGCTGGTGAATATTCCGGGGGTAAAGAAGGCGTCTGGTCGCGCCTGCGACCATGTGGGTGACGGGAGGAACTAGGGGTGGCGTCATAACTGTCGCGCCCCGAAACTGGGACTACGACTACTCCTGTAGAAAACTAGCTCGCTGCAGCTAGTCCCATATATGCATAGCATACACATACCCTTGACGTCCCAGGATAAGTCAAGCACAGGAGTATATCATATTGCAACAGAGTCACTTACAAAATATTTAAGCAGTTGTCGCGCCCCGAGACTGGGACTACGACTGCTCCTGTAGAGACTTAGCTTGCTGCAGCTAGTCCCATATATGCATAGCATACACATACCCTTGACGTCCCAGGATAAGTCAAGCACAGGAGTATATCACATTGCAACAGAGTAACTTACAAAATAGTTAAGCAGTGTGGCCTGCTGGCCTTGATATTACATAAGGAGTTTACAATGCCTTCACGGCATACATGGTTTAGCAAAATAACATCTACACAGCAGAAGATAGGTGACCCACCCACAAAAGAGAAGTGGACAGCAGAACAAACACACATCAGGGAAATGACTGGACTGACGCTCCTCCTTCTGGATCCAATAAGTTCTCCACGCCTTCATCTTGATTGATGATTGCTCCGTCTATTGATTTGTAGGTTGCAAGAGTGAGCACTTACGTACTCAGCAAGTCATAGGTAAGAGTAGATACATATAGTAGTGATGATATGAACCTAGACTAGTCAACAATTATGGTTGTTTATAAAATAATCTTTTACTTCCATATCTCATCTCATCTTATTTCATGGCAGCACTTTTTCATAAAGTAACATCATCATTCATGTTCACTAGATTATAGCACTACCTCGACAAGTCGACACACGATAGCCCACGGCAGCACTCCTTATCATGACAACACATGTCATTTGGGTAATCTTGATTTAACACATTTTATTTAGAAAATAGTACTTGTGTCACACCCCGTGGATTTAATCCACCGCAGCAGACTCCTATAAACCTGGGAGCTCGGAGTATTCGAATACGTTTTTAACTCTGCAGAGAGGTACCAATTTACCCGCAAGATATTCCACTTTCAAGCCCATCCTATCATAACAAAATGATTAGACCCCTCCTCACAACCATGTATGAGTGGCAAGGTGGAGATAACAAGAACTTTTGTTATGCATCACTTACAATTCACCCCTAACCCTGTGGCTCTCCGCGAAACACAGTTGTGGTAGGCTGTATCATAACCTCCACCCCACCTCATTTTCCCATTACTGGGTCAAATATCAGATCACCTTCAGTGATAGTAGGAGTCAGCCTCCAAGTCAATCATCACAACACAACTCATGCAGGGGTTTCATGTATGATCCACATAAGTACTTGTTCCGGCCTGTCCCATACCAGGCTTGCGGTTAGCATGTTGTTCATGCCACTAGACGCACAACACAAGGTTCTAGTCCTTATATGCCAATGACCAGACCAACTACAACCCTGCACCTTCAGTGCCTGCATTTCTTTGCAGTCTAGCACCTCCAGTGCTACAGCCATCCACACCATTTTTCTGGTCACGGCTAGGGGTTTTATTTCATGAATATAAGTATATAGATACATATAATAGTTCATGGCTCAAAACTTGTTTATTTCACATTTCACAGATAACCAGTCTAGTACTGCCAATTCATAAATCAACCATTCTCAATCTTTCACATGCAATATTGCCTATATTCAAGGTTATGTTTTAGCAACATTGAAAATATAGGTTCAAGATGACCAAGGATATGACTTGCCTTCCGTGTCGTAAGAAACAGCAGTTGATGACGGGTCAACAGCGAAGTCCTCGATCTCAGCTTCTAGATCTACTCGACGACAAACCAAACAATACACACAAATATTACTTATATATTAAGATGTTTTAGGATCTATATGCGATATGCTTTACAAGAGTGACTGAACGATATTGGAGATAATTGAGATTCTAAGCTGAACTGAGTTGAGATCTAGGGTTTCAAGGATTTGGCTAAGGATGGGTGTTAGATGCTCTTAGGATCTCAAGGTTACAATAAGAACATCAGTTTTGTGGCTGGTTTGATCAAGAACAGCGAATGTCAGTGGATTGACATTCAGATCAAGATTCTGACATAACTTCAAGGAAAACTAGAGAGCTTATCTCAAGTTATGACAGTAGAAGAAAGTGTAGATCATAACTCTACAAATTCAGTGGACAAAGTGTCTTTCAAAATGCACAATCAGAAATGGGTAAACAAGGCCAATGCCATTGACTGGCATGCACTGGGATAGTGTCAGAAACTAGGGTTTAGCAACAATTATAATTCAAGGGCTCAAATCAAGTTGTGATAGAAGAAGAAAATGTTGATCACAACCTCAGGAGTCTAAGGGACAAACTTATGCCCAAAATGCACATCTGGAAGGGAGTGAAAAGGGCTAATGCCACTGACTGACATAGTCTGGCATTGATCTTGACATGGCCAGAAACTAGGGCTTAGCATAACTTTTGATCTAGAGCTCCAAATGATGCACCACTTTGTCTGGGAGGTAGGCAAGGATAACAGGAACAATTAAGTCAACAGAATCTAGGGCAAGAAATGGCTGAAAAGTGATGAAATTCAGTGATGAACTGAGGTGAACTGGTTGCACTCGAGCAGTTCTGGACAAGATCTTGGCATGGCTATATCTTTTGATCTAGGATGATTTAGGTGTCGGGCTAGAAGACAAAAATGTTCAGGAAGTTAAGGCACACATAGTGGACAAAGTGATTTGAGCTGAAACGTCCGGGAACACTTTTCCGATCATCGGCGCCGGAGAAGAAAACGCTGCTGATTGGGGGTTTCTGCTACAGGCAACAAGAACTTAATGCCTTGCTTGGAGAGCATCTAGGAGGTATAGGGAAGCTTCTGGTACAATTGTATTGGCCGGAGGATCACTGGAAAAGCCTGGCGACGATCGCCGGTTTTCTGGTGAAGCTCGGATTTGGGGATACCTTCGATTCGAGCTCAACCTGGGGATCTGGATGCTCAGGCTTGCTGGAAATGACTCATTGATCAACTTCTTCTACAGCAATGAGAGCTAATTCGAGGTGATTTGGCCTGCATTGCCGGAACAGGGTATTTAGCAATCCCGGCGATCACCGGCGATAGAGGTCACCGGGGAGCAATTAGATGATATCACACAGAGAGAATGAGTAGGGAAACTCACTGGTGTTGTTAATTTGGCAGGAGATGATCTGTAGAGTGCTGGCACTGTGAGCTTCCTCGACGGCTCGCCGGAGAAGAAAACGAAAAGAGCAAATTCTGGAACTTGGCTGGTTTCTGGTGAAGTATGGAGGGAGCTACTGAGCACAGGAGTGCTTAAATAGGCCAGGCGAAGCTTGCAAGGAGGAGACAACGAAGTAATTGGCAGCTAAGATGAGATGGATTGCGTGCTGAGCATCAGCGGCGAAGACACAGCGAAGAACGGTGATTGCGACGGCGACAGGACTGCAACTGTCCACATTGTCGTTCATCGGGACTTTGCAAAGATGGAGCAAGCGGTGGCGACAACAACTGGCGCGGCAAGGCAACGTGGCGATGGATTGCTGACAAAAGCCGGTGATCGCGCGCGGGAGCAAGCGCTGGTCGTTGACGTTGCAGCGGCGCTGCCACGGTGACGGCTGAGGCGAGGACACGTGCGCAACAGCATGCACGATCAAGTTGCAGGCGAAGCTTCAACGGCGGCAAGCAACCACGGCGCAAGAAATCACGGCGAGCCCTGGTCGTGCGCACAGTAAAACGGCCTGGTCGAATGCTTGCTGCTGTCCTGGTCGAAAATGGACTGAACTGCAGTTTCAATTCTTTGAGTTTTGGACTGAAATGTAAATCTGGAGATTTAGAAGGTTTAAACTGGAATTGATTTCACTGATCTGGTATATTATATTCAACAGGATATTTGGCAAAGATAAATGATGAGATTTTACACATTTGAATAGTTTTCGATACAAACTGAAAATAGGGTAATTTAGGGTAATTGAAATCTGAATTTCATTTGATTTTGAATTCTGGCACTTAGGATGAGATTTTGGAATTTGAACAGAAGATAAACTTGTGACAAATAGTATTTTGAGAAGATTTGCCAAAGAAATTCTGAATTTGGAGTTAATCTGGAGATTTTAGCCTTTTTGGATTTTCAGATATCAGATAAGGACTATTTTGCGATAATTCTTGGACTAATTTGTGAAAAGAGTCTAGATAGCAGAATCTGGCTGTCAACTTTTTATAATAAGGTATTGACATACCCATGATCATATTCCAGGAATAATCTGATCTGAACTTGGTCAAGATTTTGATTAAATCTGCACTTCTGAAACTTAGGGTATTTGGGTAATATAAGGTATTTCTGTTTTCGAAAACAGAGGAAGTTAATAAATCTGGAATTTAGAGATAAAATTGGATCTGGGTTCTGAAGGCTTTTAGATTTAGGATAACTGATAGATCAAATCTGGCAAGTCAGATCTTGACTTGGGGTCACAGGATAGATTTTGGAGATTTTAGGGCTAGAACAAAATAAAACTGAGGCTGATTTGGTTGATCTAGAAGAGATATATGCATGCATGATTTTTAAGAAAGAAACTTTTCACCCCAAAACTCAGGATGTTACAGATCTACCCTCCTTAAAGAAATCTCGCCCCGAGATTTACCTAAAGCAAGGAAAGATAAGAATAGAGATAGGTTTCACTGAAACTTCTCTTCCTTCTTTCAAGTAGTTTCTTGTCATGAATGATTATCTCTCTGAACTTTACACAATCTGATTTTCTTCTTTCTGAGTTGACATTCATGCTAGGATTCTGATTGAGTGCTTAAGATAAGTGATATTCTTCTGTAATTGTACATCTTGTACATCTATCTGATCAGTAGGCTCTTCCAAACACTTTCGGAGCTGCGAGACATGAAACACATCGTGTACTCCTGTTAATCTCACAGGTAATTCCAGTTCATAGGTTGTTTCTCATTCTCTCTTGATTATCTTAAATGGTCCAATGTATCCTTAAAGATAACTTTTCGTTCCCTTAGAACCTTGGTAATCCCCTGAAAAATGTGACCTTGAGATACATAAAATTTCCTAGTTCAAATAATTATTCTCTCCATCGATTATCTATATAACTCTTTTGTCGTGATTTTGCCATTTTCAACCTTTCTCTGATGAGTCTGACATGAGCTTCTGCCTCTTCTACTATCTCTGGTCCTATGACCTTTTGTTCTCCTAGCTCATTTCAATGCAATGGGGTTCTGCATTTATGTCCATATAAAGCTTCCAATGGTGCCATCTGTAAATTAGCTTGATAACTGTTATTATATGTAACTCTGCAAATGGTAAACATTTGTCCCATGATGCTCCATGATCTAGTATACTAGCTCTTAGAAGATCTTCTAGGATTTAGTTGACTCTTTCTGTCTGTCCTCCTGTTTACGGATGATATGCAGTATTGAAATCCAACTGGGTTCCTAGGGTTTCATGCAGTCTATTCCACAATAACCCATATGGAATCATATCCTCCTTGAGTTTTAGGTAATCCTGTAATGAAATCCATACCAATTTATTCTCATTTCCATAATGGTATTGGTAGAGGTTGTAGCTTTTCTGCTATTTCCTGATGTTCTGCTTTAACTCGTCGACATGTATCACAGTTCGCAATGTATTTTGCAATCTCCCTCTTCATATTATCCCACCAAAATTTTGGTCTTCAAATATTGATACATTTTTGTGTTACCAGGGTGTATTGAGTATGGAGTTTTATGAGCTTCATGGAGAATTATTTCCTTGAGATCACAAATTTTTTCTCGATACCATACAATTCCTTGGTTATCTTTAGTAAAGCCTTGAGCCTTTCTTAACTTGATTCGACTCTTGATCTTACAAATTTCTTCATCTTCCTTCTGGGCGTTTCCTATCTGTTCTTCAGGTTGAGGTTTTACTGATAAAGTAGCTACCGTTCCCTGCAGTACTATCTCCACTTGATGATTCTGCAACTCTTGTTGTAGGTAAGGGTTCTTCAACATAACCATTCCTTGTAGGTTGTAAACTTTTCTGCTTGAGGAATCGGCCACTACATTAGCTTTCCCTGGATGGTACTGAATACTAAGATCATAATCTTTGATCAATTCCAGCCATCGTCGTTGACGCATGTTGAGCTCCGTCTGTGTGAAAATATACTTGAGGCTTTTACGATCTGTAAAGATCTCACACTTATGTCCAATGAGATAATGCCGCCATATCTTTAAAGCATGTACCACTGCTGCTAACTCCAAATCATGGGTCGGATAATTTTCCTCATGTGGTCTCCATTGGCGTGAAGCATAAGCTACTACTCGACCTTGCTGCATTAACACACAGCCTATTCCTTGCTTTGAAGCATCACAGTAAACTACGAAGTCTTCCTTGCTGTCTGGTAAAGTGAGGACTGGTGTTGTTGTCAATTTCTGCTTCAGTTTCTGAAAATTTTCTTTACACTTGATGGTCCATTCAAATGCAACATCCTTCTTTAGCAGGTTTGTAAGAGGTTTGGCTATCTGGGAAAATCCTTCAATGAATCTCCTATAATAACCTGCTAATCCCAAGAAACTTCTAATCTCTGAAACTGAGGTAGGTTGCTTCCACTCCTTGATTGCAGAGATTTTAGCTGAATCCACTGAAATTCCTTCTGCTGTCAACACATGTCCAAGAAATGAAATTCTTGACATCCAAAATTCACATTTGTCAAACTTGGCATAAAATTGCCTCTCTCGTAGCCTTTCCAAGATTAGGTGTAAATGTTGCTCATGTTCTTCCGTACTCTTGGAATATACTTTGGCTCCCTGAAGTTGATCGAACAAGTCATCAATTCTTGGTAATGGGTACTTGTTCTTAATAGTGACTTCATTCAAAGCTCGGTAATCTACACACATTCGTAAAGTTCCGTCTTTCTTCCTCACAAACAAAGCTGGGGCTCCCCATGGCGAAGTACTGGGGTTGATAAATCCCTTGTTTTCCAAGTCTTCGAGTTGATTCTTGAGCTCCTCCAAATCTGTAACTGGCATCCTATAGGGACGTTTTGCTATAGGTGTTGCTCCTGGTTTAAGCTCAATACTGAATTCTATTTCTCTGCCAGGTGGCATTCCCGGAAGTTCTTCTGTAGACACATCAGGATATTGTTGCACTACAGGCACTTGTTCCAGGCATAATTTTTGCAATGCTTGAACAGATCTTAGTGGTTCCCTGACTGATGATCTTTCTGCATAGAATAGAACTCTCTCCTCTTGGCTACTGACAAGACTAAGAGTTTTCTCTTCACAGTCTACTAGGCCTTTATGTTGGGACAACCAATCCATTCCCAAAATAATGTTTAGACCTTGCAGCTCTAGAACTAGTAGATTTGCCTCAAATTCTACCCCTTCTATAATGAAGGTTACATTTGGGCAGATCGAGTAGACAGATAATCTAGCCCCTGGAGTTTGTATAACCATAGAGTACTCTAGTGGTACTTGCTCTATATGCATTTCAACTTCAGATGCAAATGCTCTTGACATGAATGAATTTGTAGCACCAGGATCAAACAATGTTAAGACAGATGCAAATTGAATCAGGAATCTACCTAGAAGAATGTCGGTGGCGTTGCCTGCTTCTTGAATTGAAGTATAGTTTAATCTTCCTCCTTGGGTTGCAGTTGGTGCTCTACCTCTTCCTCTTCCTCGATTAGCCATGTTCCCTCCTCTTCCTGGTGGAGTTCCTTTAGGCTTCGGTGCTGGTGGCACTGGTACTCTAGGTGCTTCTGGTTGTGTTCCTGCCTGTAATCTGGCAATAGATGGTGGAAGTCGGGTCCAAGGACAGAATTCTCTATGATGTCCATGCTGCCAACAGTGATAACATTGAGTGTTCATATAAGGGTTTCCCTTGCTTCTGGTAAATATGGCTCTTTTTCTCTTGGGGTTCTGCAATGGTGATGTTCTAGGTGCTACTGACTGTATCTTTGCTTGAGATATGGCTATGGGTCTAGGGAATTGGATCCAGGGACAGAATTCTTTGCGGTGCCCATGCTGTTTGCAATGAAAACATTGGACACTTGCACAAGGACAGTGTTTCTGAAGATGGTTTCCTTTGCAATTGGGACACATCATTGTTATTGGTCTGGAAGTCTGGTATGATGATTGAAAACTAGAGGCGGTAGGGATTCTCCTTCTAGTTGAGTTTAGTTGTGATTGCACTTGTTGTGGCATTCTTCTCTTCTGACCTTCCCCCTCTATATTTTCCCTCTGTGGAGGATTGGAACTCTGAGATCCTTGCTGAAACAAAGGATTTCTTGTCATAATATCTTCTTCCTGAGGAGTCTGTTCCCTGTCTTCTCCATTGCGTTGAAATCTTCTTCTTGTATTAACCATGGTGGCTCTGAAAAAGAAGTTTGGTCTGATCTAACTATCTAGGGCCAACTAAGACAACAATGCAGAAAATAATGCAAACTACTTTAGTGCATGAAATACTTAGGCTACTAGCCATAATACACAAGTTAACCTTTGCAAAAGCAACAGCGAATCACAAACTATCAAGAGCATCACTAGCTCTATCTATACCAACCCCTAAGACACTCTGAAAAAAAAACAGAACGCACTCTCACAATCTTACCGAATTTTAGAAAATAAAATTTTGAAATAAAAGTTTTCAAGAGCTACAAAGCTCATTATTTTTATCAAAATACAATTTTCAATAAGTAGTTTTCTAAATAAATTACGTTTTCCTGGCACAGCCAATCCCTAAAGGTGTCGTCCTACAGTCAAGTTCTCATGTTGCTCTGATACCAACTTTTCTGTCGCGCCCCGAGACTGGGACTACGACTGCTCCTGTAGAGACTTAGCTTGCTGCAGCTAGTCCCATATATGCATAGCATACACATACCCTTGACGTCCGAGGATAAGTCAAGCACAGGAGTATATCACATTGCAACAGAGTAACTTACAAAATAGTTAAGCAGTGTGGCCTGCTGGCCTTGATATTACATAAGGAGTTTACAATGCCTTCACGGCATACATGGTTTAGCAAAATAACAACTACACAGCAGAAGATAGGTGACCCACCCACAAAAGAGAAGTGGACAGCAGAACAAACACACATCAGGGAAATGACGGGACTGACGCTCCTCCTTCTGGATCCAATAAGTTCTCCACGCCTTCATCTTGATTGATGATTGCTCCGTCTATTGATTTGTAGGTTGCAAGAGTGAGCACTTACGTACTCAGCAAGTCATAGGTAAGAGTAGATACATATAGTAGTGATGATATGAACCTAGACTAGTCAACAATTATGGTTGTTTATAAAATAATCTTTTACTTCCATATCTCATCTCATCTTATTTCATGGCAGCACTTTTTCATAAAGTAACATCATCATTCATGTTCACTAGATTATAGCACTACCGCGACACGTCGACACACGACAGCCCACGGCAGCACTCCTTATCATGACAACACATGTCATTTGGGTAATCTTGATTTAACACATTTTATTTAGAAAATAGTACTTGTGTCACACCCCGTGGATTTAATCCACCGCAGCAGACTCCTATAAACCCGGGAGCTCGGAGTATTCGAATACGTTTTTAACTCTGCAGAATGGTACCAATTTACCCGCAAGATATTCCACTTTCAAGCCCATCCTATCATAACAAAATGATTAGACCCCTCCTCACAACCATGTATGAGTGGCAAGGTGGAGATAACAAGAACTTTTGTTATGCATCACTTACAATTCACCCCTGACCCTGTGGCTCTCCGCGAAACACAGTTGTGGTAGGCTGTATCATAACCTCCACCCCACCTCATTTTCCCATTACTGGGTCAAATATCAGATCACCTTCAGTGATAGTAGGAGTCAGCCTCCAAGTCAATCATCACAACACAACTCATGCAGGGGTTTCATGTATGATCCACATAAGTACTTGTTCCGGCCTGTCCCATACCAGGCTTGCTGTTAGCACGTTGTTCATCCCACTAGACGCACAACACAAGGTTCTAGTCCTTATATGCCAATGACCAGACCATCCACAACCCTGCCCCTTCAGTGCCTGCATTCCTTTGCAGTCTAGCAGCTCCACTACTACAGCCATCCACACCATTTTTCTGGTCACGGCTAGGGGTTTTATTTCATGAATATAAGTATATAGATACATATAATAGTTCATGGCTCAAAACTTGTTTATTTCACATTTCACAGATAACCAGTCTAGTACTGCCAATTCATAAATCAACCATTCTCAATCTTTCACATGCAATATTGCCTATATTCAAGGTTATGTTTTAGCAACATTTAAAATATAGGTTCAAGATGACCAAGGATATGACTTGCCTTCCGCGTCGTAAGAAACAGCAGTTGATGACGGGTCAACAGCGAAGTCCTCGATCTCAGCTTCTAGATCTGCTCGACGACAAACCAAACAATACACACAAATATTACTTATATATTAAGATGTTTTAGGATCTATATGCAGATATGCTTTACAAGAGTGACTGAACGATATTGGAGATAATTGAGATTGTAAGCTGAACTGAGTTGAGATCTAGGGTTTCAAGGATTTGGCTAAGGATGGGTGTTAGATGCTCTTAGGATCTCAAGGTTACAATAAGAACATCAGTTTTGTGGCTGGTTTGATCAAGAACAGCGAATGTCAGTGGATTGACATTCGGATCAAGATTCTGACATAACTTCAAGGAAAACTAGAGAGCTTATCTCAAGTTATGACAGTAGAAGAAAGTGTAGATCATAACTCTACAAATTCAGTGGACAAAGTGTCTTTCAAAATGCACGATCAGAAATGGGTAAACAAGGCCAATGCCATTGACTGGCATGCACTGGGATAGTGTCAGAAACTAGGGTTTAGCAATAATTATAATTCAAGGGCTCAAATCAAGTTGTGATAGAAGAAGAAAATGTTGATCACAACCTCAGGAGTCTAAGGGACAAAGTTATGCCCAAAATGCACATCTGGAAGGGAGTGAAAAGGGCTAATGCCACTGACTGACATAGTCTGGCATTGATCTTGACATGGCCAGAAACTAGGGCTTAGCATAACTTTTGATCTAGAGCTCCAAATGATGCACCACTTTGTCTGGGAGGTAGGCAAGGATAACAGGAACAATTAAGTCAACAGAATCTAGGGCAAGAAATGGCTGGAAAGTGATGAAATTCAGTGATGAACTGAGGTGAACTGGTTGCACTCGAGCCGTTCTGGACAAGATCTTGGCATGGCTATATCTTTTGATCTAGGCTGATTTAGGTGTCGGGCTAGAAGACAAAAATGTTCAGGAAGTTAAGGCACACACACTGGACAAAGTGATTTGAGCTGAAACGTCCGGGAACACTTTTCCGATCATTGGCGCCGGAGAAGAAAACGCTGCTGATTGGGGGTTTCTGCTACAGGCAACAAGAACTTAATGCCTTGCTTGGAGAGCATCTAGGAGGTATAGGGAATCTTCTGGTACAATTGTATTGGCCGGAGGATCACTGGAAAAGCCTGGCGACGATCGCCGGTTTTCTGGTGAAGCTCGGATTTGGGGATACCTTCGATTCGAGCTCAACCTGGGGATCTGGATGCTCAGGCTTGCTGGAAATGACTCACTGATCAACTTCTTCTACAGCAATGAGAGCTAATTCGAGGTGATTTGGCCTGCATTGCCGGAACAGGGTATTTAGCAATCCCGGCGATCACCGGCGATAGAGGTCACCGGGGAGCAATTAGATGATATCACACAGAGAGAATGAGTAGGGAAACTCACTGGTGTTGTTAATTTGGCAGGAGATGATCTGTAGAGTGCTGGCACTGTGAGATTCCTCGACGGCTCGCCGGAGAAGAAAACGAAAAGAGCAAATTCTGGAACTTGGCTGGTTTCTGGTGAAGTATGGAGGGAGCTACTGAGCACAGGAGTGCTTAAATAGGCCAGGCGAAGTTTGCAAGGAGGAGACAACGAAGTAATTGGCAGCTAAGATGAGATGGATTGCGTGCTGAGCATCAGCGGCGAAGACACAGCGAAGAACGGTGATTGCGACGGCGACAGGACTGCAACTGTCCACATTGTCGTTCATCGGGACTTTGCAAAGATGGAGCAAGCGGTGGCGACAACAACTGGCGCGGCAAGGCAACGTGGCGATGGATTGCTGACAAAAGCCGGTGATCGCGCGCGGGAGCAAGCGCTGGTCGTTGACGTTGCAGCGGCGCTGCCACGGTGACGGCTGAGGCGAGGACACGTGCGCAACAGCATGCACGATCAAGTTGCAGGCGAAGCTTCAACGGCGGCAAGCAACCACGGCGCAAGAAATCACGGCGAGCCCTGGTCGTGCGCACAGTAAAACGGCCTGGTCGAATGCTTGCTGCTGTCCTGGCGGAAAATGGACTGAACTGCAGTTTCAATTCTTTGAGTTTTGGACTGAAATGTAAATCTGGAGATTTAGAAGGTTTAAACTGGAATTGATTTCACTGATCTGGTATATTATATTCAACAGGATATTTGGCAAAGATAAATGATGAGATTTTACACATTTGAATAGTTTTCGATACAAACTGAAAATAGGGTAATTTAGGGTAATTGAAATCTGAATTTCATTTGATTTTGAATTCTGGCACTTAGGATGAGATTTTGGAATTTGAACAGAAGATAAACTTGTGACAAATAGTATTTTGAGAAGATTTGCCGAAGAAATTCTGAATTTGGAGTTAATCTGGAGATTTTAGCCTTTTTGGATTTTCAGATATCAGATAAGGACTATTTTGCGATAATTCTTGGACTAATTTGTGAAAAGAGTCTAGATAGCAGAATCTGGCTGTCAACTTTTTATATTAAGGTATTGACATATCCATGATCATATTCCAGGAATAATCTGATCTGAACTTAGTCAAGATTTTGATTAAATCTGCACTTCTGAAACTTAGGGTATTTGGGTAATATAAGGTATTTCTGTTTTCGAAAACAGAAGAAGTTAATAAATCTGGAATTTAGAGATAAAATTGGATCTGGGTTCTGAAGGCTTTTAGATTTAGGATAACTGATAGATCAAATCTGGTAAGTCAGATCTTGACTTGGGGTCACAGGATAGATTTTGGAGATTTTAGGGCTAGAACAATATAAAACTGAGGCTGATTTGGTTGATCTAGAAGAGATATATGCATGCATGATTTTTAAGAAAGAAACTTTTCACCCCAAAACTCAGGATGTTACAGATCTACCCTCCTTAAAGAAATCTCGCCCCGAGATTTACCTAAAGCAAGGAAAGATAAGAATAGAGGTAGGTTTCACTGAAACTTCTCTTCCTTCTTTCAAGTAGTTTCTTGTCATGAATGATTTTCTCTCTGAACTTTACACAATCTGATTTTCTTCTTTCTGAGTTGACATTCATGCTAGGATTCTGATTGAGTGCTTAAGATAAGTGATATTCTTCTGTAATTGTACATCTTGTACATCTATCTGATCAGTAGGCTCTTCCAAACACTTTCGGAGCTGCGAGACATGAAACACATCGTGTACTCCTGTTAATCTCACAGGTAATTCCAGTTCATAGGTTGTTTCTCATTCTCTCTTGATTATCTTAAATGGTCCAATGTATCCTTAAAGATAACTTTTCGTTCCCTTAGAACCTTGGTAATCCCCTGAAAAATGTGACCTTGAGATACATAAAATTTCCTAGTTCAAATAATTATTCTCTCCATCGATTATCTATATAACTCTTTTGTCGTGATTTTGCCATTTTCAACCTTTCTCTGATGAGTCTGACATGAGCTTCTGCCTCTTCTACTATCTCTGGTCCTATGACCTTTTGTTCTCCTAGCTCATTTCAATGCAATGGGGTTCTGCATTTATGTCCATATAAAGCTTCCAATGGTGCCATCTGTAAATTAGCTTGATAACTGTTATTATATGTAACTCTGCAAATGGTAAACATTTGTCCCATGATGCTCCATAATCTAGTATACAAGCTCTTAGAAGATCTTCTAGGATTTAGTTGACTCTTTCTGTCTGTCCTCCTGTTTACGGATGATATGCAGTACTGAAATCCAGCTGGGTTCCTGGGGTTTCATGCAGTCTATTCCACAATAACCCATATGGAATCATATCCTCCTTGAGTTTTAGGTAATCCTGTAATGAAATCCATACCAATTTATTCTCATTTCCATAATGGTATTGGTAGAGGTTGTAGCTTTTCTGCTATTTCCTGATGTTCTGCTTTAACTCGTCGACATGTATCACAGTTCGCAATGTATTTTGCAATCTCCCTCTTCATATTATCCCACCCAAATTTTGGTCTTCAAATCTTGATACATTTTTGTGTTACCAGGGTGTATTGAGTATGGAGTTTTATGAGCTTCATGGAGAATTATTTCCTTGAGATCACAAATTTTTTCTCGATACCATACAATTCCTTGGTTATCTTTAGTAAAGCCTTGAGCCTTTCTTAACTTGATTCGACTCTTGATCTTACAAATTTCTTCATCTTCCTTCTGGGCGTTTCCTATCTGTTCTTCAGGTTGAGGTTTTACTGTTAAAGTAGCTACCGTTCCCTGCAGTACTATCTCCACTTGATGATTCTGCAACTCTTGTTGTAGGTAAGGGTTCTTCAACATAACCATTCCTTGTAGGTTGTAAACTTTTCTGCTTGAGGCATCGGCCACTACATTAGCTTTCCCTGGATGGTACTGAATACTAAGATCATAATCTTTGATCAATTCCAGCCATCGTCGTTGACGCATGTTGAGCTCCGTCTGTGTGAAAATATACTTGAGGCTTTTATGATCTGTAAAGATCTCACACTTATGTCCAATGAGATAATGCCACCATATCTTTAAAGCATGTACCACTGCTGCTAACTCCAAATCATGGGTCGGATAATTTTCCTCATGTGGTCTCCATTGGCGTGAAGCATAAGCTACTACTCGACCTTGCTGCATTAACACACAGCCTATTCCTTGCTTTGAAGCATCACAATATACTATGAAGTCTTCCTTGCTGTCTGGTAAAGTGAGGACTGGTGTTGTTGTCAATTTCTGCTTCAGTTTCTGAAAATTTTCTTTACACTTGATGGTCCATTCAAATGCGACATCCTTCTTTAGCAGGTTTGTAAGAGGTTTGGCTATCTGGGAAAATCCTTCAATGAATCTCCTATAATAACCTGCTAATCCCAAGAAACTTCTAATCTCTGAAACTGAGGTAGGTTGCTTCCACTCCTTGAGTGCAGAGATTTTAGCTGAATCCACTGAAATTCCTTCTGCTGTCAACACATGTCCAAGAAATGAAATTCTTGACATCCAAAATTCACATTTGTCAAACTTCGCATAAAATTGCCTCTCTCGTAGCCTTTCCAAGATTAGGTGTAAATGTTGCTCATGTTCTTCCGTACTCTTGGAATATACATTGGCTCCTTGAAGTTGATCGAACAAGTCATCAATTCTTGGTAATGGGTACTTGTTCTTAATAGTGACTTCATTCAAAGCTCGGTAATCTACACACATTAGTAAAGTTCCGTCTTTCTTCCTCACAAACAAAGCTGGGGCTCCCCACGGCGAAGTACTGGATTTGATAAATCCCTTGTTTTCCAAGTCTTCGAGTTGATTCTTGAGCTCCTCCAAATCTGTAACTGGCATCCTATAGGGACGTTTTGCTATAGGTGTTGCTCCTGGTTTAAGCTCAATACTGAATTCTATTTCTCTGCCAGGTGGCATTCCCGGAAGTTCTTCTGGAAACACATCAGGATATTGTTGCACTACAGGCACTTGTTCCAGGCATAATTTTTGCAATGCTTGAACAGATCTTAGTGGTTCCCTGACTGATGATCTTTCTGCATAGAATAGAACTCTCTCCTCTTGGCTACTGACAAGACTAAGAGTTTTCCCTTCACAGTCTACTAGGCCTTTATGTTGGGACAACCAATCCATTCCCAAAATAATGTCTAGACCTTGCAGTTCTAGAACTAGTAGATTTGCCTCAAATTCTACCCCTTCTATAATGAAGGTTACATTTGGGCAGATCGAGTAGACAGATAATCTAGCCCCTGGAGTTTGTATAACCATAGAGTACTCTAGTGGTACTTGCTCTATATGCATTTCAACTTCAGATGCAAATGCTCTTGACATGAATGAATTTGTAGCACCAGGATCAAACAATATTAAGACAGATGCAAATTGAATCAGGAATCTACCTAGAAGAATGTCGGTGGCGTTGCCTGCTTCTTGAATTGAAGTATAGTTTAATCTTCCTCCTTGGGTTGCAGTTGGTGCTCTACCTCTTCCTCTTCCTCGATTAGCCATGTTCCCTCCTCTTCCTGGTGGAGTTCCTTTAGGCTTTGGTGCTGGTGGCACTGGTACTCTAGGTGCTTCTGGTTGTGTTCCTGCCTGTAATATGGCAATAGATGGTGGAAGCCGGGTCCAAGGACAGAATTCTCTATGATGTCCATGCTGCCAACAGTGATAACATTGAGTGTTCATATAAGGGTTTCCCTTGCTTCTGGTAAATATGGCTCTTTTTCTCTTGGGGTTCTGCAATGGTGATGTTCTAGGTGCTACTGACTGTATCTTTGCTTGAGATATGGCTATGGGTCTAGGGAATTGGATCCAGGGACAGAATTCTTTGCGGTGCCCATGCTGTTTGCAATGAAAACATTGGACACTTGCACAAGGACAGTGTTTCTGAAGATGGTTTCCTTTGCAATTGGGACACATCATTGTTATTGGTCTGGAAGTCTGGTATGATGATTGAAAACTAGAGGCGGTAGGGATTCTCCTTCTAGTTGAGTTTAGTTGTGATTGCACTTGTTGTGGCATTCTTCTCTTCTGACCTTCCCCCTCTATATTTTCCCTCTGTGGAGGATTGGAACTCTGAGATCCTTGCTGAAACAAAGGATTTCTTGTCATAATATCTTCTTCCTGAGGAGTCTGTTCCCTGTCTTCTCCATTGCGTTGAAATCTTCTTCTTGTATTAACCATGGTGGCTCTGAAAAAGAAGTTTGGTCTGATCTAACTATCTAGGGCCAACTAAGACAACAATGCAGAAAATAATGCAAACTACTTTAGTGCATGAAATACTTAGGCTACTAGCCATAATACACAAGTTAACCTTTGCAAAAGCAACAGCGAATCACAAACTATCAAGAGCATCACTAGCTCTATCTATACCAACCCCTAAGACACTCTGAAAAAAAAACAGAATGCACTCTCACAATCTTACCGAATTTTAGAAAATAAAATTTTGAAATAAAAGTTTTCAAGAGCTACAAAGCTCATTATTTTTATCAAAATACAATTTTCAATAAGTAGTTTTCTAAATAAATTACGTTTTCCTGGCACAGCCAATCCCTAAAGGTGTCGTCCTACAGTCAAGTTCTCATGTTGCTCTGATACCAACTTTTCTGTCGCGCCCCGAGACTGGGACTACTACTGCTCCTGTAGAGACTTAGCTTGCTGCAGCTAGTCCCATATATGCATAGCATACACATACCCTTGACGTCCCAGGACAAGTCAAGCACAGGAGTATATCACATTGCAACAGAGTAACTTACAAAATAGTTAAGCAGTGTGGCCTGCTGGCCTTGATATTACATAAGGAGTTTACAACGCCTTCACGGCATACATGGTTTAGCAAAATAACATCTACACAGCAGAAGATAGGTGACCCACCCACAAAAGAGAAGTGGACAGCAGAACAAACACACATCAGGGAAATGACGGGACTGACGCTCCTCCTTCTGGATCCAATAAGTTCTCCACGCCTTCATCTTGATTGATGATTGCTCCGTCTATTGATTTGTAGGTTGCAAGAGTGAGCACTTACGTACTCAGCAAGTCATAGGTAAGAGTAGATACATATAGTAGTGATGATATGAACCTAGACTAGTCAACAATTATGGTTGTTTATAAAATAATCTTTTACTTCCATATCTCATCTCATCTTATTTCATGGCAGCACTTTTTCATAAAGTAACATCATCATTCATGTTCACTAGATTATAGCACTACCGCGACACGTCTACACACGACAGCCCACGGCAGCACTCCTTATCATGACAACACATGTCATTTGGGTAATCTTGATTTAACACATTTTATTTAGAAAATAGTACTTGTGTCACACCCCGTGGATTTAATCCACCGCAGCAGACTCCTATAAACCCGGGAGCTCGGAGTATTCGAATACGTTTTTAACTCTGCAGAGAGGTACCAATTTACCTGCAAGATATTCCACTTTCAAGCCCATCCTATCATAACAAAATGATTAGACCCCTCCTCACAACCATGTATGAGTGGCAAGGTGGAGATAACAAGAACGTTTGTTATGCATCACTTACAATTCACCCCTGACCCTGTGGCTCTCCGCGAAACACAGTTGTGGTAGGCTGTATCATAACCTCCACCCCACCTCATTTTCCCATTACTGGGTCAAATATCAGATCACCTTCAGTGATAGTAGGAGTCAGCCTCCAAGTCAATCATCACAACACAACTCATGCAGGGGTTTCATGTATGATCCACATAAGTACTTGTTCAGGCCTGTCCCATACCAGGCTTGCGGTTAGCACGTTGTTCATGCCACTAGACGCACAACACAAGGTTCTAGTCCTTATATGCCAATGACCAGACCATCCACAACCTTGCACCTTCAGTGCCTGCATTCCTTTGCAGTCTAGCACCTCCAGTGCTACAGCCATCCACACCATTTTTCTGGTCACGGCTAGGGGTTTTATTTCATGAATATAAGTATATAGATACATATAATAGTTCATGGCTCAAAACTTGTTTATTTCACATTTCACAGATAACCAGTCTAGTACTGCCAATTCATAAATCAACCATTCTCAATCTTTCACATGCAATATTGCCTATATTCAAGGTTATGTTTTAGCAACATTTAAAATATAGGTTCAAGATGACCAAGGATATGACTTGCCTTCCGCGTCGTAAGAAACAGCAGTTGATGACGGGTCAACAGCGAAGTCCTCGATCTCAGCTTCTAGATCTGCTCGACGAAAAACCAAACAATACACACAAATATTACTTATATATTAAGATGTTTTAGGATCTATATGCAGATATGCTTTACAAGAGTGACTGAACGATATTGGAGATAATTGAGATTGTAAGCTGAACTGAGTTGAGATCTAGGGTTTCAAGGATTTGGCTAAGGATGGGTGTTAGATGCTCTTAGGATCTCAAGGTTACAATAAGAACATCAGTTTTGTGGCTGGTTTGATCAAGAACAGCGAATGTCAGTGGATTGACATTCGGATCAAGATTCTGACATAACTTCAAGGAAAACTAGAGAGCTTATCTCAAGTTATGACAGTAGAAGAAAGTGTAGATCATAACTCTACAAATTCAGTGGACAAAGTGTCTTTCAAAATGCACAATCAGAAATGGGTAAACAAGGCCAATGCCATTGACTGGCATGCACTGGGATAGTGTCAGAAACTAGGGTTTAGCAACAATTATAATTCAAGGGCTCAAATCAAGTTGTGATAGAAGAAGAAAATGTTGATCACAACCTCAGGAGTCTAAGGGACAAACTTATGCCCAAAATGCACATCTGGAAGGGAGTGAAAAGGGCTAATGCCACTGACTGACATAGTCTGGCATTGATCTTGACATGGCCAGAAACTAGGGCTTAGCATAACTTTTGATCTAGAGCTCCAAATGATGCACCACTTTGTCTGGGAGGTAGGCAAGGATAACAGGAACAATTAACTCAACAGAATCTAGGGCAAGAAATGGCTGGAAAGTGATGAACTGAGGTGAACTGGTTGCACTCGAGCAGTTCTGGACAAGATCTTGGCATGGCTATATCTTTTGATCTAGGCTGATTTAGGTGTCGGGCTAGAAGACAAAAATGTTCAGGAAGTTAAGGCACACACAGTGGACAAAGTGATTTGAGATGAAACGTCCGGGAACACTTTTCCGATCATCGGCGCCGGAGAAGAAAACGCTACTGATTGGGGGTTTCTGCTACAGGCAACAAGAACTTAATTCCTTGCTTGGAGAGCATCTAGGAGGTATAGGGAAGCTTCTGGTACAATTGTATTGGCCGGAGGATCACTGGAAAAGCCTGGCGACGATCGCCGGTTTTCTGGTGAAGCTCGGATTTGGGGATACCTTCGATTCGAGCTCAACCTGGGGATCTGGATGCTCAGGCTTGCTGGAAATGACTCACTGATCAACTTCTTCTACAGCAATGAGAGCTAATTCGAGGTGATTTGGCCTGCATTGCCGGAACAGGGTATTTAGCAATCCCGGCGATCACCGGCGATAGAGGTCACCGGGGAGCAATTAGATGATATCACACAGAGAGAATGAGTAGGGAAACTCACTGGTGTTGTTAATTTGGCAGGAGATGATCTGTAGAGTGCTGGCACCGTGAGCTTCCTCGACGGCTCGCCGGAGAAGAAAACGAAAAGAGCAAATTCTGGAACTTGGCTGGTTTCTGGTGAAGTATGGAGGGAGCTACTGAGCACAGGAGTGCTTAAATAGGCCAGGCGAAGCTTGCAAGGAGGAGACAACGAAGTAATTGGCAGCTAAGATGAGATGGATTGCGTGCTGAGCATCAGCGGCGAAGACACAGCGAAGAACGGTGATTGCGACGGCGACAGGACTGCAACTGTCCACATTGTCGTTCATCGGGACTTTGCAAAGATGGAGCAAGCGGTGGCGACAACAACTGGCGCGGCAAGGCAACGTGGCGATGGATTGCTGACAAAAGCCGGTGATCGCGCGCGGGAGCAAGCGCTTGTCGTTGACGTTGCAGCGGCGCTGCCACGGTGACGGCTGAGGCGAGGACACGTGCGCAACAGCATGCACGATCAAGTTGCAGGCGAAGCTTCAACGGCGGCAAGCAACCACGGCGCAAGAAATCACGGTGAGCCCTAGTCGTGCGCACAGTAAAACGGCCTGGTCGAATGCTTGCTGCTGTCCTGGTCGAAAATGGACTGAACTGCAGTTTCAATTCTTTGAGTTTTGGACTGAAATGTAAATCTGGAGATTTAGAAGGTTTAAACTGAAATTGATTTCACTAATCTGGTATATTATATTCAACAGGATATTTGGCAAAGATAAATGATGAGATTTTACACATTTGAATAGTTTTCGATACAAACTGAAAATAGGGTAATTTAGGGTAATTGAAATCTGAATTTCATTTGATTTTGAATTCTGGCACTTAGGATGAGATTTTGGAATTTGAACAGAAGATAAACTTGTGACAAATAGCATTTTGAGAAGATTTGCCGAAGAAATTCTGAATTTGGAGTTAATCTGGTGATTTTAGCCTTTTTGGATTTTCAGATATCAGATAAGGACTATTTTGCGATAATTCTTGGACTAATTTGTGAAAAGAGTCTAGATAGCAGAATCTGGCTGTCAACTTTTTATATTAAGGTATTGACATACCCATGATCATATTCCAGGAATAATCTGATCTGAACTTGGTCAAGATTTTGATTAAATCTGCACTTCTGAAACTTAGGGTATTTGGGTAATATAAGGTATTTCTGTTTTCGAAAACAGAAGAAGTTGATAAATCTGGAATTTAGAGATAAAATTGGATCTGGGTTCTGAAGTCTTTTAGATTTAGGATAACTGATAGATCAAATCTGGTAAGTCAGATCTTGACTTGGGGTCACAGGATAGATTTTGGAGATTTTAGGGCTAGAACAAAAAAAAACTGAGGCTGATTTGGTTGATCTAGAAGAGATATATGCATGCATGATTTTTAAGAAAGAAACTTTTCACCCCAAAACTCAGGATGTTACAGCAGTGTGGCCTGCTGGCCTTAATATTACATAAGAAGATTACAATGCCTTCACGGCATACATGGTTTAGCAAAATAACATCGACACAGCAGAAGGTAGGTTACCCACCCACAAAGAGAAGTGGACGGCAGAACAACACACATCAGGGAAATGACGGGACTGACGCTTCTCCTTCTGGATCCACGAAGTACTCCATGCCTTCGTCTTGGTTGTAGAACGCTCCGTCTACTGAATTGTAGGTTGCAAAAGTGAGCACTTACGTACTCAGCAAGTCATAGATAAGAGTAGATACATATAGTAGAGATGATATGAACCTAGACTAGTCAAGAATTATGGATGTTTGTAAAATAATCTTTTTCTTTCCTGGCTCAACTCATGGCAGCACCTTTCTATAATATAACATCGTCATTCATGTTCACTAAATTATAGCACTACCGCGACACGTCAACACATGACCGCCCACGGCAGCACTCCTTATCATGACAACACATGTCATTTGGGTAATCTTGATTTAACATATTTTGTTTAGAAAATAATACTTGTGTCACACCCCGTGGATTTAATCCACCGCAGCAAACTCCTAAAACTCGGGAGCACGAAGTATTCGAATACATTTTTAACTCTGCAGAGAGGTACCAATTTACCCGCAAGATATTCCACTTTCAAGCCCATCCTATCAGAATGATTGGACCCCTGACTCACTTCATACTGTGAGCGGCAAGGTGGAGATAACAGGAACTTTTGTTATGTTTCACTTACAATTCACCCCTGACCCTGCAGTTTTCTTCACACAAACCGCAGTTGTGGCGGGCTATACCCCCACCCATAAGCCTCTTCCCATTACTGGGTCAACGTGCTTGATCAAATCACATTCAGTGATACGTGGAGGAGCTGAACCCCGTGAGTTTAGTGTATTACTTTCCATCTCATGCAGGGGTTTCATGTACGATTCACATAAGTACTTGTTCAGGCCTGTCCCATACCAGGCTTGTGGTTAGTACGTTTGTTCATGCCACTAGACGCACAACACAAGGTTCTAGTCCTTATATGCCAGTGACCAGCTCATACCACAACCCTGCACCTTCAGTGCCTGCACATCCTTTGCTGTCTAGCACCTCCAGTGCTACCACCATTCCATACCATTTTCTGGTCACGGCTAGGGGTTTTATTTCATGAATATAAGTATATAAATATATATAATAGTTCATGGCTCAAAACTTGTTTATTTCACATTTCACAGATAACCAGTCCAGTACTGCCAATTCATAAATCAACCATTTCCAATCTTTCTTATGCAATATTATCTATATTCAAGGTTATGTTATAGCAACTCTTAAAATATAGGTTCGAGATGACCAAGAATATGACTTGCCTTCCGCGTCGTAAAATACAGCAGTTGATGTCGGGTCAACAGTGAAGTCCTCGAACTGGGGCTCTTGATCTGCTCTCCAATCAAACAAACAACCAATAATCACAATCTTTTCAATACATTATTATACTATATGCAATAATGCAAAGATGAAGTCTTGATGATTCTGAAATGATTGGGTTAGAAATTGATTAGGATTAGGTTAGTTGCTGAAGGTTTACAAGGTTCCAAATGTCTCAAAATATCAGAATGGTATCAAGGTTGCGACTGGTTCGCTCAAAAACAGCGAACGTCTTTAGGTCGACATTCGGTTCAAGGCATCGACATAGGGTCGATGGATGATAGAGGGGTTATCTCAACTTGTGGCAGTAGAATAAAATGTAGAGCACAACTCCACAAGTCTAAGGGACAAGGTTATTTCCAGTTTGCACAACTGAAAAGAGGTGAAAAGAGCTAATGCCACTGGCTGACATGCTCTGGCATAGGGCTGACAATGCTAAAATCTAGGGTTTTAGCATGAACTGTAGTTCAAGGGCTCAAATCAAGTTGTGATAGAAGAAGAAATTGCTGATCACAACCTCAGGAATCTAAGGGACAAAGTTATGCTCAAAATGCACATCTGGAAGGAAGTGAAAAGGACTAATGCCACTGACTGACATAGCCTGGCATTGATCTTGACATGGCCAGAAACTAGGGCTTGCCATATCTTTTGATCTAGAGCTCCAAATGATGCACCACTTTGTCTGGGAGGTAGGCATTGATAACAGGAACAAATCATTCAACAGGATCCAAGGCTGAAAATGGCTGGAAGATGATGAAAATCGGTGAAGAAAAGTGGTGGCGACACGGCACAGTGAAGCCACTGGACAAGGTTTTTGGCATGGCTATCACTTGAAATCTGGACAGTTTCAGAGATCGGGCTAGAAGACAATTATGTTCATGAGGTTGAGGCACACCTGAATGGCAAGGTAGATGAAGCTGAAATGGCCAGGAATAGGTTTTCCGGTGATCGACGCCGGAGAAGAAACACTGCCATTTGGGGGTTTTCGATTTAGGCCGAATGAACTCAATTCCAAGCTTGGAGGGTGAAAGAGAGGTAAGAGGAAGCTACCTGCACGATCAATTTGGCCGGAGGATGGCCGGAGAAGCCTGGCGACGATCGCCGGTTTCTGGAGAAGTTCAAAATTGGGGAAAGCTTCGATTGAAGCTCAATCTGGAGATCTTGATGCACAGGCTTGCTGGAAATGGCGCACTGATCAACTTCTTCCACAGGATCGAAAGCTAATTCGAGGTAAATCGGGCTGCATTGCCGGAACAGGGCATTTAGCAATTCCGGCGATCACCGGCTTTAGGGTCCACCGGAGAGCAATTCAATGCAACAGTACAATCAGGAGGATGAGAGGTACTCACTGCTAGCTTCAATTTGGCAGGAGATGCTACGGTCGAGGCTGCCACCGTGAAGCTTCTTGCTGGACTCGCCGGAGAAGACGACGACAGCGAGAGAGTTTGCAAAATTGGCTAAGTCCTGATGAAGGGAAGCTGTTACAAGGTATGGGGTTGCTTTTATAGGCCAGAGGCGGAGCTTGCAAGGAGGTAGCAGCAAGGAAATTGGCGCCGGGGACTTTACTGGCCGGGCGCAGGCGCGGCAACAGTGATGGTGAAGCGATGGCGCACAGGCGATGGAACGGTTGATGCTACTGTTGCTTCATCGGGACGCAATGGTGTCGGGCGGTGCAAAACAGTGGCGACAACGGCTGGCAAAGCAAGCAACATGGCGAGGAGTTGCTGACGACGTTCGCGCACGGGAGCAAGGCTGTTCAACGGCGCTGCCACGACGATGGCTAGTACACAGACGCGTGTGCACATGCAAACTCAAGTGAGCATGAGCTCAGGCGCAGGCGAGGCGTGGCCGGCGGCGAGCAAGCGCGGCGCAAATGCACGGCGATCTCTGGTCGTGCACAGCAACTGCTGTCCTGGTCGAATCTGCACTCATTTGCAATTTCCAATTCTTGATTTGGACTGATCTATAATTCTGGAGATTTGGAAGGTTTGATCTGATTTTGATTATGCTGATTTGGCAAACTTGATTCAACAGATGATTTGGCACAGATTGAAGATAAAATTTGAGATGTTCGGATGATTTTTGGTATGAACTGAAAACAGAGTAGATTAGGGTAAAATAAGTCTGAATCTTATTGATCTCGAATTCTGGGATTTAGGGTCTGATTTTGAAATACTCATAAAAGAAAATTTTGTATTGAAAAGCATTTGGGAGGTTTTCCCTGAATCAGATTTGAATTTGGAGATGATTTGCAACATTTTGCCTTTTCTGGCTTTTAGAAAATCTGGAAAAAGGACTGATCTGCGATACTCTTGGACTGATTTGTGAGAAAGGTTCCGATGGTGAAATCTGGCTGCCAACTTTTTGGATTAAGGTATTGGCATACCCTTGATCATAATCCAGGAATAATCTGGTCTGAACTTGGCTAAGATTTTGATTAAATCTGAATTTCTGAAACTTAGGGTAAAAGGTAATAACAGATATTCTGTTTTCGAAAACAGAAAAGAGTTGAAAATTCTGGAAGTTAGGGATAGAATTGAATCCAGGTTCTGAAGGCTTTTAGGTTTAGGATAACTGATAGATCAAATCTGGCAAGTCAGATCTTGACTTGGGGTCACAGGATGGATTTGGAGATTTAGGGCTAGAACAGAATAAAGCTGAGGCTGATTTGGTTGATCTAGAAGAGACATATGCATGCATGACTTTTAAGAAAGAAACTTTTCACCCCAAAACTCAGGATGTTACAATAACGAGACTACGCATTTTGCTGGGCCTCTAGGGCTATTCTATGGAATTCGTTATCTCGTCACTCATGGTCTTGATCCTCCTTTTGTTTGCATTCTTGTTCCTCCTTTTGTCTGCACTCCTGTTCTTCCTCTGCTGATCGGGAGTTTCCTCCGACAAGGCAGCGAATTCTCTGGGGAGCGAAGCTGCAGAAGGGGAGAACATCTCTGTTTGCTCTGAGTCAGACTCGAAATCAAAGAGAGAGTGGAGGTTGTCAGGATCAAACCTCCCCGGATTGAGTTCTTGGTCACTGCCATCCTGGTCCGCGAAGGGGACGCATGGTGACCGAGACTTGATTTTCCATACGGTGAAACTGACATCAAGTTTCGGACTGTCTCTTCCATGGTGGGCGTAATAGCCCTATGTCCTGTTATGATTTCACTATATCAGAAAAGGTGTTTACAAGAGGGAGGAAGAGATGATCACATGCGAAGATCTCTCCTATGTTAGTGTCTATCTAACTATGTCTAACTCTTCAGTCTATTCTGAGTCCTAGTAATGCTTGTATGCTCAATCGTCCTTTAGATCGTCCATTGATCGCCTCTTTATACTGAACAAAAGGGTGCCAACACGAAACGGTCTTTGACGGTTGCTAGGATGCAGTTTTGTTAACTGCACTTAACTTCGACGCAAGCTTAACATGTGCAATCAAGGATAACCGCACATGTTAACCTCCTGGCAGTTGTCTTCATACCTGGAGAAATCCTCATGGTCCTTGGGATATGCCTGTTCAAAGGGTTAGACATTCTTGAGTTATTCTGGTCATAAATAGTCAACGACCTTCTAACAGCGCACTGTCTGCAGTCTTCTGACCGCGCACTTTCTACGGCCTCATGATGGCGCAAGGGCTGCGATCATAAATCATCTTTGTGTCCGCGCCCTTCAAGTCGTCTGAGACCATAGGGATGGATTTATAGGTGTCGCGTCTGCCACGACTGTGACAGCACCTGTGAGGGGCCCAGCTCGGTGCAGCTGGTCCCATAAACCACTTGACTTCCCAGGATGAGTCAATCACAGGATTACATTGCAGCAGCAAAATAGTACAATAGTCATAATTGTATGGCCATCAGGCCTTAGTACAAAACGAGGTACAGTGCCTTACAAGGCACAAGGGTCTAACAAAATAACACATCTAGTCGGCGGAAGCTAGGCCCAAAAGCAATCCACAGGAAACAGAGGTTGACAGCAAGACAGCACCACATCAGGGCTCCGGAGGGAACTGCTCATCATCTCCTGGGTCCGCAGCATCTTCAGGGTATCCTCCAAGGTCGTAGAACGCTCCATCTATTGATGAGTTGTTGCAAGGGTGAGCACTTACGTACTCAGCAAGTCATAGGGGAGGTAGAGATACATATATATATATATGACATGAACCTATGCTATTGGGGAAAGAGCGAAAGGTTTTTCAAGATACATTTCTTTCTCTTTTCTAATTCAAATCCCGATCATACCCGTGGCAGTAAATAAATCATATTGATGGTGATACATATATCCCATTTCTAAGGCGATATATCCTCATATCACATTATTTTTATTCAAGCCTTTCAATCTTATACTCATAACAGTATTTCATAACTTAGGGCATAAACCACATGCCTCTTAATTAGTATATGATCTCTATATTATGGTACTACCGCGACACGTCAACACATGACAGCCCACGGCAATGCCCCTTATCGTGACAACACATGTCACTCGGGTAATCTTGAACTAACAAATTTTAGTTTTTAAAACAATACTTGTGTCACACCCCATGGATTTAATCCACCGCGGCATACTCCTAAAACTCGGGAGCACGAAGTATTCGAATACATTTTTAAACTCTGCAGAGATGTACCTCTTTTTAAATCCACTTTTTCACTCGACTTCCAAGTCGGGCCAACTCCATGCGACTTATACGCATGTGACAAGGCCGAGATCACACAACGTTTTTGCAGTCTAGTATTAACAGTATCCCTGCCCGGTAAATGGACAATGCCGTCCCAAGTACCGTTGTGGGTCCTCCCCACTGCCTTACTTCCTAGCCTGGGTCTATGTTCCCGCAGGACACATAACCTCTTTTGATTACAGTCGCGCACGACTTAATCTGGCGTAGGGCGTCTTCCTTCTTTACACCTTATCCTCTCATAATTTTTCTGATCTCACATCACTCATGGACGAACTGCGTCCCACCAGTTTCCACGCGAGAAACCGGATCGACAAGCCATGCAGGGAACTGATAATACTAAGAAAGCTACTAGGTTGCGCCTGTCCCATACCAGGTAAGTGGTTGGTACGTTTTTCATGCCACTAGACGCATAACACAAGGTTCTAGTCCTTACATGCCAGTGACCAGATCATACCACAAACCATGCACCTTCAGTGCCTGCACATTCAGTGCAGCCAAGCACCTCCAGTGCTACCACCATTCCATACCAAAATACTGGTCACGGCTAGGGGTTCTATTTCATGAATATAAATGTACATGTTTATACTTCTATTAGTTCGTGGCTTACTATCTTATCAAGTTCACATTCCTCAAGTATTCAATCTATCACTGCCATAATATCATTGATCTCAACACATGCAATATTAATGAAATATCTACTCATGGACTAGCATAGCAATTCATAAAATATGGGTTTCAATATGATCAAAGCATGACTTGCCTTCCGCGTCGTAAGTATCAGCAGTCGATGACGGTTCAGCGACAAGATCTTCAACCCCGGACTCTTGCTCTGAATAAGATCAAACAAGCAAACAGGCATTACAATCAATCCTATTCTTACTAATCCACTACATGCAAAGATGCAAAGAGAAAATACTCTGGTGATACAAGGTTTTGGAAGCGATTTGAGTTTAACTACGGAAACCAGGGTTAAAATTAGCTGTTAAGGTTTACAAGGTTCCAAAATATCAGGGTGATATCAAGGTGGTGGCTGGTTCGCCTAAAAACAGCGAATGTCTTTAGGTTGGCATTCGGTCCAAGGCATCGACATAGGGTCGATGGGTGATAGAGGGCTCAACTCAAGTTGTGACAGTAGAGAAAAGTGTAGATCACAACATCAGGAATCTAAGGGACAAAGTTATTTTCAAAGTGCATGGCTGGAAGTGGGTGAAAAGGCTCAATGCCACTGGCTGACATAGGCTGACAGTGCTCTAGAATGGCATTGGCATGGTTTGAGCAATTTCCAGTGGCCAAAGTAGGTTTTGATTCAAGCATATGGTGCACAAGGTAGTGAGGCAGCTATTTGACAAGGTAATTTCTGTTTTACATGACCAGAGGTGGATGAACAGGGCTAATGCCACTGGCTGACATAGCCTGGCATAATCTTGACACGGCCAGAAACTAGGGTTAGCCATATCTTTTGACTCAGGGCTCCAAATGATGCACCACTTTGTCTGGTGGTTAGGCATTTGTAACAGGAACAAATGTCTCAACAGGACCTAGGGCAGGAGATGGCCGGAAAGTGATGAAAACCGGCGAAGAACACGGTGGCCGAGCTGTTCTCAACAGTTTCTGGACAAAACTTTGGCATGGCGATATTTCTTCATCTGGGCCGATCCAGGTGTCGAGCTAGAAGGCAAAAATACTCCTGGGGTCGAGGCACAACTACTAGACAAGGTGGCTGGGGTTGAAACGGCCGGGAACAAAATCCGGCGACCGGAGCTAGGGAAGAAGACACCAAAATTGGGCATTTCTGTTATAGGGCAAATAAACTTAATTCCTTACTTGAGGATGGTCTCTGGGGCATAAGTAAGCTAGGTGTGAAGCTAGATTGGCTGGGGAAACACCAGAGAAGCTTAACAGCGAGCTCCAGCTTACATGCAAGGTGCAAGGTTGGGGATTTTCATATTTTAGCAATTCCTTCGATTCTGGTTGCTTAGATGTGTTCTAATCAGTCCACTGATCATGTTTGATTACAGGCTCGAGAGCTAATTCACTCTGGTTAGAGTTTAATTGCTCGTCGGAGCTGCTGGAGAGAAAAGGAAATTGCCGGCGACTGGAGAGGTTTGAAGTCAATTACATGCTCGAGTACGATGAGGGAGGTAAGAGGAGCTTACTGAAGTAGTTGGAATCGAGGAGGAAGCAGTGTAGAGGCTTGGCACCGTGAGCCTCTTCTCGAGCTCGCCGAAGAAGAAGAAGACACGGTGGAGTGTGGCGATTTCTGGTGCTTTGCTAAGTGGTGAAGTTGGCTAAGTCCTGAGGGTTATTTATAGGTGATTTGGGGAGGCTGCAACGGCTGGAAAATGCCTGGAGACTTGGAGCTGTGAATCGACGGCGAATTGACTGGCCGGGCGGGACAGCAGCGAGGTGACGCGCTCCAGCGGCCGTGCCGGCTTTGCAGGCTGGCGTGCGCTGTCCCGGGTGATGCAACCGCGAACTGACGGGCTCCTCCTGCATGCTTGCAACGTGGCACGGAGCTTCTGTAGTGGCTGCAGCGATGGCGTGCTCGCGCGGGCAAAATTGGAGATGCTGGTGCGGCCGCGGTGGCTCCACGGTGGCGAACGACGTGCGCACACGTGGCAAGAACGCGGTGGCAGGGGTGGCGACCACGGTGCTTCACCGGCGACGAAGCTCCTGGTGTGGCAGCGCGGTGGTCGCGGTCGTGCACAGCTGCTGGTCGTGCACAGTGTCTCTGGTCGAACCAGGGACCAAATTGCAAGGATTCTTATTCAAAATCTGGACTGATTTGCAATTTCTGTCTTAGAGATGGTTAATTTGAGGATTGATTTCATGGCTGAGTATAACATTTCTATTAGTACTTATTTAGCTCAAATTTGGAGAAAGTTTGATAAGATTTGAGGGATTTCACCTATTTTCGAAAATAGGGTAAAATTAGGGTAAACTAAATCTAGATTTTGTCGATCTCGAATTCTGGTGATTGGAGAGAGATTTTGAAGTCTGATCAAAAGGAAGATCTGTATCAAATAGTATTTGGAAGGTGTTTCCTGAAGAAATTCTGGAGTTGGAATTGATTTGCAAATTTTAGCCTTTTCAGGCTTCCAGGTAAACAGAAAAGGACCTATTCGCAGTAATATTTGGACTAAACTGCGAAAAGTGTTTAGATGAATTAATCTGGCTCCCAACTTTTTGGAGTGAGTTGAGGATGAACCTAGGAACATATTCCAGGGGTTACTTGAGTCTGGATAAGGTTAAATCAGAATAATTCAATCATCTGGAAACTGGGGTACTTAGGGTAAATCTGAATTTTCCTGTTTTCGAAAACGGAGAGAGACTTAGGTACTGGGAGTTAGGGTCAGAATTTGATCTGGCTCCTGAAGACTTTTATCTTCAGGGTAACTGGTAGGTTAAATCTGGATGGTCAGATCTTGATCTGGATCTAGAGAATGGATTTGGAGATTTTTAGGGTTTGGGAGAGATTAGAGTTCAGCTGATCTGGCTACTACTACAGAGATTCATGCATGCAGGGTTTTTATGCGAAACTTTTCACCCCCAAAACTAGGGTGTTACAATAGGCACACGTCTAATCTGATTCTATCTTTAAACCAAATGTATATTATTTGAAATAGCTCGGGTGATAATCCTCATCACATTCGATTAATAAAAGGTAATTAAAAAGGATCCTTCCTAGTAGTGCTATTCAATTTTCGTTAATCAATACACATACGATCCAGTAACAAATAAATTGGGGGTCCATTCACCATTTACATTTTTGACTCTAATCATACCTTCTTTCTTGGGGACCACATAAACAAAATTAACCCAATTATTATCAAAAATAGGATATATATAATACCTGCATCTAACAGTTTAGTAATTTTAGCTTTACAATTTCCTTTAAATTAGGGATAAGTCTATGTTGGTGTTCAACGGAGATTTACTTTCATCAACTAGAGAGATTCAATGCATGCAAATCTTAAGACTAATCCTCTTGATGTCATCAATTGAATAGCCTAAACCCTTGTGATACTATTGAAGCAATGAAATCGATCGTTCTAGTTGATCATCGGTTAATTTTGCACCAACAATTACAAGATTCATCTCATCATCGTCTAAGAACAAATATTTTAGTGGGAAAGGGAGGGGTTTGAGTATATGTTTACTTACCTTTACCTCACCTAATGTGTCAGTGTCAGAGATGTGTGACATTGGCCGAGAGGGTCGTGTTTGAGTAATACCGTAAGCAAACGGCTGACATTGAGCACTTGAGGGTCGAATTCCATGAGAAACAAGCATATTCATCTCTTAGATTAAGAGATTGTTGATTAAGTCAGAGCGAATTGGGAGTTTATTTGTCTACTACTAAGTTTTACCACTAAAATCTATCAATCTAGGGTTTTGAAAGCAGTAAAGGAGCAAGTATTAGAAATTAGGGTTTTGCAAAGCAATAAAGAAATAACTAATTAGGGTTTAGAATCTGAGGGAGAAAACCTAGGGTTTTTAAGGAATTCTATAACCATTGGGCGTAATTCTAACCAAGACCTATGGATTGTGATCAGTTTCAAGTGTTTTCCAAGACAGATTAAGTTGCCAGTACAACAGTCAGAGGATCGCTTCCACGGTTAAATCTAGCAAGAGTCTCTCACTTGTTTTGGGTGTTGCGTCAACGCGCAAATGAACTCCAGAACACTCCTAAATTCTTGCTTAGGCTCTACTATTACATGTGTTTTCAAGGCAAGAATTTAGAGTTTAGAGGAAAAAAAAAAGAGAAACTAAGTCACAAAACTTGAAAACAGAACTTAGGAAGAATCATGCCCTCCAGATTAGGTCATCCCTAACCCTAGAAGTGAATTACTATCAAAAAGCCATAAAATATAGAAATAACAAAAATTAAATAAAAACTTACTCACTTGCATTCAATGATGAAGTCTGTCGACCACGCCGGCTTACAGATAGAACAAAATAGAGAAGGGGGCTCGACCTAACCTAACTTCTAAATCTGAATTAGAATAAAAACTCTGAAAAAGCACACTTAAATTGAACTAAAAGCCTCTCTATTTATAGTACAATATTACAAATGTGATCGATTAGAACTCTGCATGCAAACGGCAGAATCCGAATTCGACAGTGTGCGAAATAGAACAAAACCGACGAAAAAGATGAGAACTCAATAGGCATAGAGCTTGGCACGGGCCCTAGCACCGGCCGTGTTAGTGCCCATGCCGGGCTCGGTTAGGGCTAGGGTTGGGGTCCCTTGGGGCCCTTTTCCATCCGATTTTCATGTTTTTCTTTATTTTTGGTCTAATCGAGGTCAAAATGCTTCCAAATTTTGTAGGCATGATCTCTGAAATATAGTGAAGACAACTGTGAAAGCGAATTGTAAAAATTAAAAAACATGTAAAATGTCACATCGAAAGAGTTTTAGCACATTTTTAGATGCAAACCTAGCGCAAAAAACTATACCAATTAAACACTTATCAATGTATACCCCGGATGATTTACTCGATATTTGTGGTTGTTCATTCTTGACATGTTCATCCTCTTTGTTGATGTCCAATTTTTGTTCATCGAAAATCTCATTCATCTCATCCTCGTTAGTAGGTAACAAAGGTGATTTCTCTTCCAGAATAGTCTCTAAAGTGTCAATCCTGCAAAGTTTCTCCTCATACATAGGGCAGTTAGCAAGTTTAGACAATTTAAACAATATTTTTTCCTCTGCTATGTAAAAAATGATTCTACCCTCACGAACATCAATAAATGAACCCACTGTTCTGAGCATTGGTCATCCCAAAATAATAGATACAACAACATCTTCATTCATATTTAAAACGACAAAATCGACTAGAAGATAAAATTTATTGACTTGGAGAGGTACATCTTCCAAAATGCCCTCAGGATGCTTGATGGAATGATCAACAAGTTGAAACACCATCCTTATTGGTTTTATCCACCAATGCTCAACCGTTCTGTGATGGAGAGAGGCATCACGCCAACGCTTTCACCTAAGTCGCATAGAGCTCTCCTGATTTGTATCGTACCTATGTTCCATGGGATGGATAAACTCCCTCGATCCTATAACTTTGTTGACATCCTGTTCTGGATCAAAGTACTACATTGCCTGGTCAAAGCAACAGTTTCCAATTCATTTAGTGCCCCCTTCTTAGTAAGAAGGTTTCTAAAAAATTTGCTACAATAGGGCATTTGAGTGATTAAATCAGTAAAAAAACACAATCACATTCAATTTTTTCAAGATTTCTAAGAATTTTTCAAATTGCTTATCAAGATTAGAGTGGAGATATCGACCCATAAAAGGCAAATTTGGTTCGTAGATACGTGGTACTTCATTGTCACTTGGTTTCTGTGAGGGACCTACCCATTGCAGTGGGCCCTAGGTGTGCACTTGCCCCGGCTGCCCAAGATGCAATCGTGCATAACGTAATTAACAGATAGCCAGCTCAAAGCAGTTCATACACAAAAGTAATATATGACCGTCAGGCCTTAATACACATCGTCATACAAAGGACAGCAAGGCTAACTACTTAGGTTTTATAAAAGTAGTTTTATTCGGTCTCTGGGACCATCCCACAAGCAAAACTCAAGTGTAGCACATAACCCTTCTAAACTCCGGGTGATCCTGCTTCGCCAATCTCTAGCTTATCTTTAACTGTCTTTTTGTTATTGAGCTAGGGTGAGTACTGATCACACCTAAAATGGTGTGATTGTGTAATAACTGCAACTGAACGGTTGAATGTCGAGCACTTGAGGGTTGAATTCCACGAGGAACAAGTGTATTCCTCTTTCTAGCTTAATGCATCACTAATTATGTCCAAACGAATTGTGGGTGTGTTTTTCTACACTAAATCTAGTACTAAAGCTATCAATCTAGAGTTTTAAAGCAATAAAGAGCAAGTATGAAATCTACGGTTTGTAAGAAGGAATGAAAATCTAAGGTTTCGGGATTTCCATAACCATCTGGCATAATTCTATCCAAGGTCTGAGGATTGTAAGTGTCGACGATTCGGACTCAGGGTCTTTAGTCGATCTTACACAGATTTGTGAGTTGGATGTGAGACCTTTCAGGGTGTTTATCAGGTAAGTTAAAATAAGCACAAGTCAGTGGCACATAGAGTTATACAGGTTTAGGTCCTCAATAGATTGAGTAACAGCCCTACGTCGTGTGGTGGTTTCACTATGTATGAGAGAATTTACAAGGAGAAAGGGAGATTGCTATAGAGATTGACAATCTCTCTTTGTATTGCTATCTATTGTCTATTGCTTGAATCGTCCAAGTCTCTGATCTCTTGATCGATCCTCTTCTGTCCCCTGCTTCTGTACATCTGTCATCCTTTTATACTGAATGAAAGGAAGCCTACGTGAAGCAGTTTGGACGGTTGAGACTATACAATTGCATTACTACACAAATCTCTTCACCGATTAATACATGCACACTACTACATAATACAACATCACAGTCGGTTCAAAACAGTCATCATAGATAGTTCTAAACCGTCAATGATATTCGAGTCAGTGATAGTCCGAGTATTATCACTGACGGTTCTGAACCGTCTGTGATAATGTTTATCAGTGACGGTTCTGAGCTCAGAACAGTCACTGATAACATTATCAGAGACGGTTTTGAGCTCAGAACCGTCTGTGATAATCGCATCCAATTCTAATTTGTCGCTGTCCATTTCATTGTTTTCATCGTATCTTCATACGAACTCAGATTTTCACATTCTTTACTTTCTGGAAACATCAGATCGTGCTCTACAACTTTATAGTTAAGGTCAAAGTCAGATTCGGCATCCATCTATGATATATTGGGCCGTTAATGTCGATGGTGTACAGTTTGAATCTAATAGATCTGTTTCGGTATTTTCATCATAATTCTTTCATCCGAACTCGGATTGGGATAAATTTATACTTTCTGGAATCGTTGTGAGAAATCCCACAAAACGTTTGTTGGCGTAATCTTTAAATTTGGGCATTTTCATCACGCTAAAATTTGGGCAAAGTTAGTTGTGTAATTTTCAAACTCTAGTCCAATTCGGATTCAAATTACTCAATCTGAGATAGCTTCGGTAAAATTGCCATATCTTTTAATTTCCAATACTATTTTTGATATTCTTATACTTTTTGGAAAGATAAAAAAAATCCTCTACAGCTTTGGTGTTGACCAGATCCTCTAATTCGGAGTTCTTGGGGCCCAAAATTGCTAATAATTATCACAGACAGTTTTTAGCTCAAATATAAATCACTGAATCATCACATAAACACTGAATTTAGAGTTCATAAGTTTGTTCATAGTTAATAGCCAAAACACAAATTTTAGATACCAAAGACAACACAGAGTTTTAAATTTGCAATGAAATTCACTAAGAGCTTTAATTAAACATAAAAAATTATCAACTAAGAATTGGCAACATTCAAACAGAGAATGGGTCAAACAGATTCAACATAAACAATTATCAACTAAGATTCAGTTCACACCAGATTTTAATTTTCACTATTTAGCTGTTCATCACACAACTACAAACTAGTCACTTTACAACATCTAGGAAACAAGGAGCGGGGGAGAGAGTGTTTAAGAGAGGGAATTGTCACCGAGGCTTGAAGGAGAGATGATGCCATGGTGCTGAAGAACGTAGCCACAGAAAAACTTGAGAAAGCTGCTGGAGGAGGCCGTTGTAGCTCGACCACAACCGAAGAGGTGCTGAAACCGTCAGCTGTCTCGTGGCCGAGGAAGAAGAAGTGGTTGTCGGATGGTCGTTGTTGAGGGAGCTGCTTGTAGTCATCATCGGCCCATGAGACGTGGCCGACGAGATGATGGTGGGCAATGGAGTGGTAGTGGCGTAGTCGAGCTCAGATCGGTGTGGATCTAGGGTTATAGTGGCGGCGCGGTGTAGAACGGTGGAAATGAAGTGAAGTGTCACAAAGTGTGCCGCTTTGAGTTAGGGAAAGTGAAGTGAAAAGTCGCAAAGTGTGGAAATGAGTGGGACAAAGCCCACCTTAAATTTTATAGTCGCAAAGTCACAAAGTCTGATAATCATTATCAGAGACGGTTCTGAACTTAAAACCATCTCTGATAATGATTATCACAGACAGTTCTGAACTCAAAACCATCTCTGATAATGATTAGCAATTTTGGGCCCCAAGAACTCTGAATTAGAGGATCTGGTCAACACCAAAGTTGTAGAGGATTTTTTTATTTTTCCAAAAATTGTAAGAACATCAAAAACGGTATTGGAAATCAAAAGATATGGCAATTTTACCGAAGCTGTCTCAGATTGAGTAATTTGAACCCGAATTGGACTCGAGTTTGAAAATTACACAACTAACATTGCCCAAATTTTAGAGTGATGAAAATGGCCGAATTTGAAGATTACCCCAACAAACTTTTTGTGGGATTTCTCGCAAGGATTCGAAAAAGTATAAATTTATCCCAATCCGAGTTCGGATGAAAGAATTGTGATGAAAATACCGAAATAGATCTATTAGATTCAAACTGTACGCCGTTGACATTAATGGCCCAATATCTCATAGATGGATGCCGAATCTGACTTTGGCCTCAATAGAAAAGTTGTAGAGCATGATCTGATCTCCAGCAAGTACAAGAACGTGAAAATCTGAGTTCGTATGAAGAAGATATGATGAAAACAATGAACTGGACAGCAACAGATTATCATAGACGGTTCTGAGCTCAGAACCGTCAGTGATAATCTTTATCAGTGATGGTTTTGAGCTCAAACTGTCGACGATTCGGACTCGGGGTCCTCAGCCGAACTTATGCAGAATTTGTAATAGTGAGACCTTTCAAGATGACCCCTCGGGAAAGTATGCTGAACAATGGAGAACAGGAACACAGAGAATTTAGACAGGTTCGGGCCCTCGATGGTGGGAGTAAAAGCCCTACGTCCTGTTGAGATTTCACTAAGTGTGGTAAAATGTTTACAAATGGGAGGAAAAGTCCTCACAGGCAAGGATTTTTCCTATAAAAGTGTACAAAAATAAGCTAAAGAAGACTTAAAAATGCTATATGAGGTGTGCCGTAGACTTGGCTAACTTGGATCTCTCTCCGATTGATACTTCATGCCATCCTTTTATACTGCTTGAAAGGGTGCCATGTGAAGGAAACTGCATCAATCGGTTGCTCGGACGGTTAGATACGGTTTTTGAAACTGCTCTTAACCTCCACGTAGGTTAAACACGTGTTATTCATGAATAACTGTACGTGTTAACCCCCTGACGGTGGATTTTCCACGTGTAGGAATCTTCGGGATACTTAGAATATCCTGTCGTATAGACAACCGAATAGATAGATCCCAGGTATCCTGATTGGTAGACGTTCTGACCGCGGGATTTGGCTGACCGCGTAATATCCCGAATGTGTAGTTCGCGTATAGGCCACGAACTTCTGACCGCGCAAGGCCTACGGTCTGACCGCGTAAAGCTGCGACTTGATCACGTAAAGCTTGCGACCTCGTGGTGATGCCTCTCAAAATAACTTGAGTTTGCATCTCCAGACACATGCTCTGGTTCGAACCTGTCTTGAACCAGAAGTTTATTAGAAGTGACCCGGGTGTCAATCCTCGTCAGCTAGCCCCCAAATTCGAAGAAAACGAAGAGACGTGTTTATTTCGAATTTAAAAACCGTGCATTGGATTTTTAACCCGGCCCTTTAACTTCTCCACTTAGTGGCGCACTAAGTGAAAAACGGTTGGTTTTTCAAGACGGGTTCTGACATTACGTGACGGGCAATGATGGCGCCGTAGAGATTTTTATCTCGAGGTAAAATTGTAAATGTCTTTAACGAAACTCGAGGTGTCTGGGAGGCGAACCGTCGACCTGGCGGCTATAAATACCAGACCCCTGGACATGTAAAGATTCACAATTTCCCTCTCACGCCTAAGTCTTTTTCTTGTTACCTGGCCTCCTTCCTTTTCACTTACTCTTCCCAATGGCAGATCACGAAATCATCGAGATTGAGAGCGATGAAGGGGAAATTGTCGAACAAGGGTCTGATGAAGTCCTGTCTCCTTTAAGGAAGAAACCCAAGGTTGACGAAGGATCTTCCAGTGGAACAAAGGTGAAGAGTGTAGCGAGTTTCCTTCTTCCTTCAGTTCCTTTGACCCTCCCCGTTCATGCCTCTCGGCAAGTTAGGCCTTTATCCTCAGAGAAAGATCCCATCACATTCAATTCTCCCATCCTTATGGGTGATCAACATCCTGGTCGGCAAGCGGTGACTATCCCTCGACCAGATGATTGCCATATTGGGTTGGCGAAGCAATTTTCTTCTGGGAACGTTGCACTGGGACAGGTAACAATTCTTCTCCCTTTTTGTTGATAATTTTAGTTAATATGACTAACTTTTTGCAAAATGCAGGAGGTAGGAGGCCCCAGCGATCAGCCTTCTGTTGCTCCATCTCTTCCTTCCGGACAGACTCTTCTGGAAGAGAAGAATGCCCTGGAGAAGAAGACCGAGGAGATGGCCTCGAAGATTCTGCGTTTAGCAGAATGTCTTGATCGATCCCGAGAGGAGGCGCACCATTTCCGTCGAGAGAGGGACTTCGCTCAGCAACAGCGAGAACTCTCCGACTTGATTAGGGACAATAGTGCGTCCGTTGTTAGGGATGATATAGATAGACTTAGGGTAGTTGCTAGTTCCCTGGGGGTTGTCAGTGTAGATCCTACTGACAACAATATGTCCCTTGGGGAACTTTGTAAACTTCTTTCGGAGCAAGTCGATGTTTTGATCGACTGCATCCCTTTTGTATGTAAAGAATGTAAGAAATAAAAAGTTTCTTATTTTTCACGAATATTCTTCACATCTTCTGTGCAAAAACATAGCCATAAACTTTACGTTTGCGACCATTCATACACAGGAAACTTTAGTTCTGCGATCAGAATCGTTTTTAAAAAAAAAGCACCGCGACCTGCCCTGATTCCGCGAGCAGTTTCAGAGCCGCGGTCAGAACTAAAGTGCGACCAGAGTTAGGACTCGGTCAGGCCGTCATTGCGATTAGAATCGAAATTTCAGCCTAAAACATGATTTCGAAAAAACCATAACCCAATTAGAAACATTCCAGTACGTCAAAAATTGAGTTATATGATTTTTTCGAAGAAAATGTTCAAAGTATAAAAAGGAAAAAAATGCCTTCTGAAAAGTACTGAAAATTTTTCAGTCCTTTTGCACTTTCAGTTTCCAAAACAAAGAAGCCTTTTTGTTTCAGATCCGACGTCTGGGTACTTTATCGGGTCTATCAGTGACAGTATCCATTATGGGAAATGAATAAAGCATTCAATGGAATGTTTGAAACGAGCTGTTTACCCATTAATGCGTCGCCTTGGGTCTATAAAAAGCAGTAGGTAGCTTCTTGAGGAAGCCACTCAGCCGCGAAAAACCCTTAGAATTCCCGCCGCTCAAAACCCTCCTTTTCTTCAGCCTTCGTCTTCCCCAAATCGCCAGCTTCCCCTTTGATTCTACACCATAGATGGCGTCCTGGAGCAGATCCATTCATCATTCTGAGGAGAGCCTGATGGCGCTTGAGAAGGAGGAGATCCTTTCTCCGCGGCTGCTCATTAACTGGCGACCTGCGGAGAAGGACCAAAAAACCCCAACTGTCCAAGAAGGCGAGTTGGTGGTTTTTGAGGAGTATTTTCGTTGCGGGTTCCGATTCCCTGAGAGTCGGTTCCTTAAGGATATCTTTGAGCATTACGGGTGGGAACTGATCAACCTCCACCCCAACGCGATGCTGATTCTTGCAGTATTCCAGCATCTCTGTGAAGCCTTCGTCGGAGCATATCCCAGCGTGGATCTTTTCCGACGATTTTACTTTTCGGCGTGGTCGAAGAGCACCAACGCCGCCGGATGCATCTACTTCCGGCTGAGGGATAAAAAGGAGTATCCCTCCCCACCCCTGCGAGATTCAGTGCACGGGTGGCACCAGAAATGGTTTTACTGCACCCCTCCGACCGAGAGCGGGCTGTGGTTTGAGAACTCGCGGCCGGAGAAAACAAGCGAGTTGGATACTCTCCCGGCGATGAACGCGGAGTTCATGAAGCATGCCGAGGTGATCCTTCACTTAGTCGAACAAGGGCTGACGGCACGTGACGTCATCCGAGACTTTGTAAAGAATCGGGTGAGCCCCCTACGTGAAAGGGCTCATCCGGCTTGGGAGATCACGTCTATGGCGGACACTACCCTGGACTATAATGAAGGTACTTATTTCTGACATAGAAATCCTTTTGTTATTTTTTGAAATGTACCAATTTAACTTGTATCCGGGAACAGTCCTGCCCTCAGCTGAGATTGAGAGGCGGACTAACTACCTCCTCAGGGCGTACAACGCCGAGGTAGAGGGCCCCAAGGGATCGCCTCGCCCCCAAAGCTTGATTCATGCTGGCGACGACCTTAAACAGGAGCGCCGAAAGGTAAACTTCTCACTTGGCCTCTGTTTTGCAGGTTTCATGTATGTCCAACACTAATCAATTTCATTGGAATGAAATAGCTCCTAGGGAGGTTCGCGGATGCGACATTTCCAAGTGAAAATGTCGGCTTTTTGAAGAAGCCGGCGGCGAAGAACGTGAAGAAGGTCTCCCAGAGACCCAGGACAAAGAGTCCTGCCCCTAAGAAGACCAAGCTGAACCCTGGGGAGCGGTCTTCACGAAGCGTCCCTCGTCCCGCAAGAAAGACTGCGGTAAGATATCACATTCCTGCTACTTTTTCAGGCGCGACATGGAATCACTTCTTCGTCGTACAGGGAGAGGGGAGCGAGGAGGAAGAGGATGACGTTCCTCTGATCCTTCGAAGGAGGAAGATCGCGGATCTTCCATCCAGCGATGTCCCAGGCTGTCCCGCAGAGACTACAGCTGCCGAAGAGGTGGCCGTGGCTGACCCTGCGACCACCGAAGATCTGGTGGTCGCGGGTGACCTTCAAATTCCTGAAGCCCCCGGGGTTTCAGGGTCAGTCATCTCTGCTTCCCTGGTTGAAGGGACGACTAAGGTAAAGGATCTTTTCGATCATTCCCTCCATGACTTTTTCTGCGTATTTGACAAGTTAAGGTACATACAGGAAGGAGAGCTTCCCCCTGGGTCCACTGGGGATTCCAGGGAGGAAAATCCTCCTCCTCCGCGGACAGAGGAGGAAGTAGACGAACGAAGGCCGGCTGTGACGGTTCCAGCAATTCAGGAATCGTCAAGGCCTTCGGATGAAGCCCCACCAATTAGCCCAGTGGTCCAGGTAAAGACTTATGTGTTTTTAACTGTTCCCTAAGAATATGCCTGTAACATGATATTTCCAGGGGGGTGCTGTCTTATTTACCATAAGGAAGGAAAGAACCGGAGACGGCTCTCCTTCGCAAGGGGAGTTGTCCCAGAAGTCCCAGGAACGAATGGGATTTCGAATAAGGTAAGAACTCTTATTCGACAATAATCTTATATAAAAACTGTCTGACCCACTCTTCCTGTTAGGCAAAAGAAGACAGCGCCTATACCTTCAACCGCCACTGGGGAGGTTGAAGCTAGGGCTAATGAGGGAGCCTCTAATGAAGAGCGCTCTACTCCCGTGGTTCAGGAAATCGTCCGGACCGCGGGAGGTGAATCAAGCACAGGGACTAGGTCACCACCAGTGGCCTCTGGGGGTGGCGTCCGGCCGGCACTCCCCTCAACTGTCCCCGTTGCAGGCACTTCAGGCGCGCTAGCAAGGATTCCTGCTTGCATGGATGATGCTGCCTTAAATAAGTTTATGAAGGTATGATGACTCCTGTTTCGGCGTTTGAATCGCCTTTAGAGCATACTTGACTCTCTTGCTTTGTGTCACAGGGCTTGTCATGGGTGACGAGCCAGTCGCATGCTGCAATGGCTAGCATGGCGGCTGTTCAAAAAGATCGTGACGGCTTGCGCAAGTGAGTATCGTCATCCTTCTGTTAATATAAGTAGGCTTTAATTGTGACTAACCTGATTTTGCTGCAGAGAGGTTACGTTCTTGAAGAAGGAGTTAACCAAGATAAAGCTGAACTCAGTTACAGAGTTTCAGAAACTACGGACTGAAATCAATAGACTTCAGTCTGAGAATGTTGGTAAGTCGATTCCCAACTTGAGAAGACTTAAAGACATTTCTTGTTCATAACCTCTTTTCTTTGTGCAGCGCAAGCAGGTCGTATTAAACAGCTCAGCCAGGACAAAATGCTTCTCGAGTCCTCGCTCGACCACACCAATCAAGTGGTCAAAGAGTTGAGTCTACTGGTCTTCGAAAAACTGAAGGCCATAGCCAGCCTTTTGAATACCAATGTGGTAGAGTTGAGGAAGGACAACCCAGATGTCAGCGATTGGGCATCGCTGCTTACAACTCAAGCAGAATCACTGCTCGAATATCTCCCTGGAGATTTACGGCGACGTGAAGAAATGATCAGGACGAGAGTCCGATCAGCCGCATCTGCCGTACTCAGCCGGGTTCGACTTCACCATGGCCCAGATGCGAATCTGAGCGCGCTGGTGGGACCGGTTGAGGTCGAGAGTGACGAACTACTTGACGCCATTATCGAAGAAGTTAAGCCCTTCGTTGACAAGCTCTTGGCTGAGCTAAGGATCGAATGATTCTTGTATTTTGTAACCAAACAATTGTAATTACAATGCTATGTATGTAAAATCATTTTTTCAAGAGAAAGTGCATATTCACATCATAAGTTTCATACTATAAGTATATTCCTCTAGCCCCCGCCTCTGTTTTGTGAATACTGAAGCCTTAGTATTTCAAACAGAGGAAAACATAAGTATGATGACCAGGGATATGTGCTTCAAGCCGATGGTCAAGATTAAAGTAACATTTTAACCTTATTGCAAACTGGTAGCCACCCAAATGACCGAAGACTAGCCAGATAGTCCCGTGTGCGTTGAGAAACGGCTTATTTAGGAGTGACTTATCTGGAAGTGATCATGAGATTGACCAGCGAATCCGGTTAAAAAATGCTGTAATAACCTAACCGCCGGCGATCAGCCCCCAGGTCGAATTTGTATAATTTGGGCTTAAAGAAAAACACTCATTGTATGAAAACAAAACATGCTTTTTATGAAAAGATGCTAATTGAACAGGAAAAAAGTGATTGGAATACTTACACGTAAAACTTGCGAAGTTGATCGATGTTCCAAGTATTGGACAAAATCTGACCATCCTCCATGGCTAACCGCGCAGATCCTGACCGCGGCACTGAGACGACAGTATATGGTCCCTCCCACTTTGGGGAGAATTTATTGCGGTTAGACTGGTCTTGAATTTTTCGTAAAACCAAGTCGCCCATGTTGAGATCACGTGGTCGCACCTTTTTACTGTGATACTTGCGTAGAGCCTGCAAGTATACCGCGGACTTAATCAGGGCGCGATCACGCCGTTCTTCCAGGTGGATGAGATCTTGCGATCGTTGTTCGGATTGGTTGACCTGTTCGAATTGATTCGTGCGAACAGATCCAATACTTACTTCCATAGGCAACACAGCCTCGGCTCCATAGACCAAATGGAAGGGTGTCTCACCGGTGGCTCGACTAGAGGTAGTTCGTAGTGCCCATAGAACAGTATAGAGCTCGTCTGCCCAAGCCCCCGAGCGGGTCTTGAGGCGATCAAAAACACGTTTTTTGATACCTTGCAGTACTTGCCCATTGACCCGTTCTATGGCACCATTGCTTTGTGGATGTGCCACGGAAGCAAAGCACACCTTGGTCCCAATCTGATCGCAGTAGTCTAGGAAAAGACCGCTGGCGAACTGAGAACCGTTGTCTGTGATGAGACGGTTTGGAACACCAAATCGTGCCACAATGTTCTTGTGAAAGAACTTTTGTGCGGCTAATGCAGTAATATTTCGTACTGGTTCGGCCTCAATCCACTTTGTGAACGTGTCAATGGCTACAAACAAAAACTTGTATCCATTGACCACTTGTGGCATAGGACCGACGATGTCCATTCCCCAGATCGCGAAGGGCCATGCGAGAGGAATAGTTTGTAATGCATAAGCAGGTTGATGAACCTGTCTTGCATGATACTGACATTGTGGACACATCTTGACCATAAGCTTGGCATCATCGAGTGCCGAAGGCCAGTAGAATCCCTGTCAAAAAACTTTTCCGACCAGTGTTCGGTATGACGCGTGTGCACCTCATACACCGTCATGTATTTCTTTCAAGAGGGATTTTCCTTCCTCCTGAGATATGCAGCGCATGAATACTCCTTGAGTACCCTTTCTGTACATAACCCCATCTATGAGTTTGTACAGACGCGCCTTTCGAATTAACCGATCACTTTTGGTTTCGTCCTCGGGTAGGGTCCCATGTTCAAGATAGACCCTCAATGGATGAGTCCAATCTTGTTCCTGACCGAGGTTGGCAACGAAGGCTATTGCCGGATCATCCTCGACCGAAGTCATGATCGAAGGATGGTCCAAGTGTTCAATGAACACTCCTGCCGGAGCGGATGAGCGTGAGGATCCAATTTTGGATAATTGGTCTGCGAGAATGTTGTCCTTTCGCGGGATGTATTGGACTTCGAAGTGACTGAAGTGTTTTTCCAATCTCCTCACTTCCCCCAGGTAATGAGCCATTGTCTCATCGGAGGTGCTGTACTCCTTGTTTACCTGGTTTACGACCAGCTGTGAGTCCCCCCTCACCACTAATTGACGGACTCCGAGGAATTTTGCTGCCCGGAGCCCTGCAAGAAGACCTTCATACTCTGCTGCATTGTTGGTTGCAACAAAGTGTAGTTGGATGACATACTTAAGCTGTTCGCCCTGAGGTGTAACTAAGACCACTCCAGCCCCCGAGTGTTGAAAACTACGGGAGCCGTCAAAGTACATTGTCCAATAATCGGGGCACTCCAGTTCCTTTTCCAACTGCACGGGTGGCTCAGGGTTTGTCCATTCGACCACAAAGTCGGCCAAAACCTGAGACTTAACCGCCGTGCGAGGGGTAAAGTGGATCTCAAAGGCACCGAATTCGACCGCCCATTTGGCGATTCGACCAGATTTTTCTGGATTTCGGACAATATCCCCTAAAGGAAAAGAGGAAGGTACTGTGATCTTGTGTGCTTGAAAGTAATGTCGTAGCTTACGGGAAGCCATCAGTAGCGCGTAAAGTATCTTCTGGACCTCAGGGTAGCGCTCCTTAGGACCATGAAGTACTTCGCTCACATAGTAGACGGGTCTGTGCACTCCTTCCCTTTCCGCGATCAGAACTGCGCTGACCGCGTGTGAGGTGGCCGCCAAATACAGAAGCAATGGTTCATCCTTTTCAGGAGACACCAATACTGGCGGACTGGATAGATATGTTTTTACCTCTTGAAACGCTTTTTCGGCCTCATCTGACCACGTGAAGTTATGATGTTTCCGCAAGGCTTTAAAGAAAGGTAGTCCCCTTTCGCCTAATCGCGATATGAAACGACTTAAAGCCGCCATGCGACCAGCCAGGCATTGAACATCCTTCATGGTCGAGGGCGACCTCATTTGCTCAATAGCTCTGATTTTCTCAGGATTAACCTCAATGCCCCTGGAACACACAAGAAAACCAAGAAGCTTTCCTGAAGAAACCCCGAAAGAACATTTCTCCGGGTTCAATTTTATTCCAAAGTGATTCAAGTTACAGAAGGTTTCAGCAAGATCGTCCAAATGAGACAATCTTTTGGTACTCTTTACAACCAAGTCGTCTACATATGCTTCGAGATTACGCCCTATCTGGGAAAGAAAGGTCTTTTGCATCAAGCGCTGGTACGTGGAGCCAGCGTTCTTGAGACCGAATGGCATTCTGATGTAGCAGTACGTGCCGAACGGGGTGATGAAGGCAGTTTTCTCTTCATCGTCTTCTGCCATGCTAATTTGATGATATCCCGAGTAGGCATCCAGAAAACTCATCAGTTCGCAACCCGCAGTGGAGTCAACCAGCTGGTCGATGCGGGGAAGGGGAAAGTCGTCCTTCGGACAGGCACTGTTGAGGCTAGTATAGTCGACGCACATGCGCCACTTGCCATTTGACTTGCGGACCATGACCGGATTGGCGAGCCAGTCCGGGTGATTCACCTCGCGGATGAACCCGGCCTGTAAGAGTTTGTCTAACTCTTCTCGGATGGCTTCCTGTCGGTCGGTGGCAAAACGCCTGAGCTTTTGCTTTATTGGTCGTTGTCCAGGTCGGATTGCTAACCTGTGCTCAATTACTTCCCTTGGGACACCGGGCATGTCGGACGGTTTCCACGCAAACACATCTGCGTTAGCAAGGAGGAAAGCAACGAGGTCGAGTTCCTATTTGTCATCCAGGGTTGACCCAACCCGAATTGTCTTGGATGGGTCATCTGGATACAAAGGAACTTGTTTGAGTTTTTCATCTGGTCGAGGAGCAGCCCTGATCGCATCGGTGGCGACAGTGGCGACCTGAGCGTCCCGGAGGGGAAGTTGATCGACCATCTCCAAAGATAGCCGGTCGCACGTGAGTGCCACGTTGCGACTACCTCGGACCGAAATGACACCTTTGGGGCCAGGCAATTTCCCGCACTGATAAGCATAGTGCGTTGCCATCATGAACTTAGCGAGAGTAGGCCTGCCAAAGATTGCATTATAAGCTGAATCACAATCGATTACATCGAAAGTAACCAATTCTGTTCGGAAGTTATCTGGTTCTCCCAGAGTGACCGGGAGGACCACTTGTCCCAATGGCATCATGGAGGGGCCTGGGATTATCCCATAAAACGGATGAATTATGGGCTTGATCTTCGAACGAGGAATTTGCATCTCGTCGAGTGTCTTGACCAATAAAAGATCAAGGGAACTTCCCCCGTCGATCAGGACCCTTTCGACTCTCGCGTTACTGATGATTGGGGTAATAACCAGAGGTAATCTCAATGGTCGAGTTAGCCCCGCAGGACAGTCAGCGCGGTCGAACGTCAAAGGCATATCCGACCAACGGGGATATTGAGGTTCACCAAGGGATGTCTCCGTTTGGTTAACCTCTCGGCAAAAAGTTTTAAACTGCCTTTTGGAAACGAAAGAGGAGGAGCCTCCGAAAATGACATTAACATGATTTTGAGGTACCTGGTAAGCCATTTCTTCGTCTCCATCGACGTCTCTAACCCCGCACGCCTGCTCTTTGGGTGGTAAGGTCGGCATTGGCCCAGCTCCTTGGTAGAAATCATCCAGCTGTTTCAACCAACTCCTGCAGTTTTTGAGATCGTGGCCTGCGGAATTGTGGAGTGGACACCACCTTTTGCCCTCCTGCGGATTAGTTGATTTTTCTGGCTGGTCGGAATCCCGGCCACCAGAAGCAGTTTTACTTTTGAAAGAAAACTTATTACCTTTGGTCGAAGGTGGTTTCTCCGCGACCGCGACCTCACGGTACTGTCCAGAGCGGTTCTTCTTCGACTTTTTTGACTTCCCACCCGGTGAAGACTCCGGCTTTTTGTTCGAGTCTTCTTTCTTGGCGTCCTTGAAGCCTGGTTGGGGTGGTAGGTCCCCCTTGTCAACCATTCGGTTCCATTCGACTGCCTCGGCTGCATCGGAGTATCGATCAGCCATATCGAACAGATCGGCCACCGATCGAGGAGGGTGAATGAGCAAGTCTTCAGTGAATCTCCGGTATCGAACGGCATGTTTAAATGCCCTGATTACGGAACCATCAGATATGTTCGGGATGGTATTTCTTACCCCTACAAACCTCTTGACAAACTGCCGAAGCGTTTCGGTCGAAGTTTGCCGCAATCTATGCAAGTCGTCCTCCTTACCCGGCTTTTGGTAACAGTTTTGAAAATTGCTAAGGATGGCATCGCATAGCATTTCCCAATTGTAGATAGAACCCTCAGGCTGATTGAACAACCAAGTTCTAGCCGGTCCTACGAGGACTGTTGGCAGGTAGTTAGCCATGACCTTGTCATCGCCTCCTGCGGCTTGGATGGCAGTAATATAGATCTGAAGAAACTCGGATGGGTTCTGAGTTCCGTCAAACCTCTCAATGGCCCCTGGTCGAAACTTATCGGGCCAAACGACCGCTCGTAGGCCAGGCGAGAAAGCTTTGCAACCGACGTAAGGACCGTGGACCGTCCCGCGACTTTCGGTCAGGTTTCGAGCAAACTCACTTAACGGTGGGGTTACTCGAGGTCCCAAACGAGAATGAACGGGAACTCGATCCCTACTGCGAGAGTCCTGCATCCGCCGATATTTGTCCTGTCGGGACGGTATAGGCGGCGGGTAACTCCGTCGACCAGAGCCAAAATGAGGACCATCTCGATCACGGGAATGTGTCACTGAGCGGGAAGAGGCTGTTGGGGTCGCCTCAGATGCGACCTCGTCCAATCTTTCCGCCAGGATCCTGTAAAAGGCCGGTCTCTGCGCATCCGTGACCGTAGGAGGAAAGTTACGCATGACTTCCGCGATAGATCGCAGTCGACCATGGGTACTTCTCCTAGGGGCACCGGGTGTTATTGTTTCCTCGTCCACTGGGAAGTGCTCCGGTGGTAAGGAAGGAGTCTGGTCACGTCTATGACCACGCGACTGTCGAGAAGAACTCGGGGCAGCATAGTAACGAGCCTGCGCATCTTGAAGAGCCTCTAGGGCAGTTCTGCGAAGTTCGTTGTTTTGTTGCTCGAGATCTTGCTCCTCCTTCTGTTTGCGATCTTGTTCTTCCCTGGCAGCCTGTTGATCGGGAGTTTCCTCCGACAACGCAGCAAACTGCCTAGGGAGAGAAGTCGCCGATGGGGAGAACATCTCGGTTTGTTCCGAGTCGGACTCGAAATCAAAGAGACGGTGAAGGTTATCAGGGTCGAATCTTCCTGGGCTGACCTCGGGGTCACCATCGTACTTTCCCTCAGCGGGATTGTACGATGGGCCGGACTCATCACCTAGCACATTAAGAACCTCTGTGGGTTCTGACCCTGTGCCAGTTACCTCCTGGTCGATCATCATGACTTGGGAAGATGGTTCATCCTGTGGAAGATTCTGGCCTTCGACCTCTTCCATCAGAACGGGATCACTTGGAGAAGGCATTGGGATATGAGCATAATCCTCGAGATCGAAATCATTCTCGGAATCATATGCTCCAGCCATGTTTCGGCGAACCTCCGAATTTTAATTAGGACGCCTTGAGAAAGGCCCCACGGTGGGCGCCAACTGTCGACGATTCGAACTCGGGGTCCTCAGCCGAACTTATGCAGAATTTGTAATAGTGAGACCTTTCAAGATGACCCCTCGGGAAGGTATGCTGAACAATGGAGAACAGGAACACAGAGAATTTAGACAGGTTCGGGCCCTCGATGGTGGGAGTAAAAGCCCTACGTCCTGTTGAGATTTCACTAAGTGTGGTAAAATGTTTACAAATGGGAGGAAAAGTCCTCACAGGCAAGGATTTTTCCTATAAAAGTGTACAAAAATAAGCTAAAGAAGACTTAAAAATGCTATATGAGGTGTGCCGTAGACTTGGCTAACTTGGATCTCTCTCCGATTGATACTTCATGCCATCCTTTTATACTGCTTGAAAGGGTGCCATGTGAAGGAAACTGCATCAATCGGTTGCTCGGACGGTTAGATACGGTTTTTGAAACTGCTCTTAACCTCCACGTAGGTTAAACACGTGTTATTCATGAATAACTGTACGTGTTAACCCCCTGACGGTTGATTTTCCACGTGTAGGAATCTTCGGGATACTTAGAATATCCTGTCGTATAGACAACCGAATAGATAGATCCCAGGTATCCTGATCGGTAGACGTTCTGACCGCGGGATTTGGCTGACCGCGTAATATCCCGAATGTGTAGTTCGCGTATAGGCCACGAACTTCTGACCGCGCAAGGCCTACGGTCTGACCGCGTAAAGCTGCGACTTGATCACGTAAAGCTTGCGACCTCGTGGTGATGCCTCTCAAAATAACTTGAGTTTGCATCTCCAGACACATGCTCTGGTTCGAACCTGTCTTGAACCAGAAGTTTATTAGAAGTGACCCGGGTGTCAATCCTCGTCACAAACCATCTGTGATAATGATTATCAGAGACGGTTCTGAGGTCAGAACTGACTGTGATAGTCCAGCACTATCACAGACGGTTTTGAGCTCAGAATTGTCTGTGATAATTAGAATATCACAGACGGTTCTAAGGTCAAAACCATCTGTCGGACTATCACAGTCGGTTCTGATCTTAAAACCGTCTGTGATAACTTAACATTTTCTCCCGACAGGCCTTCACAGACGGTTTTCTATTGAAAAGGTCATAACGTCTATGATGTGCCGTCCTGGATGTTTGTTTCTGTGGTAGTTGCAGTTATAGATAACTGCACATGTTAACTCCTTGACGGTTGTCTTCATATGTGGAAGAAAAAGTTATCTTCATCCCAGGAATGTGTCTGATAAAGCTCAAACATACTCAGGTCATCTTGGTCGCGCATAGCCTATGACCTTATGGTCATGCAACTTCTGCGACCATAGACTGATTCTGACCCTGCGACCTTCTGGTATACAAGAAGTTTCTTCTGTGACCATAGTGGCTGCTAGGGCATAGGTTTCACATCATATCCGAATTATCTTGAACATGATATATTAAATTAATAACTAGCTCAGGTAATAATCCTCGTCAGCTAGTCCCCAAATTGAAGAAATAAGAAAATTATTACTTCAAATTTTTAAAGATTATTGGATACAGTACCCGACACTTCGCCTTCTTCAATTGTACTGTGCATCGCACAACGGTTAATTTCCCAAGAAGAACTTCAGGCTTATTTTGATAGGTAATCATGAAATATTTGACCACTTAATCGAGGAAAAATGTAATTGTGTTTTAAGAATTTGAAGCACCTATTGAATATGAACCGTCGCCTTTGGTGCTTATAAATAGCTAAGTTCTTTGGTTTCTAAGACTCACAAGTTTCCACTCGCTAAGTCTTTAGAACTTTTTTTCATCCTCTCCTGTGGACGATTTGGACTCAGGGTCCTCTGTCGATCTAATCTAGATTTGTGAGTTGTATGTGAGACCTTTCAAAGTGCTATCAGGTAAGTTAAGATAAGCAATGAAGTGGAGACACGAAAATTTATACAGGTTCGGGCCCTCGATGGTGGGAGTAATATGTGGGACCCTCATTTGAGGAATCCAGTGGCAACCGCCCAGGTGGGTTGCACTCAGAAAAGGTACATTGCAGCTCACAACAACAAGATGCATTATATAAAAATGCGAGTAATTGAAAACAAGTGCTGATCACAAGGACCAACATCACAATAACTTAGCGCCAAAATGACGCATTTAAATGTTGATACAAATTAAGGAGTTTTCGACACAAAGGTCGGCACAAAATAAAACAACGATAGTAAGCAAAAGAACTTCATCTGTCTTCTTTTTCAGCAGCAGCGGTGTTGTACGGGCCTTTTCCACATCTGACTCCACCTTGGTACATAACCCTCTAGCAAGTTGGGTCTTCAGTTTCTTCTTCCTATTCCACATTGGGTTCAAGACCATAAGATTCAGGGTCGATGAATCCTTCTTCTAAATTTGTTTGTAAAAGCAAGGGTGAGCACATTGTCCACATGGTGCTCAACAAGTCCCAAATAAGAATGCAAGTATACTTAGATGAGGGGGAATTTCTCAAAGAATAGCTCTTTGGCTTTATATATGAATATAGAATAGATTCTCGCACTTGGTTTTGAAGAAAAGATTTTTATTTTCGAAAGCGGGGCTTTTGAAACCCTAAGCTAAATTCTCAGAAAATGTTGTGTGTGGCGGTCTTCCATGAGTCACCACTTTATTCAGATTTTGCGAAAACTTTCCAAAAGCTACTTGTGCTGCATCGACGTGAATAGAATCCACAGCGCGCAGACTCCATAACCTGGGAGCTCAGAGTATCCGATACTTTTTAAACTTTGCAAAGGTGTACCACCTTAATCCATCGATCATTCGGCTTCCAAGTCGGTACCTCTCCATGCGACTCTTACGCATGTGACAAGGCCGAGATGACACAACAGTTTACAGTCCTAGCATTAACTATTCCCTGCCCGGTAAATAGACAATCAAGTCTCAAGTACCGTTGTGGGTCCTCCCCACTGCCTTACTTCCTAGCCTGGGTCTATGTTCTCGCAAGACACATAGCCTCTCTTGATTACAGTCGCGCACGACTTAATCTGGCATAGGGTGTCTTCCTTCTTTCCACCTTTTCCTCTCATGATTTTTCTGAACTCACAGCACTCATGGCCTTCTGCGGCCCACCAGTTCTCGCAAGACACTGGATCGACAACCATTGCAGGGAAAAGCTAACACTAAAGAAAGCTACTAAGTTGCGCCCGTCCCATAACCGGGCAAGTGGTTGGTACATTTTTCATGCCGCATAGAAGCACAACACAAGGTTCTAGTCCTTATGAATCTCTAGTGAGGAGTCTTTCACATTCCCAGTGCGCACACAGCACCATCCCATCAAACCATCCTCACTATCGATTCCAATCATATTTTCTTTCACAAAAGGGGTTTTGAACATGCTTTTCTCATATGTGACCATTCAACATTTAATATATAATCTTGAGTATAGCATAGCCTAAGCATGATATTCTAGGGTGACAAGGGTGCATGGATATTCAATGTAAAAAAGGGGCTTTACAGTTATTTAGGTCATATCTAATCATTTTATTGAAACATAGCTCTTGTTTGAATCTAAGGCATGCATATACTTGAAAACAGTTAACATACTTCATTTCAAAATAGTAGGCTAGACATGATCAAGGGTTTGAGACTTGCCTTGCAGTGATGGGTCTAGCTGCTCAGGTGAATCCTCGAAGATCTCCTCTGTTCCTTCAACGTCTGGTTCCATGGCGGATACAAACAACACATACACACTATATAAGCATACAAGCACTAGAAAATAATACGTAATTACATCATGCAAGCAGGGGTAAGGGTTTGGACAAGGTCACTTGACATTGATCGAAGAGATGGGCTCAAAAGGACTTGAATGTCGAAGGGCTGACAATTGGCTCATGGCTTGACATAGCCCTAAATTGGTTCTAGGTTTGTTTTCTGGAGATGTGGCAATAGGGAATATTGTAGAGCATGGTTCAAAAGGCTTAGTGGACAAAGTGGCATTTCAATTGCTCAAATGTAACAAGTCTAAATCATCCAATGCCACTGGTGGACATGCACTCACATAGTGCTAGACATGGCCAGAAACTAGGGCATTGCATTACTTTTGACTCAGGACTCCAATTGATGCACAACTCTATTTGGGGTTTAGGCCATGATAACAGCTACAAAACTCTCAACAGGCTCAAGGGTAGAAAGTGGCCGGAAGGTGGCCAAATCTGGTGAGCAAACACGGTAGCCTGAACTACTAGACAGTAATCTTGGCATGATCATAAATTTTGATCTATGCCGATTCAGGGTTCGAGCTAGTGGAGTAAATTGCTCAGGGGGTTGAGACCTAGCTAGATGACAAGGTTTCATCGGTTGGTTTGGCCGGAAAATGAACTCCGGCGATCGGGGCGAAGACGAAGGCACCGATTTGGGCGTTTTCGTTCCAGGGCGTTTGAACTCAATTCCACGCTCGGGAAGCATCTAGGGGTCATCACAAAGCTATTGGTGTACTCAATTTTCCCAGAGAATGGCTGGAGAAGCACGGCGGCGTTCTCCGGCGAACTGCCGAGGCTCGAACATGGAAATTCGACGCTCGGGGCAAAATTGGCGATTCCAAGTTTGCAGGCTTGTTCCTCCTAGCTTACTGATCATTATTCTCTACTGGCACGAGGATCAATTTGGCCTGAATCACCCGGCATTAGGGAAACAGGGGATTACGGCTTTTCCGGTGATTGCCGGCGTTGAGGTTCGCCGGGGGTCAATTAACGGCTATGACACATACAGGGGGTTAAGGGGGTCTTACTGGTGAAGTTGGTTTGGAGGGGAAAGCCGCGGGCGAAGCTGGTGCCGTGAGCTTCAGAGGTAGCTCGCTGGGGAAGAAGGTCTTCGCGGCGGCGCTGAGGAACGGGGCTGTTCTCTGGTGGTGGAGGCTAAGGCTTGCAGTTGCGGGATGGTGTGTGAAGAGATGCTAGGCAAGGGGGCTTTATATAGCCGCGGGGTTGAGCTCTCGGGAGTTGCAGCAATCGCCGGTGAGATATTTTCTGGCGCTGGAGCGGTCAGCGAGGCACATCGGGACATGGCGGGAGCTCTGCCAGAGACGGGGTATCGCGCGGAATCGGGATTTTGTCAGGACGACGAGATAGCGATCTCCGGGATGGCAACCATGTGGCGAAAAGCTTCTGACAACAGCAGGCATGCACGCGCTCGGGGAAGAACACGGCACAGCACGGGTGAGGTGCTCCACGGTGGCGGCATGGTTGTGCGCAGGTGGTGGCTACGTGGCTGCGATGGTGGCAGCGCGGGGAACTTCGCCGGCGACGAGTTCAACGTTGAGGCAGAATGGCGGGGCTCTAGTCGAATTGCTCTGGTCGTGGTCGAAAACGGCACAGGGACCTGGTTGCAAACTTTGGACTGATTTGCGAAGGTTTGGACTAAACAGTGAGGGTTTTGGCTCGGGGACTTGGGCCTATTTGCAATTCTGGAAATCTGAAGGGCTGATTTGAATTTTGATTTTGCAGTTGAGTGTTACTAAATGTCTTAGACTCATCCAGCAAGAAAAATGGTAAATCCGATAAGATCTGGTGGTTTTGACAAAAATCGAAAACAGGGTAAAATAGGGTAATTAGGGTTTGACATTTTGTCGGGGCTGAAACTAGGGTTTCGGTTGAGATTTTTGAGTTCCTCCAAAAGGGAAAAACGTTCAGAAAAATGAAAGAAATATAATCACTTGATCAGATTTGAATTTGGAGATGATCTGGGACTTTTAGCCTTTTTGGGCTTTCTGAAAATTCTGAAAAGAACTAAACTGAAACACTTTTGGACTGAAATGTGAAAATGATCTGTGAGATGAAGTTTAGCTGCCAACTTTTTAGGTTAAGGTAGTGGCATACCTAAGATCAAGATAGGTTTGAGACATCAGGGATTCCAAAGAAGATATGCTGACTCGTAAGCAGAAAAGATAGCCAAAATAGGGATGTTACACCCAGTTGTATTGATAATGAAATGAAATACAACGCCTCCCCCCGCGAAGTCGCGAAAGGGGAGGGAAAGGTAATTACAATGTCCCCCTCCCCCTCCGGCGTGATCGCTCCGGGGGAGGGGACGGGCCTGAGCAGGCTAGACGTAAAAGTTGAGAAGTAAACGCAAGTTCCACGTGTGCTTCAGCTCCTGCTCTTGGAGGTTAGAGAGCTTATAAGCCCCCGAGCCCAGGACCGCGGAGATCCTGTAGGGGCCCTCCCACTTGGGGGTGAGCTTGCCCTGGGCTTGGGGGTCCATGACGCGCTTGAGGACAAGGTCCCCGAGGCGGAAGGATCATTCGCGCACGCGCTGGTTGTATGCCCGCGCCATCTCGCGCTCGTAGATGGCGTGGCGGAGGAGCGCTCGGTCGTGTTCCTCCTCCACGAGGTCGATCTCCAGTAGCTGGTTGGCCTCATTAGCTTGGTACGCTGCGGTCGTAGCTCCGTCTAGGAGCTCGACTCGCAGCGATCGGAAGCCAATCTCCGGGGGGAGGACTGCCTCCGCCCCGTAGACTAGGGAGAAGGGAGTACGCCCCGTCGCCCGGCTCGGGGTTGTGCGCATGGAACAGAGGATGCTAGAGAGCTCCTCTGCCCATGCACCCCGCTTAGAAGCGGCTTGCTCGAGTCGCCGGTGTAACCCCTGTAGGATTACACCGTTGACCCTCTTGACAGCCCCATTACTCCGGGGATGGGCCACTGAGGCGAAGTGGATAACAAGCCCCAGGCCTTCGCAGAATTCCCGGAAATAAGCCGAGTCGAATTGGGTCCCGTTATCAACAGTGATTTCCCGGGGGACACCAAAACGACAAACGACGTTTTTCCAGAAAAACCGCTGGACGGCCCGGGACGTGATGCTGGCCAAGGGTTCCGCCTCTACCCACTTTGTAAAGTAGTCGACCACGACCACAGCATACTTGTTTCCTCCGGGCGCTGGGGGGAAGGGCCCTAAGAGGTCCATCCCCCAACGCACGAAGGGCCAAGTGATGGGGATAGTCTGCAGCGCTACAGGGGGGAGGTTCGAACCCTTAGCCATCTTCTGGCAGGCCTCGCATGCGGAGACAAGGTCTTGCATGTCACGCATGACCGTGGGCTAGTAGAAGCCCTGCCGAAGAGCCTTTGCCGCGATGGTACGCGGGGCTAAGTGAGAGCCACAGCTCCCCGCGTGGATGTCTTCGAGAAGTTGGAGTCCCTCCGGCCGGGGGAGGCAGCACAGGAGGGCGGAAGCCCCCCGCTTGTAGAGCCTCCCCTCCAGCAGGAGATATGCCCGGGCTTTGGCCCGGAGGTGCTTATCCTCGATCTCGTTGGGAGGGTCCCCCTCCACCTTGATGAAGGAGATGAGGGGGGCCATCCATGACGGACTCCGGGTGATCTCGGCGACCTCCGGGACGCGAGGCTCGTCGCCCGTGTCCGGGGAGGCCACCGAGGGCTTCGTCATGATTTCCAGGAAGGCCCCTTTGGGGAGTGATTCCCGGGCACTGGTGGCCCGGGCCAAGGCGTCGGCCCGGTCATTGTCCCTTCACGGGATATGCCGGGCCTCGAGGCCGTCGAAGTGCCTCTTCATCTTTCGCACCACCTGCAAATAAAGACTCAAGTTTGCGTCATGGCACAGGTAAGACTTGTCCATTTGGAAAACTACGAGCTGAGAATCTCCCTTCACGAGGAGGCGCCGGATCCCCAGGGAGTGCAAAAGGCGCATCCCGGGGAGCAAAGCCTCGTACTCGGTGACATTGTTGGTTGTGGGGAACTCGAGGCGCGTGGCGTACACGAGTTCCTTCCCCTCGGGGCTCCAGAGGACTACTCCCACACCAGCCCCGGCGAGACACAGTGACCCGTCGAACATGAGTGTCCAATGGTCACTGTGTCGGGGTGGCGCGGGGAGGTCTTCGTCCCCGGGCCCGGAGTCAGGAGTCCACTCCTCGACGAAGTCGGCGAGGACTGGTGACTTGATGGCGGAGCGGCCTGTGAGGGACAGGGAGAAGGGGGCAAGCTCGGCGCCCCACTTCCCGATCCCACTGGTGGTCTCTTTGTTCCGCAGCACCTCCCCCAGGGGGAGGGACGACGGGACGGTGATGGGGTGTCCCACGAAGTAGTGGCGAAGCTTCTGGGACGCCATTAGGAGGGCGTAGCAGATCTTCTCCATCTCCGTGTACCGATTTTTGGCCCCCTGGAGGGCCTCACTCACGTAGTACACGGGAAGCTGCTGCCCCCCTTGCTCCTTCACCAATACCGCACTGACGGTGACCGGGGTCAGAGCAAGGTAGAGGAGCAAGAGCTCTTCTGGGGACGGACTCACGAGCATTGGAGGGCTCGTGAGGTACTTCTTGAGGTCGTCGAAGGCCTCCTGGGCCTCGGGGGTCCATCGAAACCCCTCGAGCCCCCGGAGGATCTTGAAGAATTGGAGGCCCTGCTCCCCCGACCGTGAGAAGAGGCGGCTTAGCGCGGCAAAGCCGCCGGAGAGCCGCTGGACGTCCTTGACGGAGCGCGGCGGGGGCATGTCTAGGAACGCCCGAATCTTTTCGGGATTTACCTCTGTGCCCCGCTGGGACACGAGGAAACCCAGGAGCTTCCCCCCGCGTATGCCGAAGGCGCACTTCTCCAGGTTGAGCTTCAGCCCATAGGCGCGGAGGTTGCGGAAGGTCTCCGCCAGGTCTTCGACGTGGGCGGCTACACGGGGGCTTTTGACGACCGTGTCGTCTACGTAGGCTTTGAAGTTGCGGCCGACTTGATCTTTGAAGACCAGTGTCATGAGGCGCTGGAAGGTTGCTCCCGCATTCTTCAGCCCGAAGGGCATGTGGGCGTAGCAGAAGGTTCCGATGGGAGTTATGAAACTCGTCTTTTCCTCGTCCCCTTCCGCCATCCGGACTTGATGGTAGCCCGAGTAGGCGTCTAGGAAGCTCATCAACACGCACCCCGCGGTGGAGTCGACCAGTTGGTCAATCTGCGGGAGTGGGAAGTTGTCCTTGGGGCAGGCGCGGTTAAGGTCGGTGAAGTCCACCCACATCCGCCACTTGCCATTCGATTTCTTGATGAGGACGGGATTCGCGAGCCACTCGGGGTGCAGGACCTCCCGAATGAACCCCGCCTCTTAGAGTCTGGCGATCTCCCCCTTGATTGCCTCTTGGCGCTCGAGAGAGAGCTTCCTCAGCTTCTATTTGATGGGGGGGTGACCGGGGGTCACCGCGAGCTTGTGCTCAATGATCCCCCGGGCCACGCCCCGCATGTCCAAAGGTTTCCACGCAAAAACATCGGAGTTCTCTCGCAGGAAAGCCGCCAGTTGTGCTGCACGCTCCTCAGGGAGCTCCGCCCCAATCCGGACGGTTTTGTCCCCGTCGTCCGGGGACAGCAGGACCTTCCGGAGGCCCCCTTCCTGGCGTGGCTTGAGGAGGGGCCTCCCGGGAGGTATCGCCGCGACGTCTGGTTCCGGGGGAGAGGCCTCCCCCCCGAGAGTCTTTATGAGGTTGAAGCTTCCGATTGTGGTGGTGGCGCGCTCGTATAGAGCACGGGCCATGTCTTGGTCTCCCCGGACGTTGATCACGCCGTGTGGCCCGGGGATCTTCATGCAGAGGTAGTTTTGATGGGTGGCAGCCCCCAGGCGGTTGATCGTGGTCCTCCCCATGATCGCGTTGTAGGAGGAGGGGAGGTCCACTACGTCAAATCGGACCATCTGGGTTCGGTAGTTCTCCGGGGTGCCGAATGTCATAGGAAGATCCACCTTCCCCACGGGGTGGATCGCCTTCCCCGGGACGAACCCTTGCAGGGGCCCTGCCGCGGGCTGTAGGAGCTTCTCATCCACCTGCATTTCCTTGAAGGCCTTCAGGAAGAGGACATCGGCGGAGCTCCCGCCGTCCACGAGGATGCGGGCCAGGTGGCAGTTGTAGATGGTGGCGGAGACGATGAGCGCGTCGTTGTGGGGGAAGTGAACCCCGCGCCCGTCTTCCGCCGTGAAGGTGAGGGGACGTCCGACCACTTGGGTGGCAGACACGTGTGCAGCACCCCCACAACCTTGACTTCGCGCGCGTACTCCTTACGCTGGCGCTTAGAGTCCCGCCCGGAGGCGGACCCTCCCACGATGATGTTGATGCGGCGTTGAGAAGTTTGGAAGGGGAGAGCTTCTGAAGGCTCCCCCTCCTGCGTCTGCCCCTGCTGACCCCCCATGGGAGCAGGAAGGGCCGGAACAGCTGGCCGAGGGGGCAAGGAGGCCGGAGTTCCCCCTGCCCATGCTGGTCGAGGAACGCCGCGAAGTGCTACAGCAGCTGGTGGCACTCCCGGGTAGCATGGGTACTGGACCCGTGGAAGCTGCACCACGGTCCTTCCCTGCCTCTCCCCGTGAGGCCTTCCCGACCATGGGAAGACTGTTCTCCCCCATGGCCTTTCGGCTTGGGGAAGGGGCGGTTGCCCCTCGGGGGGTCACGCGAGCCGCCTCTGCCCTCGAGGACAAAGGTGTCCCAAGGCCATGGCTCGTTACGCCCCCCCTGCCTGGGGTGTTTGAGGGGGTCCCTGGCCCCCCGATCGGTGGGAGCGGGAGCCCCCTGGGTCTTCTTCCTCCGCCCGAGCGTACTTTTCGAGTACGTTGAGTGCTCGTCGGCGGAGGAGGGGCAACTCCGGGAGAGCCTCCGGTGGATCTCCCCCAGGAGGATCCCGCTTTTGCACGCTTCGATGACCGTAGAGTCGTGGACGTGGGCCACCTTGCTCTTCACTTGGGCGAAGCACTTGAAGAAGCTTCGGATGGTCTCCCCCGTCCTCTGCCAGACGGTGTACAGCTGCGAGGAGTCCAGGGTGTAAGATCGAGGATGCCGACTAGAGGGGGGGTGATTAGGAGGCTTTTAAATTTTCTTCCCCACTAAGCAATTTCAACAAGATAATCGTTTAAACTAGATTATACAATGAGGCTTAAAACAATTTAATCAACTGGTTGCATTCAACCATGTAAGTTATTCAAAAAATCATGCAACAAAAGTCAATATAGCAATTGTGTCAAGATGAATGTAATGCAAAAGATAAATACGCAATTGACACAATATTTTTACCGAGGTCTCAGAGACTCGCCCGGTCTCCCCTTCTCCTCGTTGAAGCGCTCACTCGGAGCCTCGCTTCTATATCCACGAAGGATATCTCACTAGGGTTGCTCCTTCTCCACACCGGATAGGAGAGCACCACACCTTTCACAATCCTTTGCCGGCCTCTCCAACAAACTTCAATTGGAGAGATCTTGGCTCTCCTCCGGCACCGTCTAGGCGAAGGCGATCGCCAAGAGTAACAAGCCGGATGCGCTTTCACTTGAACCAACCACGTGCTAGAAGCTCAATGATGCAAATGAGATGCTCAACACTTTAGCACTAGCAATCTAATGGAGATGAAGTGCACTAAACACTCACACAATCTCCCTCAAGCTCTCTCTCAAATCTACACAAGATTTGGGCTCAATTATAGCCTCTAAATGCAATAACACATATGCAACTCAATTGGCTAGGTTTTCAGCTAAAGAATGAAGTCTTTGAGCACCCAAAAATGAAGCCAAATACGAAGTATTTATAGCCTCAACGAAAAACTAGCCATTTGCTAGAAACCGGGCCAAAAGTTGTACAGGCCGGACATTGTCCGGCCACTCCAGACACTGTCCGGCCAGTACAAAAATTTCAGCCGTTGCAAACGTGTTAGTGACCGTTGGGCGAAATTTGTGAAGGCCGGATGGATACTATTTGTCCGGACAAAAAGTCCGGACAAATGGATATGTCTCTGTTAACTCTCGCCTCAAATAACTTGTACAGGCCGGACAATGTCCGGCCATTTCGGACAAAGTCCGCCCATAACGGACAAATGCCCTGGACGGATGCATTTGTCTCTATTTCATTTCTCGGCTCAAAAATTTGTACAGGCCGGACAATGTCCGGCCATTTCAGACAAAGTCCGGCCACTTCTGACAAATAGCTCCGGACGGATGCATTTGTCTGGCCACTGCACACTGACAGTAAAAAAGCATAACTTTCGATCCAAAGATCCGATTGAGGTGATTTTTGGCTTGTTAGAAAGATAACTCAGAGCTCTAAAATTTTATCAACAGAAGCAAGACCTAGAAAGTTCTAGAAGCTTCTAGAAAACTCAGAAAATTTCCTGCTATCAAAATGTTCAATCCAAAAATCATCTCAAATGCAATTTTAGAGTATTTGCACATACGGATTTGCCGTTTTCTCACGGATGTGATTTGTGTCACTTAGCAACGACCACGACCACACAGGTCTTGACATCCGATCGAAAACAGGTGGTCAATAGGGTTTGGTCGAGCGTACGCAAGTGAGTCGAAGACTGGTACGACCAGTCCGAACTCCTACGACCACGCCCAAACCCTAAACAGAAAGCCGCCAAACAAGCGACACGATCACGACCACGTATCAACACTGATACGATCAGAATATGCAAATACGACCACGACCAGCTCTAGATAAATAAACCAATTTAAACAGCTGGCGACCACGACTAAGTGCAGTTTTCAAAACATTTAATCTAATGCACATGAACTACACTTAGACTCACTAGCAATGCAAGACACTAGTGCAAGATGATATGAATGCATCTAAGCTTCCGCACTAGATAGATTCAAGCTACTAGTTTCCGACCCCTCTTAATAGTACGGTCAAACTAGTAAAAAGAAACCTATCAACCCGGTCTGTCTCCAAACACCGAGACCGGTAAAACCCTAAGAAAACAATCCTTAATCTTGGATTTTACCTTAAGTGAAGTTCGACCTCGTGAAGTTCGACCGCTCGACGCTTGTCCCCGCAAGGCTCGACCTCGCTAAGCTTGACCTCGCGAAGCTCGACCGCTTGACACTTGTCCTCGCAAAGCTCGACCTTGCTAAGCTTGACCTCACTCGAGATGTCTCATATCGACTTCATCCTCTCCACACCCTTGCTCGCTTTTATCCTGCAATCAAACTGAGACTACAATACGTACACTCAATGCACAACATTAGTCTCATATATAAGTCGTCATTAATCACCTCCAGAGAAACTACTCCACACAGGAGTTAGCTCAACGGTTTCTCTTTCAAATGACATGACAAACTATATTTTACGAGTAGCAAATGAGTATAAGATAAAATACAATCATATAGATCGTAGATGATAAACACATATGCGCACGATCTATACTACTCATGTCAAGATATCAATCAACCTAGATGACCAAAGTGATGAGCTCCCTCTCAACATGTGTATCGATATCAAATCCACAACTGCAGTCATCAACGTCAGGGTTTGTCATATAACATATTGATCAATCAATTTGCACAAGCTTGATGCAACCACCGAGCTCCCCCTCTACGTTTGCATCAATATCAAACCCGCAACTGAGGAAACATCCAATTCAGGGTTTACCAATAATCAATTCAATTCACTTGTGCTAAATCTAATTTGTCATTTGATCATCAAAACTGACATCTTCGGATTAACTTTAATCACAATGGATTTATCCAAATCGTCATTAATCATCAAAAGCTAGATACTAAGATCTACCTAGATCCAACACAGGGGACGCACGTAGTTCGCCTGGAAGTTCGCGCAGAACTCACGCTTGAGCTGTGCGAAAGACTTGATGGAGCCGGCCTTCAGGTTGTAGAACTAGTAGCGGGCGATGCCGGTGAGGTAGAGGGGGAAGACGTTGCATTGTACCGTCTCGTCCCCCCCAGCCGCGGAGATGGCTGTAGAGTATACCTGCACAAATTCGTAAGGGTTGGCCTCACCGTTATAGTGCTCGATGTGCGGTGGGCGATTGTAACACCCTGGTTTTGGGGGTGAAAAGTTTTTTTTTTTTGCATAAAATCCTGCATGCATGTATCCCTGTAGCAGTAGCCAGATCAGCTAAACCCTAATCTCTCCCAAACCCTAAAAATCTCCAAATCTGTTCTCTAGATCCAGATCAAGATCAGATCATCCAGATTTAACCTACCAGTTATTCTGAAGATAAAAGTCTTCAGGAGCCAGAATGAATTCTAACCCTAACTCCCAGTATCTAAGTCTCTTTCTGTTTTCGAAAACAGGAAATTCAGATTTACCCTAAGTACCCCAGTTTCCAGATAACTGAGTTATCATGGTTTAACCCTATCCAGACTCATGTATCTTTTGGAATATGTTCCTAGGTTTACCCTCAACTTACTCCAAAAAGTTGAGAACCAGATTGTTTCATCTAAACACTTTTCGCAGTTTAGTCCAAATTTTACTGCGAATAAGTCCTTTTCTGTTTACCTGGAAGCCTGAAAAGGCTAAAATTCACAAATCAACTCCAACCTCAGAATTTCTTCAGGGAACACCTCCCAAATGCTATTTGATACATATTTCCCTTCTGTTTAAACTTCAAAATCTCTCCCCAATCACCAGAATTTAAGATCGACAAAATCCAGATCTATTTTACCCTAATTTTACCCTATTTTCGAAAATAGGTGAAATCCCTCAAACCTTATCAAATTTTCTCCAGATTTGAGCTAAATGAGTATTAATAGAAATATTATACTCATCCATTAAATCAAATTCCAGATTAAGCCTCTCTAAGACCAGAATTACAAATCAGTCCACTTTTCAACAGAAACTCTTACACTTATGCCCCTGGATCGACCAGCCCCTCAGTTCACGACCAACCAGCGCAACGACCAGAAGCTGTCTTCGACCAGCTCTACTGTTTTCGACCGCAGCACCTCAGCCAAATCGACCACGACCTGGAACAGCGCACGAGCACGGGAGCCTTCGACCTCGAGCGCGCCACTGCTGGTTGCTTCGCCTGCTGCCACGTGTGTGCTCGGCGTTGGCCACTGTGGATCTTCTCCAGCGAGGATCGCGATCAGCTAGTTTCTCCCGTTTGCACGCCACCGGCAACGGCTCCAGCAGGAAAGCTTAGCCACGTGGAGTTCTTGCCGCGGCCAGCCATCGTGTCGCCTTCACTTCGCAGCAGCTCCAGCTGCAAAAGCTCTCACGACCGCTCAACCAGTCACCTCCATCGCCAGCTCGCCGTGAAGTCGCGATTCTGTCACTTCCTTGCCGGCTACAACTCCCCGAGCTTTTCCAACCGTTGAAGCACCTCCAGCTTACCTATTTAAACCCCCTGGGACTTAGCCAACTTCACCACACTCCAAAACACCAGAACACCAGCAGCAGCACTGTGTCTTCTTCTCCTCCGGTGAGCAGCAAAGAGGGAGCTTTGGTGCTAGCTTCAACCACTGCTTCCTCCTTCGATCCAACACCCCCAGTGAGCTTCTCTCATCTCCCTCATGCTTCTCGAGCTTGGAATTTAGTCTAAATACCCTCAGTCGCCGGCAATTTCAGTTTTACTCCAGTAGCTCCGGCGAGCAATTAACTTTATTCCAGAACGAATTGATCTTCGAGCCAGTAGTGAAATATGCTTAGAATAGCTCACTTAAGACCCCTGAGCTATTGGTTTGAACAAATTCGTTGTAAATCAAAAACCCCCAATTTCCAGCCATGAACACGAACTTGTACTTGCTGATTTAGCTTCTCTGTTGAGCAATCTGTTAATCTAACTTCACCAATGCATTTCTAGTACCCTGAGGACCATACTCAAGCAAGGAATTGAGTTCAATCACTTTAAATCAGAAATGCCCAAAACAGATTTGAGTTCATCTTTTCTCCAGCCAGTATCTTCCAAATCCAGCCAATCCAGCCCTAGCCACTTTGCCATTTAGATGTTTTGGACCATTCTGAGCAACTTTGTCTTCTATTACGACTTCCAATTCGGCCTAGATTGTGAGATATAGCCATGCCCTAGTTACTGCACTGTTTATGTTGCATGTGCTCCAGGCCAGTCAACTTCTTGCTGGTTTTCATCACTTTCCGGCCATCTCCTGCCCTAGATCCTGTTGAGACATTTGTTCCTGTTACAAATGTCTAACTACCAGACAAAGTGTTGCATCATTTGGAGCCCTAGATCAAAAGATATGGCAAGCCCTAGTTTCTGGCCATGTCAACTCTATGTCAAACTATGCCAGTCAGTGGCATTAGCCCTGTTCACCCACCTCTGGTCAGGAAAAACAGAAAATACTTTGTCAAATAGTCGCCTCACTACCCTGTGCACCATATGCTTGAATCAAAACTCATTTTGGCCACTGGGAACTATCCAAACCATGTCAATGCCATTCTTCGGCATTGTCAGCCCTTGTCAGCCTATGTCAGCCAATGGCATTGGGCCAGTTTGACCCCTTCTGGGTATGCAAACTAAACATAACTTTGTCCCTTAGACTCCTGATGTTGTGATCTACATTTTATTCTACTGCCACAACTTGAGTTGAGCCCTCTATCATCCATCGACCCTATGTCGATGCCCTGAACCGAATGTCGACCTAAAGACATTCGCTGTTTTTGAGCGAACCAGCAGCAGCCTTGATATCATTCTGATATTTTGGAACATTTGGAACCTTGTAAACCCTTGAAAACTAATCTTAACCTTGGTTTCCATAGTTTAACCCTAATCGCTTCCAAATCTTGTATCGCCTAAGTGTTTCTCCTTGCATTATCGCATATAGTGGAATAGTAAGAGTAGGATTGATTGTAATGCCTGTTTGCTTGTTTGATCCTTGTTCAGAGCAAGAGTCCGAGTTCGAAGACTTCGTCGCAGACCCGACATCAACTGCTGTTTCTTACGACGCGGAAGGCAAGTCATATTCTTGAACATCTTGAACCTAAATTTTATGAAATGCTAGAATATACATTGATTATAAAATAGTATTGCATGAATTGAGAAAAGAGATGAAATGGCAGCATCAGGCTGATTGCCTGTGGAAAGATAAACTGTTTAGCAATGAGCCATGAATTGATAAATATATGTGTATAAATCTATATTCATGAAATAAAACCCCTAGCCGTGACCAGTATTTTGGTATGGAATGGTGGTAGCACTAGAGGTGCTTGGCTGCACTGGTTGTGCGGGCACTGAAGGTGCATGGATTATGGTATGAGCTGGTCACTGGCATATAAGGACCTAGAACCTTGTGTTGTGCGTCTAGTGGCATGATTAACGTGCTGACCGCAAGCCTGGTATGGGACAGGCCTGAACAAGTAGTATGTGGTTCACACATGAAACCCCTATATGACAAACTCACGATTAACACGGGGTGCGCTCCAACACATATCACAGGATGTGATCATGCACGCTGACCCTGAGGGGAAGACGCCAATTAGTGGGGGTTGTGAAACCCTGCCACAACTGTGGTTTGCGTGAAGAAAACCACAGGGTCTGGGGTGAATTGTGTGTGAAACATGGCATAAGTTCTTGTTATCTCCACCTTGCCGCTCACAGTATGAAGTGAGTTAGGGGTCCAATCCTTGTGATAGGAAGGGCATGAAAGTGGATATATCTTGCGGGTAAATTGGTACCCCTCTGCAGAGTTAAAAATGTATTCGAATACTTCGTGCTCCCGAGTTTTAGGAGTATGCCGCGGTGGATTAAATCCACGGGGTGTGACACAAGTATTGTTTTTATAAATTAAAATTTGTTAAGTCAAGATTACCCAAATGACATGTGTTGTCATGATAAGGGGAGCTGCCGAGGGCTGTCATGTGTTGACGTGTCGCGGTAGTACCATAATTTAGTGATCATATGATATCTAAGAGGCATGTGGATTGTGCCCTAAGTATATGAAATGTTGCCATGAGCATGAGATTTGAAAAGCTTGGAAGAAAAGTATTTATGGAAAAACCCTCTCACCTCTTTCCCTCAATAGCATAGGATCATGTCATCTCTACTATACGTATCTCTACTCTTACCTATGACTTGCTGAGTACGTAAGTGCTCACCCTTGCAACTTATCAACAGTAGATGGAGTGCTACAATACCAAGACGAAGGCTTGGAAGATTTCGTTGATCCAGAAGGAAGAGAGCCAGTTCTGCCAGAACCCTGAAGTGTGCTGTTCTGCTGTCAACTTCTTACGACTGTGGGGGTTTCGCCTAGCTTCCGCCAAGTAGTTGTCTTTTGTTTTAATTAGACCATTTGTGCCGTGAAGGCATTGTATTACTCTTGTTGTATCAGGCCAGCAGGCCATACTGTTTATCAATGATATTTTGTAAGTTACTCTGCTGCAATGAACTCCTGTGCTTGACTTATCCTGGGAAGTCAGTGGTATGTATGTATGAGGCCAGCTGCAGCGAGCTAGGTCTCCACGGGAGTAGTCGTGGTACCCTGTGCGGGGCGCGACAGCGATAGGGCCGCGGCCACCGAATACTCCGAAGTCTGCAGCACAGGGGCTGATTAGCCCCCTGCACTTCCCGGGGAGAGTCCCGGTCGCTGTCTTCTTTGACGGGGGACACGCCCTCGTTGTCGGAGTCGGGAAGCGGCCCAAGTGGTCCGCCAGAGTGGCGGTAGCGACGCTTCTCTTCTGGGCCGGGGTTGAGTTCCCGGATGTCCGGGCTCTCTCCCAGAGAGGCTTGCTCCTCGACGAGTCTCTTCCCCCGACCGGTGCGAGAGTGAGGCTCTCCACGACCGCGGCCAGGGGGAGGTTCTTCCCCGCGCTTGGGTGAATGCATTCGCTCGACCCGGTCCCCCGGGGGCACCCTCGGGGGCGGCCCCGGGGGAGGAGGGAGCTCATGCACTGTAGCTGCCGGCCCGGAGGCTACCGGTGCCGGCTGGGGGGAGCCCCCTGCGAAGACCCCCGGAACCGGAAAGGGGGAAGCCTTTGTATCATCCGGAACCGGGGAGAGGGCGCTCGCGGCGACGTTCGGAACCGAAGTGGAGGGAGCCCCTTGGCGACGGCCGGAACCGGAAAGGGGGAAGCCCTGTAATATCCGGAACCGTCGAGGGGGGAGCCCCCGCGGCGACGTTCAAAACCGGGGAGCCGATGCGGGGGGAAATCCGCTGACGCACGGGAGCTGCTCTGTTGACCGCCCCCGGTGTGGTTACCGCGACATGCGGGGCGGGACTGGCTCCCGGCGCAGGGAAAACCCCAGGCATGTACTGGGCCCCCGGTCCCGGGAACTAGCTCGGGGGATCCCCCCGGTGCCACGAAGGGCCCGGGCATGAAATACCCTCCCGGCACCGGGAAGGGCCCGGGTGCCGGGAAGGGTCCGGACGTATGACCCACAGGGGGAGGGTACCCCCCGCTGGGGTCATACGGGGCGGATAAACCTCCGGAGACCGAAGGGACCGCCGGGTGACCCATAAACGGGGGCATGGCCCCCGGATATGGGTACGGCACATACGTGGGGGCCGGTGGCCGCACCAACACGCGAAGCAGCTCATCCATGGAGCACTGGGTGCGGAGCTGGCCCACCACTAAATCCTCGAGCAGGGCGTCCCGAGGAGCCGGGGGAGCTGTCGAGGGGAGACTGGTCCCGGCCGAGGTAGAAGCACCTAAGTTAAGAGGAAAGGTGGGAGGCGGTACCTGGATCTAGCTGCCTCCGGGCGGAAGCGCCGACACAGTCGTGTCCCGGACGGGCGGCGCCGAGTCTCCGAGACTGCCGTCACCGGGAAGGGTGCGAGCCCTTGTTCTTGGGGGAGCCATGGCGTCTTGTCACGAGTCCCCACGGTCGGTGCCAACTGTCGTGGTATTGCGAATACCCCGGCAGGTTTCGTGGACGATCCTAGCGAAGAAAACACAACGCGGGCTGACCGAGTGACCGCTCCTCCCCCGCCGGACCAACACAAGAAGTGACACGAGGATTTATACAGGTTCGGGTCCCGGTGGGGGCCCTACTCCTGTCGGCGTGCTCCCGACCGGAGTCGGCTGGGGAGGCTCTCTCTCGGGGAGAAGCTTCCAGAGCACACCTGTGAGTTTGGCTATTCTAGAAAATAATGAATCACTTGTCCTTACAACAGGGGGTACATGGGCTATTTATAGCCCCAAAAAGAAGCAAAAAGACTAAATACCCCGGACGCCACCGTCGGATCGAGGGGTAGCGACGTCCTTCTCCCGGTCAGGTGCCTCGGATGCTTGACAGGTGGTCGCTGATTCCCAAGGCGCTCCTCGCATGACCTGCACGTGATCAAGAACCAAAGACTTTACCTCTAGAAGGGCGATGATGCTCGGGACATGCACCGGAGGCGATGTCCCCGGGCAAAAAGCGGTGCCTGGGACCGGCACCGGAGGCCAGGTCCCCGGGCGAAAGGCGGCGCCCAGGGCAGGCACCGGAGGCCACGTCCCCGGGCCAATGGCGGCGCCCGGGACTGGCACCGGAGGCCAGGTCCCAGGAGCCAAAAGGCGGCGCCCGGGGCTGGCACCGGAGGCCACATCCTCGGGCAAGTGGCGGCGCCTGGGACCGGCACCGGAGGCCAGCTCCCCGGGCGAAAGGCGGCGCCCGGGACCGGCACCAGAGGCCAGGTCGCGGGGCCAAAAGGCGGCCCCCGGGGTAGGCACCGGAGGCCAGGTCCCGGGAGCCAAAAGGCGGCGCCCGGGGTCGGCACTGGAGGCCAGGTCCCGGGAGCCAAAAGGTGGGGCCCGGGGCAGGCACCAGAGGCCACGTCCCCGGGCAAATGGCGGCATCCGGGACCGGCACCGGAGGCCACGTCCCCGAGCAAATGGCGGTGCCCGGGACCGGCACCGAAGGCCACGTCCCCGGGCGAAAGGCGGCGCCCGGGACCGGCACCGGTGGCCAGGTCCCCGGGCGAAAGGCGGCGCCCGGGACCGGCACCAGAGGCCAGGTCCCCGGGCCAAAAGGAGGTGCCCGGGGCAGGCACCGGAGACCACGTCCCAGGAGCCAAAAGGTGGCGCCCAGGGCCGGCACTGGAGGCCAGGTCCCGGGAGCCAAAAGGTGGCGCCCGGGGCAGGGACCGGAGGCCACGTCCCCGGGCAAATGGCGGCGTCCGGGACCGGCACCGGAGGCCTGGTCCCTGGGCGAAAGGCGGCGCCCGGGACCGGCACCGGAGGCCACGTCCCCGGGCAAATGGAGGAGCCCGGGACCGGCACCGGAGGCCAGGTCCCCGGGCCAAAAGGTGGCGCCGAGGGCAGGCACCGGAGGCCACATCCCGGGAGCCAAAAGGGGGCCCCCAGGGCTGGCACCGGAGGCCAGGTCCCGGGAGCCAAAAGGTGGCGCCCGAGGCAGGCACCGGAGGCCACGTCCTCGGGCAAATGGCGGCGTCCGGGACCGGCACCGGAGGCCACGTCCCCGGGCGAAAGGCGGCGCCCGGGACCAGCACTGGAGGCCACGTCCCCGGGTAAATGGCGACGCCCGGGACCGGCACCGGAGGCCAGGTCCCCGGGCGAAAGGCGGCGCCCGGGACCTGTTGCATCTAGGCCTTCATGCCTAACCCTAATTTTGATGATTAATGAAAACAAAGTGTTCCGGACTAATTGTGCTTCTGAGATTGATTGATACGGGGATCAGTTGGGAAGAAATACAGGATGATCAAGATGAACCCGACTTGAAGTGAAGCACAAGATGCAGGAGAGCAAAAGACAAGACGCAAATCATGCAGATGCGAAAGACCTAAGGTATTATGATTTTTTATTTTTACCGATCTCGGCGTTTGGAGATGATCGGTTAGGAAAATTGCTTTTAGCTTTAATCGTACTATAAAGAGGGGTGGCGAAAGTCCTCTCTTTTTCTCCAGCGCAAACCGAGAAAATTAGGTCATTGCATTGCATCTTTTTGGTTGGATTTGGTTTTGAACTTATTTGAAAAATCTGGTTTTTCAGTTCAGTTTTTGACAGCAGAAGAGTTTTTCGATTTTCTAGAAGGATCTAGTCAGATCTGGTTTTTACTTCTGTTGAAAAAAATGTAGCCCTTGAAATTGTCTTTCAAACGAGCTATTAAACACCTCTTTTGGATTTCTGGATTTAAAGTTATCTCTGTTTTTGTTCAGGCTGACTCTCAGTTTGCTAAACTGGCTGTCAGTTTGAATGTCAGTTAGTTTAAACTGACAATTGTCCAGAGAGGGTGTATTTTGGGCTCAAAATTTTTGTACTAAACTGACTGTCAGTTTGTCCATATTGACTGTCAGTTGAGGTTTCGACCACAGAGATTTTAACTGAGTTTCTTTTTGTTTTTGGTCGAGTTTGTGGTCGAACTGACTGTCAGTTTGTGTAATTGACTGTCAGTTGTGGGTTTCAGCTTTCCATAAACGACCACGAACGGCTAGCAAAGTTTTATCCGTAAATTTTGTCGGCCGTTGTGCACTGAACTGACTGTCAGTTTGGCTAACTGACTGTCAGTTTGGGTTGCTGATTTTCAGCCCTAGCTCCAATGGTTCATTTGATTCTTGAGGCTATAAAAAGGGGCTTTGGGCATAAGGTTTTAATAAAAAGCAGCAGCATTTCATATACACTCTTTAGCTTTAGTTTTCTACATAGAATCTTGATCTTTTGATCAAGTTGAGTGTTTTCCGATCCACCGAGCATTTCAGTTCTTTGCATTTTGCATTTACTTAGCTTCTCGGTGCGTGTTTGGAGGTCTTGAGAAGACCTCGCTGCCTTTTACTCTTGGTGAGCGCCCTCACCTAGACGGTTCGGAGGCGTGGCCGTTGACCTCTCCGTTTGGAGATTGTCGGAGAGGCTCGGCAAGTGTGTACAAGGCATCGGTGCTCGCCTTTCCGGAGTGGACAAGCAGCAACCACTAGTGATAATATCCTTTGTGGATATTGAGGCAAGACTCAAGTGATTTGAGTGCTTCAACGAGGATTAGTGGAGACTGGGCGAGTCTCCGGTACCTCAGTAAAAATCATTGTGTTCGTTCTCTCTTTTCCTTGCTTATATTATTTGTTCTTGATTTGCATTTATTTGTTTTAAGTTTTTAAGTTTTTAAAAGGCTCCTATTCACCCTCCCTCTAGTCGGCATCCTTGATCCAAGAGGACCGACACCGGAGGCCAGGTCCCCGGGCCCGGGCAAATGTGATGCAACTTACCTGGACTTAGTCTCGCGGAGATTTCCCCCAACACCCTTGGGGCTCGAATGCCTGTCAACTCTATCTGTAGAAATATCGCCATTAGTATTGGCAACATAGGATTCCTAGCGAACCTGCTAGTTTTGGACCTTCAAGGATTAGATGTCATCCTTGGAATGGACTTGTTAGCAAAGCATAAAGGTCAGATGGACTGTGAGAAGAAAGCAATAGCCCTGACGAGCGCTGAAGGAAAACAAGTCACATTCCACGCAGAAAGATCAATAATGAACGACCGAGTATGCAGTTTGAATAGTTTGTGTCGCGCCCCGAGACTGGGACAACGACTACTCCTGTAGAGACCTAGCTCGCTGCAGCTAGTCCCATTCTCACAAACCTTTGACTTCCCAGGATGAGTCAAACACAGGAGTATATTACATTGCAACAGAGTACTCACAAAATATTAAGCAGTGTGGCCTGCTGGCCTTAATATTACATAAAGAGGATTACAATGCCTATAAGGCATTCAGGGTTTAACAAAATATTTAACTACACAGCAGAAGATAGGTGACCCTCCCACAAAAGAAGTGGACGGCAGAACAACACACTTCAGGGTTCTGGCGGAACTGATTCTCCTCCTTCTGGATCCACGTAGTATTCCGTGCCATCATCTTGATCAAGGTAGGTTCCATCTATTGAGTTGAATGTTGCAAGGGTGAGCACTTACGTACTCAGCAAGTCATAGGTAAGAGTAGATACATATAGTAGTGATGATATGAACCTAGACTAGTCAAGAATTATGGATATTTGTTGTTGGGGGAAATCTCCACGCGGTCAAGTCCAGGTAAGTTCATGACTGTCCGGGGACAGTGGCCTTCGGTGCCTGCCCCGGGCGCCGCCTTTTAGGCGCCCGGGACCGTGCCTCCGGGGCATGTCCCGGGCGCCGCCTTTTAGGCGCCCGGGACCGTGCCTCCGGGGCATGTCCCGGGCGCCGCCATTTGGCCCCCGGGACCGTGCCCCCCGGGCATGTCCCGGGCGCCGCCATTTGGCCCCCGGGGCCGTGTCCCCCGGGCATGTCCCGGGCGCCGCCATTCGCCCGGGGATAGTGGCCTCCGGTGCCGGCCCCGGGCGCCGCCATTTGGCCCCCGGGACCGTGCCCCCCGGGCATGTCCCGGGCGCCGCCATTTGACCCCCGGGACCGTGCCCCCCGGGCGTGTCCCGGGCGCCGCCATTTGGCCCCCGGGACCGTGCCCCCCGGGCATGTCCCGGGCGCCGCCATTTGGCCCCCGGGGCCGTGTCCCCCGGGCATGTCCCGGGCGCCGCCATTCGCCCGGGGATAGTGGCCTCCGGTGCCGGCCCCGGGCGCCGCCATTCGCCCGGGGATAGTGGCCTCCGGTGCCGGCCCCAGGCGCCGCCATTTGGCCCCCGGGACCGTGCCCCCCGGGCATGTCCCGGGCGCCGCCATTTGACCCCCGGGACCGTGCCCCCCGGGCATGTCCCGGGCGCCGCCATTTGGCCCCCGGGACCGTGCCCCCCGGGCATGTCCCGGGCGCCGCCATTTGGCCCCCGGGGCCGTGTCCCCCGGGCGTGTCCCGGGCGCCGCCATTCGCCCGGGGATAGTGGCCTCCGGTGCCGGCCCCGGCCGCCGCCATTTGGCCCCCGGGACCGTGCCCCCCGGGCATGTCCCGGGTGCCGCCATTTGGCCCCCGAAACCGTGTCCCCCGGGCATGTCCCGGGCGCCGCCATTTTCCCGGGGAGAGTGGCCTCCGGTGCCTGCCCCGAGCGCCGCCTTTTGGGCTCCCGGGACCCTGCTCTCCGGAAGAGGTCCCGGACGTCACCGCCCTCCTAAAAGGTAAAATCCCTGTTTGTTTATCACGTGCAGGTCACGCGAGGGACGCCTCGGGAATCAGCGACCACCTGTCAAGCATCCAAGACGTTTGACCGGGAGAAGGACGGTCCTACCCTTCAATCCGACGGTGTCTCCCGGGGTAGTTTAGGTTTTTTGCTTCTTTTTGGGGCTATAAATAGCCCTTGTACCCCTCTGTTGTAAAAGATCACTTCATTATTGTTTGGAATAGCTAATCTCACAGGCGTGCTCCGGAAGCCTCTCCCCCGGAGAGAGCTCCCCCAGCCGACTCCGGTCGGGAGCGCGTCGACAGGACTAGGGCCCCCACTGGGACCCGAACCTGTATAAATCCTCGTGTCTTTTCTTGTGTTTGTCCGGCGGGGGAGGACCGGTCACCCGGTCAACCCGCGCTGTGTAATCTCCGCTAGGATCGTCTTCAAAACCTGCCGGGGTATTCTTAATACCACGACAGTTGGCGCCGTCTGTGGGGACCCGTGACGAATCGCCATGGCTCCCCCGAGAACAAGGGCCCGCGCCCTTCCCGGTGACGTCGGTCCCGGTGACCTGGCGCCACCCGTCCGGGACGCTGCTGTTCCGGCGCTTCCGTCCGAAGGCGACCATTCCCAGGTACCGCCTCCCACCTTTCCTCTCAATCTAGGCGCCTCCACCTCCGGGTCGTTCCCGGCGGCCGCGGGGACCTCGGCCGGGACGAGTTTCCCCCCGACGGCTCCCCCGGCCCCTCGGGATGCCCTGCTGGAGGCTCTCGTAGAGGGCCAGCTCCGCGCCCAGCGCTCCATGGACGAGCTCCTTAGTGTGTTGGCGCGGCCTTCGGCCCCCACATTTTCGCCGCACCCGTATCTGGGGATCATGCCCCCGTTCATGGGATACCCAGCGGCCCCTCCGGCGTCGGGGGGGCTGTCTACCCCGTATGATCCCGCTGGGGGGTTCCCTCCCCCCGCGGGATATACTTCTGGACACCTCTCGGCACCCGGGCCTGTCCTGGTGCCGGGAGGCTTTTTCATACCCGGGCCCTTCGTGGCACCAGGGGGGTACCCCGTCCCCGGCTCGCTTCCGGGGCTGGGGAGTCATTTCATGCCGAGGGCTATTCCTACGCCGGGAGCCAGTCCCGCCCCCCGCGTTGCGTTTACCGCACCGGGGCCGGTCGACAGAGCAGCTCCCGTGCCTCAGCGAATTTCCCCCCGCATTGGCTCCCCAACCCAGGACGTCGCCGAGGGGGCTCACCCCCCACTGGTTCCGGATGTCATAGGGGTTTCCCCCTTTCCGGTCCCGGTCGTTGCCACGGGGGCCCCCTCTTCGGATCCTAACGCCGCCCCGGTTCCGGATGGTGTAGGGGCTCCCCCCTTTCCGGTCCCGGGGGCCGTCCCAGGGGGCTCCCCCCAGCAGGCCCCGGTAGCTTCCGGGCCGGCTGCTATAGTGCAGGAGCTCCCTCCCCCGGCGAAGCCGGTCCGCTTCTCCCGGGGGGAGATTGAGCGAATGCATTCTCCCAGCCACGGGGAAGAGCTTCCCCCCGGTCGTTGTCACAGGGAGCCTCGCTCTCGCACCGGTCGGGGGAAGAGACCCGCCGAAGAACCATCCTCCCCTGAGGGAAGCCCGGACGTCCAGGAAATCAGTCCCAGCCCGGAAGAGAAGCGTCGTCACCACCACTCTGGCGGCCCTCTTGGGCCGCTACCTGACTCTGATAACGAGGGGGCGTCCCCCGTTAAAGAAGACAGTGACTGGGGCTCCCCCCGGGAAGTGCAGGGGGCGAACCAACCTCTATGTCGAAGACTCCGCAGCATCCGATGGCCGCGGCCCTACCGTCCCCCGCACATCGAGCATTATAATGGCGAGGCGGATCCCTACGAGTTCGTGCAGATTTACTCCACAGCCATCTCCGCGGCGGGGGGGGACGAGAGCGTCCAATGCAACGTCTTCCCCCTCTACCTCACCGGCGTTGCCCGCTCCTGGTTTTACAATCTGAAGGCGGGCTCCATCAAGTCTTTCTCGCAGCTGAAGCGGGAGTTCTGCGCCAACTTTCAGGGGAATTACGTACGTCCCCTGGATTCTTCACAGCTATACACAGTGCGCCAGAGGACCGGGGAGACCATCAGAAGCTTCTTCAAGCGCTTTGCCCAAGTGAAAAGCAAAGTGGCCCACGTCCCGGACTCCACAGTCATCGAAGCCTGCAAAAGCGGCATCCTCCCGGGGGAGCTCCACCGAAGGCTCTCCCGGAGCTGCCCCTCTTCCGCCGACGAGCTCTTCAACGTGCTCGAAAAGTACGCTCGGGCGGAGGAAGATGACATCTGGAAGAAGACCCAGGGGGCTCCTGCCCCCGCCGAGCGGGGGGCCCGGGATCCCCCCAGACGCCCCAGGCACGGGGGCCGTAGCGAACCACGGCCTCGGGACACTTTTGTCCTCGAGGGCGGAGGCGGCTCGCGCGACCCCCCAAAGGGCAACCGCCCCTTTCCCAAGCCGAGAGGCCATGGGGGAGGACAGTCTTCGGGCGGCCGCGAAGGCCCCGCGGGGAGAAGCCGGGAAGGACCGTGGTGCAGCTTCCACGGGTCCAGTACCCACGCCACCCGAGATTGCCACCAGCTGCTGCAGCACTTCGCGGCGTTCCTCGACCAGCGCGGGCAGGGGGGGGGGACTCCGGCCTCCTTGCCCCCTCGGCCAGCTGTCCCGGCCCTTCCTGCTCCCGCGGGGGGGCAACAGGTGCAGGAGGGGGAGCCTTCAGACGCTCTCCCCTTTCAAACTTCTCAGCGCCGCATCAATGTCATCGTAGGGGGCTCCGCCTCCGGGCGGGACTCCAAGCGCCAGCGCAAGGAGTACGCGCGAGAAGTTAAGGTAGTGGGGGTGCTACACGCGTCCGTGCCGCCCAAGTGGTCGGACGTCCCCCTCACCTTTACGGCGGAAGACGCGCGAGGGGTTCGCTTCCCCCATGACGACGCGCTTATTGTCTCTGCGACAATCTACAACTGCCACTTAGCCCGCATCCTCGTGGACGGCGGAAGCTCCGCCGACGTCCTGTTCCTCAAAACATTCAAGGAAATGCAGGTGGATGAGAGGCTCCTGCAACCAGCGGCAGGGCCTCTGCAAGGGTTTGTCCCGGGGAAGGCGATCCACCCCGTGGGCAAGGTAGATCTCCCGATCACCTTCGGCACCCCGGAGAACTACCGGACCGAGCTAGTACGCTTCGACGTAGTGGACCTCCCCTCCTCCTACAATGTAATTATGGGGAGGACTACGATCAATCGGCTGGGGGCTGCCACCCACCAAAACTATTTGTGCATGAAGATCCCCGGGCCGCATGGTGTGATCAACGTCCGGGGGGACCAAGACATGGCCCGTGCCCTATACGAGCGGGCTGCTGCCACAATAGGAAGCGTCAACCTGATCAAGGTACCCGGAGGGGAGGCTCCCCCCCCGAACGTAGACGTCGCTGCGCCATCCCCTGGGAGGCCCCTCCTCAAGCCGCGTCCGGAAGGGGGCCTCCGGAAGGTCCCGCTGTCCCCGGGCAGCGGAGACAAAACCGTCCAAATCGGGGCAGAGCTCCCCCAAGACCGTGCAGCGCAACTCGCAGCCTTTCTGCGCGAAAACTCCGATGTTTTTGCGTGGAAACCTTCGGACATGCGGGGCGTCGCCCGGGAGGTTATTGAGCACAAGCTCGCGGTAACCCCCGGTCACCCCCCTATCAAGCAGAAGTTGCGGAAGCTCTCCCTCGAACGTCAAGAAGCCATCAAGACGGAGATAGCCCGGCTCCGAGAGGCGGGGTTCATCCGGGAAGTGTTGCACCCCGAGTGGCTCGCAAACCCCGTCCTCGTCAAGAAATCAACGGGCAAGTGGCGCATGTGCGTGGACTTCACCGACCTTAACCGCGCTTGCCCCAAAGACAACTTCCCGCTCCCGCGGATCGACCAGCTCGTTGACTCCACCGCGGGGTGCGAGCTGATGAGCTTCTTAGACGCCTACTCGGGATACCATCAAGTCCGGATGGCGGAGGGGGACGAGGAAAAGACGAGTTTCATAACTCCCCTCGGAACCTTCTGCTACCGCCACATGCCCTTCGGGCTCAAGAATGCGGGAGCCACCTTCCAGCGCCTGATGACGCTGGTCTTCAAAGATCAAGTCGGCCGCAACGTCGAAGTCTACGTAGACGACGCGGTCGTCAAGAGTCCCCGTGCAGCCTCCCACATCGACGACCTCATAGAGACCTTCCGCAACCTCCGCGCGTTCGGGCTTAAGCTCAACCCGGAGAAGTGCGCCTTCGGGGTGCGCGGGGGAAAGCTCCTGGGTTTCCTCGTGTCCCAGCGGGGCATTGAGGCAAACCCCGAGAAGATCCGGGCCTTCCTAGACATGCCCCCGCCGCGCTCCGTCAAAGATGTCCAGCGCCTCTCCGGCCGCCTGGCCGCACTCAGTCGCTTCGTCTCCCGTTCGGGGGAGCGGGGCCTCCAGTTCTTCAAGATCCTCTGAGGGCTTGAGGGGTTCCGCTGGACCCCCGAGGCCCAGGAAGCCTTCAACGACCTCAAGAAGTACCTCTCGAGCCCTCCAATGCTCGTGAGCCCGTCTCCGGAAGAGCCCTTGCTCCTCTACCTCGCCGCGACCCCCGTCGCCGTCAGCGCGGTTTTGGTGAAGGAGCAAGGGGGGCAGCAACACCCCGTGTACTACGTCAGTGAAGCCCTCCAGGGGGCCAAGACTCGGTACACGGAGATGGAGAAGATTTGCTACGCTCTCCTCATGGCGTCCCGGAAGCTCCGGCACTACTTCCTAGGGCACCCCATCACCGTTCCGTCGTCCCTCCCCCTGGGGGAGGTACTGCGGAATAAAGAAGCCACCGGCCGGATTGGGAAGTGGGGGGCCGAGCTTGCCCCCTTCTCCCTGTCCCTTACCGGCCGCTCCGCAATCAAGTCGCAGCTCCTCGCCGACTTCGTCGCGGAGTGGACTCCCGCCTCTGGGTCCGGGGACGAAGATCTCCCTGTGCCGCCCCGACGCAGTGACCATTGGACCCTGCTGTTTGATGGGTCGCTGTGTCTCGCTGGGGCTGGCGCGGGGGTAGTCCTCCGGAGCCCCGAGGGGAAGGAGCTCGAGTACGCCGCGCGGCTCGAGTTCCCCGCAACCAACAACGTCGCCGAATACGAGGCTCTGCTCCTCGGGATGCGCCTCGCGCGCTCCCTGGGGATCCGGCGCCTCCTAGTAAAGGGAGACTCTCAGCTCGTTGTCTGCCAAATGGACAAGTCTTACCTGTGCCATGACGTAAATTTAAGTCTTTACTTGCAGGAAGTACGAAAGATGGAGAAACACTTCGACGGCCTTGAGGCCCGGCATATCCCGCGAAGGGAAAATGACCGGGCTGATGCTTTGGCCCGGGCGGCAAGCGCCCGGGAAACGCTCCCCAAGGGGGCCTTCTTAGAAACAATCACGAAGCCCTCGGTGGTCTCCCCGGACACAGGCCCCGAGCCTCCGGTCCCGGAGGTCGCCGAGATCGTCCGGCCGTCGTCATGGATGGATCCCCTCATCTCCTTCATCAAGGGGGAGGGGGACCCTCCCAACGAGACCGAGGTTAAGCGCCTCCGGGCCAAAGCCCGGGCATATCTCCTACTGGAGGGAAGGCTCTACAAGCGGGGGGCTTCAGCCCTCCTGCACTGCCTCCCCCGGTCGGAGGGACTTCAACTCCTGGAAGACATTCACGCGGGAAGCTGTGGTTCTCACCTAGCCCCGCGTGCCATCGCCGCCAAGGCCCTTCGGCAGGGCTTTTACTGGCCTACGGTCATGCGCGACGCGCGAGACCTGGTCTCCGCGTGCGAAGCATGCCAGAAGATGGCCAAGGGCTCGAATCTCCCCCCTGTAGCGCTGCGGACTATCCCCATCACTTGGCCCTTCGTGCGCTGGGGGATGGACCTCTTAGGACCTTTCCCCCCAGCGCCCGGAGGATACAAGTATGCGGTGGTCGCGGTCGACTACTTTACAAAGTGGGTCGAGGCGGAGCCCTTGGCTAGCATCACCTCCCGGGCCGTTCAGCGGTTTTTCTGGAAAAACGTCGTTTGTCGTTTTGGTGTCCCCCGGGAAATCACCGTGGACAACGGGACCCAATTCGACTCGGCATATTTCCGGGAATTCTGCGAAGGCCTGGGGGTCGTCATCCACTTCGCCTCAGTGGCCCATCCCCAAAGCAATGGGGCCGTCGAGAGGGTCAACGGCGTAATCCTACAGGGGTTACGCCGGAGACTCGAACAAACCGCTTCCAAGCGGGGCGCGTGGGCAGAGGAGCTCCCTAGCATCCTCTGCTCCATGCGCACGACCCCGTCCCGGGCCACAGGGCGTGCTCCCTTTTCTCTAGTCTACGGGGCGGAGGCAGTCCTCCCCCCGGAGATTGGCTTCCGGTCGCTGCGGGTCGAGCTCCTGAACGGAGCCACGACCGCAGCCTACCGGGCCAACGAAGACAACCGGCGGCTGGAAATCGACCTCATGGAGGAGGAGCGCGACCGAGCGCTCCTCCGCCACGCCATCTACGAGCGCGAGATGTCGCGCGCATACGACCAACGCGTGCGCGAGAGAGCTTTCCGCCTTGGGGACCTTGTCCTCAAGCGCGTCACAGACCCCCAAGCCCAGGGTAAGCTCTCCCCCAAGTGGGAGGGCCCCTACAGGATCTCCGCTGTCCTCGGCTCGGGGGCCTACAAGCTCTCCAACCTTGAAGAGCAGGAGCTGAAGCACACCTGGAACTTGCGTTTACTTCGCAAGTTCTACGTTTAGCCTTACGGGCCTGTCCCCTCCCCCGGGGCGGTCACGCCGGAGGGGGGGGGGACACTGTAGCTTCCCTTTATCCCCCTTCGCGGCTTCGCAGGGGGGCTTTGTATATTTCGTTAATAAATGCATAGCCTTTGTTCTTCAACTGTCTCACTGCAGGTTGTTTTTGTTTACCGCCCCTAGTGGTGATGCCCTCCCCTCGAGGATGCCTTCCCTGTGAAGATGCCCTCCCCGCGAGGATGCCCTCCCCGCGAGGAAGTGGGCCAGTCCCAACAAGTCCCTACAACGGAGCCTGCACTCCCATAGGGCGGCTTACGATCAGCCCTCGTGGACTGAGGGTGTAAGCGGCAACCCGGTCCCCAGCGGCCGTGGTAACGAGTCACTTTGGGAGACTAGTCCCCTGCCCAAACACTCAAGTCCCGTCTTCGGGCACTTCCTCCTCCGGGAGTAGACGCTCTCCTCAGCGAGACGTCTAATGGCTTTCTGGATTATCTTCCTCCTCCGGGAGTCGACGATATTCCCGGCTCCCCGTTCTCACGGCGACCGGAAGATCGGCCCCTTGCGGCTTGATTGGATCTATCTTCCTCCTCCGGGAGTCGACGATATTCCCGGCTCCCCGTTCTCACGGCGACCGGAAGATCGGCCCCTTGCGGCTTGATTGGCTCTATCTTCCTCCTCCGGGAGTTGACGTTATTCCCGGCTCTCCGTTCTCACGGCGACCGGATGATTATCTCTCGAAGACATTATTCCCGGTTCCCTGTTCTCACGACGACCGGACGAACCCTCCCGGGAAGCTCCCCTCCGGAGGTCATTGGCTTTTCATGAGCCCCTTCCGCGCCTTGTTCCCGGTTCCCCGCTCCCCCGGCGGCCGGATGAATCTCTCCCAGTGGCCCCGGCCACCCCGGAAGGTCCCTCCCTCGGAAATCCTGTTTTCACAATTTTCTAACTTAGAAAATATTTCTACAGGTTATGCTCCCCCCGGGGACCCTATTTCCCCCACAGCACGCGGAGGCTTCCTCCCGCCCGCTGTGGGCGGGGGGGGGGGACAGGGGGTCCCCGGGTCACCCACGAAGGAACTTAGCTCATCCTTGTTAAGATGAGTCGTCCAGACCATCCAAGAAGAAGAAAATAGAGGCAGTAAAAATTTTAACAATGCTTTATTGATCGACAAACCCGGAGGACATCTTCCCCCTCCGGTGGGTTTCGGAAATGATACAACCCGGGTCCTAACCCGGGGGATTTTCTACGAGCCTAAGGCCCCTACGCCTAAAGCTCCCGGAGGCGCTCCCTTAGCTCCCGGGCCAGGTCCCGGTACAGCGCCCGGACGCGACGCTGAGAATCCCGAAGTACGTCTTCGGGCCAAAACTCGTACCCAGCCGGCGGAAGTATCCGGAGAGGAGGTATCATCTGGGCCCTCGGGCGCGGGTGAGTTAATTCAGCACGGCTGTTGTCAAAATTATCCAAGTGCCATTCCGGGCGCCACCTCAACCGGACGGGCTCCCGGGCAGTACCGCCGTCGCGCCTCCCGGAGACAAGGCTCAGCAAAATCAAAGCCGCTTGGGCGTCCCCCGGAGAGTTTCCCCCGGACCGTTGCTCGGGAGCAACCCCCCGGGAAACCTGGTAACATTTTATTGCAAAGACTTAGAAAAATTTCTAATATATTTCATTGCAAAATGTTTGTGTACAAGTGCCCGGGGCTTCTCCTAAGAAGCTACCGGAATCAAAATGCCTAACAAAATAAAAAGGGGTCCTAGCTAAAGACCCGGGGGAGGCTCATACTTTGGCATTGGGGTCCTCCCCCCGGGAAGCTTCCTCCGTGGCCGGGGCAGGGACATCCGCGGCCAGAGGCGCCGGTGTCGGGAACCACGTCCGGATGATCCGGTCGTAGAACCCCTCCGCCAGCAGCTCTACCTCCCGGCGCGTTGGCTCGAAGGCCTCCGGGAAGCCCCGGGGGATGCGCCCCCCGATCGCCCGGGCGTCGACCCCACGGTAGTCAACGAGCCCCGCGGCGGCCGCGATGACGGGGATCGCTCGGCCCCGTGCCCGGACGTCCGCAGCCTCCGGGATGGCGGAGACTTGTGCGTTAAGAAAACGCACAGCCTCCGCGAGGGTCGCCGGGGGCACCTCCGGGCCGCTCCCGGAGCCCAGGCTAACGCCAAGGCTTTCCAAGGCCGAGCGGACGGAGCGGCCCGCGTCCGACAGTGCCCGGACGCTGGAGCTCTCGAGCTCCCGGAGCGCCTTCTCCCGCACCTTGGCCTCCTCGCGGAGACGGATGTAGGCGCCCTCCGAAAGGTGCACCTGCGCCCGGGCCCGGGACAGCTCGTCAAGAGCTTCGTCCCGCTCCCGGATGGCCGCCTCCCGCTGCTCGACTCAGGCCGAGGCCCGGCTCTCCGCCTCCTTGAGCAGCCGGGTGACCCGCTGCTCAAGGCCCCAGGTAACAGTCGCTACCTACAAAATGCATAAAGAGTTAGAAAAATCTTAAGTGCAGAAAAAAAAACCGAAGTGTGGAGAGCTCGAGTTACCTGGGCTCCGAGGGACTCGAGCCCCTCAAAACGCTCGTGGAGCGTCCCTCCTGCCACGAGGGCCTGCACCTTCCGGTTGTGCAGGCCCTCCGCGTAGCGGGCCACCTCCCCCGGTGGAAATAGGGAGGTGTCTTGCCCGGCCCTCCTGTCGCGGCCGGGAGAGGGCCCCCGGACCTCTGAATCCGGGAGCACGGCCGGCGTCGCCGGCGTCTTCGTCGATGAAGTTTCCTCCGAAGACGAAGACGAAGGTTGGACGGGGATCTCCGCCCGGGGGGGATCATTGGGCCTTTCCCCGCCCCAGGCCGGAGGGCCCTCGGAGCCTCCTGCTCCGGGGGGACCTCGAAGACTGAGGGGCTCCCCCCCTCCTCATCCACCGGCCAGAGGCGCGGGGGCGCCGCCCCCGAAAACCGCACTTCTAGCCTCTCCGGCGCCAATGCCGCCGGGAGAGGCGAGAGGAGCGTCACGCGAACTGGCGACGGGGCGTAGTCCGCCGAATCGGACCCCGCCCCATCGACAACCACCTCCTTCCCCCGGGCCTCGACGGGGGCCTCCGGGGGCGGAGGCGTTGCATCTGCCCGGGGCGCCGCCCGGGCATGTTCGGCTCCGGGAGCTGCGTCCCGGGCCCTCACCGGCGTCGTCGCCGGCGCCGTCGCCGGAGCCGGGGTCTTCTGGACCCGGGGCTTTTTGGGCTCCGAGCCCCCGGCCGCGTCCTTCCCCCGTTTATGAGACCCGGGGGTGGGAAGGGGCTTCCTCTCCGGAAGCCTGAGCCCGTAGGCCTCGGCCACCAAGTTCCGGGGAGGCCCCTCCCCCACGAGGCGCACGATGCGCTCGTGTTCGTCGGCGAAGTACCTCCCCAGGAGGTGCTCCGCCTTGTCCCTCGCCGCCGGGTACGGGCGCACTGCAAGAGGTAAAAAGTTAGTCGATTTTTCATAAAAAACCGCAAGTACAAAAATGCAGGGGACTTACGCCGCGTCACCGGCTTGACCGGAGGCCACTGCTCCGGGCCCATGCCGATCCCCCTTCCCCCGCGTGAGAAGGGGGAAAGCCGCAGGAGCGCCAGCTCCTCCGCGGCGTCCCGCATTGAGCGGGCCTTCTTCGCCAGCACCACCTTCCCGAGGAGCTCGAACTCCTCGTCCGTCCACACCGGCGGCTTCGGTGCGGATGATCGGCTGTAGGTGGGAGGCTCCGGGGCATAGACCACCGCCTCGTCCCGGACCCGGAGGTAGAACCACCTCCGGAGCCAGTCCCCCCAGTGGTCCCGGGAGGCCGCCGCCGGGTAGTCCGCCACCCGGGAGGGCAGCATTTGGACCATCACCGAGCCGAAGGGGGACTTCGGTCCTCCCTTCACCAGGTGGGAGCTCCGCGCCGCCGGTTCATAGAAGTACCGGAAGGCGCGGAGGGTGGGCTCCCGCCCGGTCGCTGTCTCGTAGAGCCATATAAAGAGGCCCATACGGACGAGCGCGTTCGGGGTGAGGTGGTTGAGAGCCACCCCGTACTCTTTGAAAAACTCCCGGAGCATCGGATGCACCGGGAGCCGGAGCCCCGCCTCGAGGAAGGCCTCGAAGGCCACGACCTCTCCGGGCCTGGGGCGGGGGGCTCCGTCCTTCTTTAGGGGGACCCGGATGTCCCCCTCTTCGACGACGCCCTTCTTGACCAAGGACTCCGCGTCCGAGGCCGAGAACTCGGAGGCCCAAAGGAAATCCACGGGGATTTCCTCCTGGGGCACCTCCGTGGTCTTTGCTCGACCTTTGGGCGCCATTAGGTGAGTTCTTTGTTTTTCGGTGGCTAAGTTTTCAGGTGGCTATCAACGACTCCCGGACGCTCGCTACCGGAGGAGGCTACCGGAGAAACTACCGGAAGAGCGCTACCGGGAGAGCTGAAGCTGGAGTTGAAGATTTGGAATGAGCTTCCGGGGCCCCCTAAGGCCCTATTTATAGAGGCTGGCCGTGATCTAGATGCGCGCCACGTGGCCCCCTCGGATCAATCTGGACCACTGATTCAAACCGTGCGCGGGAAACGAAGGGACAGGCGCGTAAATCGAGACGCCGGTTCAAACCGCGCGTGCATTTATTGCGAAAACGGCGCGGCCATAAAGTGCCCGGCACAGAAACCGAAGCGTCGTCGGGGCTCCGGTGATTTTCGTCCGGAGTTTGCGTCCGGAGATTTTCCCGATACCGTAACCATTCCCCTCCGGGGGCTCAGGCTTCGTCCCCGGAGGGCATGGGGGGCTGCTGTTGGGGGAAATCTCCACGCGGTCAAGTCCAGGTAAGTTCATGACTGTCCGGGGACAGTGGCCTTCGGTGCCTGCCCCGGGCGCCGCCTTTTAGGCGCCCGGGACCGTGCCTCCGGGGCATGTCCCGGGCGCCGCCATTTGGCCCCCGGGACCGTGCCCCCCGGGCATGTCCCGGGCGCCGCCATTTGGCCCCCGGGGCCGTGTCCCCCGGGCATGTCCCGGGCGCCGCCATTCGCCCGGGGATAGTGGCCTCCGGTGCCGGCCCCGGGCGCCACCATTTGGCCCCCGGGACCGTGCCCCCCGGGCATGTCCCGGGCGCCGCCATTTGACCCCCGGGACCGTGCCCCCCGGGCATGTCCCGGGCGCCGCCATTTGGCCCCCGGGACCGTGCCCCCCGGGCATGTCCCGGGCGCCGCCATTTGGCCCCCGGGGCCGTGTCCCCCGGGCATGTCCCGGGCGCCGCCATTCGCCCGGGGATAGTGGCCTCCGGTGCCGGCCCCGGGCGCCGCCATTCGCCCGGGGATAGTGGCCTTCGGTGCCGGCCCCGGGCGCCGCCATTTGGCCCCCGGGACCGTGCCCCCCGGGCATGTCCCGGGCGCCGCCATTTGACCCCCGGGACCGTGCCCCCCGGGCATGTCCCGGGCGCCGCCATTTGGCCCCCGGGACCGTGCCCCCCGGGCATGTCCCGGGCGCCGCCATTTGGCCCCCGGGGCCGTGTCCCCCGGGCATGTCCCGGGCGCCGCCATTCGCCCGGGGATAGTGGCCTCCGGTGCCGGCCCCGGCCGCCGCCATTTGGCCCCCGGGACCGTGCCCCCCGGGCATGTCCCGGACGCCGCCATTTGACCCCCAGGACCGTGCCCCCCGAGCATGTCCCGGGTGCCGCCATTTGGCCCCCGAAACCGTGTCCCCCGGGCATGTCCCGGGCGCCGCCATTTGCCCGGGGAGAGTGGCCTCCGGTGCCTGCCCCGAGCGCCGCCTTTTGGGCTCCCGGGACCCTGCTCTCCGGAAGAGGTCCCGGACGTCACCGCCCTCCTAAAAGGTAAAATCCCTGTTTGTTTATCACGTGCAGGTCACGCGAGGGACGCCTCGGGAATCAGCGACCACCTGTCAAGCATCCAAGACGTTTGACCGGGAGAAGGACGGTCCTACCCTTCAATCCGACGGTGGCTCCCGGGGTAGTTTAGGTTTTTTGCTTCTTTTTGGGGCTATAAATAGCCCTTGTACCCCTCTGTTGTAAAAGATCACTTCATTATTGTTTGGAATAGCTAATCTCACAGGCGTGCTCCGGAAGCCTCTCCCCCGGAGAGAGCTCCCCCAGCCGACTCCGGTCGGGAGCGCGTCGACAGGACTAGGGCCCCCACTGGGACCCGAACCTGTATAAATCCTCGTGTCTTTTCTTGTGTTTGTCCGGCGGGGGAGGACCGGTCACCCGGTCAACCCGCGCTGTGTAATCTCCGCTAGGATCGTCTTCAAAACCTGCCGGGGTATTCTTAATACCACGACATTTGTAAAATAATCTTTTCCTTTCTCATCTCATCTTATGGCAGCACTTTTCATAATATAACATCATCAATCATGTTCACTAGATTATAGCACTACCGCGACACGTCGACACACGACAGCCCACGGCAGCACTCCTTATCATGACAACACATGTCATTTGGGTAATCTTGATTTAAACATATTTTATTTAGAAAATAGTACTTGTGTCACACCCCGTGGATTTAATCCACCGCAGCAGACTCCTATAAAACCCGGGAGCTCGGAGTATTCGAATACGTTTTTAACTCTGCAGAGAGGTACCAATTTACCCGCAAGATATTCCACTTTCAAACCTTTCCTATCATAACAAAATGATTGGACCCCTGACTCACTTCATACTGTGAGCGGCAAGGTGGAAATAACAAGAACTTTTGTTCTGTTTTACTCACAATTCACCCCCGACCCTGTGGCTCTCAGCGAGGCACAGTTGTGGCAGGTTGTATCCAAACCTCCACCCCTTTGCTTATTCCCATTACTGGGTCAGCGTGCTTGATCACCTTCAGTGATATGTGTGGGAGCCGCGCTCCGTGTTTTATCGTGCATCACTACACATCTCATGCAGGGGTTTCATGTGCGATCCACATAATTACTTGTTCAGGCCTGTCCCATACCAGGCTTGCGGTTAGCACGTTGTTCATGCCACTAGACGCACAACACAAGGTTCTAGTCCTTATATGCCAATGACCAGACCATCCACAACCCTGCACCTTTAGTGCCTGCATTCCTTTGCAGTCTAGCACCTCCAGTGCTACAGCCATCCACACCATTTTTCTGGTCACGGCTAGGGGTTTTATTTCATGAATATAAGTATATAGATACATATAATAGTTCATGGCTCAAAACTTGTTTATTTCACATTTCACAGATAACCAGTCTAGTACTGCCAATTCATAAATCAACCATTCTCAATCTTTCACATACAATATTGCCTATATTCAAGGTTATATTATAGCAACATTTAAAATATAGGTTCAAGATGACCAAGGATATGACTTGCCTTCCGCGTCGTAAGATACAGCAGTCGATGATGGATCAACAGCAAAATCTTCAAAGTCAGCTTCTAAATCTGCTCGACGACAAACAAACACACAATAATTACTTATAATATTAAAATGTTTTATGACTTATATGCAGAAATGCTCAACAAGAATGATTGAACTAAACTGGAGATAAGTTGAACTGCAAACTGAACTGAGATTCTAGGGTTTCAAGGAATTTGGGCTAAGGGTGGTGATTAGATAATCTTAGGGTCTCAGGTTTGCAATAGGGATAACAATTTTGTGACTGGTTTAATCAAAACAGCGAATGTCAACAGATCGACATTCGGATCAAGGCTTGGACATAGCTTTAAGAAAAGCTAGAGTGCTTATCTCAAGTTATGGTAGTAGAAGAAAATGTAGATCACAACTCTACAAATTCAGTGGACAAAGTGGTTTTCAAAATGCACAACCAGAAGTGGGTAAACAAGGTCAATGCCACTGGCTGACAAGCTCTGGCATAGAGCTGACAATGCCAAAAATTAGGGCTTAGCATAACTTTTGATCTGGAGCTCCAAATGATGCACCACTTTGTCTGGGAGGTAGGCTTGAGTAACAGGAACAATTAAGTTAACAGGATCTAGGGCAGGAAATGGCTGGAAAGCAAGAAATTTGATGATGAACAGAGATGAACTGGCTGCACTAGATCAGTTCTGGACAAGATCTTGGCATGGCTGTAACTTCCAATCTAGGCCGATCTAGGTGTCGGGCTAGAAGACAAAAATGTTCAGGAAGTTAAGGCACACACAGTGGACAAAGTGATTTGAGCTGAAACGGCCGGGAACACTTTTCCGATCATCGGCGCCGGAGAAGAAAACGCTGCTGATTGGGGGTTTCCGCTACAGGCAACAAGAACTTAATTCCTTGCTTGGAGGGCATCTAGGAGGTATAGGGAAGCTTCTGATAACATCAAATTGACCGGAGGATCACCGGAGAAGCCTGGCGACGATCGCCGGCGACTTGTAGAGCTTGAATTTGGGGATACCTTCGATTCGAGCTCAATCTGGAGATCTTGATGCACAGGCTTGCTGGAAATGACTCACTGATCAACTTCTTCTACAGCAATGAGAGCTAATTCGAGGTGATTTGGCCTGCATTGCCGGAACAGGGCATTTAGCAATCCCGGCGATCACCGGCAATAGAGGTCACCGGGGAGCAATTAGATGATATCACACAGAGAGAATGAGTAGGGAAACTCACTGGTGTTGTTAATTTGGCAGGAGATGATCTGTAGAGTGCTGGCACCGTGAGCTTCCTCGACGGCTCGCCGGAGAAGAAAACGAAAAGAGCAATTTCTGGAACTTGGCTGGTTTCTGGTGAAGTATGGAGGGAGCTACTGAGCACAGGAGTGCTTAAATAGGCCAGGCGAAGCTTGCAAGGAGGAGACAACGAAGTAATTGGCAGCTAAGATGAGATGGATTGCGTGCTGAGCATCAGCGGCGAAGACACAGCGAAGAACGGTGATTGCGACGGCGACAGGACTGCAACTGTCCACAATGTCGTTCATCGGGACTTTGCAAAGATGGAGCAAGCGGTGGCGACAACAACTGGCGCGGCAAGGCAACGTGGCGATGGATTGCTGACAAAAGCCGGTGATCGCGCGCGGGAGCAAGCGCTGGTCGTTGACGTTGTAGCGGCGCTGCCACGGTGACGGCTGAGGCGAGGACACGTGCGCAACAGCATGCACGATCAAGTTGCAGGCGAAGCTTCACCGGCGGCAAGCAACCACGACGCAAGAAATCACGGCGAGCCCTGGTCGTGCGCACAGTAAAACGGCCTGGTCGAATGCTGCTGTTGTCCTGGTCGAAAATGGACTGAACTGCAGTTTCAATTCTTTGAGTTTTGGACTGAAATGTAAATCTGGAGATTTAGAAGGTTTAAACTGAAATTGATTTCACTAATCTGGTATATAATATTCAACAGGATATTTGGCAAAGATAAATGATAAGATTTTACACATTTGAATAGTTTTTGATACAAACTGAAAATAGGGTACTTTAGGGTAAAATAAGGTTTAAGTTTTGTCGATTTCGAATTCTGGCATTTAGGGTTCGATTTTGATATCTGCACAGAAGAGAAACTTGTGGCAAATAGCATTTTGAGAAGATTTGCCGAAGAAATTCTGAATTTGGAGTTAATCTGGAGATTTTAGCCTTTTTGGATTTTCAGATATCAGATAAGGACTATTTTGCGATAATTCTTGGACTAATTTGTGAAAAGAGTCTAGATGGCAGAATCTGGCTGTCAACTTTTTAGATTAAGGTATTGACATACCCATGATCATATTCCAGGAATAATCTAGTCTGAACTTGGTCAAGATTTTGATTAAATCTGCACTTCTGAAACTTAGGGTATTTGGGTAATATAAAGTATTTCTGTTTTCGAAAACAGAAGAAGTTAATAAATGTGGAATTTAGAGATAAAATTGGATCTGGGTTCTGAAGACTTTTAGATTCAGGATAAGTAATAGATCACATCTGAACAATCTGATCTTGATTTGAGGTCACAGGATAAATTTTGGGAGATTTTAGGGCTTGAGATAGAAACTGATCTGGCTAATACTACAGATACATGCATGCATGCTATTGATGAAAAAGGAAATTTTCACCCCTAACTCAGGGTGTTACAGTTTGGAAGGAATTGAGTTTAAAGGAGTTCCGATAGTGGATGAATATCCAGAAGTTTTTCCCGAAGAGCTTCCTGGAATGCCACCAGATCGGGACATAGAATTCTCAATTGAGTTAAAAGCTGGATCTGCTCCGTATGCAAGAAAGCTTGCAGGTATGACGAGTGAAGAACAAGAAGAATTAAGAAAGCAAGTGGAAGAATTGGAAAGAAAAGGATTTGTCAGAACAAGTTCCTCACCTTGGGGAGCCCCTGTGCTCTTCGCTAAGAAGAAAGACGGCAGTCTATGACTTAGTGTTGACTACCGAAAACTGAACGATATAACGATCAAGAATAAGTACCCTTTACCAAGGATCTATGATCTCTTTGATCAACTCAGAGGAGCTAAGATATTTTCAAGGATCGACCTGAGGTCCGGATACCACCAATTGAAGATTCGAGAACAAGACATTCCAAAGATTGCATTCATAACGAGATATGGATTGCATGAGTTTACCGTGGTGCCGTTTGGTTTAACGAATGCACCAGCAGTGTTCATGAATTTGATCAACAAAGTGCTTATGGAATTTCTAGACAAGTTTGTCATTGTTTGTCATTGACATTCTCATCTTTTCAGAGTCAGAAGAAAAGCACGCACAACATCTCAGGATGGTGCTGGAAAAGTTAGTAGAACATAAGTTGTATGCCAAGTTTGATAACTGTGCCTTTTGGTTGAAAGAAATCTCATTTTTAGGCCACATCTTCTCTGGCAAAGGAATCTCTATGGATCCATCAAAGACACAAGCTATCATGGAATGGAAACAACCAGAAACAGTAACTGAAGTGAGAAGTTTCCTAGGATGAGCCGGTTATTACCGGAGATTTGTCAAAGGATTTTCCAAGATTACTAAGCCACTCACCAGACTACTAAAGAAGGATGTTCCATTCGACTGGACTGAGGGATGTGAAAAGAGCTTTGAAGAACTGAAGAAAATATTAACAACCGCACCTGTTCTTACGTTGCCAGATAACAAAAAGGATTTTGAGGTTTATTGTGATGCGTCAAAGCAAGGACTAGGTTGTGTCCTTATGCAAGAAGGGAGAGTTGTAGCTTATGCATCAAGACAGTTGCGACCACATGAGGAGAACTATCCAACGCATGATTTGGAATTGGCCGCTATTCTTCATGCGCTAAAGATTTGGCGACACTATCTGCTTGGAAATAGTTGTGAAATCTATACAGACCACAAGAGTCTGAAATATATCTTCACCCAACAAGACTTGAACATGAGACAGCGAAGGTGGTTAGAATTGATTAAGGATTATGACCTTGGAATACATTACCACCCTGGAAAAGCAAATGTGGTAGCAGATGCTTTGAGCAGAAAATCCTATTGCAACCAAGCAAAGACCTTGATAGTACCACCCCAATTACTTAGAGATTTCAAAAAGTTGAGTTTGGAGTTCATTGAACAAGGAACCGTCGCCGCATTAAAAGTAAATTGCGAGCTGAAGGATCATATTCGAAAAGCTCAAGAAGTAGATCAGAGTATTCAGAAGTTGAAGGAGGATATGAAATGCAAAGATGCAATTGACCTCCGTGAGGACGAGGAAGGAATTCTGCGGTATCACGAGCGAATTTGCCTTCCATATGACAAAGAAATCAAGAACATGATACTACAAGAAGCCCATTGCACTCCTTACTCTATCCACCCAGGTAGTACAAAGATGTACAAAGATCTAAAGGATCGATTTTGGTGGAAAGGAATGAAGAAGGAAGTTGCTGAGTTTGTAGCTTCTTGTGACACCTGCCAAAGAGTGAAAGCGGAACACCAGAAACCTGCAGGACCACTGCAACCCCTGCCAACCCCTGAGTGGAAATGGGATGAAATTGGAATGGATTTCGTAGTAGGTTTACCAAGAACCCAACAAGGATATGACTCTATATGGGTTATATTAACGAAAGTGGCTCATTTTCTACCTGTAAAGACTCAGTACACGACAAATAAGCTGGCAGAGCTATATCTTACCAGGATTGTCACTCTGCATGGAATATCAAAAACAATTGTCTTAGATAGAGGAGCACAATTTGTATCAAAGTTTTGGGAAGAGTTACAGAAATCCCTGCGAACGAGATTGAAGTTTAGTACCGCTTACCACCCGCAGACTGGAGGCCAAACACAAAGAGTGAACCAGATTCTAGAAGACATGTTGAGAGCGTGTGCTTTAGACTATGGGAATTCTTGGGAACAATTTCTACCGTACGCAGAATTTGCTTACAACAATAGTTATCAAGTGAGCTTGCAAATGGCTCCTTATGAAGCACTTTATGGAAGGAAGTGCCGCACGCCACTATATTGGACCGAAGTCGGTCAGAAACAATTTTTGGGACCACGACTAGTGGAGGATGCCACTGCTCATGTGAAGATCATACAAGATTGAAGACGGCCCAATCCCGACAGAAGAGTTATGCCGACAGCAGAAGGAGAGAACTTGTCGGACCCCCATTTGAGGAATCCAGCGGCAACCGCCCAGGTGGGTTGCACTCAGAAAAGGTACATTGCAGCTCACAACAACAAGATGCATTATATAAAAATGCGAGTAATTAAAAACAAGTGCTGATCACAAGGACCAACATTACAATAACTTAGCGCCAAAATGACGCATTTAAATGTTGATACAAATTAGGGAGTTTTCGACACAAAGGTCGGCACAAAATGAAACAACAATAATAAGCAAAAGGACATCATCAGTCTTCTTCTTCTGCAGCAGCGGTGTACGGGCCTTCTCCACATCTGACTCCACTGTAACACCCCAGTTTTTGATTATCTTTTCTGCCTGCGAATCAGCATAACTTCCTTGGAAACCCTGATATTTTGACCCTATCTTGATCTTGGGTATGCCACTACCTTAACCTAAAAAGTTGGCTACTAAACTTCATTGACCAGATCGTTTTCACTTTTCAGTCCAAAAGCGTTTCAATTTAGTCCTTTTCGGAAGTTTCAGAAAACCCAAAAAGGCTAAAAGTCCCAGATCACCTCAAAATCCAAATCTGATCAAGTGATAACCTTTCTTTCATTTTTCTGAACATTTTTCCCTTCTGGAAGAATTCCAGAATCTCGACCAAAACCCTAGTTTCAGCCTCGACAAAAGTTCAAACACTAATTACCCTAATTACCCTGTTTTCGAATTTTGTCAAAACCACCAGATGTTATCGGATTTCATCATTTTTCCTGCTAGATGAGTCCAAGACATTTAGTAGCACTCATCTGCAAAATCAAAATTCAAATCAGCCCTTCAGATCTTCAGAATTGCAATTAGGCCCAAATTCCCGAGCCAAAACCTTCGCGTTTCAGTCCAAAGCCTTGCAAACAAGCCCCTGGCCTTTTCTTCGACCACGACCAGGAGACCGCGTGCACGACCACGACCAGTGCTCGTTCGACCAGCGCCCTGCCGCTTTGCCGCACCGTTGAGCTCGTCGCCGGCGAAGCCCCTCGCGCTACCACCTCATGGCCACGTAGCCACCAGCCGTGCGCAGCTGTACCGCCACCGTGGAGCGATCAAGCCCCACCGTGCCATCGTCTTTCTCGCGCGCGCGTGCTGCTGCTGCTGCTGCTGCCAGGAGCTTTTTGCCACTTGGCCACCATCCCGTAGATCATCGCCACCACCCTGACCGAATCCTGCTATCCCGCGATTCACCGCCTCTGGCAGAGCCCCGCCGCGTCCCGAAATACCTCGATGACCGTCCCCGCGTCAGAAGAAGATATCCCCGGCGATTGCTGCTGCTCCCGAGAGCCTCACCCACGGCTATATAAGCCCCCTCCCTTGCCCAGCATTGCCTCACACCATTCCACAACTTTAAACCGTAGCTTCCTTCACCAGAGAGTAGTTGAGTTCCTCAGCGCCGCCGCGAAGTTCATCTTCCCCGGCGAGCAACCGTTGAAGCTTACGGCGCCAGCTTCGCCCGAAGCTCCCCCCTCCAAACCAACGCCACCAGTAAGCTCCTTTCATCCCCTAGTACGTTTCATAGCCATCAATTGGTCCCCGGCGCACCTCAACGCCGGCAATCACCGGAAAACCGAAATCCCCTGTTCCCGCAATGCCTAGCGATTTAGCCCGAATTAGCCTTCGTGTCAGTGATAGGAATTGACCAGTGCACCCAATTGAGCAAGCCTCTAAGCTTATATTTTGAATTTGAGCAGAGATCATGGCCTTCCCGAAGTTTGCGCGCCACCAGTGAGCTGGTCCCCGTCGCCAAGCTTCTTCGGCCACTTTCCGGCCGATTCAACCCCGCAAATAGATCCCTCACCTCACCCTCTCACTCCCTGAGCAAGGAATCGAGCTCAAACCCTTTGGAACAGAAACACCCAATCTGGAGGTTGTCTTCTCCAGCGCCGGTCGCCGGAATTTATCCCCGTCCGATCTAGCCTCGCTCACCTTGTCATTTAGATAGATCTCAACCCCCTGAGCAATTTTGTCTACTAGCCCGACCCCTAAATCGATCTGAATCAAAAGTTATAGCCATGCCAAGGTTGCTGTCCAGTGGCTCAGTTCATGTCCAGGCCACCGTGTTTGCTCACCGGATTTGGCCACCCTCCGGCCACTTTCAGCCCTTGAGCCTGTTGAGAGTTTTATAGCTGATATCAATGCCTAAACCCTAGACAAAGTTGTGCATCAATTGGAGCTCTGAGTCAAAAGTTATGCAATGCCCTAATTTTTGGCCATGTCAAACACTATGTCAGTGCATGTCCACCTGTGGCATTGGATGATTTAGACTTGTTTCTTTTGAGCAATTGAAATGCCACTTTGTCCACTAAGCCTTTTGAGCCATGTTCTACAACTTTCCCTACTATCACATCTCCAGAAAACAGACCTAGAACCGATTTAGGGCAATGTCAAGCCATGAGTCGAATGTCAGCCCTTCGACATTCAAGCCCTTTGAACCCATCTCTTCAACCAATGTCAAGTGACCTTGTCTAAACCATTTCCCCTGCATGCATGGTGTATTTACGTATTATTTTCTAGTGCTTGTGTGCTTATATAGAGTGTATGTGTTGTTTGTACCCGTCGTGGAACCAGACGTTGAAGGAGCAGAGGAGATCCCTGAAGATTCATTTGAGCAGCTAGACCCGTCACTGCAAGGCAAGTCTCAAACCTTTGATCATGTCTCGCCTACTATTTTGAAATGAAGTATATTTTAACTGTTTTCAAGTATATGCATGCCTTAGATTCAAATAAGAATTATGTTTCGATAAAATGACTAGATATGACCTAAATGATTGTAAAGCCCCTTTTGACATTGAATATCCCTGCACCCTTGTTACCCTAGATTATCATGCTTAGGCTATGCTATGCTTAAAGATTATATGATAAATGTTGAATGGTCACATATGAGAAAAGCATGTTCAAAATCCCTTTTTGTGAAAGAAAATGTGATTGGAATCGATAGTGAGGATGGTTTGATTGGATGGTGCTGTGTGCGCACTGGGAATGTGAAAGACTCCTCACTAAAGATTCATAAGGACTAGAACCTTGTGTTGTGCTTCTATGCGGCATGAAAAACGTACCAACCACCTGCCTGTTTATGGGACGGGCGCAACTTAGTAGCTTTCTTTAGTGTTAGCTTTTCCCTGCAATGGTTGTCGGTCCAGATTCTTGCGAGAACTGGTGGGCCGCAGAAGGCCATGAGTGATGTGAGATCAGAAAAAGCATGAGAGGAAAAGGTGGAAAGAAGGAAGACGCCCTAAGCCAGATTAAGTCGTGCGCGACTGTAATCAAGAGAGGCTATGTGTCTTGCGAGAACATAGGCCCAGGCTAGGAAGTAAGGCAGTGGGGAGGACCCACAACGGTACTTGAGACTTAACTGTCTATTTACCGGGCAGGGAAACAGTTAACACTAGGACTGTAAATTGTTGTGTCATCTCGGCCTTGTCACATGCGTAAAAGTCGCATGAAGCTGAGCCGACTTGAAAGCCGAATGATTGGTGGATTAAGGTGGTACACCTTTGCAAAGTTTAAAAAGTATCGGATACTCTGAGCTCCCAGGTCATGGAGTCTGCGCGCTGTGAATTCTATTCACGTCGATGCAGCACAAGTAGCTTTTGGAAGTTTTTCGCAAAATCTGAGTAAAGTGGTGACTCATGAAAGACCGCCACACACAACATTCCTGAAAACCTAGCTTAGGATTTCAAAAGCCCCGCTTTCGAAAATAAAGACCTTTCTTTAAAGCTGCATGTGAAAATCTATTATATATGGATATACAAAGCCAAAGAGCTATTTCTTTGAGAAATTCCCCATCATCTATATGTATATGCATTGTTACTTGGGACTTGTTGAGCACCATGTGGACAATGTGCTCACCCTTGCTTTTACAAACAAATTTAGAGGAAGGATTCGCCGACCCTGAATCTTATGGTCTTGAACCCAATGTGGAACAAGAAGAAGAAACTGAGGACCCATCCAGTTAAAGGGTTATGCACCAAGGTGGAGTTCGATGTGGAGAAGGCCCATGCAATACCGCCGCTGCAGAGAAAGAAGACTGATGGAGCCCTTTTGTTTATCGTTGCTGTTTTATTTTGTGCCGACCTTTGTGTCGAAAACTCCTTAATTTGTATTAACAATTAAATGCGTCACTTCGGCGCTAAGTTATTGTAATGTTGGTCCTTGTGATCAGCACTTGTTTTTAATTACTCGCATTTTTATATAATGCATTCTATTGTTGTGAGCTGTAATGTGCCTTTTCTGAGTGCAATCCACCTGGGCGATTGCCACTGGAATCCTCAAATGAGGGTCCCACATCCACCTTGGTGCATAACCCTCTATCTAGCTTGGTCTTCAGTTTCTTCTTCTTGTTCCACATTGGGTTCAAGACCGTAAGATTCAGGGTCGACAAATCCTTCTTCTAAATTTGTTTGTAAAAGCAAGGGTGAGCACATTGTCCATATGGTGCTCAACAAGTCCCAAATAAGAATGCAAGCATATATAGATGAGGGGGAAATTTCTCACAGAATAGCTCTTTGGCTTTGTATATGTATATAGGATAGATTTTCACACTTGGTTTTTGGAGAAAAGACCTTTATTTTCAAAAGCGGTGCTTTTAAAACCCTAAGCTAAATTCTCAGAAAATGTTGTGTGTGGCGGTCTTTCATGAGTCACCACTTTATTCTGATTTTGTGAAAACTTTCCAAAAGCTACTTGTGCTGCATCGACGTGAATAGAATCCACAGCGCGCAGACTCCATAACCTGGGAGCTCAGAGTATCCGATACTTTTTAAACTTTGCAAAGGTGTACCACCTTAATCCACCGATCATTCGGCTTTCAAGTCGGTACCTCTCCATGCGACTCTTACGCATGTGACAAGGCCGAGATGACACAACAATTTACAGTCCTAGCATTAACTATTCCCTGCCCGGTAAATAGACAGTCAAGTCTCAAGTACCGTTGTGGGTCCTCCCCACTGCCTTACTTCCTAGCCTGGATCTATGTTCTCGCAAGACACATAGCCTGTCTTGATTACAGTCGCGCACGACTTAATCTGGCATAGGGTGTCTTCCTTCTTTCCACCTTTTCCTCTCATGATTTTTTTGAACTCACATCACTCTTGGCCTTCTACGGCCCACCAGCTCTCGCAAGACACTGGATCGACAACCATTGCAAGGAAAAGCTAATACTAAAGAAAGCTACTAAGTTGCGCCCGTCCCATAAACAGGCAAGTGGTTGGTACGTTTTTCATGCCGCATAGAAGCACAGCACAAGGTTCTAGTCCTTATGAATCTCTAGTGAGGAGTCTTTCACATTCCCAGCGCGCACACAGCACCATCCACTCAAACCATCCTCACTATCGATTCCAATCACATTTTCTTTCACAAAAGGGTTTTGAATATACTTTTCTCATATGTGACCATTCAACATTTATCATATTATCTTGAGCATAGTATAGCCTAAGCATGATATTCTAGGGTGACAAGGGTGCAGGAATATTCAATGTCAAAAGGGGCTTTACAATCTTTTAGGTCATATCTAATCACTTTATTGAAACATAGTTCTTATTTGAACTTAAGGCATGCATATACTTGAAAACAATTAACGTATTTCATTTCAAAATATTAGGCTAGACATGATCAAGGGTTGAGACTTGCCTTGCAGTGATGGGTCTAGCTGCTCAGATGAATCCTCGAAGATCTCCTCGGTTCCTTCAACGTCTGGTTCCACGGCGGATACAAACAACACATACACACTATATAAGCATACAAGTACTAGAAAATAATACATAAATACATCATGCATGCAGGGGTAAGGTTTTGGACAAGGCCACTTGACATTGATCGAAGAGATGGGCTCAAAAGGACTTGAATGTCGAAAGGCTAACATTCGGCTCATGGCTTGATATAGCCCTAAATTAGTTCTAGGTCTGTTTTCTGGAGATGTGGCAATAGGAAATATTGTAGAGCATGGTTCAAAAGGCTTAGTGGACAAAGTGGCATTTCAATTGCTCAAATGTAACAAGTCTAAATCATCTAATGCCACTGGTAGACATGCACTGACATAGTGCTAGACATGGCCAGAAACTAGGGCATTGGATAACTTTTGACTCAGGACTCCAATTGATGCACAACTTTGTCTGGGGTTTAGGCATTGATAACAGCTACAAAACTCTCAACAGGCTCAAGGGCAGAAAGTGGCCGGAAGGTGGCCAAATCCGGTGAGCAAGCACGGTGGTCTGGACATGAACTGAACCACTGAACAGCAATCTTGGCATGATCATAACTTTTGATCCAGGTCGATTCAGGAGTCGGGCTAGTAGACAATATTGCTCAGGATACTAAGATCTATCTAAGGGACAAAGTGTGTGGGGCTAGATCGGCCGGGGAGAAATTCCGGTGACCGGCGCTGGAGAAGACGACTCCTAAATTGGGCGTTTTCGATTTAAAGAGTTCGAAGTCGATTCATTGCTCAAGGAGTGAGAGGGTGAGGTGAGGGGGCTATTTGTAGGGTTAATTCGGCCGGAGAATGGCCAGAGAAGCTTGGCGACGAGGACCAGTTCACTGGTGGCGCGCAAACTATAGAAAGGTTATGATCGCTGCTCAATTTTGAAATCTAAGTTTGTAGGCTTGCTCAAAGGGGTGTACTAAACAATTTTCATCACTGGCACGAGGATTAATTCGGATTGAATCGGCCAGCATTGAGGAAACAGGGCATTTGGGATTTTTCGACGATCGCCGGCGTTAGGGTTCGCCGGGGGCCAATTAGATGCTATGGTACGAAGAGAGGGATGAAGGGAGCTTACTGGTGGTGTTGGTTTGGAGAAAGAAGCTTCGGGCGAAGCTGGCGCCGTGAGCTTCAGGAACTGCTCGCCGGGGAAGAAGATCTTCGCGGCGGCGCTGGAGAACTCAGCTGCTCTCTGGTGGTGGAGGCTAAGGCTTACAAATGCGGGTGGTGTGAAGAGATGCTGGGCACAGGGGGGGGGGGGCTTTATATAGCCGTGGGATTGAGCTCTCGGGAGCTGCAGCAATCGCCGGGGAGATTTTCCTTCTGGCGCTGGTGCGGTCATCGAGGTACTTCGGGACACGGCGGGGCTCTGCCAGAGGCGGAGCTTCGCGCGAAATCGGGATTTCGTCAGGAAGGCGAGATGATGATCTTCGGGATGGCAGCCATGTGGCGTGGAGCTCCTGACAACAGCAGGCACGCGCGCGCGCGGGGAAGAACACGGCACAGCGCGGTGAACTGCTTCCACGGTGGCGATAGCTGTGCACGGTGAAGGCTACGTGGCTATGAAGGTGGCAGCGCGAGGAACTTCGCCGGCGGCGAGTTCAACGGCGAGGCAAAATGGCGGGCGCTGGTTGAAAACGGCACAGGGACTTGGTTGCAAACTTTGGACTGAAATGTGACGATTTGGACTGAATTGTGAAGGTTTTGGCTCGAGAATTTGGGCCTATTTTCAATTCTGAAGAACTGAAGGGCTGATTTGAATTCTGACTTTGCAGATGAGTGCTGCTAAATGTCTTAGACTCATCCAGCAGGAAAAAAATGGTGAAATCCGATAAGATCTGGTGGTTTTAGCAAAAATCGAAAACAGGGTAATTAGGGTAAACAGGGTAATTAGGGTTTGAAACTTTTGTCGAGGCTGAAACTAGGGTTTCGGTCGAGATTCTGGAATTCTTCCAGAAGGGAAAAATGTTCAGAAAAATGAAAGAAAGGTAATCACTTGATCAGATCTGGATTTGCAGATGATCTGGGACTTTTAGCCTTTTTGGGTTTTCTAAAAGGACTAAACTAAAGCACTTTTGGACTGAAATGTAAAAACGATCTGGGAGATGAAGTTTAGCTGCCAACTTTTTAGGTTAAGGTAGTGGCATACCTAAGATCAAGATAGGGTTGAGACAACAGGGATTCCAAAGAAGATATGCTGACTCGCAAGCAGAAAAGATAGCCAAAAATAGGGATGTTACAACCTACCCTCCGTAGGAATAATCTCGTCCTCGAGATTCCAATGAGTCTGAGAATAGGTAGGGAAAATTTTGACGCAGTTCTTCTTCTCTTTCCCAAGTCGATTCTTCTTCGGTGTGGTTATTCCATTGGACTCTGCAGAATTTTATGGTCCTTCATTTTAACCTCCTTTCACTGACCTCTAACACCTTGACTGGGTATTCTTGATATGTCAGATCTGGTTGAACCTCTGTTTCTGTGGGAGACACTTGCTCCATTGGTTCTCTCAAGCATTTCCTTAGTTGGGATACGTGAAAGACATCATGAACTCCTGCTAATTCAGGCGGTATCTCCAGTTTGTATGCTACTTCTCCTCGTCTTTCCAAAATCTTGTATGGTCCTACGTATCACGGACTTAGCTTTCCTTTTATTTGGAATCGTCGAACTCCCTTGTAGGGTGTTACTTTGAGATATACGTAATCACCTATCTCGAAGGATAATTCTCTCGTTCTTCTGTCGGCGTAACTTTTCTGTCGAGACTGGGCCGTTTTCAATCTCTCTTGTATGATCTTCACGTGGGCTGTGGCATCCTCCACTAATTGCGGTCCTAAAAATTGTTTCTGTCCCACTTCGGTCCAATATAGTGGCGTGCGGCACTTTCTTTCATAAAGCGCTTCATAAGGAGCCATCTGTAGGCTCACTTGATAACTATTGTTGTAGGTAAATTCTGCGTACGGTAGAAATTGTTCCCAAGAATTTCCATAGCCCAAAGCACACGCTCTCAACATGTCTTCTAAAATCTGGTTCACTCTTTCCGTTTGACCTCCAGTTTGCGGGTGGTAAGCTGTACTGAACTTCAACTTCGTTCCCAGGGACTTTTGTAGTTCTTCCCAAAATCTTGATAAAAATTGGGCTCCTCTGTCTGAGACGATTGTTTTTGGTACTCCATGTAGCGTGACAATCCTGGTAAGATATAGTTCTGCAAGCTTTTTCGTCGTGTATTGTGTTTTTACAGGTAGAAAATGAGCTACTTTCGTCAATCTATCGACTATAACCCATATAGAATCGTATCCTTGCTGGGTTCTTGGTAAACCAACTACAAAATCCATTCCAATCTCGTCCTATTTCCACTCCGGGGTTGGTAGGGGTTGCAGCGGTCCTGCAGGTTTCTGGTGTTCTGCTTTCACTCTTTGACAGGTATCACAAGAAGCTATAAACTTGGCAATTTCCTTTTTCATTCCCTTCCACCAAAACCGATCCTTTAGATCTTGGTACATCTTTGTACTGCCCGGGTGAATAGAGTATGGGGTACAATGGGCTTCTTGCAGCATCATGTTCTTGATTTCCTTGTCTTCTGGGATACAGATTCGGTTATGATACCACAAAATTCCTTCCTCGTCTTCACGAAGGTCAATTGCATCTTCGTGTTTCATGTCCTCTTTCATCTTTCGAATACCCTGATCTACTTCCTGAGCCCTTCGGATTTGGTCCTTCAGCTCGCAATTCTTTGTTAACGCGGCGACGGTTCCTTGTTCAACAAACTCTAAATTCAACTTCTCAAAATCTCTAAGCAATTGAGGTGGTATTCCTAATGTCCGTGCCTGATTGTAGTAGGATTTTCTGCTCAAGGCATCTGCTACTACATTTGCTTTTCCAGGGTGGTAGTGTATTCCAAGGTCATAATCTTTAATCAGTTCTAGCCATCTTCGCTGTCTCATGTTCAAGTCTTGTTGGGTGAAGATGTATTTCAAACTCTTGTGGTCCGTGTAGATTTCACATCTATTTCCAAGTAGATAGTGTCGCCAAATCTTTAGCGCATGAACAACGGCGGCTAATTCCAAATCATGAGTTGGATAATTCTCCTCATGTGGTCGCAATTGTCTCGATGCGTAAGCTACGACTCTCCCTTCTTGCATAAGGACACAGCCTAGTCCTTGCTTTGATGCATCGCAGTAGACTTCAAAATCCTTTTTGTTATCTGGTAACGTAAGGACAGGTGCGGTTGTCAATATCTTCTTCAACTCCTCAAAGCTCTTTTCACATCCTCCTGTCGAATCGAATGGAACATCTTTCTTTAGTAGTCTGGTGACTGGCTTTGTAATCTTGGAGAATCCTTTGACAAATCTCCGGTAATATCCGGCTAATCCTAGGAAACTTCTTACTTCAGTCACTGTCTCCGGTTGTTTCCATTCCATGATAGCCTGAATTTTTGACGGATCCATTAAGATTCCTTTGCCAGAGATAATGTGGCCTAAGAATGAGATTTCTTTTAACCAAAAGGCACACTTATCGAATTTGGCATACAGTCGATGTTCTACTAACTTTTCCAATACCATCCTAAGATGTTGTGCGTGTTCCCCCTCTGACTCCGAAAAGATGAGAATGTCATCGACAAACACAATGACAAACTTGTCCAGAAATTCCATGAGAACCTTGTTCATTAAATTCATGAACATTGCTGGTGCATTCGTTAAACCAAATGGCACCACGGTAAACTCATGCAATCCATATCTCGTTATGAATGCAATTTTTGGAATGTCTTGTTCTCGAATCTTCAGTTGGTGGTATACGGACCTCAGGTCGATCCTTGAAAATATCTTTGCTCCTCTTAGTTGGTCAAAGAGATCACCGATCCTTGGCAAAGGGTACTTGTTCTTGATTGTCATATCATTCATTTTCCGGTAGTCGACACAAAGTCGTAGACTGCCGTCTTTCTTTTTAGCGAAAAGTACAAGGGCTCCCCAAGGTGAGGAACTTGTTCTAACAAATACCTTTCTTTCCAATTCTTCCACTTGCCTTCTTAATTCTTCTTGTTCTTCACTTGTCATACGTGCAAGCTTTCTTGCGTAAGGGGCAGATCTGGGTTTTAATTCGATTGAGAACTCAATGTCCCGGTCTGGTGGCATTCCAGGAAGCTCTTCAGGAAAAACTTCTGGATATTCGTTTACCATTGGATCTCCTTCGAACTCAACTCCTTCTAAGCTGTTCAAACTACACACTCAGTTGTTCACCATTGATCTCTCTGCGTGGAATGTGACTTGTTTTCCTTCAGCATTCGTCAGGGTTATTGCTTTCTTTTCACAGTCCATCTGACCTTTATGCTTGGCTAACCAATCCATTCCAAGGATGACATCTAATCCTTGAAGGTCCAAAACTAGCAGGTTTGCTAGGAATCCTAGATTGCCAATACTAAAGGCGACATTTCTACAGATAGAGTTGACAGGCATTCGAGCTCCAGGGGATTGAATTAGAATAGGGAACTCTAATGCGGATACTGACAACTTATTTCTGAGCACGAAAGGTCTTGACACAAATGAATGAGTAGCACCAGGGTCAAATAATGCAACTGAAAGTTCAGAGTGAATAAAGATCCTACCGATCACGACGTCTGATGCTTCTCCTGCTTCAACGGCAGATGCGTAGTTGAGTCTTCCGCGACCTGCAGCAGGCATTCCTCTCCCTCGGGCATTCTGGAACCTTCCTCCTCTGGAGGGTGGAGCATTTCTGGCGAAGCCTTGGGTTGGAACAGGGGGTCTTGCAGCTTGTGCTCGGGCAACATTTGATGGTAGGTGTTGTAGCGGACAGGTGTTCCTACGATGTCCCTTTCTTCCACAGTGAAAACACTCTTCGTTCCTCAGGGGACAATCCTTCAAAAAGTGGTTTCCTCTACATCTGGTACATTGTGCTATTGCAGTAGGCGCAGGCCTTTGGGGTCTTTGAGGCGGTCTGAAGGCGGGTCGGTAAGTAGGCATTGGTCTCCCTCGACTAGCACTTCCTTGGTAAGAGTTGGGCAAAGCTTTTCTCTTTCGGTCTTCTTCAATTATTCCCCTTTTCTCCTCCATCTTAAGCAGCCGGTTTATCAGGACGTGGAAGTCCGTGAATTCATGAGATGATAGCTGGTATTGCAAGGAGTTTTGTAGTCCTTCGCAAAACCTGTCGATCTTCCTTTCCTCTGTCGCAATATCTTCAGGGGCATACCTTGCCAGTTGAATAAATTCATGCAGGTACTGTTTCACGGTCTTGCTTCCTTGTCGCAGATTCACAAACTCTCGGTGTTTTGCTTGGACAACGCCTTTTGGGACGTGGTATCTACGGAATTCCTCCTTGAACTCGTTCCAGGTGATCGAATCTCTATTGGTGTGCACAGTCTGGTAATTCTCCCACCAAGCAGTAGCGGGTCCAGCTAATTGATTTGATCCATACAGAAGCTTCTCTTCGTCGCTGCACCTAACAGTATTCAATTTCCTTTCCACGTCTCTCAGCCAATCGTCGGCTACTATAGGGTCTTCTGTACTCGAAAAGGTTGGGGGCCGTGCTTTCTGAAAGTCAGTTAACTTTGCACCCGTTGCGGATCCTTCAGCTTGTCCAGATGCGATATGTTGCATCAACTATCCCAAAATTTGTTTCTGTATAGTTGCTGATTCCTGTCGGTTTTGCTCCATCCATAGCAGTACATCATTGATGTTGCCTCCTTGTGGCATCGTCGAAGATCCTGGTCTATCTGGGTTGGTGCGGCTCCTCGCTCCGAGTGTAGCCCTTGCATTGCTAGGGTTTCCCTCTAGCTCTCCTTCCTGGGGTCTTGCTCGCGTGTTAACCATCCTACTCAAACAGGAGGTTAAGAATAGAGACATTGATTCGGAAAGAATCACTTACACAGGTGCTAGCAGAATGCTGGCATTAACTCAAGAAGTAAGAATAAGGGTATGCAAAATGACCTTTTCATTAATCAGCTTTTCAAAAGATACAAAGCTTCTAGCCTCATCGGCTTACAGAGCTCATCTAACATCAAGCATACATCAACCATACTAAAATAACTACTACAACAAAAGGAAATCTAGCGTCTGCTGGGTTAGGCACAAAAGGTCGAATCGAAGGAAGTCTGCAGTCACTCCTAAGCATCATCAGAAGAATCACAAGGCTCTACCTCCTCGGGATCCTCCTCCTCATCGTCATCTGCATCCATCGGATCATCTTCCTTGTCGTCGTTGATGTTGACAATCTCCTTCCCTTTTCCCTCAGGGGTCTTCTCCTTCTTTGCAGTGTAGGGAAGCTCGATCGTCTGACCGTTGATGACTATGCCACGCGACGCAGGCATGAAACCGCTGAGATACTCCTTCAAATTTCTTACCTTCTTGCGGGCGGTGATCTTCAGCTTTGGGCGACTCTTCTTGACTACTGACTCTGCAGCTTCGAGGTCCTTCTCTCCACTTGATTCAGCCAATTCTTGAATTTGTCTTTCCTTTTCTTGGAGACTCGCACGAGCCCTAATAAGCATGCCCTCAAGGTAGTGGCGATCATCGCGAACACGCTCGTAGTCTCAAAGTAGGCGGGTGTATCCGATCTCCGAAGCACGAACGACGTCTCGAGTCTTCGTCAAAATAGCGTTCTCCTGGTCGCTGGACGGAAGAACAACTCGGTACTCTGATCCGGGGACCTGGTAAGGTACGAAGCGGTAGGGGGAATCAGAAAGGTAGTCGCTGTACATCTGCCGGACAGAACCTACAGCACGACAGGCAACGTCTAAGATAGCATCCTCCTCTTCTTCTCTGCGGGCTTGACGTCTCACTGAGCCTCTCCCGTGCTCGGGAATCTCATAGACAATCACTGAAGCCCGACAACCAATGGGTCGTCCGTTGATCTCATCTTGCCAGACACAATATACTGGCCTCTGACTGTCCTGTGCTCCAAGAAATTGTAGCATCATCCACAGCAACAGTGCCCATGATCTGAGCTCGTCTCCGTGAAGGTATCTCCTGTCGGAAGCCATCTGAAGACAGAACGAAAGGCATCTATGAGTTTAAAGAGAAGTCTAAAGCCTTTTCCAAGAATCGAAAATAACATTTTTCTTAAGGAAAATAGGTTTTCGTAAACAAATTTTTGACAAAGAACTAGTGAACTTTTCTTCTAGGGACGCCAAAGTCTATTTGAGGGTTACGACCTACAGTCGAGCCTTTTGCTCTGATACCAGATTCTGCCGGACCCCCATTTGAGGAATCCGGTGGCAACCGCCCAGGTGGGTTGCACTCAGAAAAGGTACATTGCAGCTCACAACAACAAGATGCATTATATAAAAATGCGAGTAATTAAAAACAAGTGCTGATCACAAGGACCAACATTACAATAACTTAGCGCCAAAATGACGCATTTAAATGTTGATACAAATTAAGGAGTTTTCGACACAAAGGTCGGCACAAAATGAAACAACAATAATAAGCAAAAGGACTTCATCAGTCTTCTTCTTCTGCAGCAGCGGTGTACGGGCCTTCTCCACATCTGACTCCACCTTGGTGCATAACCCTCTATCAAGCTTGGTCTTCAGTTTCTTCTTCTTGTTCCACATTGGGTTCAAGACCGTAAGATTCAGGGTCGACGAATCCTTCTTCTAAATTCGTTTGTAAAAGCAAGGGTGAGCACATTGTCCACATGGTGCTCAACAAGTCCCAAATAAGAATGTAAGCATATATAGATGAGGGGGAAATTTCTCACAGAATAGCTCTTTGGCTTTGTATATGTATATAGGATAGATTTTCACATTTGGTTTTTGGAGAAAAGACCTTTATTTTCAAAAGCGGTGCTTTTAAAACCCTAAGCTAAATTCTCAGAAAATGTTGTGTGTGGCGGTCTTTCATGAGTCACCACTTTATTCTGATTTTGTGAAAACTTTCCAAAAGCTACTTGTGCTGCATCGACGTGAATAGAATCCACAGCGCGCAGACTCCATAACCTGGGAGCGCAGAGTATCCAATACTTTTTAAACTTTGCAAAGGTGTACCACCTTAATCCACCGATCATTCGGCTTTCAAGTCGGTACCTCTCCATGCGACTCTTACGCATGTGACAAGGCCGAGATGACACAACAATTTACAGTCCTAGCATTAACTATTCCCTGCCCGGTAAATAGACAGTCAAGTCTCAAGTACCGTTGTGGGTACTCCCCACTGCCTTACTTCCTAGCCTGGATCTATGTTCTCGCAAGACACATAGCCTCTCTTGATTACAGTCGCGCACGACTTAATCTGGCATAGGGCCTCTTCCTTCTTTCCACCTTTTCCTCTCATGATTTTTCTGAACTCACATCACTCTTGGCCTTCTGCGGCCCACCAGCTCTCGCAAGACACTGGATCGACAACCATTGCAGGGAAAAGCTAATACTAAAGAAAGCTACTAAGTTGCGCCCGTCCCATAAACAGGCAAGTGGTTGGTACGTTTTTCATGCCGCATAGAAGCACAGCACAAGGTTCTAGTCCTTATGAATCTCTAGTGAGGAGTCTTTCACTTTCCCAAAGCGCACACAGCACCATCCACTCAAACCATCCTCACTATCGATTCCAATCACATTTTCTTTCACAAAAGGGTTTTGAATATACTTTTCTCATATGTGACCATTCAACATTTATCATATTATCTTAAGCATAGTATAGCCTAAGCATGATATTATAGGGTGACAAGGGTGCAGGAATATTCAATGTCAAAAGGGGCTTTACAATCTTTTAGGTCATATATAATCACTTTATTGAAACATAGTTCTTATTTGAACTTAAGGCATGCATATACTTGATAACAATTAACGTATTTCATTTCAAAATATTAGGCAAGACATGATCAAGGGTTGAGACTTGCCTTGCAGTGATGGGTCTAGCTGCTCAGATGAATCCTCGAAGATCTCCTCGGTTCCTTCAACGTCTGGTTCCACGGCGGATACAAACAACACATACACACTATATAAGCATACAAGTACTAGAAAATAATACGTAAATACATCATGCATGCAGGGGTAAGGTTTTGGACAAGGCCACTTGACATTGATCAAAGAGATGGGCTCAAAAGGACTTGAATGTCGAAAGGCTGACATTCGGCTCATGGCTTGATATAGCCCTAAATTGGTTCTAGGTCTGTTTTCTGGAGATGTGGCAATAGGAAATATTGTAGAGCATGATTCAAAAGGCTTAGTGGACAAAGTGACATTTCAATTGCTCAAATGTAACAAGTCTAAATCATCTAATGCCACTGGTGGACATGCACTGACATAGTGCTAGACATGGCCAGAAACTAGGGCATTGGATAACTTTTGACTCAGGACTCCAATTGATGCACAATTTTGTCTGGGGTTTAGGCATTGATAACAGCTACAAAACTCTCAACAGGCTCAACGGCAGAAAGTGGCCGGAAGGTGGCCAAATCCGGTGAGCAAGCACGGTGGTCTGGACATGAACTGAACCACTGAACAGCAATCTTGGCATGATCATAACTTTTGATCCAGGTCGATTCAGGAGTCGGGCTAGTAGACAATATTGCTCAAGGTACTGAGATCTATCTAAGGGACAAAGTGTGCCGGGCTAGATCGGCCGGGGAGAAATTCCGGTGACCGGTGCTGGAGAAGACGACTCCTAAATTGGGCGTTTTCGATTTAAAGAGTTCGAAGTCGATTCATTGCTCAAGGAGTGAGAGGGTGAGGTGAGGGGGCTATTTGTAGGGTTAATTCGGCCAGAGAATGGCCGGAGAAGCTTGGCGACGAGGACCAGTTCACTGGTGGCGCGCAAACTACAGAAAGGTTATGATCGCTGCTCAATTTTGAAATCTAAGTTTGTAGGCTTGCTCAAAGGGGTGTACTGAACAATTTTCATCACTGGCACGAGGATTAATTCGGATTGAATCGGCCAGCATTGAGGAAACAGGGCATTTGGGATTTTCCAACGATCGCCGGCGTTAGGGTTCGCCGGGGGCCAATTAGATGCTATGGTATGAAGAGAGGGATGAAGGGAGCTTACTGGTGGTGTTGGTTTGGAGAAAGAAGCTTCGGGCGAAGCTGGCACCGTGAGCTTCAGGAACTGCTCGCCGGGGAAGAAGATCTTCGCGGCGGCGCTGGAGAACTCAGCTGCTCTCTGGTGGTGGAGGCTAAGGCTTACAAATGCGGGTGGTGTGAAGAGATGCTGGGCACAGGGGGGGGGCTTTATATAGCCGCGGGATTGAGCTCTCGGGAGCTGCAGCAATCGCCGGGGAGATTTTCCTTCTGGCGCTGGAGCGGTCATCGAGGTACTTCGGGACACGGCGGTGCTCTGCCAGAGGCGGAGCATCGCGCGAAATCGGGATTTCGTCAGGAAGGCGAGATGATGATCTCCGGGATGGCAGCCATGTGGCGTGGAGCTCCTGACAACAGCAGGCACGCGCGCGCGCGGGGAAGAACACGGCACAGCGCGGTGAACTGCTTCCACGGTGGCATACAGCTGTGCGCGGTGAAGGCTACGTGGCTATGAAGGTGGCAGCGCGAGGAACTTCGCCGGCGGCGAGTTCAACGGCAAGGCAAAATGGCGGGCGCTGGTTGAAAACGGCACAGGGACATGGTTGCAAACTTTGGACTGAAATGTGACGATTTGGACTGAACTGTGAAGGTTTTGGCTCGAGAATTTGGGCCTATTTGCAATTCGGAAGAACTGAAGGGCTAATTTGAATTCTGACTTTGCAGATGAGTGCTACTAAATGTCTTAGACTCATCCAGCAGGAAAAAATGGTGAAATCCGATAAGATCTGGTGGTTTTCGCAAAAATTGAAAACAGGGTAATTAGGGTAGACAGGGTAATTAGGGTTTGAAACTTTTGTCGAGGCTGAAACTAGGGTTTCGGTCGAGATTCTGGAATTCTTCCAGAAGGGAAAAATGTTCAGAAAAATGAAAGAAAGGTAATCACTTGATCAGATATGGATTTGGAGATGATTTGAGACTTTTAGCCTTTTTGGGTTTTCTAAAAGGACTAAACTAAAGCACTTTTGGACTGAAATGTAAAAACGATCTGGGAGATGAAGTTTAGCTGCCAACATTTTAGGTTAAGGTTGTGGCATACTTAAGATCAAGATAGGGTTGAGACAACAGGGATTCCAGAGAAGATATGCTGACTCGCAAGCAGAAAAGATAGCCAAAAATAGGGACTTTTACCCTATTTTGATCTCTTATCTCAAAACCATGATCTTAGGTATGCCACTACCTTGACTTAAAAAGTTGGCAGCTAAACTCCACCTTTGAGATCATTTTCACTTTTTAGTCCAAAAGTATTTTAGATTAGTCCTTTTCAGAGTTGTCAAAAGCCCAAAAAGAATAAAAGTCTCAGACCACCTCCAAATTCTGATCTAATCCAAATATTGTCTTCCCTTTACTTTTCTGAACATTTTTCCCTTCTGAAAGAATTCTAAAATCTTAACCGAAACCCTAGTTTCAGCCTCGCCAAAGTTTCAAACCCTAATTACCCTGTTTACCCTGTTTTTGATTTTTGTCAAAACCACCAGATCTTATCGGATTTTGCCATTCTTCTTGCTAGATGAGTTCAAGTGATTTAGTGACACTCATCTGCAAAATCAGATCTCAAATCAGCCCTCCAAATCCCCAGAATTGCAAATAGGCCCAAAATCCTGAACAAATCCTTACAGATCAGTCCAAATCTTCGCGGATTAGTCCCTGGCCCCTTTTTGACCTCGACAAGGGCTGAGCCCGTCTGCGACCACGACCAGAGACCACCTTGACCGCGACCACTACCATTCGCCGTGAATCACCGCCATAATCTTCACCGCCGGCCAACTTTTGTCTTCACCATCGGTCGTATCGTACGTGTCCGCACATGGTGTTCGCGTCGCGCCAAAGCCATCCACCGTGGCAACGACCGGTGACCGCCAGCAATGCCGTTCGCGCGTGCGTGCCTGCTGTCGTCAGGGCTTTTTTGCCACTTCGCCACCATGCCGAAGCCTGCCACCCCGTCGTTCTGCCCAAACCGGATTTGATGCGATTTTCTCCTCTGGTAGAGCCACCGCCGCGTCCCAACACCGTTTTGATCTTGGTCTGGTGCCAATCAAGCATCTCCCGCTCGATTTGCGTCAACTTTGAAGAACCCCAGCCGCTGGCTATATAAACCCTCCCCCTCGCCCAGAGCTCTTCACACCACACCACTCCAGCAACCTCATAGCTTCAGCTCTCGTGTTCACCTTCTTCTTCCCCGACGAGCTACTTGAGGAGCTCTCGCCGCCAGCTCAAGCCACTACCTCCCTCTCCAATCTAAGTTCATCAGTAAGTTCCCCTCACCTTCCTCTCTGTATCATAGCGCTTAATTGGACCCCGACGTACCCTAGCGCCGGCCACCACCGGATTTCCCCTTTTCCCCTGTTCCTCCAATGCTGTGTGATTTGAACCAAATTGGCCTTCGTGCTAGTAGAACTAAGTGATCAGTGAGCTTAGTAGAGCAAGCCTGTAAGTTCGAAACCTTCAATTTTGCCCAAATCGAAGAACCCCCAATTTGGGATTTCATCAGTTTACCGGAGCTTGCCGCCGAGCTGCTCCAGTGATCCTCTAGCCAAATTGACCTTCCTAGTAGCCTTCTATTTTCCCCAGGATACTTCACAAGCTTGGAATCAAGCTCAAGTGCTTTAAATCAAAAACACCCAATTTCTGTGTCTACGTCTAAGGCTCAGTTCATCGGAGTTTGCTTTCCGGCCGATCTAGCCGATGCCACTTTGTCACTTAGCTAGGTCTCAGTCCCCTGAGCATTTCATTCCACAAGCTCGATCCCTGAATCTGCCCAGATCAAGAGTTATGCTCTTCCCAAGTTCCTGTCCAGAGCCGTCCCTGTGCCGTGTCGCCACCTTGGTTCATCGCTGTCGTTCATCGCCGTCCGGCCATCTTTTGCCCTGAAACCACCGCCAACGTGTCCCTGGCATCCACGCCTACCTCCTAGACATAGTTGGCAAAGAGTTTGAAGCCCAAGACCAGATTTACCCCTCTGTCCTAGTTTTTGAAAGTGTCAGTGCAGTGTCAATGCATGTCAGTCACTGACATTGGCCTTGTTTAACCCTTTCTATTTGAGCAATTGAAATGGCACTTTGTCCACTAAGCTCTTGGAGCCATGTTCCCACAACGGTAATAAGGCCATTACAGAAGAATCTCACTTATCTTGAGCACCCAATCAGAATCCTAGCCACTGATGAACGTCAGCTCAGAAGGAAGAAAATCAAATTGTGTAAAGTTCAATGGAAAAATCATTCAGAGCAAGAGGCTACTTGGGAGAAGGAAGAAGATCTTAAGCAAACCTATCCTTATCTTTTCCTGTCTTAGGTAAATCTCGGGGCGAGATTTCTTTAAGGAGGGTAGATCTGTAACACCCTGAGTTAGGGGTGAAAATTTCCTTTTTCATCAATAGCATGCATGCATGTATCTGTAGTAATAGCCAGATCAGTATCTATCCTAAGCCCTAAAATCTCCAAAATCTATCATGTGACCTCAAATCAAGATCAGATTGTTCAGATGTGATCTATTAGTTATCCTGAATCAAAAAGCCTTCAGAACCTAGATCCAATTCTATCTCTAAACCCCAGATTTATCAATTCCATTCTGTTTTTGAAAATAGAATATCCTATATTACCCAAATACCCTAAGTTTCAGAAATCTAGATTTAATCTAAATCTTGACCAAGTTCAGAGCAGATTATTCTTGAAATATGATCATGGGTATGCCAATACCATAAACCAGAAAGTTGACAGCCGGATTTCACCATCTAGACTCTTTTCACGAATCAGTCCAAGAGTTATCACAAATTAGTCCTTATCTGATATCTGAAAACCCAAAAAGGCTAAAATCTCCAGATTAACTTCAAACTCAAAATCTTTTCAGCAAATCTTTTCTAAATGCTATTTGTCACAAGTTTCTCTTCTGTGCAGATATCAAAATCAAACCCAAAATGCCAGAATTCGAAATCGACAAAACTTAAATCTTATTTTACCCTAAATTACCCTATTTTCAGTTTGTATCGAAAACTATTCAAATGTGCCAGATTTTACCAAACATCCTTGCCAAATATTTTGTTGAATATATCTGCCAGATTAGTGAAAGCAGATTTCAGTTTAAACCTCCCAGAATTCTAGATTTACATTTCAGTCCAAAATTCAAAGAATTGAAACTGCAGTTCAGTCCATTTTCGACCAGGACAAAAGCAAGCATACGACCAGAAACCGCCGTGCCTGTGCGCCGTGGTTGCTCGCCGCCGGTGAGGCTTCGCCGCGCTTGTGACCGTGCATGCCAGTGCGCACGTGTCCTCGCTCCAGTCAGTGCCGTGGCAAGGTTGCTGCTACGTCGACGACCAGTGCCTGCTCCCGCGCGCGATCAACGGCTTTTGTCAGCAATTCAGCGCCACGTCGCTTCGCCGCGCCAGTACTTGTCGCCACCGCTTGCTACAAGCTTTGCCAGGTCCCGATGAGGCGACATTGTGATCAGCTGAAAGCTTGTCGCCGTCGCATCACCGCTCTTGCTGTTTCTTCGCCGCTATTGCTCCTGCACGCAACCAATCAAGTCACCGGCTGCCAATTACTTCATTGTCCCCCTTCGCCATCTTCGCCTGGTCTATTTAAACGCTCCTGTGTGCAGCAGCTTCTCCACACTTCACCAGAAACCAGCCAAATTCCAAATCTCGCTGTTTCAGTCATCTTCTCCGGCGAGCCGTCGAGGAGGCTCACGGTGCCAGCTTCATCCGTTGTACCAATCTTCAAATTAAAGCCATCAGTGAGTTCCGCTACTAATCCTCTCTGTGTAATATCGTTTAATTGCTCTCCGGTGGACCCTAACGCCGGTGATCACCGGAATTGCTAAATGCCCTGTTCCGGCAATGCAGCCCGATTCAATTCGAATTAGCTTTCGTTCCTGTAAAGAAAATTGATCAGTGAGTTATTTCAAGCAAGCCTATAAGCTTAGAATCCCCAATTAAGCAAGAATCGAAGCTTTTCCCTAAACCAAGCTTCACCAGAAACCGGCGATCGTCGCCAGACTTCTCCAGTGATCCTCCGGCCAATCTAATTGTACTAGAAGCTTCCTTATACCTCCCAGATACTCTCCAAGCAAGGAATTAAGTTCCTTTGGCCTGTAGCAGAAACCCCCAATTGGCAATCCTTCTTCTCGGGCGCCGATCACCGGAAAAGTGTTCCCAGCCGTTTCAGCCCAAATCACCTTGTCTTTTAAATGTACCTTAGCCTCCTGAGCACTTTTGTCTTCTAGCCCGACACCTAGATCGGCCTAGATTGGAAGTTATAGCCATGCCAAGTTTGTGTCCAGAAATGATCTAGTGCAGTGTGTTCATCTCAGTTCATCATCAAATTTCTTGCTTTCCAGCCATTTCCTGCCCTAGATCCTGTTAACTTAATTGTTCCTGTTATCAATGCCTACCTCCCAGACAAAGTGGTGCATCATTTGGAGCTCCAGATCAAAAGTTATGCTAAGCCCTAGTTTTTGGCATTGTCAGCTCCATGCCAGAGCTTGTCAGCCAGTGGCATTGACCTTGTTTACCCACTTCTGTTTGTGTAACTTGAAAACCACTTTGTCCACTGAATTTGTAGAGTTGTGATCTACATTTTCTTCTACTACCACAACTTGAGATAAGCATCCTAGCTTTTCTTAAAGCTATGTCCAAGCTTTGATCCGAATGTCGATCTGTTGACATTCGCTGTTTTGATTAAACCAGCCACAAAATTGTTATCCCTATTGTAATCCTGAAACCCTAAGATTATCTAATCACCACCCTTAGCCCAGATTCCTTGAAACCCCAGAATCTCGACTCAGTTCAGTTTGCAGTTCAAATTATCTCCAGTTTAGTTCAATCATTCTTGTTGAGCATTTCCGCATATAAGTCATAAAACATTTTAATATTATAAGTAATTATTGTGTGTTTGTTTGTCGTCGAGCAGATTCAGAAACATAACCTTGAATATAGGTAGTATTGCATGTGAAAGATTGAGAATGGTTGATTTATGAATTGGCAGTACTAGACTGGTTATCTGTGAAATGTGAAATAAACAAGTTTTGAGCCATGAACTATTATATGTATTTATATACTTATATTCATGAAATAAAATCCCTAGCCGTGACCAGAAAAATGGTGTGGAATGGCTGTAGCACTGGAGGTGCTAGACTGCAAAGGATATGCAGGCACTGAAGGTGCAGGGTTGTGGATGGTCTGGTCACTGGCATATAAGGACTAGAACCTTGTGTTGTGCGTCTAGTGGCATGAACAACGTGCTAACCGCAAGCCTGGTATGGGACAGGCCTGAACAAGTAATTATGTGGATCGCACATGAAACCCCTGCATGAGATGTGTAGTGATGCACGATAAACACGGAGCGCAGCTCCCACACATATCACTGAAGGTGATCAAGCACGCTGACCCAGTAATGGGAATAAGCAAAGGGGTGGAGGTTTGGATACAACCTACCACAACTGTGTCTCGCTGAGAGCCACAGGGTCGGGGGTGAATTGTGAGTAAAACATAACAAAAGTTCTTGTTATCTCCACCTTGCCGCTCACAATATGAAGTGAGTCAGGGGTCCAATCATTTTGTTATGATAGGAAAGGTTTGAAAGTGGAATATCTTGCGGGTAAATTGGTACCTCTCTGCAGAGGTAAAAATGTATTCGAATACTCCGAGCTCCCGGGTTTATAGGAGTCTGCTGCGGTGGATTAAATCCACGGGGTGTGACACAAGTACTATTTTCTAAATAAAATATGTTTAATCAAGATTACCCAAATGACATGTGTTGTCATGATAAGGAGTGCTGCCGTGGGCTGTCGTGTGTCGACGTGTCGCGGTAGTGCTATAATCTAGTGAACATGATTGATGATGTTATATTATGAAAAGTGCTGCCATAAGCTGAAATAAGATGAGATGAGAAAGGAAAAGATTATTTTACAAATATCCATAATTCTTGACTAGTCTAGGTTCATATCATCACTACTATATGTATCTACTCTTACCTATGACTTGCTGAGTACGTAAGTGCTCACCCTTGCAACATTCAACTCAATAGATGGAGCCTACCTTGATCAAGATGATGGCATGGAGTACTTCGTGGATCCAGAAGGAGGAGAATCAGTTCCGCCAGAACCCTGAAGTGTGTTGTTCTGCCGTCAACTTCTTTTGTGGGAGGGTCACCTATCTTCTGCTGTGTAGTTAATATTTTGTTAAACCCTGAATGCCTTGTAGGCATTGTAATCATCTCTATGTAATATTAAGGCCAGCAGGCCACACTGCTTAATATTTTGTGAGTACTCTGTTGCAATGTAATATACTCCTGTGTTTGACTCATCCTGGGAAGTCAAAGGTTTGTGAGAATGGGACTAGCTGCAGCGAGCTAGGTCTCTACAGGAGTAGTCATAGTCCCAGTCTCGGGGCGCGACAGAAAAGTTGGTATCAGAGCAACATGAGAACTTGATTGTAGGACGACACCTTTAGGGATTGGCCGTGCCAGGAAGAGGTAATTTATTCCGAAAACTAATTGTTGAAAATTGTATTTTGATAAAAATAATGAGCTTTGTAGCTCTTAAAAACCTTCATTTCAAAATTTTATTTGGATTTCCTAAAAATTCGGTAAGATTGTGAGAGTGCGTTCTGTTGTTTCAGAGTGTCTTAGGGGTTGGTGTAGACGGAGCTAGTGGATGCACTTGATCGCTTTGTGATTCGCTGTTGCTTTGCAATGGTTAATTTGTGTATTATGGCTGATAGCCTAAGTAATTTTATGCATTAAAGTAGTTGCATTAATTTCTGCATTGCTGTCTTAGTTGGCCTTAGTTAGTTAGATCAATCTAAACCTTTTTCAGAGCCACCATGGTTGACACAAGAAGGAGATCTCGAAGTGGAAGAGAAGATATAGGTCAGACTCCGCAAGAAGAAGAAACTAAGACAAGAGACCCTTTGTTTCAGCAAGGATCTCAGAGTTCCAATCCTCCTCAGAATGAACAACCCAGTCTTCAGGAAATTCTGTTGTCAATGGAGAAAAGTCGACAGGAAGCTCAGATAGCTCATACCCAGTTGTTAGCCCAGATAGTTCAGAAACTGCCTACTGGAACAACAGAAGGAACTACTTCTGCTGTAGGAGCAAGATTAACAGATTTCCAAAAGACCCGTCCACCAACATTCTCTAGTGCGACCGATCCCATGGTTGCCGATGATTGGTTACGGGATATTGAGAGGAAACTAGACACGGTCCGATGCAGCGAACGAGAGAAAGTTTTGTTTGGATCTCATCAGTTATCAGGAGCTGCAGCTGCATGGTGGATGAACTACCAGGAAGCCCACCCTGATAAAGATAATATTTCTTGGAGGGAATTTAAGGATCAATTTCGGAAATTTCATATACCCACTGGTGTTATGGCAGCTAAGCGTCGGGAATTTCGGAATTTAACTCAAGGAAGTAAGTCAGTTACTGAGTATCTACACCAATTTACTCATTTGGCTCGATACGCACCTGGAGATGTGGATACTGAAGAGAAGAAGATAGAGCGCTTCACAGAAGGACTTCAACACTATTTACAGTATCAAATTGCTTCTCATGAACTTACCGAATTTCAAACCCTAGTGAACAGAGCTTTAAAGGTGGAAGAAAAGAAGAATATGGGGGAAGAAAGCCGAAAGAGGAGGATGTTCCAGCAAACACGACCACAGCCAAATCCAATTAGAGGAAGAGTTCCTATCACTCCCAATTTCTGACCATCTTACCAAAATCCCAGACCAGCAACGACATTGTGCCCCAACTACAGAGGAAATCATCCTCAGAAGGATTGCCCTCATCCTCGTGTTGAGTGTTATCATTGTGGACAGCGTGGGCATCGCAAAGAATTCTGTCCCTGGATACAACTTCCGATGTCCATTGCCAGATCTCAGGCAGGAACACAGCCAGTAGTAACCAGAGCATCACCATCACAGAATTTTAGAGGAAATTCAGCAGGAAGAGGAGGAAACATGGCTAATCGAGGAAGAGGAAGAGGTAGAGCACCAGCTACAACCCAAGGAGGAAGGTTAAACTATACTTCAATTCAAGAAGCGGGCAACGCCACCGACATTCTTCTAGGTAGATTTCTGATTCAATCTGCATCTGCCTTAATATTGTTTGATCCTGGTGCTACAAATTCATTCATGTCAAAAGCATTTGCATTTGAAGTTGAAATGCATTTAGAGCAAGTACCACTAGAGTACTCTATGGTTATACAAACTCCAGGGGCCAGATTATCTGTCTACTCGATCTGCCCAAATGTAACCTTCAATATAGAAGGGGTAGAATTTGAGGCAAATCTACTAGTTCTAGAACTGCAAGGTCTAGACATTATTTTGGGAATGGATTGGTTGTCCCAACATAAAGGTCTAGTAGACTGTGAAGAGAAAACCCTTAGTCTTGTCAGTAGCCAAGGGGAGAGAGTTCTATTCTATGCAGAAAGATCATCAGTCAGTAGACCGCTAAGATCTGTTCAAGCATTGCAAAAGTTATGCCTGGAACAAGTGCCTGTAGTGCAACAATATTCTGATGTGTTTCCAGAAGAACTTCCGGGAATGCCACCTGACAGAGAAATAGAATTCAGTATTGAGCTTAAACCAGGATCAGCACCTATAGCAAAACGTCCCTATAGGATGCCAGTTACAGATTTGGAGGAGCTCAAGAATCAACTCGAAGACTTGGAAAACAAAGGATTTATCAAACCCAGTGCTTCGCCATGGGGGGCCCCAGTTTTGCTTGTGAGGAAGAAAGACGGAACTCTACGAATGTGTGTAGATTACCGAGCTTTGAATGAAGTCACTATTAAAAACAAGTATCCATTACCAAGAATTGATGACTTGTTCGATCAACTTCGAGGAGCCAAAGTATTTTCCAAGATAGATTTGAAATCTGGATATCATCAGCTGAGAATCAAGAAGGAAGATATACCGAAGACTGCTTTCACTACCAGATATGGTTTATATGAGTTTACAGTAGTACCTTTTGGCTTGACCAATGCTCCGGCAACTTTCATGAATGTCATGAACAGTACATTTATGGATTTTCTTCACAAGTTTGTCATAGTATTCATAGATGACATTCTGATATATTCCAAGAGTACGGAAGAACATGAGCAACACTTACACCTAGTCTTGGAAAGGCTACGAGAGAGGCAATTTTATGCCAAGTTTGACAAATGTGAATTTTGGATGTCAAGAATTTCATTTCTCGGACATGTGTTGACAGCAGAGGGAATTTCAGTGGATTCAGCTAAAATCTCTGCAATCAAGGAGTGGAAGCAACCTACCTTAGTTTCAGAGATTAGAAGTTTCTTGGGATTAGCAGGGTATTATAGGAGATTCATTGAAGGATTTTCCCAAATTGCCAAACCTCTTACGAACCTGCTAAAGAAGGATGTTGCATTTGAATGGACCACCAAGTGTGAAGAAAGTTTTCAGAAGCTAAAGCAGAAATTGACAACAACACCAGTCCTCACTTTACCAGACAGCAAGGAAGACTTCGTAGTTTACTGTGATGCTTCAAAGCAAGGAATAGGCTGTGTGTTAATGCAGCAAGGTCGAGTAGTGGCTTATGCTTCACGCCAATGGAGACCACATGAGGAAAATTATCCGACTCATGATTTGGAGTTAGCAGCAGTGGTGCATGCTTTAAAGATATGGCGGCATTATCTCATTGGACATAAGTGTGAGATCTTTACAGATCATAAAAGCCTCAAGTATATTTTCACACAGACGGAGCTCAACATGCGTCAACGACGATGGCTGGAATTGATCAAAGATTATGATCTTAGTATTCAGTACCATCCAGGGAAAGCTAATGTAGTGGCTGATGCCTTAAGCAGAAAAGTTTACAACCTACAAGGAATGGTTATGTTGAAGAACCCTTACCTACAACAAGAGTTGCAGAATCATCAAGTGGAAATAGTACCGCAGGGAACGGTAGCTACTTTAACAATAAAATCTCAACTTGAAGAACAGATAGGAAATGCCCAGAAAGAAGATGAAGAAATTTGTAAAATCAAGAGTCGAATTAAGTTAGGAAAGGCTCAAGGCTTTACTGAAGATAATCAAGGGATTGTATGGTATCGAGGAAGAATCTGTGTACCTCAAAACGCAGATCTTAAGGAAATAATTATCCATGAAGCACATAAAACTCCATACTCAATACACCCTGGTAACACAAAGATGTATCAAGATTTGAAGACCAGATTCTGGTGGGATAATATGAAGAGAGAGATTGCAGAATATATTGCAAGCTGTGATACATGTCAGCGAGTTAAAGCAGAACACCAGAAAATAGCAGGAAAGCTACAACCTCTACCAATACCATTATGGAAATGGGAAGAAATTGGTATGGATTTCATTACAGGATTTCCTAAAACTCAAGGAGGATATGATTCCATATGGGTTATTGTGGACAGACTTACTAAAGTAGCTCATTTCATACCAGTCAAAAAGATTTGTAATGGCAGTAAATTAGCAAAGTTATACATGCAAAGAATAGTGGCATTGCATGGTATTCCTAAGAAGATAGTTTTAGATCGTGGAACACAGTTTACCTCCAAATTTTGGAATAGATTGCATGAAACCCTAGGAACCCAGTTGGATTTCAGTACTGCATATCATCCACAAACGGGAGGACAGACAGAAAGAGTCAACCAAATCCTAGAAGATCTTCTAAGAGCTTGTATACTAGATTATGGAACAGCATGGGATAAATGTTTACCATTTGTAGAGTTTACATATAATAACAGTTATCAAGCTAGTATACAGATGGCACCATTTGAAGCTTTATATGGACGTAAATGCAGAACTCCATTGCATTGGAATGAGCCAGGAGAACGAAAGGTCATAGGACCAGAGATAGTAGAAGAAGCAGAAGCTCATGTCAGACTCATCAGAGAAAGGTTAAAAACAGCACAATCACGACAAAAGAGTTATGCAGATAAACGACGGAGAGAATTATCATTTGAACCTGGAAATTTTGTGTATCTCAAGGTCACACCATTCAAGGGATTACAAAGATTCCAAGTGAAAGGAAAGTTATCTCCAAGATACATTGGACCATTTAAGATAATCAAGAGAAAAGGAGAAGTATCATATAAATTGGAATTACCTGTGGGATTAGCAGGAGTGCATGATGTGTTTCATATCTCTCAGCTCCGGAAATGTTTGAAGGAACCTACTGATCAGATAAATGTTCAAGATGTGCCATTACAGAAGAATCTCACTTATCTTGAGCACCCAATCAGAATCCTAGCCACTGATGAACGTCAGCTCAGAAGGAAGAAAATCAAATTGTGTAAAGTTCAATGGAAAAATCATTCAGAGCAAGAGGCTACTTGGGAGAAGGAAGAAGATCTTAAGCAAACCTATCCTTATCTTTTCCTATCTTAGGTAAATCTCGGGGCGAGATTTCTTTAAGGAGGGTAGATCTGTAACACCCTGAGTTAGGGGTGAAAATTTCCCTTTTCATCAATAGCATGCATGCATGTATCTGTAGTAATAGCCAGATCAGTATCTATCCTAAGCCCTAAAATCTCCAAAATCTATCCTGTGACCTCAAATCAAGATCAGATTGTTCAGATGTGATCTATTAGTTATCCTGAATCAAAAAGCCTTTGGAACCTAGATCCAATTCTATCTCTAAACCCCAGATTTATCAATTCCATTATGTTTTCGAAAACAGAATATCCTATATTATCCAAATACCCTAAGTTTCAGAAATCTAGATTTAATCTAAATCTTGACCAAGTTCAGAGCAGATTATTCTTGAAATATGATCATGGGTATGCCAATACCATAAACCAGAAAGTTGACAGCCGGATTTCACCATCTAGACTCTTTTCACGAATCAGTCCAAGAGTTATCGCAAATTAGTCCTTATCTGATATCTGAAAACTCAAAAAGGCTAAAATCTCCAGATTAACTTCAAACTCAAAATCTTTTCAGCAAATCTTTTCTAAATGCTATTTGTCACAAGTTTCTCTTCTGTGCAGATATCAAAATCAAACCCTAAATGCCAGAATTCGAAATCGACAAAACTTAAATCTTATTTTACCCTAAATTACCCTATTTTCAGTTTGTATCGAAAACTATTCAAATGTGCCAGATTTTATCAAACATCCTTGCCAAATATTTTGTTGAATATATCTGCCAGATTAGTGAAAGCAGATTTCAGTTTAAACCTCCCAGAATTCCAGATTTACATTTCAGTCCAAAATTCAAAGAATTGAAACTGCAGTTCAGTCCATTTTCGACCAGGACAACAGCAAGCATACGACCAGAAACCACCGTGCCTGTGCGCCGTGGTTGCTCGCCGCCAGTGAGGCTTCACCGCGCTTGTGACCGTGCATGCCAGTGCGCACGTGTCTTCGCTCCAGTCAGTGCCGTGGCAAGGTTGCTGCTATGTCGACGACCAGTGCCTGCTCCCGCGCCCGATCAACGGCTTTTGTCAGCAATTCAGCGCCACGTCGCTTCGCCGCGCCAGTACTTGTCGCCACCGCTTGCTACAAGCTTTGCCAGGTCCCGATGAGGCGACATTGTGATCAGCTGAAAGCTTGTCGCCGTCGCATCACCGCTCTTGCTGTTTCTTCGCCGCTATTGCTCCTGCACGCAACCAATCAAGTCACCGGCTGCCAATTACTTCATTGTCCCCCTTCGCCATCTTCGCCTGGTCTATTTAAACGCTCCTGTGTGCAGCAGCTTCTCCACACTTCACCAGAAACCAGCCAAATTCCAAATCTCGCTGTTTCAGTCATCTTCTCCGGCGAGCCGTCGAGGAGGCTCACGGTGCCAGCTTCATCCGTTGTACCAATCTCCAAACTAAAGCCATCAGTGAGTTCCCCTACTTATCCTCTCTGTGTAATATCGTTTAATTGCTCTCCGGTGGACCCTAACGCCGGTGATCACCGGAATTGCTAAATGCCCTGTTCCAGCAATGCAGCCCGATTCAATTCGAATTAGCTTTCGTTTCTGTAAACAAAATTGATCAGTGAGTTATTTCAAGCAAGCCTATAAGCTTAGAATCCCCAATTAAGCAAGAATCGTAGCTTTTCCCTAAACCAAGCTTCACCAGAAACCGGCGATCGTCGCCAGACTTCTCCAGTGATCCTCTGACCAATCTAATTGTACCAGAAGCTTCCTTATACCTCCCAGGTGCTCTCCAAGCAAGGAATTAAGTTCTTTTGGCCTGTAGCAGAAACCCCCAATTGGCAGTGCTTCTTCTCCGGCGCCGATCACCGGAAAAGTGTTCCCAGCCATTTCAGCCCAAATCACCTGGTCTTTTAGATGTGCCTTAGCCTCCTGAGCACTTTTGTCTTCTAGCCCGACACCTAGATCGGCCTAGATTGGAAGTTATAGCCATGCCAAGTTTGTGTCCAGAAATGATCTAGTGCAGTGTGTTCATCTCAGTTCATCATCAACAGATCAAAAGTTATGCTAAGGCCTAGTTTTTGGCATTGTCAGTTCCATGCCAGAGCTTGTCAGCCAGTGGCATTGACCTTGTTTACCCACTTCTGTTTGTGTAACTTGAAAACCACTTTGTCCACTGAATTTGTAGAGTTGTGATCTACATTTTCTTCTACTACCACAACTTGAGATAAGCATCCTAGCTTTTCTTAAAGCTATGTCCAAGCTTTGATCCGGATGTCGATCTATTGACATTCGCTGTTTTGATTAAACCAGCCACAAAATTGTTATCCCTATTGTAATCCTGAAACCCTAAGATTATCTAATCACCACCCTTAGCCCAGATTCCTTGAAACCCTAGAATCTCGACTCAGTTCAGTTTGCAGTTCAAATTATCTCCAGTTTAGTTCAATCATTCTTGTTGAGCATTTCCGCATATAAGTCATAAAACATTTTAATATTATAAGTAATTATTGTGTGTTTGTTTGTCGTCGAGCAGATTCAGAAGCTGACCTTGAAGATTTTGCTGTTGACCGGTCATCAACTGCTGTTTCTTACAACGCGGAAGGCAAGTCATATCCTTGGTCATCTTGAACCTATATTTTAAATGTTGCTAAAACATAACCTTGAATATAGGCAGTATTGCATGTGAAAGATTGAGAATGGTTGATTTATGAATTGGCAGTACTAGACTGGTTATCTGTGAAATGTGAAATAAACAAGTTTTGAGCCATGAACTATTATATGTATTTATATACTTATATTCATGAAATAAAAGCCCTAGCCGTGACCAGAAAAATGGTGTGGAATGGCTGTAGCACTGGAGGTGCTAAACTGCAAAGGATATGCAGGCACTGAAGGTGCAGGGTTGTGGATGGTCTGGTCACTGGCATATAAGGACTAGAACCTTGTGTTGTGCGTCTAGTGGCATGAACAACGTGCTTTCCTGCGCGTTATTGGTCCTTGTGTAACAAGCGGAGGATTATAGTTGGTGCATGTATCCGAAGAAGCGATGTCCTCATCACAGAGGATCCCGCCGCTTTAGATACGACCTCTGGCTGGCTATGAGTACTACCCGGAGGAGCTTCTCCGGAGCGTTCAATGGAGCGTCAGGTGCCTGTACAAGGATCTTTCCCGGGAGCTTAAGGAAGGCCTCCGGGGTTACTATGCGCAATTGCCCACCGGAGGGGGTTGTCCTTCGGGGTAGTCTCCCGCGGGAGCTTAACTCCCCGGGTTGTATCTTGTACGCATCCGGGCATTGCTGCCCCGGGAGCGCCTTAACCCACTGGGGGGGGGGGGGGGGTTTGTCTCCCGATCCTATGTATCAATAAAGTTTGAACTTGCTTCTTTGCGATGTCTCCGCATTTAATTTTCCGAAAGTTATTGTTATTATCTCCTGTCCAGGCCCAGGCTATCCTGCCCCCCCCCCACAACGGGGTGCAACTTGGTTCCGCGCGCTGTGGGTAAGGAACGAATAGGCCCAGACGTTGATAACTACCGGGGTTACAAAACTGGTCAGCATTTCCCCGATCAAGATTCTTAGTCGAAAAATTCCGGGGAGCGGGTTGAGGAATTCCCAGTCGAAAATTTTCGAGGTCCGGTAAGTGAGAACGGGGAGCCCGTAAAAGATTTCCGGTCGAGAAATTCCGAAGACCGGTAAGAATTTCCCCCGGTCCCCATGGGAATAGGGAGCTAATCAAAAATTTCCGAAGGCCGGTGAGAATTCTCCCGGTCGCCATGGGAACGGGGAGCCGAACGAAAATTCCCGGTCGAGAAATTCCGAAGACCAGTAAGAATTTCCCCTGGTCGCCGTGAAAACGAGGAGCCGGTCAAAAATTCCCGGTCAAAACTTTCCAAAGACCGGTAAGAGTTTCCCCCAGTCACCGTGGGAACAGGGAGCTAGTCAAAAATTTCCGAAGGCCGGTGAGAAAAAATTTCCAAAGACCGGTAAGAATTTTGTTCAATCGCCGTTAGAATGGGGAGCTGGTCGAAAATTACCGGTCGAAAATTTTTTTGAAAACCGGTAAGAATTTCCGCCGGTCGCCGTGAGAACGGGGCCCAGTCAAAAATTCCTGGTCGAAAATTTCCGAAGACCGGTAAGATGTCCCCTGGTCGCCGTGAGAACGGGGAGCTTGTCGAGAATTCTGGTCAAAAATTTCCGAGGATAATCAAGAAGTCCAATACCCACATAGGGGGACACTCCCGGAGGAGGATGAGCTGATGGCCCATAGGGGGATAAAGCCGCTTCCGGAGGAGGGTTTTGTGACCCGACAGTGGGTGTAGATTATTTGAGGGGGGACTAGTCGCTCAAAGTGACTCGCTACCACAACTCATGGGAACTGGGTTGCAGCTTAGCCCCTCAGTCCACGAGGGGTTACTGTAAGCTACCCCACGAGAGCGGGGCTCCCGTCATAGGGACTTTTAGGCTATGGCAGCCTACATCCTCATAGGGAGGGCATCCTCGCACAGAGGGCATCCTCATAGAGAGGGCGTCGCCTTGAAGATGGAAAGATAAGAATCTGTAAAAATTCCATAATTGAACAAAAAGGCCATTTGTATTGATGGAAATTGAAATACAACGCCTCCCCCCGTGAAACCGCGGTTGGGGAGGGAATAGTAAATACAACACCTCCCTTCACTCAATTGCGGCGGGGAGGGAATGGTGAATACATCGTCTCCCCCTGCGAAGTCACAGCGGGGGAGAGAGTAGGCTCGGAGGCTAGATGTAGAACTTGCGGAGCAGGGCCACGTTCCAAGTATGCTTCAACTCCTGGTCTTCGAGGTTGGAGAGCTTATAAGCCCCCTGAGCCCCAGACCGTGGTGATCTTGTATGGGCCTTCCCACTTGGGGGAAAGTTTGCCCTGGGCTTGGGGGTCAGTCACGCACTTGAGGACAAGGTCCCCAAGGTGGAAAGCTCTCTTGTGGACGCGTCAGTTATATGCACGCTCTATTTTGCGCTCGTAGATGGTGTGGCGGAGGAGCACTCTGTCGTGCTCTTCCTCGACGAGGTCGATCTCCAGTCACTGGTTCGCTTCGTTGGTTTGGTGCGCTGCTCCGTCTAAGAGCTCGACCCACAGTGACCGGAACCCAATCTCCAAGGGGAGGATTGCCTCAGCCCCGTACATGAGCAAAAAGGGAGTACGTCCTGTTGCTTGGCTCGGGGTCATTCGCATGGAGCAGAGGATGCTCGGGAGCTCCTCCGCCCAAGCGCCCCGCCTAGAGGCAGCTTCCTCGAGTCGCCGGTGCAATTCCCGTAGGATTACATTGTTGACCCTTTCGACGGCTCTGTTGCTATGAGGATGAGTCACGGAGGCAACTTGTAGGGTAGCCCCCAAGCCTTCGTAGAACTCCCTGAAGTATGTCGAGTCGAATTGGGTCCCGTTGTCGATGGTGATTTCACGAGGGACCCCAAAGTGACATACGATGTTCTTCAGAAAAATCGCTGAACCGCGGGGGGGGGGGGGGGCAATGCTGGCCAAGGGCTTAGCCTCCACCACTTGGAGAAGTAATCTACTGTGACCACCACATACTTGAAGCCCCTGGGCGCTGGGGGAAATGACCAAGGAGGTCCATCCCCCAGCGCGCAAAGGGCCAAGTGATGGGGATGGTCTGCAGCGTTGTGGAGGGCAGGTTGAAACCTTCACATTTTTTTGGCAGGCCTCGCACGCGGAGACATGGTCTCGCGCATTGTGAACCACGGTAGGCCAATAAAAGCCTTGGCGGAGAACCTTCGCCGCGACTGCAAGCGGGGCCAGATGAGACCCGCAGCTCCCCGAGTGAATGTCCTCGAGGAGCTGGAGTCCTTCCGCCCGCGGGAGGCAATGGTTAAGGGCGGAAGCCCCCCGTTTGTAGAGCTTCCCCTCCAGCAGGAGATATGCACGTGCCCTGGCACGGAGAGGTTGGCCTCGGTGTCGCCGGGAGGCTCCCCCTCCCCCCTATGAAGGAGACGAGGGGATCCATCCAGGACGTGGCCCGGACGATCTCAGAGACCTCCGGGGCGCGGGCCTTAGGGTCCGCACCCAGAGGGGTCACTGAGGGCTTCGCGATGATCTCAAGAAAGGCACCCCCATGGAGAGGTTCCCAGGCGTTTGCCGCCTGGGGCTGGGCGTCGGCGCGGTCATTATCGCTCTGGGGGATATGCCGAGCCTCCAAGTTTGCGTCATGGCACAAGTAGGACTTGTCCATTTGGCAAACCACGAGGTGGGAATCCCTTTTTACTAAGAGGCGACAGATCCCCAGGGAGCACACAAGGTGCAGCCCCAGGAGTAAGGCCTCGTACTCGGTGACGTTGTTTCTAGTTGGGGACTCGAGCCTCGCCGCGTACTCCAACGCTGTTCCCTCTTCCCTCGGGGCTCTGGAGGACTACCCCCGCGCCGGCCCCGGTGATACACAAGGAGCCATCGAACATGAGTGTCCAATGGTCGTTGCGCTGGGGCGGCTCAGCGAAAGTCTGCCCTCCCGTCCCGGAGGCGAGGGTCCATTCGGCCACGAAGTCAGCAAGGATTTGTGATTTGAAGGAGGAACGGCCCATGAGGGAGAGGGAGAAAGGAGCGAGCTCGGCTCCCCACTTCCCAATCCGGCCAGTCGCCTCCTTGTTTCACAGCACCTCCCCCGGGGGAGAGATGATGGGACCATGATCGGATGCCCCAGGAAGTAGTGACGGAGCTTCCGGGACGCCCTGAGGAGGGCGTAGCAAAGCTTCTCCACTTCTGTATACCGTGTCATAGCCCCTTGTGTTGGATCAAGGATGCCGACTAGAGGGGGGGTGAATAGGAGGCTTTTAAAAACTTAAAGCTTAAATCAAATAAATGCAAATCAAGAGCAAATAATATAAGCAAGGGGAAAAGAGAACGAACACAGTAATTTTTACCGAGGTATCGGAGACTCGCCCAGTCTCCACTAGTCCTCGTTGAAGCACTCAAGTCACTTGAGTTTTGCCTCAATACTCACGAAGAGTATTATCAACTAACGGTTGCTGTCCACTCCGGAAAGGCGAGCACCAATGCCTTGTACAAACTTGCCGAGCCTCTCCGACAATCTCCATTCTGGAGAGGTCAACGGCCACGCCTCCGAACCGTCTAGGGGTGGGCGCTCACCAAGAGTAACAGGCAGCGAGGTCTTCTCTTGACCTCCAAACACGCACCGAGAAACTAAGTGAATGCAAATGCTAATGAACTGAAGTGCTCGGTGGATCAGAAAACACTCGACTTGATCAAAAGATCAAGATTTTAAGTAGGAAACTAAAGCTCAAGAGAGTATAAGAAAATGCTACTGCTTGTTGTTAAAATACATGCCCAAAGCCCCTATTTATAGCCTCAAGAAACGAGTGAACCGTTGGAGCTAGGGCTGAAAATCAGCAACTCAAACTAACAGTCAGTTTGCCTAACTGACATTCAGTTTAGTGCACAACGGCCGACAAAATTTACGGATGAAAATTTGCTAGCCGTTCGTGGTCGTTTAAGGAAACTTGAAACCCAGAACTGACAGTCAGTTATGCAAACTGACAGTCAGTTCGACCACAGACTTGACCAAAATCAAATAGAAACTCAGTTAAAACACTGTGGTCGAATCCCCAACTGACAGTCAGTATGGACAAACTGACAGTCAGTTTAGTACAAAAATTTTGAGCGCAAAATACACCCGCTCTGGACAATTGTCAGTTAACACAAACTGACAGTCAGTTCAGCAAACTGACAATCAGCCTGAACAAAAATAGAGATAACTTTAAATCCAGAAATCCAAAAGAGGTGTTTAATAGCTCGTTTGAAATATAATTTCAAGGACTACATTTTTGTCAACATAACCAAAAACCAGATCTTTCTAGAAAATTGAAAAACTCTTCTGCTGTCAAAAACTGAACTGAAAGTCCAAATTTCTCAAATCAAGTTCAAATCAAATCCAACAAAAATGATGCAATGCAATGAGCTAAGTTTCTCGATTTATGTTGGAGATAAAGAGAGGACTTTCGCCACCCCTCTTTATAGTACAGTTAAAACTAAAAACCAATTTTCCTAACCGATCAACTCCAAACGCCGAGATCGGTAAAAAATAGAAACTTATAATACCTTAGGTCTTTCGCATCTTCATGATTTTTACGTCTCGTTCCTGCTCTTTGCGACTTGTGCTTTTTATTTTGCATCAGGTATGTTATGTTCATCTTGTATTTCTTCCCGATATAACTCTGTATCAAATATTCTCAAAAGCACAGTTAGTCCGAAACACGTTGTTTTCATTAATCACCAAAATTAGGGTTAGGCATGAAGGCCTAGATGCAACACCTTGGAGGGCATCGCTCACGTAGTACATGGGGCGCTGCTGCCCGTCCTGCTATTTACGAGCACCACGCTTACAGCGACCGGGGTCGCGGTGAGATAAAGGAGCAGGAGCTCTTCCGGAGATGGGCTCGCGAGTATCGGGGGGCTCGTGAGGTACTTCTTCTGGTCATCGAAGGCCACCTGGGCCTCAGGAGTCCACTTGAACCCCTCGAGGCCCCGGAGGATTTTGAAGGACTGGAGGTCGCATTCCCCCGACCGCGAGACGAAGCAGCTTAGCGCGACCAAGCGGCCGGGAAGCCACTGTACATCTTTGACAGAGCGCGGTGGGGACATGTCCAGTAGGGCTCAAATTTTTTCTTGGTTGGCCTCAATGCCCCGCTGGGACACGAGGAAGCCAAGCAGCTTCCCCCCGCGTACGCCGAAGGTGAACTTTTCCGTGTTGAGTTTCAATCCGTACTTGCAAAGGTTGCGGAAGGTCTCTGCCAGGTCGTCGATGTGGGCAGCCACGCGAAGGCTTTTAACGACCGCATCGTCAACCTAGACTTCTACGTTGTGGCTGATCTGGTCCTTGAGGACTAGCGACATGAGGCACTGGAATGTTGCTCCAGCGTTCTGCAGCCCATAGGGCATATGGACGTAGCAGAAGGTGACGAGGGGAGTTATAAAACTCATCTTTTCCCTGTCCTCCTTAGCCATTCGGACATGATGGTAGCCCGAATACGCGTCGAGGAAGCTTATAAGCTCGCACCCCGCGGTTGAGTCAACCAGCTGGTCGATCTGCGGGAGTGGAAAGTTGTCTTTTGGGCAAGCCTTGTTAAGGTCGGTGAAGTCCACGCACATTCGTCACTTGCCGCTTGACTTCTTCACAAGGACGGGGTTCGCTAAACATTCGGGGTGCAAGACCACCCAAACGAACCCCGCCTCTCGGAGCCTAGTGATTTTGGCCTTGATGGCCTCTTAGTGCTCAAGGGAGAGCTTCCTCAGTTTCTGCTTGATCGGGGGGCGGCCGGGTGTCACAGTGAGCTTATGCTCGATAACGTCCCGGGCGACGCCTCGCATGTCTGCGGGCTTCCACGCAAAGACGTCTGTGTTCTTGCAGAGGAAAGCCTTGAGCTGCTCCGCGTGCTCCTCAGAGAGATCCGCCCCGATCTTGACAGTCTTGTCCCCGTCCTCCGGGGACAACAGGATCTTCCGTAGGTCCCCCTCCGGGCGCGGTTTTGGGGGGAGACCTCCCGGAAGGGATGGCAGGGGTGTCAGGCGCCGGGGGAGAGCTTCCCCCCGGGTGCCTTGATCAAGTTGACGCTTCCGATTGTGGTGGCTCGCTCGTAGAGAGCACGAGCCACGTCCTAGTCGATTCAGGCGGTGATGACGCCCCGAGGCCCAGGGATCTTCACACAGAGATAGCTCTAATGGTGGATCGCCGCCTCCAGACGGTTGATCGTGGTCCTCCCCATAATCGCATTGTACGAAGAGGGGAGGTCCACTACGTCGAATCGGACCATTTCTGTCTGATAGTTGTCTGGGTCGCCAATGGTCATGGGGAGATCGACCTTCCCCACCGGGTGGATGGTCTTTCCAGGGACGAAGCCCTGCAAGGGCCCGGCTACGGGCTGCAGCAGCTTTTCGTCAACTTGCATTTCCCTGAATGCCTTCAGGTACAGGATGTTGGCGGAGCTTCCGCCGTCGACAAGGATACGCGCCAACTGGCAGTTGTAGACGGTGGTGGAGACGATGAGTGTGTCGTCATGGGGGAAGCGAACCTCGCGCACGTCTTCCGCTATGAAGGTGAGGGGGACGCCCGACCACTTTGGCTGCTGAGACGTGTGTCGACGATTCAGACTCGGGGTCCTTAGTCGATCTTATGCAGAATTTGTGAGTTGCAAGACCTTTCAAGGTGTCCCTCTGGAAAGGGATGATGAGCTATGTCAGTTGGGGCACAGAGAGATTTATACAGGTTCAGGCCCTTGATGGTGGGAGTAATAGCCCTACGTCCTGCTGTGATTTCGCTATGTATGGGAAAAGTGATTTACAAAGTTGGAGAAAAGATCATCACAGGCGAAGATCTTTTCTGTGTGATTGGCTAAAAAATGACTAAACTAACTTATGAAAGCTTGTCCTTGATCTGTCGTCGTCTTCTTGTATATCTCCTGTAACATCCTGAGTTTTGGGGTGAAAAGTTTCTTTCTTAAAAGTCATGCATGCATATGTCTCTCCTAGATCAACCAAATCAGCCTCAGCTTTATTCTGTTCTAGCCTTAAAATCTCCAAATTTTTCCTGTGACCCAAAATCGAGATCAAATTGTTCAGATATGATCTATCAATTATCCTAAACCTAAAAGCCTTCAGAACCCAGATTCAATTTTATCTCTAACTTCCAGATTTATCAACTCCTTTCGGTTTTCGAAAACAGAAATATTTTATATTACCTAAATACCCTAAGTTTCAGAAATTCAGATTTAATCAAAATCTTAGCCAAGATCAGACCAGATTATTCTTGGGTTATGATCAAGGGTATGCCAATACCTTAATCCAAAAAGTTGGCAGTCACATTTCACCATTTAAACCTTTTTCGCAAATCAGTCCAAGAGTATCGCAGATCAGTCCTTTTCCAGATTTTCCAGAACCCTGAAAAGGCAAAATGTTGCAAATCATCTTAAAATTCAAATCTAAGTCAGGGAACACCTCCCAAATGCTTTTCAACACAAATTCTTCTTTTATGAGTATCTCAAAATCAAACCCTAAATCCCAGAATTCGTGATCAATAAGATTCAGACTTATTTTACCCTAATCTACTCTGTTTTCAGTTCATATCAAAAAACATCCAAATGTCTCAAATTTTATCTTCTATTTGTGCCAAGTCATCTGTTGAATCGAGCCTACCAGATTAATGCAATCAATTTCAGATTTAACCTTCCAAATCATTAGATTTACAATTCAGCCCGAAATCAAAAATCAAATATTGCAAATCAGCCCCTATTTCGACCAGAGCAGCAGCTACTGTGCGCACGACCAGAGCTCGCCGTGATCTTTCCGCCATGCACGCTAGCCGCCGGCCAAGCCCCGCTTGCATTTGTGCTCGTGCATGCTTGCTCTTGCTGTTGCACACGCATCCGTGTCTTAGCCATCGCCGTGGCAGCGCCGTTGAACAGCAATTGCTTCCGCGCGTGACCAGCAGAAGCTTTTGTCAGCAACACCATGCCACGTTGCTTTGCATTGCCAGCTTGTGTTGCCACCGCCTTGCACCGCCTGACATTGTTGAGTCCTGATGAAGCCGACAGCTTAATCAGCTTTGCACCGCCTGTGCGCCATCGCGCCACCGCTCGCCGTTGTTGCATCTGCGCCCGGTAAGTCACTGACGCCAATTCATTGCTGTTTAATCCTTGCAAGCTTCGCCCTCTGGTCTATTTAAGCAATCAACACCTTGTGCAATCTTCATTTCACCAGAGCTTAACCAAATTTCCAAATCTCTTCGCTGTCGTCGTCTTCTCTGGCGAGCCATCGAGGAGGTTTCACGGTGCCAGCACGTTCCATAGCACCTCCTGCCAAATTAACAGCATCAGTGAGTTCCCCTCATCTCCCTCACCGTACTGTATCACCTAATTGGATCTCCTTGCCTCTTATCGCCGGTGATCGTCGGAATTGCCAATTGCCCTGTTCCGGCAATGCAGGCCAAATTACCCCGAATTAGCCCTCGAACCTGTGAAGTAAAATGATCAGTGATCTCTAATAAGCAAGCCTGTGCATCAAGATCTCCAGATTGAGCTCGAATCGAAGTTTTTCCTAGTTTTGAATTTCACCCGTTGCCGGCGATCGTCGCCAGGCTTCTTCGATGATCCTCCGACCAAATTAACCATCCCAATAGCATCCCTAAGCTTCCCTCATACTCCCTGAGCTTGGAATTGAGTTCAAACCTCCAGTATTGAAAAACCCCCAAATCCCATGTCATCTTCTCCGGCACCGTTCACCGGAAACCTATTCACGGCCGTTTTAACTTCATCCACTTTGTCCTTCAGGTGTGCTTCAACCTCCTGAGCATTTGTTCCTTCTAGCCCGATCTCTGAAAATGTCCAGATTTCAAGTTATAGCCATGCCAAGATTTTGTCCAGTGGCTTCACTATGCCGTGTCGCCACCGCACTTCTCCTTTGATTTTCATCACCTTCCAGCCATTTCCTGCCCTAGATCCTGTTGAGTGATTTGTTCCTGTTATCAATGCCTACCTCCCAGACAAGATGGTGCATCATTTGGAGCCCTAGACCAAAAGTTATACCAAGCCCTAGTTTCTGGCCATGTCAATTCAATGCCAGACTATGTTAGTCAGTGGCATTAGCCCTTTTCACTTCCTTCCAGATGTGAATTTTGAGCATAACCTTGTCCCTTAGATTCCTGAGGTTGTGATCTACAATTTCTTCTTCTATCACAACTTGATTTGAGCCCTTGAATTATATTTGCTGCTAAACCCTAGTTTTTGACACTGTCCCAATGCATGCCAGCCAATGGCATTGGCCTTGTTTACCAACTTCTAGTTGTGCATTTTGAAACCACTTTGTCCACTGAATTTGTAGAGTTATTATCTACACTTTCTTCTTCTGTCACAATTTGAGATAAGCTCTCTAGCTTTCCTTGAAGCTATGTCAGAGCCTTGACCCGAATGTCAATCTGCTGACATTCGTTGTTTTTGATCAAACCAACCACAAAACTGATGTTCTTATTGCAACCTTGAGATCCTAAGAGCATCTAACTCCCATCCTTAGCCAATTCCTTGAAACCCTAGAATCTTGACTCAGTTCAGCTTGCAATCTCAATTATCTCCAGTATAGTTCAATCATCCTTGTTAAGCATATCTGCATATAAATCATAAATCATTTTAATATAATAAGTAATTATTGTGTGTTTATTTGTCGCCGAGCAGAACCAGAAACTAAGTTCGAGGACTTCGCTGTTGACCCGTCGTCAACTGCTGTTTCTTACGACGCGGAAGGCAAGTCATATCCTTGGTCATCTTGAACCTATATTTTAAATGTAGCTATAACATAACCTTGAATATAGATAATATTGCATGTGAAAGATTGAGAATGGTTGATTTATGAATTGGCAGTGCTAGACTGGTTATTTATGAAATGTGAAATAAACAAGTTTTGAGCCATGAACTATTATATATGTATTTATATACTTATATTCATGAAATAAAACCCCTAGCCGTGACCAGAAAAATGGTATGGATGGCGGTAGCACTGGAGGTGCTAGACTGCAAAGGATATGCAGGCACTGAAGGTGCAGGGTTGTGGATGGTCTGGTCACTGGCATATAAGGACTAGAACCTTGTGTTGTGCATCTAGTGGTATGAACAATGTGCTAACCGCAAGCCTGGTATGGGACAGGCCTGAACAAGTACTTATGCGGATCACACATGAAACCCCTGCTGGAGTTGTGTAGTGATGCACGTTCGGCATGGAGGACGGCTCCCACACATATCACTGAAGGTGATCTTGCACGCTGACCCAGTAATGGGAATATGCAGAGGGGTGGAGGTTTGGATACAACCTGCCACAACTGTGGTTCGTGGAGAGCCACAGGGTCAGGGGTGAAATGTGAGTGATACATAACAAAAGTTCTTGTTATTTCCACCTTGCCGCTCACAATATGAAGTGAGTCAGGGGTCCAATCATTATGTTATGATAGGAAAGGCTTGAAAGTGGAATATCTTGCGGGTAAATTGGTACCTCTCTGCAGAGTTAAAAATGTATTCGAATACTCCAAGCTCCCGGGTTTATAGGAGTCTGCTGCGGTGGATTAAATCCACGGGGTGTGACACAAGTATTATTTTCTAAATAAAATGTGTTAAATCAAGATTACCCAAATGACATGTGTTGTCATGATAAGGAGTGCTGCCGTGGGCTGTCGTGTGTCGACGTGTCGCGATAGTGCTATAATCTAGTGAACATGAATGATGATGTTATATTATGAAAAGTGCTGCCATGAGATGAGGTATAAAAGAAAAAGATTATTTTATAAACATCCATAATTCTTGACTAGTCTAGGTTCATATCATCACTACTATATGTATCTACTCTTACCTATGACATGCTGAGTACATAAGTGCTCACCCTTGCAACCTACAAATCAGTAGATGGAGCGTTCAATAACCAAGATGAAGGCGTGGAGAACCTTATGGATCCAGAAGGAGAAGAGTCAGTCCCGTCAGTGCCCTGATGTGTTGTTCTGCCGTCCACTTCTCATTGTGGGTGGGTCACCTATCTTCTGCTGTGTAGTTGTTATTTTGTTAAACCATGTATGCCGCAAAGGCATTGTAATTTTCTTATGTAATGTCAAGGCCAGCAGGCCACACTGCAGGTCGAACCCTCATCTCCATCTTTGGAGATCCAAAATACTACTTTAGGGCTTTCTCCTTCTTCTAATCAGCTTTCTCCATTGCGATCAAACGATCCCCATCTTTTGCTGGGTTATCAATTTTCTGGTGGGAAGGTTGCATTCCTGCGACCAGATGATCCTCGGCTTTTGTTGGGTGATCAATTTTCTCGTGGAAAAGTTGCACTTCCATGACCTGACGGTCTCTGACTTTTGTTGGGTGGTCTACTTTCTGGGGGAAACACTTCATCCTCTCATCCGGTCTTATCGCGAGGATTGGTAATTATTTTTCATTTCCTCTACTGGTTGTTTTATCTTGTAAAACTAACACATACATGTGCAGGAGATGAAAATTTCTGGAGCCCCCAGCGACTAGCCTGCTGAGGTCCAACCTCTTTCCTTCGAACGAACTCTCCAGAGGGAAAAAGAGGCTCTAGAGAAGAAGACCGAAGAAATGTCCTCGGCCATTCTACACCTGGCAGAATGTTATGAAAACTCCCGCGAAGAGGCGCACCAACTCCGCTTGGAGAGAGACCACGCTCGGCAGCTGCGAGAACTCTCTGATACGATCAGGAGTGGTAGTGCTTCTTTGCTCCGAGATGATGTAGATAGGCTTAGAGTAGTAGTTAGTTCTCTTGGGTCGGTCAAAGTAGATTCTACTGATGCCAATATGTCCTTAGGAGAACTTTGTAAACTTCTCTCGGATCAGATCGATGCTCTGGTAGCCTGTATCCCTTTTGTATGTAAAGATTGCCAGAAATAAAAATTTCTTTTACCTTACATACCTTGATTTCTCAAGAAGGATTATGCAAGACTTATAATCCCAACTTAAAACTCTTCAAAATCTCTATGCGAAAACATGGTCACAAAAAATGCCTTTGTGACCACAATGGTAAATCCGAAACAACTTTCTTGATCAGAAACACATTGATGTGCTATACCGCGATCAGTACTGGTATCGCGATCAGAACTGAAGCCGTGATTAGAACATAATGCCTTAATCGAGTGATAATCGTATATGACGAGGATTGTTACCCGAGCTAGTTCGGAGTAATGAACATTTGGTTCAAGATATATTCGAACCAAACAAGTGTCCAGAGGTCCATTGCTATGATCTCAGACGACTTGAAGAAGCGCGGACACATGGTCGCAGGCTTTGCGCGATCATGAGGCCGCAAATAGTACGCGGTCAGGAGGTCGCAGACAGTGCGTGGTCAGAGGGTCGTGGACTACCCTCAACCAGAGTAACTTGGGGTTGCTTAAGCTCTACAACAAGCATATCTCGAGAATCCCGAAGATCCTTCCACGTATGAAGACAACTGACAGGAGGTTAATATGTGCGGTTATACCTTAATTGCACGTGTTAAATGTGTGGAAGTTAAGTGCGGTTACCAAAACTGCACCCAAGGAACCGTTCAAAGCCGTTGTGCATTGGCGCCCTTTCGACCAGTATAAAATGGTGAGCGAATGTACAAGACAAGAAGACGACAATGAATCAAGGACAACAACAAGCTTTCATTGGCTAGTTTGGTCGTGTTTTAGACAATCACGCAGAAAAGATCTTCACCTGTGACGATCTTTTCTACAACTTTGTAACCTTTTTACTCACACATACTGAAATCACAACAGGACGTAGGGCTATTACTCCCACCATCGAGGGCCCGAACTTGTATAAATCTCTCTGTGTCCCCACTGACATTGCTCATCATCCCTTCCCAGAGGGACACCCTGAAAGGCCTCGCAACTCACAAAAATCTGCATAAGTTCGACTACGAACCCCGAGTCTGAATCGTCGACAGCTGGCGCCCACCATGGGGCCTTTCTCAAGGCATTCTGATTTCTATCCGGAGGTTCGGTGAGCCATGTCTGGAGCATATGATTCTGAGAACGACTTCGATCTCGAGGATTATGCCCACATCCAGATGCCTTCACCTAGTGATCCTGTTCCAATGGAGGCAAAGACGTCCCAGAGGTCGATTCGACCACTCAGGTCATGTCTATCGACAAAGAGACAATAGACGCATAACTGGAACCCACTGTGGTTTCTACTACGTTAGAGGTTGAATCTGGTCCATTGCACGACCCTGCTGAGGGTAGGGGCGATGTTGACCAGGAATTTAGCCCGCGGAGGTTTGATCCTGATAGCCTCCACCGTCTCTTTGATTTCGAGTCCGACTCGAAACAAACGGAGATGTTTTCTCCATCGGCGACCTCGTTCCCTAGGCAATTCGCTGCCTTATCGGAAGAAACTCCCGATCAGCGGCCTGCTAGGGAAGAACAGGAGCGCAGGCAAAAAGAAGAGCAAGAGCGCAGACAAAAGGAGGATCAAGATCACGAACAGCAAGATGATGAGCTTCGCAGAACAGCCCTAGAGGCTCTTCAAAATATGCAAGCTTGTTACGACGCTGCTCTGAGTTCCTCCCGTCGACCGCATGGTCGCAGACACTACTAGACACCATCTTTACCCCCGGAACATTTACCGGCGGATGAGGAGACGGTGACACTTGGCGCGCCCAGGAGGAGCACGCATGGCCGGCTTCTATCCATCGCAGAAGTCCTGCGTAATTTTCCACCTACTGTCACAGATGCACACAAACCGGCTTTCGCTAGAATCCTGGCGGAGAGGTTGGACGAGGTCGCATCCGAGGCGACCGCTACAGCCTCTTCCCGGTCAGTGATACTATCCCATGACCAAGAATACTCTAACTCCAGTTCTGGTAGACGGAATCGTCCCCCACTAGTGCCGTCTCGGCATGACAAAGCAAGACAGGCAGGCAATTCTCGTGATCGGGAATGAATTCCTGTCCGCTCTCGCCTGGGACCACGCGTGGCCTCTCCTTCACGTGAGGTCGCCTGAGATCAGGTCAAGAATCGCAGATCCATCCATGGTCCTTATGTCGGTTGTAAAGCTTTCTCGCCCGGCCTTCGTGCGGTCGTTTGGCCAGACAAGTTTAAACCAGGGGCCATAGAAAGATTTGACGGAACTCAGAATCCATCCGAGTTCCTTCAAATTTACATCACCGCTATTCAGGCAGTAGGTGGCGATGACTGTGTTTAATCCTCGAGGGACCGGCAAGAACCTGGCTGTTCAACCAGCCCGAGGGTTCGATATATAACTGGGAAATGTTGTGCGATGCCATCCTCAACAATTTCCAGAATTGTTACCAGAAGCCGGGAAAAGAGGACGACCTCCATCGACTACGACAAACATCGACTGAAACTCTTCGTCAGTTTGTCAAGAGATTCGTCGGGGGTGAGGAATACCATCCCAAACATATCTGATAATTCCGTTATCAGGGCATTTAAACATGCCGTTCGATATCGGAGGTTCATTGAGGATTTGCTCATCCATCCCCCTCAATTAGTAGTCGATCTCTTTGATATGGCTGATCGATATTCCGACGAGGTCAAGGCCGTCGAGTGGAATCAGATGGTGGACAAAGGAAACTTACCACCTCAACCAGCCCTCAAGGACGTAAAGGGAGAAGATTCGAGCAAGAAGCCGGAATCTTCATCAGGCGGAAAGTCGAAGAAATCAAAAAGGAGTCAAACTGGACAGTACCGAGAGGTTGCAGTTGTAGAAAAACCTCCATCGTCGAAGGGTAACAAAGCTTCATTTAAAAATAAAACTGCTTCTAGTGGTCATAGTGCCGACCAGCCAGAGAAGTCGACTAACCCGCAAGAAGGCAAGAGATGGAGTCCACTCCACAACACTGTAGGCCACGACCTCAAGAATTACCAGAGTTGATTGAAGCAATTAGATGACTTCTACCAGGGGATCGGGCCAATGTCGACCTTGCCACCAAAATTATAGACTTGCGGGCTAAGAGACACCAGCAGGGACGAAGATATGTCCTACCAAGTACCTCTTAATCATGTCAATGTTATTTTCGGGGGTTCCTAATCTTTTGTTTCTAAACGACAATTTAAAACTTTTTATCGAGAGGTGAACCAAACAGAGACTCCCCTTGGTGAACCTCAATACCCCCGTTGGTCGGACATTCCTTTGACGTTTCATCGCTCTGATTGCCCTGTGGGGCTTACTCGACCATTGAGACTACCTTTGGTCATTACCCCAATTATCAGTAATGCGAGAGTCGAAAGGGTCCTGATCGACGGAGGTAGTTCCTTGGACATTTTATTGGTCAAGGCACTCGACGAGATGCAAATTCCTTGTTCAAAAATTAAACCCATAGTTCATCCATTTTATGGGATAATTCCTGGTCCCTCTATGATGCCATTGGGATAGGTGGTGCTCCCGGTCACACTGGGTGAACCAGATAACTTCCGAACAGAATTGGTTACTTTTGATGTAATTGATTGTGATTTAGCTTATAACACAATCTTTGGCAGGCCAACTCTCGCTAAATTCATGATGGGTACGCACTATGCCTACCAGTATGGCAAGTTGCCTAGCCCCAAGGGCGTTATTTCAGCCCGAGGTAGTCGCAACGTGGCATTGACATGTGATCGGTTATCCCAGGAGATGGTAGATCAGCTTCCCCTCCGAGAAGCCCAAATTGCCACAATGTGCACTGATATGATCAAAGCTGCTGTAGCTTCTAGGCCCCTAAAGAGTGTTTTGGTAATTAATGACAATTACAAATGTTGAACTAACGTTACCTATTAAGTTGTGTCAAGATCAAACTCTAAAAGACAGGATAATGAAAGGCAAAGAAAGAGCTACATGATGGAGAAAGGACATTGAGCAAAGAGGCAAAGGTACTGAATAGGGTCTTTTTCCATGTTACCGGTCTAAGGTGATTAGAGAAGAATTTTGACCAGATTTTAGGATAGTCGTCGTACTATTAAGAGGAGCATGTGGTGTATCATGAAATAGTTCATCTTTGTGCCACAAGTCATAAAAACAACTTGCATTGCATACTAGAAGGTCATATTCATTGAAAATGCTTGTTTCAATTCAATTCAGCCAAACTTTGTCTCAGTCGGTCTGACCGATTGTTGGCCGGTCTGACCGAATATACGGTCTAACCGAATGTTGTTTTGGACTGACCGACGTTATGTCAAAGTGTATTTTCTCTATTAAAAAGGCCGATCTGTCGATAGTAAAAACATAAGTCAGACTCTTGTAGCTTCTTGACCTAACCTTCTGCAACTTGATGTGTTAAGACGGTCTGACCGATTGTTGGACCGGTCTGACCGCGAAAATGGTCTGACCGAGTTTTTGAACTACGGTCTGACCGTGTGGCCGGTCTGTCCGTAATTATTGGCCTGACCGTAAAACGTGTCCAGAAAGCATGTCGTCTCTGGACGGTTTCACGGTCTGACCGCCATTGGCTCCGGTCTGACCGTGAGTGTGCCTGACAAGGGCAGGTGAGCATTAATTGCTCCTGTTTTATGCCGCTGCAATTGCGGCGGTCTGACCGGGCTTATACCTGCGGTGTGACCGCCAAGTGATCTTTTTCTCTCAACGGCCTGTAACGGCTATATTTATTATGGGGGGTATAAATACTCCCATGCAGTGTCCTGTTCATAACTTTTGGCATATTTTGTGAACATTGTCATCATCTTTGAGAGCAAAACAAGTTTCATACACTCTAGTGTTCTAATTCTTGAAATTGAGAGAGTGTGCATTTGAGATCTTCTAGTGCATTGCATTTAGATCACTAAATCAATCTTGTGGCACTAGAAGAAGGTTAAGTGATCATCGCCGGCTTGTTACTCTTGGAGTTTGCCGGCTCCTAGACGGCTAGGAGGAAGGTTTTGGTGAGATCTTCAAAGAAGATTGTGAAGAAGCCTCAAAACATCTTGTGAAAGGGTCAAGCACGCCTTGCCAGAGCGGTAAAGTGCTTCATTAGTGAAATCGAGGTTTGGATAACTCATCACACTAATCCAGCTCGAGATCTAGGTCACTTCTTGAGAGAAGGTTGACTAGATAGAGGAGCGGTTAGATATTTGAGTTTGCCTCACCGTGGATTAGGGGTGATCGGCAAATCACCGAGACCACGGAATATATCCTTGTGTTAATTTGATTATTGTTCATCTTGTTTTAGCTATTTGCTCTCTTTTCTTGTGAATTGTTTGATTAAGTGTTAAATTGTCAAAATCGCCTATTCACCCCCCTCTAGTCGATATCCTAGATCCCTTTCAGCTGCTCCTCGACCAGATGAAACATTAAAACTAGTTCTATTGTACCCAGATGATCCATCCAGGACAATTCGGGTTGATCAGGCCTGGATGACAAATAGGAACTCGAGCTCGTTACCTTCCTCTGAGCTAATGCAGATGTGTTTGCATGGAAACCATCCGACATGCCCGGTGTCCCAAGGGAGGTAATTAAGCACAGGTTTGCAATTCAACCTGGACAGCGACCAATAAAGCAGAAGCTCAGGCATTTTTCTGTTGATCGGCAGGAAGCCATCCGATAGGAGTTAGATAAGCTCCAAAAGGCCGGATTCATTCGCGAAGTCGATCATCCAGAATAGCTTGCAAATCCGGACATGGTTTGCAAGCCAAATGGCAAGTGGCGCATGTGCGTTGAGCTACACCAGCCTAAATAGTGCCTGTCCGAAGGATGATTTTCCCCTTCCCCGCATCGACCAGCTGGTCGATTCTACTACGGGCTATGAACTGATGAGTTTCCTGGACGCTTACTCAGGATATCATCAAATTAGCATGGCAGAAGAAGATGAAGAGAAGACTGCCTTCATCACACCATTCGGCACCTACTGCTACGTCAGAAAGCCATCTGGTCTCAAGAACGCTGGTTCCACGTACCAGCGCTTGATGCAAAAGACATTTCTTTCCCAGGTGGGGCGTAATCTCGAAGCTTATGTAGACGACCTGGTTGTAAAAAGCTTGAGATGTTCGTCTCATTTAGATGACCTTGTTGAAACCTTCTGTAATTTGAATCGATTTGGAATAAAGTTAAACCCAGAGAAATGTTCTTTAGGGGTTTCGTCTGGAAAACTTCTAGGTTTTCTTGTTTGTTCCAGAGGGATCGACGTTAATCCCGAAAAGATCAAGGCTATCGAACAAATGAGGTCTCCCTCGACCACCAAAGATGTTCAACGCCTAGCAGGTCGCATGGCGGCATTGAGCCAGTTCATATCACAACTAGGCGAGAAGGGACTACCTTTCTTCAAAGCTCTACGCAAACACCATAATTTTACTTGGTCCGATGAGGCCAAGAAAGCATTTCAAGAGGTCAAAGCATATTTATCCAGTCCGCCTGTCTTGGTTTCTCCCAATAAGTAGGAAGCATTACTCCTTTACTTGGCGGCCACACCTCACGCGGTCAGCACTGTCTTGATCACAGATAGAGAAGGTGTGCACAAACCCGTCTACTACGTAAGCAAAGTACTTCATGGTCCTAAGGAGCGGTACCCTGAGGTCCAGAAGATACTTTATGCACTACTGATGGCTTCCCCTAAGCTACGACATTACTTCCAAGCACATAAGATCACAGTGCCCCCGTCTTTCCCTTTGGGGGATATTGTCCGGAATCCAGAGAAATCTGGTTGGATCACAAAGTGGGCTGTGGAACTCAGAGCGTACGATATCCATTTCAGACCTCGCACCGCGGTCAAGTCTCAGGTCCTGGCCGACTTCATGGTCGAATGGACTAATCCTGAACCACCCATGCAGGCGTCCGAAGATTTGGAATGCCCCGATTTCTGGACAATGTATTTTGATGGCTCTCGCAGTTTTCAGCACTCGGGGGCTAGTGTGGTCTTAGTCACGCCTCAGTGCGACCAACTGAACTATGTCATTCGACTACACTTTGCTGTGACCAACAACGCAACAAAGTATGAAGGTCTTATTGCAGGGCTCCGGGCAGCAAAATTCCTCGGACTCCGCCAATTAGTAGTGAGGGGAGACTCACAGTTGGTCGTAAACCAGGTAAACAAGGAGTACAGCACCTCTGATGGACAATGGCTCATTACCTGGGGGAAGTGAGGAGATTGGAAAAACACTTCAGTCATTTCGATGTCCAATACATCCCGCGAAAGGACAACATTCTCGCAGACCAATTATCCAAAATTGGGTGCTCATGCACATCCACCCCGGCAGGATTGTTCGTCGAACACTTGGAACATCCCTCGATCATGACTACGGCCGAGGATGATCCGGTAACAGTCTGCGTTACCAACCTCGGACATGAACAAGATTGGACCCATCCATTGAGGGTCTATGTCGAACACGGGACCTTGCCCGAGGACGAAGCCGAGAGCGATCAGTTAGTTCGAAAAGCGTGTCTATACAAACTTATAGAAGGAGTTTTGTATAGAAAAGGTACTCAAGGAGTATTCATGTGCTGTGTGTCCCAAGAGGAAGGAAGGTAAATCCCTCTTCAGAGAAATTCATGAAGTTGTATGCGGTGCACACGCGTCATTCCGAACACTGGTCGGGAAGGTTTTTCGACAAGGATTTTACTAGCCTTCGACACTAGATGATGCCAAAAATATGGTCAAGACATGTCCTTAGTGTCAGTTACATGCGAGACAGGTCCATCAGCCCGCCTACGCTCTACAAACTATCCCTCTATCATGGCCCTTCGCGGTTTGGGGGATGGATATTGTTGGTCCTATGCCACAAGCGATCAATGGATACATGTTCTTGTTTGTTGCCACTGACATGTTTACAAAGTGGATTGAGGCTGAACCAGCACGCAATATCACTGCTGTAGCCGCACAAAAGTTCTTTCATGAGAACATTGTAACTCGATTCGGTGTTCCAAATCGTCTCATCACTGATAATGGTTCCCAATTCGCTAGCGGTCTCTTTCTGAACTATTGCAACAATATCGGAACCAAGGTGTGCTTTGCTTCTGTAGCTCATTCGCAGAGCAATGGTTCCGTTCAACATGCCAACGGGCAAATATTGCAGGGCATCAAAAAGCGTGTTTTTGATCACCTTAAGACACGCTCGGGGGCTTGGGTAGACGAGCTCTATACCATTTTGTGGGCATTACGTACTACTTCTAGTCGAGCCACCGGTGAGACACCTTTCCATCTGGTATACGGAGCTGAGGCTGTGTTACCCATGGAAATTAGTATTGGTTTTATCTGAATAGATCAATTCGAGCAAGTTGATCAGGACGGACAACGGTTACAAGATATAATCCTCCTAGAAGAAAAACGTGATTGAGCTCTAGTCAAGTCCGCGGTGTATTTGCAAGCTTTGCGCAAATACCATGACAAAAGGGTGCAGCCACGTAGCCTTCACGTGGGCAATCTGGTTTTACGTAAAATACAAAACCAATCTAATTGCAATAAATTTTCCCCTCGATGGGAAGATCCCTACACTGTTGTCTCGGTGCCGCGACCAGGATCAGCTCGGTTAGCGATGGAGGATGGTCGGATCTTATCCAATACATGGAACATCGATCAACTACGCAAGTTCTACGTGTATGTTTACCCAGCCTTTTTCCTTTTCAATTAGCATGATTTAACAAAATCAGTACTTTAAGTTGTTTCATGTGGTAATTATTCCTTTTGCCCATATGTTACTGGTCTGGCTCGGGGGCTGGTCGCCGATAATTATGTCACTATAATACCTTGATTGGATTCGCTGGCCGATCTCGTGATATCTTCCAGACAAGGCACCCCGCAATAAGCCGTTTCTCAACGCACACGGGGCTTGCTGGCATGTCCTTGGTCATCAGACTGGCTGCCGGTTTGCAATAAGGTCGGGTGTTGTATCGAACATAATTATCGGTTTGGTCACATATTCCTGGTCGTCGTTACACCCATATTTTTCTTATGCTTATAATACTAAGTCTTAAGTATACATAATCTCAGGAGGGGGCTGGGGGAATATGGTCGCAACATGAAACAAAAAGAAGTGCTTTTCTTTCAAAAATCAAGGCATGCATATGCATTGTATAGTTATATCTGTACAGGTACAAGATTTACCATAGGCCAAGCTCTTTGAAGAGGTCTTCTACCAGAGGTTTTACTTCCTCCATTATGACCTCAAGCTGGTCTTCACTCTCGACCTCTGCTTCTCCCACCACTGGATTTAGATCAAGACCTGGGCCATGGTGAAGACGAAGCCGGCAGAGGATGGCGGAGGCTTCTGATTGCACTCTTGTCTTGATCGCCTCTGTTTGCCACCTTGTATCTTCAGGAAGATACTCGAGGAGTGAGTCAGCTTGGGTCGCGACCAATGTGGTCTAGTCGCTTAGGCTAAGGTTGTCCTTTTCGGTTTCAACCACATCAGCTCTTAGCAAACCGGCCACCATCTTCAGTTTTTCGAAGATGTCTTGTTGAACACTGCTGCAGGCTGAGAGTGACACATTCAAGTCCTTGTTCTCCCTACAGACACAATCAACTGTTGAGTTCTACAACTCGATGGTCGCCTGGAGATCCTTCTTCTCTTGGTAGAGCTGGCTTATTTGGTCCTCTCGTGCTGGAATGAGAAACCATCACAAACAGTTCACATAACAAATTGGTTATCCTGGTCGGAAGTGCACTTACAGGAGAGCTACGACCACAGCTGTTGGAGTTCAGTCTCCAGGAAAGAGATCTTGGTGACTGCCCTGAACTCCTGGCTTTCTCGATCAGCTAGGCTCTTGATCAGAAAGGCATTTTCTTTGTGAAAAAATAGACAATTGTTAAAATAGGACTAAGATTCAGGCAGATGAGGAAACATCTTCCTTACCGCTGCAGGCGATTCATTTATTGTTGGCCGACCTCGATACGCTTCCAACAGCCATTGACCTGGTCGCCACACGAGTCAGTTCCTATGACATGGAAGGGGGTCAGTTTCAATGCTTGAATATTCCTATGCAAATGCGAACTCAAAGATCACATGAGGCGTTCTGCATACCTCAACATACTCGCTAACCGAGCCACTTTCCGATTCAGCCAATGGCTGAATCTCTGGACTCGCCTTATCCCTAGCTGGAGCAGCAGAAGGTTTTCCTACTGAGCCTCCTCCAGGGCTGGGGTCTCAAATGCCAATCTCTGCGATTGGACTTCTATAGCCATCCCATCTACAATGGCATGAAGAACTTCCTCGGCCCTGGGGATGGGACTTTGCTCGCCCGTGACCTCTGTAGCAGGAGAAGCTTCAAAGCTTGTAGAGGTCACTAGGGCGCTTGGTGTTGTATCTCTGCGAGTAGGCAAACAGGAGAATCATCGGTTAGAATGTCTTCAGTCAATCACTTCGATATGACCCTGTCCAAACAGGAGAGATTCTTACCTTACTCAAAATCCTGTCCATTTCTGGGATTTCGAGGATGATTCCTGGGGAAAAGAGGACAGTCATCATCTGTCCTGGTCTTCCTTTTCCTGAATAGGACCTTGTCCTTTTCTCCCTATGTGCATGCGAATCTATAAGAACACACTTGAGGAATGATGGAAAACAAGGCTGTAATGATCCTTACCAGGGTGATGACTTCTTCTATCGGTAAAGATGAAGTCATTTGTCCTGAAGCCTCCTGGACCACAGGCACTGGAACTTCATCCTCGACCATGAGGTTGGTTGTGGTCGCGGGATCCTGTTCAGTCATTCCCACTCCTGTCTACAGGAGTGGAGTACTCACTGCCCCAGGACTGGTAGGAGTCTTTTCGTGGTGGATAAGGTGAATGTCATCCTCCTCTTCTTGTATGAGCATAACTCAATAAATGTGCATAGATGAATGGAAAGATTCAGGATTGTGAGAAATTTTACCACAATCGCCCCCTCTGTCAGAAGGGGAGGTGTTGTAAGTCCTGAGGCTTCACAAGCTTCAGGCACCAGGGTTTCACCCGCGACCATAGGATTATCAGTGGTCACGGGGCCCATTATAGTCATCTCTGTCCCTACGGTCAGAGACAGTACCTCGCCGGTTGGAGGAGCGATCGCCTTCCTCTTGCGGCGAACTAGAGGAATGTCATCCTCCTCGTCCTTGCTCCCTTCACCCTATCTTTTTGGCGGTCTTACCCAGTCTTTTTTGCGGTCTTACCCAATTTTCTTCTGCAAAGAAGCCTCTCCCAGATTCTTCTTAGGTTTCTTGGGAGCAGATTCCTTCGCTACGCACTTCGAAGAGGTCCTCCTCACCATCTTCGCAGCTGGTCTCCCCGAGGGACCAACGTCCTCGCTTGGACGCATCGCCTCAGCAAACTTGCCCAGAAGGTGTATCATTCAAATGCACTTCGTAATGCAGGACAAATGGATGATTTACAACAGAGCTTATTAGGAAAGGTCATACCTTTCGACGCTCTTGCCTAATATCATCGCCGGCGTTGATCAAGCTCTGGGGGCGAAGCGATCCCTTGGCTCCCTCCGCAGTGGCGTTGTACACCTTGAGGAGGTAGTTTGTCTGTTTTTCAATTTTGGACAAAGGTAGGGCTGTGTCGCAAACAAGCATGTTAACAAATACAACATTTTTAGTTAGTAAAAATGTGTGTTTTGTTAGAGGACATACCATTATTATAGTCCAGGGTACTGTCTGTCATGGACTGGATTTCCCCAGCTGGATGAGCCCTTTCACGTAGGGGGCTTATCTGGTTCTTCACAAAGTGGCGTATGATGTCATGCGCAGTCAGGCCTTGCTGGACTAAGTGAAGGATGGCTTGGGCTTGTTTCTTCAGCTCTGCGCTCAGAGCAGGAAGGGAGTCCAACTCGCTGGCCTTCTCCGATCGGGGGTTCGTGAACCATAGTCCGCTCTCCGATGGAGGGGTGCATTAGAACCATTTCTGGTACGACCCGTGTACTGAATCCCGGAGGGGCAGGAAGGGGTATGTTGGGCCAAATCCTGTACCTCCGGGTAGTCTTCGAAGGGAGCTCCCAAGGGCCCTCGGTCCTTCGTGCGGAGAAGGTTCCTGGCGGGACCTGGGCGTCTGGGCCCGGGGTCCAGCGGGGTCTTCGGAGTGCCTCGATCCGTCGTGCAGAGAGGGTTCTTGGTGGGTCCTGGGCGTCCAGGCCTCGGGTCCCGCGGGGTCTTCAGAGTGCCTCGGTCCTTTGTGCGGAGATGGTCCCTGCTGAGTCCCAGAGAGTCACCGGGACCCCGGTGAGACCCGGAGCATCACCGGGTCCCTGGGCCCCGGGTCCCAGGTAATCACCGGGTCCCGGAGTGTCACCGAACCCCCGGTGAGACCCGGAGCATCACCGGGTCCCGGAGAGTCCCGGAGTGTCACCGGGCCCCCGGTGAGACCCGGAGCATCACCGGGTCTCGTAGGGTCCCGGAGAGTCCTTGGGCCCTGGGTCCCAGGGAGTCACCGGGTCCCGGAGAGTCACCTAGCCCCCGGTGAGACCCGGAGCATCACCGGGTCCCGGAGAGTCCCGGAGCATCACCGGGTCCCGTAGGGTCCTAGAGAATTCCTGGGCCCCGGGTCCCAGGGAGTCACCGTGTCCCGGAGAGTCACCGAGCCCCCGGTGAGACACGGAGCATCACCGGGTCCCGGAGAGTCCCGGAGGGTCACCGGGCCCCCAGTGAGACCCGGAGCATCCCCGGGTCCCTAGGGTCCCATGGAGTCCCTGGGCCCCGGGTCCCTGGGAGTCACCGGATCCCAGAGAGTCCCGGAGGGTCACCGGGCCCCCGGTGAGACCCGGAGCATCACCGGGTCCCGGAGGGTCACCGAGCCCCCGGTGAGACCCGGAGCATCACCGGGTCCCGGAGAGTCCCGGAGGGTTACCCGGCCCCCGGTGAGACCCGGAGGGTCACTGGCCCCCGGTGAGTCCCGGAGAACCACCGAGCCCCGGTGAGACCCAGAGGGTCACCGGCCCCCAGTGAGTCCTGGAGAACCACTGGGCCCCGGTGAGACCCGGGGAGCCACCGGGCCCCCAGTGAGATCCGGAGGGTCACCGGGCGCCCGGTGAGGTCCGGAGGGTCACCAGATCCCCGGTGAGTCCCGAAGAGTCTCCGGGCTCCCGGTGGCATCCGGAGCCCTGGAAGGGCGGCTGCTGACCGTGAAGCCTCTGGGAAGCCAGCGAGGCCACGTGTCAAGCATCCGAGCCGTCCTCCTGGCCAAAGGACGTCCGCGCCCTTCGATCCAACGGTCGCAGCTGTGGGACCCTCATTTGAGGATTCCAGTGGCAATCGCCCAGGTGGATTGCACTCAGAAAAGGCACATTACAGCACACAACAACAAGATGCATTATATAAAAATGCGAGTAATTAAAAACAAGTGCTGATCACAAGGACCAACATTACAATAACTTAGCGCCGAAATGACGCATTTAATTGTTAATACAAATTAAGGAGTTTTCGACACGAGGGTCGGCACAAAATAAAACAGCAACGATAAACAAAAGGACTCCTTTAGTCTTCTTTCTCTGCAGCGGCGGCATTGCATGGGCCTTCTCCACATCGAACTCCACCTTGGTGCAGAACCCTTTAACCAGATGGGTCCTCAGTTTCTTCTTCTTGTTCCACATTGGGTTCAAGACCATAAGATTCAGGGTCGGCGAATCCTTCCTCTAAATTTGTTTGTAAAAGCAAGGGTGAGCACATTGTCCACATGGTGCTCAACAAGTCCCAAGTAACAATGCATAAATATATAGATGATGGGGAATTTCTCAAAGAACAACTCTTTGGCTCTGTGTATAAATATATAATAGATTTTCACATGTAGCCTTAAAGAAAGGTCTTTATTCTCGAAAGCGGGGCTTTTGAAATCCTAAGCTAGATTTTCAGAAATGTTGTGTGTGGCGGTCTTTCATGAGTCACCACTTTACTCAGATTTTGTGAAAAACTTCCAAAAGCTACTTGTGCTGCATCGACGTGAATAGAATTCACAGCGCGCAGACTCCATGACCTGGGAGCTCAGAGTATCCGATACTTTTTAAACTTTGCAAAGGTGTACCACCTTAATCCACCAATCATTCGGCTTTCAAGTCGGATCAGCTTCATGCGACTTTTACGCATGTGACAAGGCCAAGATGACACAACAATTTACAGTCCTAGTATTAACCATTTCCTTGCCCGGTAAATAGACAGTTAAGTCTCAAGTACCGTTGTGGGTCCTCCCCACTGCCTTACTTCCTAGCCTGGGCCTATGTTCTCGCAAGACACATAGCCTCTCTTGATTACAGTCGCGCACGACTTAATCTGGCTTAGGGCGTCTTCCTTCTTTCCACCTTTTCCTCTCATGATTTTTCTGAACTCACATCACTCATGGCCTTCTGCGGCCCACCAGTTCTCGCAAGAATCTGGACCGACAACCATTGCAGGGAAAAGCTAACACTAAAGAAAGCTACTAAGTTGCGCCCGTCCCATAAACAGGCAGGTGGTTGGTACGTTTTTCATGCCGCATAGAAGCACAACACAAGGTTCTAGTCCTTATGAATCTTTAGTGAGGAGTCTTTCACATTCCCAGTGCGCACACAGCACCATCCAATCAAACCATCCTCACTATCGATTCCAATCACATTTTCTTTCACAAAAAGGAGTTTAGAACATGCTTTTCTCATATGTGACCATTCAACATTTATCATATAATCTTTAAGCATAGCATAGCCTAAGCATGATATTCTAGGGTAACAAGGGTGCAGGGATATTCAATGTCAAAAGGGGCTTTACAATCATTTAGGTCATATCTAGTCATTTTATTGAAACATAATTCTTATTTGAATCTAAGGCATGCATATATTTGAAAACGGTTAACATACTTCATTCCAAAATAATAGGTGAGACATGATCAAGGGTTTGAGACTTGCCTTGCAGTGACGGGTCTAGCTGCTCAAATGAATCTTCAGGGATCTCCTCTGCTCCTTCAACGTCTGGTTCCACGACGGGTACAAACAACACATACACACTATATAAGCACACAAGCACTAGAAAATAATGCGTAAATACATCATGCATGCAGGGGAATTGGTTTAGACAAGGTCACTTGACATTGGTTGAAGAGATGGGTTCAAAGGGCTTGAATGTCGAAGGGCTGACATTCAGCTCATGGCTTAACATTGCCCTAAATCGGTTCTAAGTTTGTTTTCTGGAGATGTGATAGTAGGGAAAGTTGTAGAACATGGCTCAAAAGGCTTAGTGGACAAAGTGGCATTTCAATTGCTCAAAAGAAACAAGTCTAAATCATCCAATGCCACAGGTGGACATGCACTGACATAGTGTTTGACATGGCCAGAAACTAGGGCATTGCATAACTTTTGACTCAGAGCTCCAATTGATGCACAACTTTGTCTAGGGTTTGGGCATTGATATCAGCTACAAAACTCTCAACAGGCTCAAGGGCTGAGGATCTCCCCCTTCTCGCGCGGGAGAAGGGGGATCGGGATGGGCCCGGAGCAGCGGCTCCCGATCAAGCCGGTGACCCGACGTAAGTCTGTTACCTGGTTCATTGCATTTACAAATTTTATAAAATTTGACTAACTCTTACCTTTCATAGTCTGGCCGTACCCGGCGGCGCGGGAGAAGGCAGAGAACCTCCTGGGGAGGTACTTCGCCGACGAGCACGAGCGCATCGTGCGCGTCGTGGGGGAGGGCCCTCCCCGGAACTTCATAGCCGAGGCCTTCGGGCTAAAGCTACCGGAGAGGAAGCCCCTCCCCACCCCCGGGTCGCACAAACGGGGGAAGGACGCTGCCGGGGGCTCTGAGCCTAAAAAGGCCAGGGTCCAAAAAGCCCTCGGCTCTTTGACGACACCGGCTTCGACACCGGCGAAGGCCCGGGACGAGACCCCCGGGACCGAGCGCGCCCGGGCGCCGGCCCGGAAAGAAGTAACACCCCCTCCCCCGAAGAGCCCCGTTGAGCCTCGGGGGAAGGAACCGGCCGCGCGCGGGGCGGCGTCCGATTCGGCGGACTACGCCCCCTCGCCGCCTTCGATAGCGGCCCTCCCTGCACCCCCGGCACCTTTGGAGCCGGAGAAGCTGGAGGTGAGATTCGCGGAGGTCACGCCTCCGCGGGTGGAGTGGCCGGTGGACGAGGGGGGGAGCCCCTCAGTCTATGAGGTCCCTCCGGAAGTGGGGGCCCCGGGGGCCCTCCCGCCCTGGAAGGGGAAGGGCCTAATGGTTCCTCCCGGGCAGGGACCCCTTCTGAGAGCTCCTCGACCACTTCCACGGAGGCCACCTCCTCGGCGACGAAGACGCCGACCACACTACCGGACGCCCAAGTCCGGGGACCCCACACCGGCCGCGACCGGACCGGAGTCGGGCGGGAGACCCCCCTGCTTTTCGCGGGGGAGGTCGTCCGCTACACGGAGGGCCTGCAGACCCGGAAGGTGCAGGCCTTCGTTGCCGAGGGGACGCTCCATGAGCGTTTTGGGGAGCTTTAATCTCTCGAAGTCCAGGTACTTACCCGAGTCGATGATGCTTTCTTTTGGGCACCTACATTTGAATTTTTTCTAACTCTAGAGTTTGTAGGCGGCGGCCATTACCTGGGGCCTTGAGCAGCGGATCGGCCGGGTTCTTAAGGGCGCAGAGGACAGGGCCGCGACCTACCTGGGGCAGCGCGTTGAAGCCCTCCAGGAGCTGGCCCGGGTCCGGGCCCAGGTCCACGTCTCCGAGGCCGTCAATGGCCGCCTTCGGGAGGAGGCCAAGGTGAAGGAGGAGGCCTTCCGGCAGCTCGAGGGCTCAAGCGTCCGGGCGGTGACGGACACGGGTCGCTCCGTCCGCTCGGCCCTCGAGAGCCTTGGCGTGAGCCTAGGCTCCGGGAGCAACTCGGAGGTGCCCCCGGCTACCCTCACGGAGGTTGTGCATTTTCTCAACGCACAGGTCTCCGTCATCCCGGAGGTTGCCGATGCCCGGGCACGGGGCCGGGCGATCCCCGTCGTTGCGGCCGCGGCGGGGCTTGTTGAGCACCGGGGGGTCGGGGCCCGGGCGATCGGGGGCCGCATCCCCCGGAGCTTCCCCGAGTTCTTCGAGCCCTCGCGCCGGGAGGTGGAGCAACTTACCGGGGGCTTCTACGACCGGATTTTCCTGGTGAGGTTCCCGGCACCGGCGCCTCCGACAAAGGACGCCCCAACCCCCACCCCAGCGGAAGCCCCCCGGGGGGAGGACACCATTTACAAAGTATGAGCCTACCCCCAGGTCTTAGATAGGACCCTTCTTTTGCTTTCTTAGGATTTTATTCCCGGTAGCTTCTTAGAAGAAGCCCCGGACACTTGTAAAAAGACATTTTGAAATGCAATGGAATTAGAAATTTTTCTAAGTCTCGAATTAAATGCAATGTTACCAGGGTTACCGGGAGGTTACTCCCAGGCGAAGGTCCGGAAGAGGTTCCCCGGGGGCGAGGCCTTCGAGCCCCGGCAGGGGCCCCCCGCGGGAAGCCCAAGCCGCTTTGATCTTGCTAAGCCTCATCTCCGGGAAGCGCAGCGGGGACGCCGTCCGGGAGCCCATCCGGTTAAGGTGGAATCCGGAGTGGCACTTGGACAATTTTGACAATCATCGCGCCGAATTGTCCCCTCCACGTCCGGGGTCTCTGATGATCCCCCTCTTCGGATACTTCCGCCGGCTGGCGACGAGTATTGGCCCGAGGATGTGCTACGGGAAGCTCAGCGCCTTGTACGCGCATTGTACCGGGACCTGGCCCGGGAGCTAGCGGAGGGCCTCCGGGACTATTAGGCGTAGGAGCCTTAGGATGTAGAGAATCCCTGGGTTAGAGCCCGGGTTGTACCGTTTCCGGTGCCCACCGGAGGGGGAAGATGTCCTCTGGGTTGAATGATCAATAAAGCTATGTTGTTGCTTTGAGAGTCTTCTTTTCATATTTTTCTTGGATGGTCTGGACGACTCCTTTTGATAAGAATGAGCTAAGTTTGCTTGTGGACGGTGCGGTCGACACCCGGGGGTTCCTTATCCCCCCCCCCCACAGCGGGCCGGAGGGTAGCTCCGCGCGCTGTGGGGGTAACAAAGCCCCCAGGGTGAAGATGACCTGTAGCATAAGAATTTTTCCAAGTTAGAAAATTCTAAAACGAGGTTTTCAGGGGAAAAACCTTCTGGGAGGCAATCATCCGGTCGCCGTGAGAACGGGGAGCCAGGAATAAGGCCTCTGGGGAAGAAACATCCGAGAAAACCCGACGAGATTTCCGGAGGTGAGCTTTCCGGGAGACAATCGTCCGGTCGCCGTGAAAACAGGGAGCCGGGAATAGGGTCTCTGGGGAAGAAAAATCCAAGAAATCTGATATTTTTCCGGCAGACAATCATCCGGTCGCCGTGAGAACGGGGAGCCGGGAATAAGATCTCCTGGAAAGAAATGTCCGAGAAATCCGATATTTTTCCGGGAGACAATCATCTGGTCGCCGTGAGAACGGGGAGCCGGGAATAGAGTCTCTGGGGAAAAAATATCCAAGAAAGCCTGAGACGTCCCATTGGGGAGACAGTCTATTCCCGGAGGAGGATGTGCCCGATGACGGGTCTGAGTGTTTGGGTAGGGGACTAGTCTCCCAAAGTGACTCGTTACCACGGTCGCTGGGGACCGGGTTGCCGCTTACACCCTCAGTCCACGAGGGCTGGTCGTAAGTCGCCCTACAGGAGGGACTTACTGGGTCTGGGCCCACTTCCTCACGGGGAGGGATCCTCGCGGGGAGGGCATCGCCGTTAGGAGCGGTAATGAGAAGCTAGAACCTGCAATGAGACAGTTGAAGAGAAGAATCCAGTTGTATTGATAACGAAATGAAATACAACGGCTCCCCCCGTGTAACATCCTGAGTTTTGGGGTGAAAAGTTTCTTTCTTAAAAGTCATGCATGCATATGTCTCTTCTAGATCAACCAAATCAGCCTCAGCTTTATTCTGTTCTAGCCCTAAATCTCCAAATCCATCCTGTGACCCCAAGTCAAGATCTGACTTGCCAGATTTGATCTATCAGTTATCCTAAACCTAAAAGCCTTCAGAACCTAGATTCAATTCTATCCCTAACTTCCAGAATTTTCAACTCTTTTCTGTTTTCGAAAACAGAATATCTGTTATTACCTTTTACCCTAAGTTTCAGAAATTCAGATTTAATCAAAATCTTAGCCAAGTTCAGACCAGATTATTCCTGGATTATGATCAAGGGTATGCCAATACCTTAATCCAAAAAGTTGGCAGCCAGATTTCACCATCTGAACCTTTTTCGCAAATCAGTCCAAGAGTATCGCAGATCAGTCCTTTTTCCAGATTTTCTAAAAGCCAGAAAAGGCAAAATGTTGCAAATCATCTCCAAATTCAAATCTGATTCAGGGAACACCTCCCAAATACTTTTCAATACAAATTCTTCTTTTATGAGTATCTCAAAATCAGACCCTAAATCCCAGAATTCGAGATCAATAAGATTCAGACTTATTTTACCCTAATCTACTCTGTTTTCAGTTCATACCAAAAATCATCCGAACATCTCAAATTTTATCTTCAATCTGTGCCAAATCATCTGTTGAATCAAGTTTGCCAAATCAGCAGAATCAAAATCAGATCAAACCTTCCAAATCTCCAGAATTACAGATCAGTCCAAATCAAGAATTGGAAATTGCAAATGAGTCCAGATTCGACCAGGACAGCAGTTGCTGTGCACGACCAGAGATCGCCGTGCATTTGCGCCGCGCTTGCTCGCCGCCGGCCACGCCTCGCCTGCGCCTGAGCTCATGCTCACTTGAGTTTGCATGTGCACACGCGTCTGTGTACTAGCCATTGTCGTGGTAGCGCCGTTGAACAGCCTTGCTCCCGTGCGCGAACGTCGTCAGCAACTCCTCGCCACGTTGCTTGCTTTGCCAGCCGTTGTCGCCACTGTTTTGCACCGCCCGACACCATTGCGTCCCGATGAAGCAACAGTAGCATCAACCGTTCCATCGCCTGTGCGCCATCGCTTCACCATCACTGTTGCCGCGCCTGCGCCCGGCCAGTCAAGTCCCTGGCGCCAATTTCCTTGCTGCTACCTCCTTGCAAGCTCCGCCTCTGGCCTATAAAAGCAACCCCATACCTTGTAACAGCTTCCCTTCATCAGGACTTAGCCAATTTTGCAAACTCTCTCGCTGTCGTCGTCTTCTCCGGCGAGTCCAGCAAGAAGCTTCACGGTGGCAGCCTCGACCGTAGCATCTCCTGCCAAATTGAAGCTAGCAGTGAGTACCTCTCATCCTCCTGATTGTACTGTTGCATTGAATTGCTCTCCGGTGGACCCTAACGCCGGTGATCGCCGGAATTGCTAAATGCCCTGTTCCGGCAATGCAGCCCGATTTACCTCGAATTAGCTTTCGATCCTGTGGAAGAAGTTGATCAGTGCGCCATTTCCAGCAAGCCTATGCATCAAGATCTCCAGATTGAGCTTCAATCGAAGCTTTCCCCAATTTTGAACTTCTCCAGAAACCGGCGATCGTCGCCAGGCTTCTCCGGCCATCCTCCGGCCAAATTGATCGTGTAGGTAGCTTCCTCTTACCTCTCTTTCACTCTCCAAGCTTGGAATTGAGTTCATTCGGCCTAAATCGAAAACCCCCAAATGGCAGTGTTTCTTCTCCGGCGTCGATCACCGGAAAACCTATTCCTGGCCGTTTCAGCTTCATCTACCTTGCCATTCAGGTGTGCCTCAACCTCATGAACATAATTGTCTTCTAGCCCGATCTCTGAAACTGTCCAGATTTCAAGTTATAGCCAAGCCAAAAACCTTGTCCAGTGGCTTCACTGTGCCGTGTCGCCACCACTTTTCTTCACCGATTTTCATCATCTTCCAGCCATTTTCAGCCTTGGATCCTGTTGAATGATTTGTTCCTGTTATCAATGCCTACCTCCCAGACAAAGTGGTGCATCATTTGGAGCTCTAGATCAAAAGATATGGCAAGCCCTAGTTTCTGGCCATGTCAAGATCAATGCCAGGCTATGTCAGTCAGTGGCATTAGTCCTTTTCACTTCCTTCCAGACGTGCATTTTGAGCATAACTTTGTCCCTTAGATTCCTGAGGTTGTGATCAGCAATTTCTTCTTCTATCACAACTTGATTTGAGCCCTTGAACTACAGTTCATGCTAAAACCCTAGATTTTAGCATTGTCAGCCCTATGCCAGAGCATGTCAGCCAGTGGCATTAGCTCTTTTCACCTCTTTTCAGTTGTGCAAACTGGAAATAACCTTGTCCCTTAGACTTGTGGAGTTGTGCTCTACATTTTATTCTACTGCCACAAGTTGAGATAACCCCTCTATCATCCATCGACCCTATGTCGATGCCTTGAACCGAATGTCGACCTAAAGACGTTCGCTGTTTTTGAGCGAACCAGTCGCAACCTTGATACCATTCTGATATTTTGAGACATTTGGAACCTTGTAAACCTTCAGCAACTAACCTAATCCTAATCAATTTCTAACCCAATCATTTCAGAATCATCAAGACTTCATCTTTGCATTATTGCATATAGTATAATAATGTATTGAAAAGATTGTGATTATTGGTTGTTTGTTTGATTGGAGAGCAGATCAAGAGCCCCAGTTCGAGGACTTCACTGTTGACCCGACATCAACTGCTGTATTTTACGACGCGGAAGGCAAGTCATATTCTTGGTCATCTCGAACCTATATTTTAAGAGTTGCTATAACATAACCTTGAATATAGATAATATTGCATAAGAAAGATTGGAAATGGTTGATTTATGAATTGGCAGTACTGGACTGGTTATCTGTGAAATGTGAAATAAACAAGTTTTGAGCCATGAACTATTATATATATTTATATACTTATATTCATGAAATAAAACCCCTAGCCGTGACCAGGAAATGGTATGGAATGGTGGTAGCACTGGAGGTGCTAGACTGCAAAGGATGTGCAGGCACTGAAGGTGCAGGGTTGTGGTATGAGCTGGTCACTGGCATATAAGGACTAGAACCTTGTGTTGTGCGTCTAGTGGCATGAACAAACGTACTAACCGCAAGCCTGGTATGGGACAGGCCTGAACAAGTACTTATGTGAATCGTACATGAAACCCCTGCATGAGATGGAAAGTAATACACTAAACTCACGGGGTTCAGCTCCTCCACGTATCACTGAATGTGATTTGATCAAGCACGTTGACCCAGTAATGGGAAGAGGCTTATGGGTGGGGGTATAGCCCGCCACAACTGCGGTTTGTGTGAAGAAAACTGCAGGGTCAGGGGTGAACTGTAAGTGAAACATAACAAAAGTTCCTGTTATCTCCACCTTGCCGCTCACAGTATGAAGTGAGTCAGGGGTCCAATCATTCTGATAGGATGGGCTTGAAAGTGGAATATCTTGCGGGTAAATTGGTACCTCTCTGCAGAGTTAAAAATGTTTTCGAATACTTCGTGCTCCCGAGTTTTAGGAGTCTGCTGCGGTGGATTAAATCCACGGGGTGTGACACAAGTATTATTTTCTAAATAAAATATGTTAAATCAAGATTACCCAAATGACATGTGTTGTCATGATAAGGAGTGCTGCCGTGGGCGGTCATGTGTTGACGTGTCGCGGTAGTGCTATAATTTAGTGAACATGAATGACGATGTTATATTATAGAAAGGTGCTGCCATGAGTTGAGCCAGGAAAGAAAAAGATTATTTTACAAACATCCATAATTCTTGACTAGTCTAGGTTCATATCATCTCTACTATATGTATCTACTCTTACCTATGACTTGCTGAGTACGTAAGTGCTCACTCTTGCAACCCACAATTCAGTAGATGGAGCATTCTACAACCAAGACGAAGGCATGGAGGACTTCATGGATCCAGACGGAGCAGCGTCAGTCTCGTCATTTCCCTGATGTGTGTTGTTCTGCCGTCCACTTCTCTTTGTGGGTGGGTCACCTACCTTCTGCTATGTAGATGTTATTTTGCTAAACCATGTATGCCGTGAAGGCATTGTAATCTTCTTATGTAATATTAAGGCCAGCAGGCCACACTGCTTAAATATTTTGTAAGTGACTCTGTTGCAATATGATATACTCCTGTGCTTGACTTATCCTGGGAAGTCAAGGGTATGTGTATGCTATGCATATAAGGGACTAGCTGCAGCGAGCTAGGTCTCTACAGGAGTAGTCGTTGTCCCAGTTTCGGGGCGCGACACCCCGCGACGACGCGAAAGGGGAGGGAAAGGTAAATACAATGTCCCTCCTCCCCCTCCGGCGTGATCGCTCCGAGGGAGGGGACAGGCCTGTGTAGGCTAGACATAGAACTTGCGAAGTAAACGCAACTTCCACGTGTGCTTCAGCTCCTGCTCTTGGAGGTTAGAGAGCTTGTAAGCCCCCGAGCCCAGGATCACGGAGATCCTGTAGGGGCCCTCCCACTTGGGGGAGAGCTTACCCTGGGCTCGGGGGTCCATGATGCGCTTGAGGACAAGGTCCCCAAGGCGAAAAGCTCTCCAACGCACGCGCTGGTTGTATGCGCACGCCATCTCGCGCTCGTAGATGGCATGGCGGAGGAGCGCTCGGTCGCGTTCCTCCTCCACGAGGTCGATCTCCAGTCGCTGGTTGGCCTCATTGGCCTGGTATGATGCGGTCGTAGCTCCGTCTAGGAGCTCGACTCGCAGCGACCGGAAGCCAATCTCCGAGGGGAGGACTGGCTTCACCCCGTAGACCAGGGAGAAGGGAGTACGTCCCGTCGCCAGGCTTGGGATCGTGCGCATGGAGCAGAGGATGCTAGGGAGCTCCTCTGCCCATGCACCCCGCTTAGAAGCGGCCTGCTCGAGTCACCGGCGTAACCCCTGTAGGATTACGCCGTTGACCCTCTCGACATCCCCATTGCTCCGGGGATGGGCCACTGAGGTGAAGTGGATAACGAGCCCCAGGCCTTCGCAGAATTCCCGGAAATAAGCCGAGTCGAATTGGGTCCCGTTGTCAACGGTGATTTCCCAGGGGACACCAAAACGACAGACGACGTTTTTCCAGAAAAACCGCTAAACGGCCCGGGACGTGATGCTGGCCAAGGGTTCCGCCTCTACCCACTTTGTAAAGTAGTCGACCGTGACCACCGCATACTTGTATCCTCCGGGCGCTGGGGGGAAGGGCCCTAAGAGGTCCATCCCCCAGCGCACGAAGGGCCAAGTGATGGGGATAGTCCGCAGCGCTACGGGGGGAGGTTCGAACCCTTGGCCATCTTCTGGCAGGCCTCGCACGCGGAGACAAGGTCCCGCGAGTCGCGCATGACCATGGGCCAGTAGAAGCCCTGTCGGAGAGCCTTGGTGGTGATGGCACGCGGGGCTAGGTGAGAGCCACAGCTCCCCGTGTGGATGTCTTTGAGAAGTTGGAGTCCCTCCGACCGAGGGAGGCAGCGAAGGAGGGCGGAAGCCCCCCGCTTGTAGAGCCTCCCCTCCAGCAGGAGATATGCCCGGGCTTTGGCCCAGAGGCGCTTAGCCTCGGTCTCGTTGGGAGGGTCCCCCTCCCCATTGATGAAGGAGATGAGGGGGTCCATCCATGACGGAGTCCGGGTGATCTCGGCGACCTCCGGGACGCGAGGCTCGTCGCCCGTGTCCGGGGAGGTCACCGAGAGCTTTGTGATGATTTCCAAGACGGCCCCCTTGGGGAGCGATTCCAAGACGCTTGCTGCCCGGGACAAGGTGTCGGCCCGGTCATTGTCCCTTCGCGGGATATGCCGGGCCTCGAGGCCGTCGAAGTGCCTCTCCATCTTTCGCACCTCCTGCAAATAAAGACTCAATTTTGCGTCATGGCACAGGTAAGACTTGTCCATTTGGCAAACTACGAGCTGAGAATCTCCCTTCACTAGGAGGCACCGGATCCCCAGGGAGCGCCCAAGGCTCATCCCGAGGAGCAAAGCCTCGTACTCGGTGACGTTGTTGGTTGCGGGGAACTCTAGCCGCGCTGCGTACTCGAGTTCCTTCCCCTCAGGGCTCCGGAGGACTACTCCCGCACCTGCCCCGGCGAGACACAGTGACCCGTCGAACACGAGTGTCCAATGGTCACTGCGTCGGGGCAGAACGGGGTGGTCTTCATCCCCAGGGCCGGAGGCAGGAGTCCACTCCGCGACGAAGTCGGCGAGGACCTGTGACTTGATGGCGGAGCGGCCTGTGAGGGACAGGGAGAAGGGGGCGAGCTCGGCCCCCCACCTCCCAATCCGGCTGGTGGCTTCTTTATTCCGCAGCACCTCCCCCAGGGGGAGGGACGACGGGACGGTGATGGGGTGTCCCAGGAAGTAGTGGCGAAGCTTCCGGGACGCCATCAGGAGGGCGTAGCAGATCTTCTCCATCTCCGTGTACCGAGTTTTGGCCCCCTGGAGGGCCTCACTCACGTAGTACACGGGACACTGCTGCCCCCCTTGCTCCTTTACCAAGACCGCGCTGACAGCAACCGGGGTCGCGGCAAGGTAGAGGAGCAAGGGCTCTTCTGGAGACGGACTCACGAGCATTGCAGGGCTCGTGAGGTACTTCTTGAGGTCGTCGAATGCCTCTTGTGCCTCAGGGGTCCACTAGAACCCCTCGAGCCCCCGGAGGATCTTGTGTGGGACCCTAATTTGAGGAATCCGGTGGCAACCGCCCAGGTGGGTTGCACTCAGAAAAGGTACATTGCAGCTCACAACAACAAGATGCATTATATAAAAATGCGAGTAATTAAAAACAAGTGCTAATCACAAGGACCAGCATTACAATAACTTAGCGCCAAAATGACGCATTTAAATGTTGATACAAATTAAGGAGTTTTCGACACAAAGGTCGGCACAAAATGAAACAACAATAATAAGCAAAAGGACTTCATTAGTCTTCTTCTTCTGCAGCAGCGGTGTACGGGCCTTCTCCACATCTGACCCCACCTTGGTACATAACCCTTTAACAGGTTTGGTCTTCAGTTTCTTCTTCTTGTTCCACATTGGGTTCAAGACCGTAAGATTCAGGGTCGACGAATCCTTCTTCTGAATTTGTTTGTAAAAGCAAGGGTGAGCACATTGTCCACATGGTGCTCAACAAGTCCCAAGTAAGAATGCATGTACATATAGATGAGGGGGAAATTTCTCAAAGAATAGCTCTTTGGCTTTGTATATGTATATAGGATAGATTTTCACACTTGGTTTTGAAGAAAAGATCTTTACTTTCGAAAGCGGTACTTTTGAAACCCTAAGCTAAATTCTCAGAAAATGTTGTGTGTGGCAGTCTTTCATGAGTCACCACTTTATTCTGATTTTGTGAAAACTTTCCAAAAGCTACTTGTGCTGCATCGACGTGAATAGAATCCACAGCGCGCAGACTCCATAACCTGGGAGCTCAGAGTATCCGATACTTTTTAAACTTTACAAAGGTGTACCACCTTAATCCACCGATCATTCGACTTTCAAGTCGGTACCTCTCCATGCGACTCTTACGCATGTGACAAGGCCGAGATGACACAACAGTTTACAGTCCTAGCATTAACTATTCCCTGGCCGGTAAATAGACAGTCAAGTCTCAAGTACCGTTGTGGGTCCTCCCCACTGTCTTACTTCCTAGGCTGGGTCTATGTTCTCGCAAGACACATAGCCTCTCTTGATTACAGTCGCGCACGACTTAATCTGGCATAGGGCGTCTTCCTTCTTTCCACCTTTTCCTCTCATGATTTTTCTGAACTCACATCACTCATGGCCTTCTGCGGCCCACCAGTTCTCGAAAGACACTGGATCGACAACCATTGCAGAGAAGAGCTAATACTAAAGAAAGCTACTAAGTTGCGCCCGTCCCATAAACAGGCAAGTGGTTGGTACGTTTTTCATGCCGCATAGAAGCACAACACAAGGTTCTAGTCCTTATGAATCTCTAGTGAGGAGTCTTTCACATTCCCAGTGCGCACACAGCACCATCCACTCAAACCATCCTCACTATCGATTCCAATCACATTTTCTTTCACAAAAGGGTTTTTGAATATACTTTTCCTCATATGTGACCATTCAACATTTATCATATAATCCTTAAGCATAGTATAGTCTAAGCATGATATTCTAGGGTGACAAGGGTGCAGGGATATTCAATGTCAAAAGGGGCTTTACAATCTTTTAGGTCATATCTAATCACTTTATTGAAACATAGTTCTTATTTGAATTTAAGGCATGCATATACTTGAAAACAGTTAACATACTTCATTTCAAAATATTAGGCTAGACATGATCAAGGGTTTGAGACTTACCTTGCAGTGATGGGTCTAGCTGCCCAGATGAATCCTCGAAGATCTCCTCTGTTCCTTCAACGTCTGGTTCCATGGCGGATACAAACAACACATACACACTATATAAGCATACAAGCACTAGAAAATATTATGTAATTATATCATGCATGCAGGGAAAGGGTTTGGACAAGGTCACTTGAGATTGGTCGAAGAGATGTGCTCCAAAGGACTTGAATGTTGAAAGGCTGACATTCGGCTCATGGCTTGACATAGCCCTAAATTGGTTCTAGGTCTGTTTTCTGGAGATGCGATAGTAGGGAATGTTGTAGAACATGGTTCAAAAGGCTTAGTGGACAAAGTGGCATTTCAATTGCTCAAATGTAACAAGTCTAAATCATCTAATGCCATTGGTGGACATGCACTGACATAGTGCTAGACATGGCCAGAAACTAGGGCATTCGATAACTTTTGACTCAGGACTCCAATTGGTGCACAACTTTGTCTGGGGTTTAGGCCTTGATGACAGCTACAAAACTCTCAACAGACTCAAGGGCAGAAAGTGGCCGGAGGGTGGCCAAATCCGGTGAGCAAACACGGTGGTCTGGACATGAACTGAACCACTGGACAGCAATCTTGGCATGATCATAACTTTTGATCTAGGCTGATTCAGGGTTCGAGCCAGTGGAGTAAATTGCTCAGGGGGTTGAGGCCTAGCTAGATGACAAAGTTTCATTGGCTGGTTTGGCCGAAAAATGAACTCCGGCGATCGGGGCCGAAGACGAAGGCACCGATTTGGACGTTTTCGTTCCAGGGCTTTTGAACTTAATTCCACACTTGGGAAGCATCTAGGGGTCATCATGTCGCGCCCCGCACAGGGTACCACGACTACTCCCGTGGAGACCTAGCTCGCTGCAGCTGGCCTCATACATACATACCACTGACTTCCCAGGATAAGTCAAGCACAGGAGTTCATTGCAGCAGAGTAACTTACAAAATATCATTGATAAACAGTATGGCCTGCTGGCCTGATACAACAAGGGTAATACAATGCCTTCACGGCACAAATGGTCTAATTAAAACAAAAGACAACTACTCGGCGGAAGCTAGGCGAAACCCCCACAGTCGTAAGAAGTTGACGGCAGAACAGCACACTTCAGGGTTCTGGCAGAACTGGCTCTCTTCCTCCTGGATCCACGAAATCTTCCAAGCCTTCGTCTTGGTATTGTAGCACTCCATCTATTGTTGATAAGTTGCAAGGGTGAGCACTTACGTACTCAGCAAGTCATAGGTAAGAGTAGAGATACGTATAGTAGAGATGACATGATCCTATGCTATTGAGGGAAAAGAGGTGAGAGGGTTTTTCCAAAAATACTTTTCTTCCAAGCTTTTCAAATCTCATGCTCATGGCAGCATTTCATATACTTAGGGCACAATCCACATGCCTCTTAGATATCACATGATCACTAAATTATGGTACTACCGCGACACGTCAACACATGACAGCCCACGGCAGCACCCCTTATCATGACAACACATGTCATTTGGGTAATCTTGAACTAACAAATTTTAATTTATAAAGCAATACTTGTGTCACACCCCGTGGGTTCAATCCACCGCGGCATACTCCTAAAACTCGGGAGCACGAAGTATTCGAATACATTTTTAAACTTTGCAGAGGGGTACCAATTTACCCGCAAGATATATCCACTTTCATGCCCTTCCTATCACAAGGATTGGACCCCTAACTCACTTCATACTGTGAGCGGCAAGGTGGAAATAACAAGAACTTTTGCCATGTTTCACACACAATTCACCCCAGACCCCGTGGTTTTCTTCACGCAAACCACAGTTGTGGCAGGGTTTCACAACCCCCACTAATTGGCGTCTTCCCTTCAGGGTCAGCGTGCATGATCACATCCTGTGATATGTGTTGGAGCGCACCCCGTGTTAATCGTGAGTTTGTCATATAGGGGTTTCATGTGTGATCCACATACTACTTGTTCAGGCCTGTCCCATACCAGGCTTGCGGTCGGCACGTTAATCATGCCACTAGACGCACAACACAAGGTTCTAGGTCCTTATATGCCAGTGACCAGCTCATACCACAATCCATGCACTTCCAGTGCTGGCACATCTTGTGCGACCAAGCACCTCCAGTGCTTTTACCATTCCATACCAAAATACTGGTCACGGCTAGGGGTTTTATTTCATGAATATAAATATACATAATATATTAGTTCATGGCTCATTATTTGATCAATTCACATTTCACAGGCATCAGCCTGATGCTGCCATTTCATCTCTTTTCTCAATTCATGCAATACTATTTTATAATCAAGGTATATTCTAGCATTTCATAAAATATAGGTTCAAGATGTTCAAGAATATGACTTGCCTTCCGCGTCGTAAGAAACAGCAGTTGATGTCGGGTCTGCGACGAAGTCTTCGAACTCGGACTCTTGCTCTGAACAAGGATCAACAAGCAAACAGGCATTACAATCAATCCTACTCTTATTATTCCACTATATGCGATAATGCAAGGTAAAAGCGCCTCGGCGATACAAGATTTGGAAGCGATTAGGGTTAAACTATGGAAACCAAGGTTAAGATTAATCGTCAAAGGTTTAGAAGGTTCCAAAGGTTCCAAAATATCAGAATGATATCAAGGCTGCGGCTGGTTCGCTCAAAAACAGCAAACGTCTTTAGGTCGACATTCGGTTCACGGCATCGACATAGGGTTGATGGATGATAGAGGGCTCAACTCAAGTTGTGACAGTAGAATAAAATGTAGATCACAACATTAGGAGTCTAAGGGACAAAGTTATGTTCAGTTTGCATACCCAGATGGGGTCAAAATGGCCCAATGCCATTGGCTGACATAGGCTGACAATGCCCAAGAATGGCATTGACATGGTTTGAACAGTTTCTAGTAGCCAAAATGGGTTTTTATTCAAGCATATGATGCACAAGGTAGTGAAGCAACTGTTTGACAAGGTAATTTTTGGTTTGCATGACCAGAGGTGGGTGAACAGGGCTAATGCCACTGGCTGGCATAGTTTGACATAGAGTTGACATGGCCAGAAATTAGGGTTTGCCATATCTTTTGATCTAGGGCTCCAAATGATGCACCACTTTGTCTGGTAGTTAGACATTTTTAACAGGAACAAATGTCTCAACAGGATCTAGGGCAGGAGATGGCCGGAAAGTGATGAAAACCGGCAAGGAAGTTGACTGGCCTGGAGCACATGCAACATAAACAGTGCAGCCAACTAGGGCATAGCTATATCTCACAATCTAGGCCGAATTGGAAGTCGTGATAGAAGACAAAGTTGCTCAGAATGGTCCAAAACATCTAAATGGAAAAGTGGTTAGGGCTAGATCGGCTGGATTTGGAAGATACTGGCTGGAGAAAAGATGAACTCAAATCTAATTTGGGCATTTCTGATTTAAAGTGATTGAGCTCAATTCCTTGCTTGAGTATGGTCCTCAGGGTACTAGAAATGCATTGGTGAAGTTAGATTAACAGATTGCTCAACAGAGGAGCTAAATCAGTAAGTACAATTTCATGTTCATGGCTGGAAATTGGGGGTTTTTGTTTTACAACGAATTTGTTCAAACCAATAGCTCAGGGGTCTTAAGTGAGCTATTCTAAGCATCTTTCACTACTGGCTCGAAGATCAAATCGATTTGGTTAAGGATTAATTGCTCGTCGGAGTTCTAGATGAAACACGGCGATTGCCGGTGACAGAAGGCATTTGAACTAAATTCCAAGCTCGAGAAGCATGAGGGGGATGAGGGAAGCTCACTGGGGGTGTTGGATCGAAGGATGAAGCAGTGGTTGAAGCTAGCACCGTGCTCCCTCTTTGCTGCTCACCGGGGAAGAAGAAGACACTGTGCTGCTGTTGATTTTCTAGCGTTTTGGAGTGTACGAAGTAAAGCTAAGCTCCAGGGGGTATAAATAGGCGAGCTGGAGGTGTTGCAACGGCTAGATGTGCACGGGGAGTTGAAGCCGGCAAGAAATGACAGGATTGCGACTTCACGGCGAGCTGGCGTCGAGGTGACTTGGTTCAGCGGCCGTGAAGGCTTTACAGGTGATGTGAAGGCAAGTTGATGGCTGGCCGCGGCGAGTTCTCCACGTGGCGCAAAGCTTCTGCGTCGACCGTTGCTGGTGGCGTGCAAACGGGAGAAAACAACAGGCTGTGGGTTGCGCCGGGGAAGATCCACAGTAGCCAACGCCGAGCACACACGTGGCAGCAGGCGAAGCAAACGGCAGTGGCGCGCTCGTGGTCGAAGGCTCCCGTGCTCGTGCGCTGTTCCAGGTCGTGGTCGAAGTCCCAAGCACTGGTCGAAGTAGCAGCTGGTCGGTTGCACTGGTTCCGGTCGAGAACTGAGGTGCTGGTCGAACCAGGGGCTAAATTGTAATGATTTCGGTTGAAAGATGGACTAATTTGTAATTTTGATCTTAGAGAGGTTTAATTTGGAATTTGATTTAATGGATGAGTATAATATTTCTATTAATACTCATTTAGCTCAAATCTGGAGAAAATTTGATAAGGTTTGAGGGATTTCACCTATTTTCGAAAATAGGGTAAAATTAGGGTAAAATAGATCTGGATTTTGTCGATCTTGAATTCTGGTGATTGGGGAGAGATTTTGAAGTTTAAACAGAAGGGAAATATGTATCAAATAGCATTTGGGAGGTGTTCCCTGAAGAAATTCTGAGGTTGGAGTTGATTTGTAAATTTTAGCCTTTTCAGGCTTCCAGGTAAACAGAAAAGGACTTATTCGCAGTAAAATTTGGACTAAACTGCGAAAAGTGTTTAGATGAAACAATCTGGTTCCCAACTTTTTGGAGTAAGTTGAGGGTATACCTAGGGACATATTCCAAAAGTTACTTGAGTCTGGATAGGGTTAGATCATGATAACTCAATTATCTGGAAACTGGGGTACTTGGGGTAAATCTGAATTTCCTGTTTTCGAAAACAGAAAGAGACTTAGATACTGGGAGTTAGGGTTAGAATTCAATCTGGTTTCTGAAGACTTTTATCTTCAGAATAACTGATAGGTTAAATCTAGATGGTCAGATCTTGATCTGGATCTAGAGAATAGATTTGGAGATTTTTAGGGTTTGAGAGAGAGATTAGGGTTCAGCTGATCTGGCTACTGCTACAGGGATACATGCATGCAGGATTTTATGCAAAAACTTTTCACCCCCAAAACCAGGGTGTTACACATCACAAGGCTACGGGTGTACTCAATTTTGCCAGAGAATGGCTGGAGAAGCACGGCGGCGTTCTCCGGCGAACTGCCGAGGCTTGAACATGGAAATTCAACGCTCGGGGCAAAATTGGCGATTCTAAGCTTACAGGCTCGTTCCTCCTAGCTCACTGGTCATCATTCTCTACTGGCACGAGGATCAATTTGGCTTGAATCACTCGGCATTACGGGAACAGGGGATTACAGCTTTTCCGGTGATTGCCGGCGTTGAGGTTCGCCGGGAATCAATTAACAGCTATGAAACACACAGGGGGATAAGGGGGCCTTACTGGTGGTGTTGGCTTGGAGGGGGAAGCTACGGGCGAAGCTGGCGCCATGAGCTTCAAAGGTTGCTCGCCGGGGAAGAAGGCCTTCGCGGCGGCGCTGATGAACTGGATTACTCTCTGGTGGAAGAAGCTAAGGCTTGAAGTTGCGGAATGGTGTGAAGAGATGCTGGGCGAAGGGGGCCTTATATAGCCGCGGGATTGAGCCCTCGGGAGTTGCAGCAATTGCCGGTGAGATTTCTTCTGGCGTTGGAGCGGTCAACGAGGCACGTCGGGACATGGCGGGGCTCTGCCAGAGACGGTGAATCGCGTGGAATCGGGATTTTGTCAGGACGGCGAGATGATGATGTCCGGGATGGCAACCATGTGGCGTGAAGCTCCTGACAACAGTAGGCACGTGCGCGCGCGGGGAAGAACACGGCACAGCGTGGGTGAACTGCTTCCACGGTGGCGATACAGTTGTGCGCAGGTGGAGGCTACGTGGCTGTGAAGGTGGCAGCGCGGGGAACTTCGCCGGTGGCGAGTTCAACGGCCAGGCAAAACGGCGGGGCGCTGGTCGAACGAACGCTGGTCGTGGTCGAAAACGGTACAGGGACCTGGTTGCAAGCTTTGGACTGATTTGCGAAGATTTGGACTAAACTGCGAGGGTTTTGGCTCGGGAATTTGGGCCTATTTGCAATTCTGAAGATCTGAAGGGCTGATTTGGATTTCGACTTTGCAGATGAGTGTTACTAAATGTCTTAGACTCATCCAGTAGGAAAAATGGTAAAATCCTATAAGATCTGGTGGTTTTGACAAAAATCGAAAACAGGGTAATTAGGGTAAACAGGGTAATTAGGGTTTGAAACTTTTGTCGAGGCTGAAACTAGGGTTTCAGTTGAGATTCTGGAACTCTTCCAGAAGGGAAAAATGTTCAGAAAAGTGAAAGAAAGATAATCACTTGATCAGATTTAGATTTGGAGATGATCTGGGACTTTTAGCCTTTTTGGGCTTTTTGAAAATTCTGAAAGGACTAAATTAAAGCACTTTTGGACTGAAATGTGAAAACGATCTGGGAGATGAAGTTTAGCTGCCAACTTTTTAGGTTAAGGTAGTGACATACCTAAGATCAAGATAGGGTTGAGACATCAGGGATTCCAAAGAATATATGCTGACTCACAAGCAGAAAAGATAGCGAAAACAGGGATGTTACATCTTGAAGAACTGGAGGCCTTGCTCCCCCGACTGCGAGACGAAGCGGCTTAGCGCGGCTAAGCGGCCAGAGAGCCGCTGGACGTCCTTGATGGAGCGCGGTGGGGGCATGTCCAGGAATGCCCGGATCTTTTCGGGATTTGCCTCTATGCCCCGTTGGGACACGAGGAAACCCAGGAGCTTCCCCCCGCGTACGCCGAAGGCGCACTTCTCCGAGTTGTGCTTCAGCCCGTACGCGCGGAGGTTGCGGAAGGTCTCCGCCAGGTCGTCGATGTGGGAGGCTGCGTGGGGGCTTTTGACGACCGCATCGTCTACGTAGACTTCGATGTTGCGGCCGACTTGATCTTTGAAGACCAGCGTCATAAGGCGCTGGAAGGTCGCTCCCGCGTTCTTGAGCCCGAAGGGCAAGTGAACGTAGCAAAAGGTTTCGAGGGGAGTTATGAAACTCGTCTTTTCCTTGTCCCCTTCCGCCATCCGGACTTGATGGTAGCCCGAGTAGGCGTCTTGGAAGCTCATTAACTCGTACCCCGCGGTGGAGTCGACCAATTGGTCAATCCACGGGAGTGGGAAGTTGTCCTTGGGCAGGCGCGGTTAAGGTCGGTGAAGTCCACGCACATCCGCCACTTAGCATTCGATTTCTTGACGAGGACGGGGTTCGCGAGCCACTCGGGGTGCAGGAACTCCCGAATGAACCCCGCTTCTCGGAGTCGGGCGATCTCCCCCTTGATTGCCTCTTGGCGCTCGAGGGAGAGCTTCCTCAGCTTCTGTTTGATTGAGGGGTGACCGGGGGCCACCGCAAGCTTGTGCTCAATGACCTCCTGGGCGATGCCCCGCATGTCCGAAGGCCTCCACTCAAAAACATCAGAGTTTTCGCGCAGAAAAGCTGCAAGTTGTGATCAGCATTTTCTTCTTCTATCACAACTTGATTTGAGCGCTTGAATTATATTTGGCGCTAAACCCTAATTTTCGACACTGTCTCAGTGCATGCCAGCCAATGGCATTGGCCTTGTTTACCCACTTCTAATTGTGCATTTTGAAAGCCATTTTGTCCACTGAATTTGTAGAGTTATGATCTACAATTTCTTCTACTGTCATAACTTGAGATAAGCTCTCTAGTTTTCCTTGAAGTTATGTCAGAACCTTGATCCGAATGTCAATCTGCTGACATTCGTTGTTTTTGATCCAACCAACCGCAAAACTGATGTTCCTATTGCAACCTTGAGATCCTAAGAGCATCTAACACCCATCCTTAGCCAATTCCATGAAACCCTAGACTCTCGACTCAGTTCAACTTGCAATCTCAATTATCTCCAGTATCGTTCAGTTATCCTTGTTAAGCATATCTGCATATAGATCCTAAATCATTTTAATATATAAGTAATATTTGTGTGTATTGTTTGTTTGTCGCCAAGCAGATCCAGAAATCAAGTTCGAGGACTTCGGTGTTGACCCGTCATCAACTGCAGTTTCTTACGACGCGGAAGGCAAGTCATATCCTTGGTCATCTTGAACCTATATTTTAAATGTTGCTAAAACATAACCTTGAATATAGATAATATTGCATGAGAAAGACTGAGAATGGTTGATTTATGAATTGGCAGTACTAGACTGGTTATCTGTGAAATGTGAAATAAACAAGTTTTGAGCCATGAACTATTATATGTATTTATATATTTATATTCATGAAATAAAACCCCTAGCCGTGACCAGAAAAATGGTATGGATGGCGGAAGCACTGGAGGTGCTAGACTGCAAAGGATATGCAGGCACTGAAGGTGTAGGGTTGTGGATGGTCTGGTCACTGGCATATAAGGACTAGAACCTTGTGTTGTGCGTCTAGTGGCATGAACATCGTGCTAACCGCAAGCCTGGTATGGGATAGGCCTGAACAAGTACTTATGTGGATCGCACATGACACCCCTGCGGGAATTGTGTAGTGAAGCACGGAAAACACGGAGTACGGCTCCCACACATATCACTGAAGGTGATCTCGCACGTTGATCCAGTAATGGAAATATATGTAGGGGTGGAGGTTAGGATACAGCCTACCACAACTGTGTCTCGCGGAGAGCCACAGGGTCAGGGGTGAATTGTGAGTGATACATAACAAAAGTTCTTGTTATCTCCACCTTGCCACCCACACATGGTTGTGAGGAGGGGTCTAATCATTTTGATAGGATGTGCTTGAAAGTGGAATATCTTGCGGGTAAATTGGTACCTCTCTGCAGAGTTAAAAACGTATTCGAATACTCCGAGCTCCCGGGTTTATAGGAGTCTGCCGCGGTGGATTAAATCCACGGGGTGTGACACAAGTACTATTTTCTAAATAAAATATGTTTAATCAAGATTACCCAAATGACATGTGTTGTCATGATAAGGAGTGCTACCGTGGGCTGTTGTGTGTCGACGTGTCGCGGTAGTGCTATAATCTAGTGAACATGATTGATGATGTTATATTATGAAAAGTGCTGCCATGAGCTGAAATAAGATGAGATGAGAAAGAAAAAGATTATTTTACAAATATCCATAATTCTTGACTAGTCTAGGTTCATATCATCACTACTATATGTATCTACTCCTACCTATGACTTGCTGAGTACGTAAGTGCTCACCCTTGCAACCTACAAATCAGTAGATGGAGCGTTCAATGATCAAGATGAAGGCATGGAGAACTTCGTAGATCCAGAAGGAGGAGCGTCAGTTCCGCCAGAGCCCTGATGTGTGTTGTTCTGCTGTCCACTTCTCATTGTGGGTGGGTCACCTATCTTCTGCTGTGTAGATGTTATTTTGCTAAACCCTGTAGGCCGCGAAGGCATTGTAATCTTCTTATGTAATATCAAGGCCAGCAGGCCACACTGCTTAACTATTTTGTAAGTTATTCTGTTGCAATGTGAATATACTCCTGTGCTTGACTTATCCTGGGAAGTCAAGGGTATGTGTATGCTATGCATATATGGGACTAGCTGCAGCGAGCTAGGTCTCTACAGGAGTAGTCGTAGTCCCAGTTTCGGGGCGCGACAAAAAGTTGGTATCAGAGCAACATGAGAACTTGACTGTAGGACGACACCTTTAGGGATTGGCCGTGCCAGGAAGACGTAATTTATTTAGAAAACTATTTGTTGAAAATTGTATTTTAATAAAAATAATGAGCTTTGTAGCTCTTGAAAACTTTTATTTCAAAATTTTATTTGGATTTTCTACAATTCGGTAAGATTGTGAGAGTGCGTTCTATTGTCTCAGAGTGTCTTAGGGGTTGGAATAGATAGAGCTAGTGATGCTCTTGATAGCTTTGTGATTCGCTGTTGCTTTTGCAATGGTTAACTTGTATATTATGGCTAGTAGCCTAAGTATTTCATGCAATAAAGTAGTTTGCATTATTTTCTGCATTGCTGTCTTAGTTGGCCCTAGATAGTTAGATCAGCCCAAACTTCTTTTTCAGAGCCACCATGGTTAATACAAGAAGAAGATTTCAACGCAATGGAGAAGACAGGGAACAGACTCCTCAGGAAGAAGATATTATGACAAGAAATCCTTTGTTTCAGCAAGAACCTCAGAGTTCCAATCCTCCACAGAAAGAAAATATAGAGGGAGAGGATCGGAAGAGAAGGATGCCTCAACAAGTGCAACCACAACTAAACTCAACTAGAAGGAGAATCCCTACCAACCCTAGTTTTCAACCATCATACCAAACTTCCAGACCAATAACAATGATGTGTCCCAATTGCAAAGGAAACCATCTTTAGAAACACTGTCCTTGTGCAAGTGCCCAATGTTTTCATTGCAAACAGCATGGGCACCACAAAGAATTCTGTCCCTGGATCCAATTCCCTAGACCCATAGCCATATCTCAAGCAAAGATACAGTCAGTAAAACCTAGAACATCACCACTGCAGAATCCCAAGAGAAATCTACAAAGAAGAGGAGCCATGTTTACCAGAAGCAAAGGAAACCCTTACATGAACACTCAATGCTATCACTGTTCGCAGCATGGACATCATAGAGAATTTTGTCCTTGGACTCAACTTCCACCATCTATCGCCAGATTACAGGCAGGAACACAACCAGAAGCACCCAGAGTACCAGTGTCACCAGCACCGAAGCCTAAAGGAACTCCACCAGGAAGAGGAGGGAACATGGCTAATCGAGGCAGAGGAAGAGGTAGAGCACCAACTGCAACCCAAGGAGGAAGATTAAACTATACTTCAATTCAAGAAGCAGGCAACGCCACCGACATTCTTCTAGGTAGATTCCTGATTCAATCTGCATCTGCCTTAATACTGTTTGATCCTGGTGCTACAAATTCATTTATGTCAAAAGCATTTGCATCTGAAGTTGAAATGCATATAGAGCAAGTACCATTAGAGTACTCTATGGTTATGCAAACTCCAGGGGCTAGATTATCTGTCTACTCGATCTGCCCAAATGTAATCTTCAGTATAGAAGGGGTAGAATTTGAGGCAAATCTACTAGTTCTAGAATTGCGAAGTCTAGAGATTTTATTGGGCATGGATTAGTTGTCCCAACATAAAGGCCTAGAAGATTGTGAAGATAAAACCTTAAGTCTTATCAGTAGCCAAGGGGAGAAAGTTCTATTCTATGAAGAAAGATCATCAATCAGGAAACTGCTAAGACCTGTTCAAGCATTACAAAAGTTATGCCTGGAACAAGTGCCTGTAGTGCAACCATATTCTGATGTGTTTTTCAGAAGAACTTTCAGAAATGCCAGTTACAGATATAGAGAAGCTCAAGAATCAACTCAAAGATTTGGAAAACAAAGGATTTATCAAACCCAGTGCTTCGAAGCAAGGAATAGGCTGTGTGTTAATGCAGCAAGGTCGAGTAGTAGCTTATGCTTCACGCCAATGGAGACCACATGAGGAAAATTATCCGACTCATGATTTGGAATTAGCAGCAGTGGTACATGCTTTAAAGATATGGTGGCATTATCTCATTGGACATAAGTGTGAGATCTTTACTGATCATAAAAGCCTCATGTATATTTTCACACAGATAGAGCTCAACATGCGTCAACGACGATGGTTGGAATTGATCAAAGATTATGATCTTAGTATTCAGTACCATCCAGGGAAAGCTAATGTAGTGGCTGATGCCCTAAGCAGAAAAGTCTATAATCTACAAGAAATGGTTATGTTGAAGAACCCTTATCTACAACAAGAGTTATAGAATCATCAAGTGGAAATAGTATTGCAGGGAACGGTAGCTACTTTAACAGTAAAACCTCAACTTGAAGAACAGATAGGAAATGCCCAGAAAGAAGATGAAGAAATTTGTAAGATCAAGAGTCGAATCAAGTTAGGAAAGGCTCAAGGCTTTACTGAAGATAACCAAGGAATTGTATGGTATCGAGAAAGAATCTGTGTACCTCAAAACGCAGATCTCAAGGAAATAATTCTCCATGAAGCTCATAAAACTCCATACTCAATACACCCTGGTAACACAAAGATGTATCAAGATTTGAAGACCAAATTTTGGTGGGATAATATGAAGAGGGAGATTGCAGAATACATTGCAAACTGTGATACATGTCGACGAGTTAAAGCAGAACATTTGAAAATAGCAGGAAAACTACAACCTCTACCAATACCATTATGGAAATGAGAAGAAATTGGTATGGATTTCATTACAGGATTACCTAAAACTCAAGGAGGATATGATTCCATATGGGTTATTGTGGACAAACTTACCAGAGTAGCTCATTTCATACCAGTTAAAAAGATTTATGATGGCAGTAAATTAGCAGAGTTATACATGCAAAGAATAGTGGCATTGCATGGTATTCCTAAGAAGATAGTCTCATATCGTGGAACACAGTTTACCTCCAAATTTTGGAATAGACTGCATGAAACCCTAGGAACCCAGTTGGATTTCAGTACTGCATATCATCCGCAGACAGGAGGACAGACAGAAAGAGTCAACCAAATCCTAGAAGATCTTCTAAGAGCTTGTATACTAGATTATGGAACATCATGGGATAAATGTTTATCATTTGCAGAGTTTACATATAATAACAGTTATCAAGCTAGTTTATAGATGGCACCATTTGAAACTTTATATGGACGTAAATGCAGAACTCCATTGCATTGGAATGAGCCAGGAGAACGAAAGGTCATAGAACCAGAGATAATAGAAGAAGCAGAAGCTCATGTCAGACTCATCAGAGAAAGGTTGAAAACAGCACAATCACGACAAAAGAGTTATGCCGATAAACGACGGAGAGAATTATCATTTGAACCAGGAGATTTTGTGTATCTCAAGGTCACACCATTCAAGGGATTACAAAGATTCCAAGTGAAAGGAAAGTTATCTCCAAGATATATTGAACCATTCAAAATAATAAAGAGAAAGGGAGAAGTATCCTATAAATTGGAATTACCTGTGGGATTAGATTAACGGGAATATATGATGTGTTTCATGTCTCTCAACTCCGGAAATGTTTGAAGGAACCTACTGATCAGATAGATGTTCAAGATGTGCCATTACAAAAGAATCTCACCTACCTTGAGCACCCAATCAGAATCCTAGCCACTGATGAACGTCATCTCAGAAGGAAGAAAATCAAATTGTGTAAAGTTCAATGGAAAAATCATTCAGAGCAAGAGGCTACTTGGGAGAAGGAAGATCTTAAGAAAACCTATCCTTATCTTTTTCTTGTCTTAGGTAAATCTCGGGGCGAGATTTCTTTAAGGAGGGTAGATCTGTAACACCCTGAGTTTAGGGGTGAAAATTTCCTTTTTCGTAAATAGCATGCATGCATGTATCTGTAGTAATAGCCAGATCAGTATCTATCCTAAACCCTAAAATCTCCAAATCTAACCTGTGACCTCAAATCAAGATCAGATTGTTCAGATGTGATCTATCAGTTACTCTGAACTTAGAAGTCTTCAGAAGCCAGATTCAATTCCATCTCTAAATCCCAGATTTATCAACTCCATTTTGTTTTCAAAAACAGAATATCTTATATTACCCAAATACCCTAAGTTTCAGAAATCCAGATTTAATCCAAATCTTGACCAAGTTCAGACCAAATTATTCTTGGATTATGATCAAGGGTATACCAATACCTTAATCCAAAAAGTTGACAGCCATATTTCATCATCTAGACCTTTTTCGCAAATCAGTCCAAGAGTTATTTCAAATTAGTCCTTATCTGATGTCTGAAAACCCAAAAAGACTAAAATCTCCAGATTAACTCCAAATTCAGAATTTCTTCGGCAAATCTTCTCAAAATGCTATTTGACACCAGTTTCTCTTCGGTGCAGATTTCAAAATCAAACCCTAAATGCCATAATTCGAAATCGACAAAACTCAAATCTTACTTTACCCTAAAAATACCCTATTTTCAGTCTGTATCAAAAACTATTCAAATGTGCCAAATTTTATCAAATGTCCTTGCCAAATATTCTGTTGAATATAATCTGCCATATCAGTGAAATCAAATTCAGTTTAAACCTCCTAAATCTTCAGATTTACAGATCAGTCCAAATCAAGAATTGGAAATTGCAATCAGGCCCCTAATTCGAGCAGGGCAGCAGCCAGTTCACTACCAGAGCCTCGCCATGCGTTTGCGCCGTGTTTGCTCGCCGCCGGCCAAGCCTCGCCTGAAATTGTGACCGTGCATGCTTGTGCGCACGTGTCCGTGTCCTAGCCTTCGCCGTGGCAACGCCATGGCAGCACCGACGACAGCATTTGGCCCTGCGCGCGACTAGCAGCCTTTTGTCAGCAATTCACTGCCACGTTGCCTTGCCGCGCCAGTGTTGTCACCACCGCTTGCTCCATCTTTGCAAAGTCCCGATGAACGACAATGTGGACAGTTGCAGTCCTGTCGCCGTCGCAATCACCGTTCTTCGCTGTGTCTTCGCCGCTGATGTTCAGCACGCAACCAGTCTCCTTCCCAGCTGCCAAATCACTTCGTTGTCCCCTCTTTGTAGCATTGCCTGGCCTATTTAAGTGCTCCTGTGCTCAGCAGCTCCCTCAAACCTCACTGGAAATCATCCAAGTCCCAGAATTGCTATTTTAGCCTTCTTCTCCGGCGAGCCGTCGAGGAGGCTCACGGTGCCAGCACGCCCTGCTGCACCAATCTCCAAATTGAAGCCATCAGTGAGTTCCTCTTCTCTTTCTCTCTGTGTGATATCATCTAATTGCTCACCGGTGACCTCTAACGCCGGCGATCACCGGAAACTCCTGATTGCCCTGTTCCCGCAATGCAGGCCAAATTACCCCGAATTGGATTTCGATTCTGTGGAAGAAGATGATCAGTGAGCCATTTCCAGCAAGCATGTGTACTTAAATCTCCAGATTGAGCTTCAATCGAAGATTTCCCCAATTTTGAGTTTCTCCAGAAACCGGCGATCGTCGCTAGGCTTCTCCGGCCATCCTCTGGTCAAATTGATCGTGCAGGTAGCTTCCTCTTACCCATATACACTTCCCAAGCTTGGAATCGAGTTCATTCGGCCTAAGTAGAAAACCCCCAAATAGCAGTGTTCTTCTCCGGCACAGTTCACCGGAAAAGTTTTCCCGGCCGTTTTAGCTCAAATCACTTTGTCCAGCGTGTGTACCTTAAACCCCTGAGTATTTTTGTCTTCTAGCCCGACACCTAAATAAGCCTAGATCAAAAAATATAGCCATGCCAAGATCTTGTCCAGAACTGCTCCAGTGAACCAGTTCACCTCAGTTCATCACTGAATTTCATCACTTTCCAGCCATTTCTTGCCCTAGATTCTATTGACATAATTGTTCCTGTTATCCTTGCCTACCTCCCAGACAAAGTGGTGCATCATTTGGAGCTCTAGATCAAAAGTTATGCCAAGCCCTAGTTTCTGGCCATGTCAAGATCAATGCCAGACTATGTCAGTCAGTGGCATTAGCCCTTTTCACTTCCTTCCAGATGTGCATTTTGGGCATGACTTTGTCCCTTAGATTCCTGAGCTTGTGATCAGCATTTTCTTCTTTTATCACAACTTGATTTCAGCCCTTGAATTATATTTGGCGCTAAACCCTAATTTTTCACACTGTCTCAGTGCATGCCAGCCAATGGCATTGGACTTGTTTACCCACTTCTGATTGTGCATTTTGAAAGCCACTTTGTCCACTGAATTTGTAGAGGTATGATCTACACTTTCTTCTACTGTCATAACTTGAGATAAGCTCTCTAGTTTTCCTTGAAGTTATGTCAGAACCTTGATCCGAATGTCAATCTGCTGACATTCGTTGTTTTTGATCCAACCAACCGCAAAACTGATGTTCTTATTGCGACCTTGAGATCCTAAGAGGATCTAACACCCATCCTTAGCCAATTCCTTGAAACCCTAGACTCTCGACTCAGTTCAACTTGCAATCTCAATTATCTCTAGTATCGTTCAGTTATCCTTGTTAAGCATATCTGCATATAGATCCTAAATCATTTTAATATATAAGTAATATTTGTGTGTATTGTTTGTTTGTCGCCAAGCAGATCCAGAAATCAAGTTCGAGGACTTCGGTGTTGACCCGTCATCAACTGCAGTTTCTTACGACGCGGAAGGCAAGTCATATCCTTGGTCATCTTGAACCTATATTTTAAATGTTGCTAAAACATAACCTTGAATATAGATAATATTGCATGAGAAAGATTGAGAATGGTTGATTTATGAATTGGCAGTACTAGACTGGTTATCTATGAAATGTGAAATAAACAAGTTTTGAGCCATGAACTATTATATGTATTTATATATTTATATTCATGAAATAAAACCCCTAGCCGTGACCAGAAAAATGGTATGGATGGCGGAAGCACTGGAGGTGCTAGACTGCAAAGGATATGCAGGCACTGAAGGTGAAGGGTTGTGGATGGTCTGGTCACTGGCATATAAGGACTAGAACCTTGTGTTGTGCGTCTAGTGGCATGAACAGCGTGCTAACCGCAAGCCTGGAATGGGACAGGCCTGAACAAGTACTTATGTGGATCGCACATGACAGCCCTACTGGAATTGTGTAGTGAAGCACGGAAAACACGGAATATGGCTCCCACACATATCACTGAAGGTGATCTCGCACGTTGATCCAGTAATGGAAATATATGTAGGGGTGGAGGTTAGGATACAGCCTACCACAACTGTGTCTCGCGGAGAGCCACAGGGTCAGGGGTGAATTGTGAGTGATACATAACAAAAGTTCTTGTTATCTCCACCTTGCCACTCACACATGGTTGTGCGGAGGGGTCTAATCATTTTGATAGGATGGGCTTGAAAGTGGAATATCTTGCGGGTAAATTGGTACCTCTCTGCAGAGTTAAAAACGTATTCGAATACTCCGAGCTCCCGGGTTTATAGGAGTCTGCTGCGGTAGATTAAATCCACGGGGTGGGACACAAGTACTATTTTCTAAATAAAATATGTTTAATCAAGATTACCCAAATGACATGTGTTGTCATGATAAGGAGTGCTACCGTGGGCTGTCGTGTGTCGACGTGTCGCGGTACTGCTATAATCTAGTGAACATGATTGATGATGTTATATTATGAAAAGTGCTGCCATGAGCTGAAATAAGATGAGATGAGAAAGAAAAAGATTATTTTACAAATATCCATAATTCTTGACTAGTCTAGGTTCATATCATCGCTACTATATGTATCTACTCTTACCTATGACTTGCTGAGTACGTAAGTGCTCACCCTTGCAACCTACAAATCAGTAGATGGAGCGTTCAATGATCAAGATGAAGGCATGGAGAACTTCGTAGATCCAGAAGGAGGAGCGTCAGTTCCGCCAGAGCCCTGATGTGTGTTGTTCTGCCGTCCACTTCTCATTGTGGGTGGGTCACCTATCTTCTGCTGTGTAGATGTTATTTTGCTAAACCCTGTAGGCCGCGAAGGCATTGTAATCTTCTTATGTAATATCAAGGCCAGCAGGCCACACTGCTTAACTATTTTGTAAGTTACTCTGTTGCAATGTGAATATACTCCTGTGCTTGACTTATCCTGGGAAGTCAAGGGTATGTGTATGCTATGCATATATGGGACTAGCTGCAGCGAGCTAGGTCTCTACAGGAGTAGTCGTAGTCCCAGTTTCGGGGCCCGACAGGCCTCCCGGGAGGTGGTGCAGCGACGTCGGATTCCGGGCGAGAGGCATCCCCCCCGGGCGTCTTAATGATGTTGATGCTTCCGATTGTGGCGGCGGCGCGCTCGTACAGGGCGCGGGCCATGTCTTGGTCTCCCCGGACGTTGATCATGCCATGCGGCCAGAGGATATTCATGCAGACGTAGTTTTGATGGGTGGCAGCCCCCAGCCAATTGATCGTGGTCCTCCCCATGATCGCATTGTAGGAGGAGGGGAGGTCCACTACGTCGAAGCGGACCATCTCGGTCCGATAGTTCTCCGGGGTGCCGAATGTCATAGGGAGGTCCACCTTGCCCACGGGGTGGATCGCCTTCCCCGGGATAAACCCTTGCAGGGGCCCTGCCGCGTGCTGCAGGAGCTTCTCATCCACCTGCATCTCCCTGAAGGCCTTCAGGAATAGGACGTCGGCGGAGCTCCCGCCATCCACGAGGATGCAGGCCAAGTGGCAGTTGTAGATGGTAGCGGAGACGATGAGCGCGTCGTCGTGGGAAAAGCGAACCCCACGCGCGTCTTCTGTCGTGAAGGTGAGGGGGACGTCCGACCACTTGGGTGGCGGAGACATGTGAAGCACCCCCACAACCTTGACTTCGCGCGCGTACTCCTTACGCTGGCGCTTAAAGTCCCGCCCGGAGGCGGACCCTCCCACGATGACGTTGATGCGGCGCTGAGAAGTTTGGAAGGGCAGAGCTTCTGAAGGCTCCCCCTCCTGCGTCTGCCCCTGCTGAGCCCCCGCGGGAGCAGGAAGGGCCGGAACAGCTGGCCGAGGGGGCAAGGAGGCCGGAGTCCCCCCCCCCCCGCCCATGCTGGTCGAGGAACACCGCGAAGTGCTGCAGCAGCTGGTGGGTACTGGACCCGTGGAAGCTGCACCACGGTCCTTCCCTACATCTCCCCGCGGGGCCTTCCCCGCCGCGCGAAGACTGTCCTCCCCCATGGCCTTTCGGCTTGGGGAAGGGGCGGTTGCCCCTCGGGGGGTCGCGCGAGCCGCCTCTGCCCTCGAGGACAAAGGTGTCTCGAGGCCGTGGCTCATTACGCCCCCCTGTCTGGGGCGCTTGAGGGGGTCCCTGGCCCCCCGGTCGGCGGGGACGGGAGCCCCCTGGGTCTTCTTCTAGTGGTTGTCTTCCTCCGCCCGAGCGTACTTTTTGAGTACGTTGAAGAGCTCATCGGCGGAGGAGGGGCAGCTCCGGGAGAGTCTCCAGTGGAGCTCCCCCGGGAGGATCCCGCTTTTGCACGCTTCGATGACCGTAGAGTCGGGGACGTGAGCAATTTTGCTCTTCACTTGAGCGAAGCGCCTGAAGAAGCTTCGGATGGTTTCCCCAACCCTCTGCCGGACCGTGTACAGCTGCGAGGAGTATAGGGGACGCACATAGTTCCCCTGGAAGTTCGCGCAGAACTCACGCTTGAGCTGTGCGAAAGACTTGATGGAGCCGGCCTTCAGGTTGTAGAACCAGGAGCGGGCGATGCCGGTGAGGTAGAGGGGGAAGACGTTGCATTGTACCGTCTCGTCCCCCCTGCCGCGGAGATGGCTGTGGAGTATACCTCCACAAATTCGTAAGGATCGGCCTCACCGTTGTAGTGCTCGATGTGCGGCAGGCGGTAGGGCCGCGGCCACCGAATGCTGTGAAGTCTACGGCATAGGGGCTGATTAGCCCCCTGCACTTCCCGAGGAGAGTCTCGGCCAGTGTCTTCTTTGACGGGGGACACGCCCTCGTTGTTGGAGTCGGGAAGCGGCGCAAGGGGTCCGCCGGAGTGGCGGTGGCGACGCTTTTCTTCTGGACCGGGACTGAGTTCCCAGACGTCTGGGATCTCCTTCGGAGAGACTAGCTCTTTGGCGGGTCTCTTCCCCCGACCGGTGCGAGAGCGAGGCTCTCCGCGCCCGCGGCCAGGGGGAAGTTCTTCCCCGTGCTTGGGTGAATGCATCGCTCGACCTCCCCCCGGGAGAAACGGGACCTGTTCCGCCGGGGGAGGGAGCTCATGCACTGTAGCTACCGGCCCAGAGGCTACCGGGGCCGGCTGGGGGAGCCCCCTGCGAAGACCCCCGGAACCGGAAAGGGGGAAGCCCCTGTATCATCCGGAACCAGGGAGGGGGCGCCCACGGCGACGTTCGGAACCGAAGTGGAGGGAGCCCCCGGGGCGACGACCGGAACCGGAAAGGGGGAAGCCCCTATAATATCCGGAACCGGCGAGGGGGGAGCCCCCGCGGCGACGTCCGGAACCGGGAAGCCGATGCGGGGGGAAGTCCGCTAAGGCACGGGAGCTGCTTTGTCGACCGCCCCTGGTGCGGTAAACGCGACACGCGGGGCGGGACTGGCTCCCGACGCAGGGAAAACCGCCCGCATGTATTGGGCCCCCGGCCCCGGGAACTGGCCCAGAACGGGGTATCCCCCCAGTGCCGCGAGGGGCCCAGGCATGAAGTACCCTCCCGGCACCGGGAAGGGCCCGGGTGCCGGGAAGGGTCCGGGGGTATGACCCACAGGAGGAGGATATCCCGCACTGGGGTCATACGAGGTGGATAAACCTCCGGAGACCGGAGGAACCGCCGGGTGACCCATAAACGGGGACATGGCCCCCGGATATGGGTACGGCGCATATGTGGGGGCTGGTGGCCGCACAAACACATGAAGCAGCTCATCCATGGAGCGCTGGGTGCATAGCTGGCCGTCCACTAAAGCCTCGAGCAGGGCGTCCCGGGGAGCCGGGGGAGCCGTCGGGGGGAGACTGGTCCCGGCCGAGGTTCCCGCAGTCACCGGGAGCGCCCCGGAGGTAGAAGCACCTAAGTTAAGAGGAAGGATGGGAGGCAGTACCTGGGTCTGGCTGCCTCCGGGCGGAAGCGCCGGGACAGACGTCACCGGGAAGGGTGCGAGCCCTTGTTCTTGGGGGAGCCATGGCGTCTTGTCACGAGTCCCCACGGACGGTGCCAACTGTCGTGGTATTGGGAATACCCCGGCAGGTTTCGTGAACAATCCTAGCGAAGAAAACGCGACGCAGGTTGACCGGGTGACCGGTCCTCCCCCGCCGGACAAACACAAGAAATGACATGAGGATTTATATAGGTTCGGGTCCCGGTGGGGGCCCTAGTCCTGTCGGCGTGCTCCCGACCAGAGTCGGCTGGGGAGGCTCTCTCGGGGGCGAAGCTTCCGGAGCACACCAGTGAGTTTGGCTATTCCAACAATAATGAATCACTTGTCTTACAACAGGGGGTACAAGGGCTATTTATAGCCCCAAAAAGAAGCAAAAAGACTAAACTACCCCGGATGCTACCGTCGGATTGAGGGGTAGCAACGTCCTTCTCCCAGTCAAGTGCCTTGGATGCTCAACAGGTGGTCGTTGATCCCCGAGGCACTCCTCGCGTGACCTACACGTGATCAAGAACCAAAGACTTTACCTTTAGAAGGGCGACGATGCCCGGGACATGCACTGGAGGCGACGTCCCCGGGCAAAAGGCGGCGCCCGGGACTGGCACCGGAGGCTAGGTCCCGGGGGCCAAAAGGCGGCGCCCGGGGCAAGCACTGGAGGCCACGTCCCGGGGCGAAAGGCGGCGCCCGGGACTGGCACTGGAGGCCAAGTCTCGGGGGCCAAAAGGCGGCGCCCAGGGCAGGCATCGGAGGCAACGTCCCCGGGCGAAAGGCGGCGCCCGGGACAGGCATCGGAGGAAAGGTTCCGGGGGCCAAAAGAGGTCCCGGGAGCCAAAAGGCGGCGCCCGGGGCAGGCACCGGAGGCCACGTTCCTGGGCGAATGGCGGCGCCCTGGACCGGCACCGGAGGCCAGGTCCCGGGAGCCAAAAGGCTGGGCCCGGGGCAGGCACCGAAGGCCACGTCCCCGGGCGAATGGCGGCGCCCGGGACTGGCAACGGAGGCCACGTCCCGGTAGCCAAAAGGTAGCGCCCGGGGCAAGCACCAGATGCCACGTCCCCGAGCAAATGGGACACAACCTACCTGGACTTGGCTCACAGAGATTTCCCCCAACATCGGGTCACTTATCCGATGCTGGATTGTTACCCGAGCTAGTTCGGAGTAATGAACATTTGGTTCAAGACAGATTCGAACCAGACAAGTGTCCGGAGGTCCGTTGGTATGATCTCAGACGACCTTAAGAAGCGCGGACACATGGTCGCAGGCTTTGATCATGAGGCTGCAGACAGTGCGCGGTCAGGAGGCCACAGACAGGGTGCGGTCAGAGGGTCGTGGGCTACCCTCAACCAGAGTAACTCAGGGTTGCTTAAGCTCTACAACAAGCATATCCCGAGAATCACGAACATCCTTCCACGTATGAAGACAACTGCCAGGACGTTAATATGTGCGGTTATCCCTTAATTGCACGTGTTAAACCTGTGTGGAAGTTAAGTGCGGTTATCAAAACTGCACCCAAGCAACCGTTCAAAGCCGTTGTGCATTGGCGCCCTTTCAACCAGTTTAAAAGGGTGAGCGAATGTACAAAACAAGAAGACGACAACGAATCAAGGACAACAACAAGCTTTAATAGGCTAGTTTGATCGTGTTGTAGACAATCACGCTGAAAAGATCTTCGCGTGTGACGATCTTTTCTACAACTTTGTAACCTTTTTCCCACACATAGTGAAATCACAACAGGACGTAAGGCTATTACTCCCACCATCGAGGGCCCGAACCTGTATAAATCTCTCTGTGTCCCCACTGACATTGCTCATCATCCCTTCCTGGAGGGACACCCTGAAAGTCTTCGCAAGTCACAAAAATCTGCATATGTTCAAGTAAGGACCCCGAGTCCGAATCGTCGGCAGTATACGTTGCGATTACCTACTTGCAGCGATCACAGAATTGCATTGCGATCAACATGCAAATCTTGAGACGATCACAGAAGTGCATTGTGATCAACACATAAAAATTAGTTTACAAAAGACATGAAGGATCATTTCCTCCATAATCTTTGCAAAATTTTAATTTTCATATTTTTGTGTGCACCCTAGCCCATGAATTCGAAACAAAAAATAATGAAAATATATTTTGTTCCGGATTCACTATAGGGAGTGCATAACGGGTTTCCAGAAAGAAGGCACCCATTATGGGAAACTAATAAAATATTCGACGAAGTCCTGTCTCTGACTGCAGGGACAGAGACGGCTACAATGGGCTCGTGACCACCGATAATCCTGTGGTTTTGGGTGAAATCTAGGTACCTGAAGCTCACGAAGCCTCAGGACTTACAACACCTCCCCTTCTGATAGAAGGGGCGATTGTGGTAAGATTTCTCACAATCCTGAATGTTTTCATTCATCTGTGCACATCTATTGAGTTATGCTCATACAGGAAGAGGAAGACGACATTCCTATTATTCACCGCAGTAGGACTCCTGCTAGTTCTGGGGCGGTGAGTACTCCACTCCTGACTACAGGAGTGGGGATGGCTGAACAGGATCCCGCGACCACTACTGATCTTGTGGTCGCGGACAAAGTTCCAATACCTGCGATCCAAGAAGCTCCAGGACCAATGGCTTCATCTTTGCCAACAGAAGATGTTACTCCGGTAAGGACCCTTACAATCCTGTTTTTTATCGTTCCTCAGGTGTATTCTCATAGAATTGCATACACACAGGGAGAAAAGGACAATGTCCTATTCAGGAAAAGGAAGACCAGGACAGATGACGACTGTTCTGACGAGGATTGACACCCGGGTCAGTTCAAATAATTGCACTGTTGGTTCAAGACAGATTCGAGTTAGACACGTGCCCGGCGGTGTGAACTCAAGTCATTCTGAGAAGCATCAGCCTAAGGTCGCAGACTTTGCGCGATCAGGTCGCAAGCCTCGTGCGATCAGACCACAAGCTTTGCGCGGTCAGAAGTTCGTATGTTATACGCGAACAGAATGTTGGAGATGTTGCGCGGTCAGCCAACATCCCGCGGTCAGAACATTCTCGACCAAGGTACTTGGAATTTATCTGACCGGTTATATCTATAGTGGGAATATTCCAAGTATCCCGAAGATTCCTCCACGTAGAAGACTAACCGCCAGGAGGTTAATACATGCAGTTATTTCACGAATAACACGTGCTTAACCTACTTGGAAGTTAAGAGCGGTTCAATAAACCGCATCCAACCGTCCAAACAACTGTTTGATGCAGTTGCGACATGGCACCCTTTCGACCAGTATAAAAGGGTGGCGAAGTACATCAAACAGAGGGATCCGATCCATTTGGAAGAACAAGACTTCTGATACAAGTGAGACACAACGCATCTCAACCACTAAAAACAGCCAAGTCTATGGCCTAAATTAGATAGTTCTTACAAGCCTTCCTGGCTTTATACTGTACATTTACATAGGAAAAACCTTTCGCCTGTGAAGGAGTTTTTCTACCATTTTGTAACCTTTTATCACCTATAGTGAAATCCTAACAGGATGTAGGGCTATTACTCCCACCATCGAGGGGCCGAACCTGTATAAATCTCTCTGTGCTCCTGTTCACCATTGTTCTACATACCTTCCCGGAGGGTCATCTTGAAAGGTCTCACTATTACAAATTTTGCATAAGTTCGGCTGAGGACTCCGAGTCCGAATCGTCGACAGCTGGCGCCCACCGTGGGGCCTTTCTCAAGGCGTCCTAGTTTAAATCCGGAGGTTCACTGAAACATGGCTGGAGCATATGATTCCGAGAACGATTTCGATCTCGAGGATTATGCCCATATCCCGATGCCTTCTCCAAGCGATCCTGTCCCGATGGAGGAGGTCGAAGGCCAGAATCTTCCACCGGTTGAATCGTCTCTCCAGGTCATGTCTATCGACCAGGGAGCAACTAGCGCAAGGTCAGAACCCACAGAGGTTCTTAATGCGCTAGGCGATGAATCCGGCCCGTCATACGACCCCGCTGAGGGGAAGGATGATGACGACCCGGAAATTAGCCCCGGAAGGTTCGACCCTGATAACCTTCACCGTCTCTTTGATTTCGAGTCCGACTCGGAACAAACTGAGATGTTTTCCCCATCGGCAACCTCTCTCCCTAGGCAGTTTGCTGCGTTGTCGGAAGAAACTCCCGATCAACAGGCTGCTAGGGAAGAACAAGATTGCAAACAGAAGGAGGATCAAGATCTCGAGCAACAAAACAACGAACTACGCAGAACTGCCCTAGAGGCTCTTCAAGATGCGCAGGCTCGTTACGATGCTGCTCCGGGTACTTCTCGACGGTCGCGTGGTCGCAAACGTGACCAGACCCCTTCTTTACCACCGGAGCGTTTCCCGGTGGACGAAGAAACGATAACACCTGGTGCCCCTAGGAGAAGTACCCATGGTCGACTGCGATCTATCGCGGAAGTCATGCGTAACTTTCCTCCTACGGTCATGGATGCGCAGAAACCGGCCTTTTTTAGGATCCTGGCGGAGAGACTGCATGAGGTCACGTCTAAGGCGACCCCAACGGCCTCTTCCCGATCGGTAACACGTTCCCGCAAACGAGATTGTCCTCATTCTGGTTCCGGCCGATGAAGTTACCCGCCGCCCGTACCGTCCCAACAGGACAGATACCGGCGAGTGTAGGATTCTCGTAGTAGGGATCAAGTTCTTGTTCACTCTCGTTTGGGACCACGAGTAACTTCGCCATTGCGTGAGGTCGCCCGAGACCCAGCCGAGAGTCACAGGGCGATTCACGGTCCCTACATTTGGTTGTAAAGCCTTTTCGCCTGGCCTACGAGCAGTCGTTTGGCCCGATAAGTTTCGACCAGGGGCCATTGAGAGGTTTGACGGAACTCAGAACCCATCCGAGTTCCTTCAAATCTATATCACTGCCATCCAAGCGGCGGGAGGTGATGACAAGGTCATGGCCAACTACCTGCCTACAGTCCTCGCAGGACCGACTAGAACCTAGCTGTTTAATCAGCCGGAGGGTTCCATTTACAATTGGGAAATGCTATGCGATGCTATCCTCAGCAATTTTCAAAATTGTTACCAAAAGCCGGGTAAGGAGGACGACATTCATCAGCTGCGGCAAACTTCAACCGAAACACTTCGGCAGTTTGTCAAGAGGTTTGTCGGGGTGAGGAATACCATCCCGAACATATCTGATGGCTCCGTAATCAGGGCATTTAAGCATGCTGTTCGATACCGGAGATTTACCGAGAACTTGCTTATCCACCCTCCTCGATCAGTGGCCGATCTGATCGACATGGCCGATCGGTATTCTGATGCAGCCGAAGCGGTCGAATGGAATCGAATGGTCGACAAGGGGGACCTACCACCTCAACCAGGCTTCAAGGACGCCAGGAAAGAAGATTCAAGCAAGAAGCCGGAATTTTCATCGGGTGGGAAGTCAAAGAAGTCGAAGAGGAACCGCTCTGGACAGTACCGCGAGGTCGCAGTCGCAGAGAAGCCACCTTCGACCAAAGGTAATAAGTCTTCATTCAAAAATAAAACTGTCTCTGGTGGTCGAAATGTCGACCAGCCAGAAAAGTCAACTAATTCGCAAGAGGGCAAGAAGTGGTGTCCACTCCACAACTCCGCAGGCCACGACCTCAAGAATTGCAGGAGTTGGTTGAAGCAACTGGATGACTTCCACCAGGGAGTTGGGCCAATGCCAACCTTACCACCTAAAGAACAGGCATGCGGACTTAGGGACGCCGACGGAGACGAGGAAATGTCCTACCAGGTACCTCAAAATCATGTTAATGTTATTTTTGGAGGTTCTTCTTCTTTCGTTTCCAAAAGGCAGTTTAAGGCCTTTTACCGAGAGGTTAACCAAACGGAGACATCCCTTGGCGAACCTCAATACCCCCGTTGGTCGGATACACCTTTAACATTTGATCGCACTGATTGTCCGGCGGGGTTAAGACGACCATTGAGGCTCCCTCTGGTCATTACCCCAATCATCAGTAACGCGAGAGTTGAAAGGGTCCTGATCGACGGAGGAAGCTCCCTTGACATCTTGTTGGTCAAGGCACTCGACGAGATGCAAATTCCTCGTTCGAAGATTAAGCCCATAATCCATCCGTTTTATGGGATAATCCCAGGCCCCTCCATGATGCCATTGGGACAAGTGGTCCTCCCGGTCACACTAGGAGAACCGGATAACTTCCGAACAGAATTGGTTACTTTTGATGTAATCGATTGTGATTCGGCTTATAATGCAATCTTTGGCAGGCCAACTCTCACTAAGTTCATGATGGCAACGCACTATGCTTATCAGTGCGGGAAATTGCCTGGCCCCAAAGGTGTCATCTCGGTCCGAGGCAGTCGCAATGTGGCACTCACGTGCGACTGGCTATCTTTGGAGATGGTCGATCAACTTCCCCTCCAGGACGCTCAGGTCGCCACTGTTGCCACCGACACGATCAAGGCTGCTCCTCGACCAGGTGAGAAACTCAAATTGGTTCCTTTGTACCCAGATGATCCATGCAAGACAATTCGGGTCGGATCAGCTCTGGATGACAAATAGGAACTCGATCTCATTGCTTTCCTCCGGGCTAACGCAGATGTGTTTGCGTGGAAACCGTCCGACATGCCCGGTGTCCCAAGGGAAGTAATTGAGCACAGGTTAGCAATTCGACCTGGACAACGACCAATAAAGCAAAAGCTCAGGCATTTTGCTGCTGACCGACAGGAAGCCATCCGAGAGGAGTTGGACAAACTCCTACAGGCCGGGTTTATCCGTGAAGTGGATCACCCGGAATGGCTCGCCAATCCGGTCATGGTCCGCAAGTCAAATGGCAAGTGGCGCATGTGCGTCGACTACACTAGCCTCAACGCTGCCTGTCTGAAGGATGACTTTCCCCTTCCCCGCATCGACCAGCTGGTCGACTCAACTGCGGGTTGCGAACTGATGAGTTTTCTGGACGCTTACTCAGGATATCATCAAATTAGCATGGTAGAAGACGATGAAGAGAAAACTGCCTTCATCACCCCGTTCGGCACATACTGCTACGTCAGAATGCCGTTCGGTCTCAAGAACGCAGGTTCCACATACCAGCGCTTGATGCAAAAGACCTTTCTTTCCCAGATAGGGCGTAATCTCGAAGCATATGTAGACGACTTGGTTGTAAAAAGTACCAAGAGTTGTCTCATTTGAACGATCTCGCTGAAACCTTCTGTAATTTGAATCGCTTTGGAATAAAATTAAACCCGGAGAAATGTTCTTTCGGGGTTTCTTCAGGAAAACTCCTTGGTTTCCTTGTGTGTTCCAGGGGCATTGAAGTTAATCCTGAGAAAATCAGGGCCATTGAACAAATGAGATCGCCCTGGACCATGAAGGATGTTCAACGCCTGGCTGGTCGCATGGCGGCTTTAAGTCGTTTCATATCGCGACTAGGCGAAAGGGGATTGCCTTTCTTCAAAGCCTTACGGAAGCATCATAATTTTACATGGTCGGATGAGGCCGAAAAAGCATTTCAGGAGGTAAAGACATATCTATCCAGTCCGCCAGTATTGGTGTCTCCCGACAAAGGAGAACCATTGCTTCTTTATTTGGCGGCCACACCGCACGCGGTCAGCGCCGTTCTGATCGCGGATAGGGAAGGAATACATAGACCCGTCTACTATGTGAGCGAGGTACTTCATGGTCCTAAGGAGCGCTACCCTGAGGTCCAGAAGACACTTTACGTGCTACTGATGGCTTCCCGTAAGCTACGACATTACTTTCAAGCGCACAAGATCACAGTACCCTCCTCTTTTCCTTTGGGGGATATTGTCCGAAACCCAGAGAAATCTGGTCGAATCGCCAAATGGGCGGTCGAACTCGGTGCCTTTGAGATCCATTTCACGCCCCGCACGGCGGTTCAGTCTCAGGTTTTGTAACGCCCTGAGTTAGGGGTGAAAATTTCCTTTTTCATCAATAGCATGCATGCATGTATCTGTAATATTAGCCAGATCAGTATCTATCCTAAGCCCTAAAATCTCCAAAATCTATCCTGTGACCTCAAATCAAGATCAGATTGTTCAGATGTGATCTATTAGTTATCCTGAATCTAAAAGTCTTCAGAACCTAGATCCAATTCTATCTCTAAATTCCAGAATTATCAACTTCTTCTGTTTTCGAAAACAGAAATACCTTATATTACCCAAATACCCTAAGTTTCAGAAGTGCAGATTTAATCAAAATCTTGACCAAGTTCAGACCAGATTATTCCTGGAATATGATCATGGGTATGTCAATACCTTAATTTAAAAAGTTGACAGCCAGATTTCACCATCTAGACTCTTTTCACAAATTAGTCCAAGAATTATCGCAAAATAGTCCTTATCTGATATCTGAAAATCCAAAAAGGCTGAAATCTCCAGATTAACTTCAAATTCAGAATTTCTTCGGCAAATCTTCTCAAAATGCTATTTGTCACAAGTTTCTCTTCTGTTCAAATTCCAAAATCTCATCCTAAGTGCCAGAATTCAAAATCAAATGAAATTCAGATTTCAATTACCCTAAATTACCCTATTTTCAGTTTGTATCGAAAATTATTCAAATGTGTAAAATCTTATCATTTATCTTTGCCAAATATTCTGTTGAATATAATCTACCAGATTAGTGAAATCAAATTCAACTCTAACCTTCCAAATCTCTAGAATTACAGATTGGTCCAAATGTGAAAATCAAATATTGCAAATTAGCCCATTTTCGACCAGGACAACAGCAGCATTCGACCAGGCCGTTTGCTGTACACGACCAGGGCTCGCCGTGGTTTCTTGCGCCGTGCACGTTCGCCACCGGTGAAGCTTCGCCTGCAACTTGATCGTGCATGCTTGCTCTTCTTGTTGCGCACGTGTCTTCGCTCCAGCTGGTGCCGTGGCAAGGCCGCTGCTACGTCGACGACCAGTGCTGCTCCCGCGCGCGATCAATGGCTTTTTGTCAGCAACTCCTCGCCACGTCGCTTTGCCGTGCCAGTACTTGTCGCCACCGCTTGCTCCATATTTGCAAAGTCCCGATGAACGACAATGTGGACAGTTGCAGTCCTGTTGCCGTCGCAATCACCGTTCTTCGCTGAGTCTTCGGCGCTGATGTTCTTTACGCAATCCATCTAATCACAGCTGCCAATTACTTCGTTGTCTCCTCCTTGGAAGCTTCGCTTGGCCTATTTAAGCACTCCTGTGCTCAGCAGCTCCCTCCACACTTCACCAGAAATCAGCCAAGTCCTGGAATTTCTGTTTTCGTTTTCTTCTCCGGCGAGCCGTTGAGGAGGCTCACGGTGCCAGCTTCATCCGCTGCATCAGCCTTCAAATTAAAGCCATCAGTGAGTTCCCCTACTCTCTCTCTGTAGTACTATTTAATTGCTCACCGGTGACCCCTAACGCCGGCGATCACCGGAATTGTCGATTGCCCTGTTTCTGTAATGTGGCTCAATCCAGTACAAATTAGCTTTCGATTTTGTAAACAAAATTGATCGGTAAGCCAAATCAAGGAAGCCTGTAAGCTTAGAATCTCCAATTAAACACCATTCGAAGCTTTTTCCCTAACCCGAGCTTCACCAGAAACCGGCGATCGTCGCCAGGCTTCTCCGGTGATCCTCCGGTCAATTTGATGTTACCAGAAGCTTTCTTTTACCTCCTAGATACTCTCCAAGCAAGGAATTAAGTTCTTTTGGCCTGTAGCAGGAACCCCCAATTGGCAGTGCTTCTTCTCCGGTGCCGATCACCAGAAAAGTGTTCCCGGCCATTTCAGCCCTCGAAACCTTGTCATTTAGATGTGCCTTAGCCTCCTGAGTATTTTTGTCTTCTAGCCCGACACCTAGATCGGCCTAGATTGGAAGTTATAGCCATGCCAAGTTTGTGTCCAGAACTGCTCCAGTGCAGCCAGTTCATCTCTGTTCATCATCAAATTTCTTGCTTTCCAGCCATTTCTTGCCCTAGATCCTGTTGACTTAATTGTTCCTGTTAGCAATGCCTACCTCCCAGACAAAGTGGTGCATCATTTGGAGCTCCAGATCAAAAGTTATACTAAGCCCTAGTTTTTGGCATTGTCAGCTCTATGCCAGAGCTTGCCAGCCAGTGGCATTGACCTTGTTTACCCACTTCTGGTTGTGCATTTTGAAAACCACTTTGTCCACTGAATTTGTAGAGTTGTGATCTACATTTTCTTCTACTACCATAACTTGAGATAAGCATCCTAGCTTTTCTTAAAGCTATGTCCAAGCTTTGATCCGAATGTCGATCTGTTGACATTCGCTGTTTTGATTAAACCAGCCACAAAATTGTTATTCCTATTGAAATCCTGAAACCCTAAGATTATCTTTAGCCCAAATTCCTTGAAACCCTAGAATCTCGACCCAGTTCAGTTTGCAGTTCAACTTATCTCCAGTTTAGTTCAATCATGCATGTTGTGCATTTCTACATATAAGTCATAAAACATTTTAATATTATAAGTAATTATTGTGTGTTTGTTTGTCGTCGAGCAGATTCAGAAGCTGACTTTGAAGATTTTGCTGTTGACCCGTCATCGACTGCTGTATTTTACGACGCGGAAGGCAAGTCATATCCTTGGTCATCTTGAACCTATATTTTAAATGTTGCTATAATATTGTTGGGGGAAATCTCCACGCGATCAAGTCCAGGTAAGTTCACGATTGCCCGGGGACAGTGGCCTCCGGTGCCTGCCCCGGGCGCCGCCTTTTTGGCTCCCGGGACCGTGCCTCCGGGGCATGTTCCGGGCGACGCCATTTGGCCCCCGGGACCGTGCCCCCCGGGCATGTCCCGGGCGCCGCCATTGGCCCGGGGACAGTGGCCTCCGGTGCCTGCCCCGGGCGCCGCCATTTGGCCCCCGGGACCGTGCCCCCCGGGCATGTCCCGGGCGCCGCCATTTGGCCCCCGGGACCATGCCCCCCGGGCATGTTCCGGGCGCCGCCATTTGGCCCCCGGGGCCGTGCCCCCCGGGTATGTCCCGGGCGCCGCCATTCGCCCGGGGACAGTGGCCTCCGGTGCCTGCCCCGGGCACCGCCATGAGGCCCCTGGAACCGTGCCCTCCGGGCATGTCCCAGGCGCCGCCATTTGCCCGGGGACAGTGGCCTCCGGTGCCTGCCCCGGGCGCCGCCATCTGGCCCCCGGGACCGTGCCCCCCGGGCATGTCCCAGGCGCCGCCATTTGCCCAGGGACAGTGGCCTCCGGTGCCTGCCCCGGGCGCCGCCATGAGGCCCCCGGGACCGTGCCCTCCGGGCATGTCCCGGGTGCCGCCATTTGCCCGGGGACTGTGGCCTCCGGTGCCTGCCCCGGGCGCCGCCATTTGGCCCCCGGGACCGTGCCCCCCGGGCATGTCCCGGGCGCCGCCATTTGGCCCCCGGGACCGTGCCCCCCGGGCATGTCCCGGGCGCCGCCTTTTGGGTCCCCGGGACCCTGCTCTGCGGAAGGGGTCCCGGACGTCATCGCCCTCCTAAAAGGTAAAACCCCTGTTTGTTTATCATGTGCAGGTCACGCGAGGGACGCCTCGGGAATCAGCGACCACCTGTCAAGCATCCAAGACGTTTGACCGGGAGAAGGACGGTCCTAACCTTCAATCCGACGGTGGTTTCCGGGGTAGTTTAGGTTTTTTGCTTCTTTTTGGGGCTATAAATAGCCCTTGTACCCATCTGTTGTAAAGGATCAGTTCATTATTATTAGGAATAGCTAATCTCACAGACGTGCTCCGGAAGCCTCTCCGCCGGAGAGAGCCTCCCCAGCCGACTCCGGTCGGGAGCGCGTCGACAGGACTAGGGCCCCCACCGGGACCCGAACCTGTATAAATCCACGTGTCAATTCTTGTGTTTGTCCGGCGGGGGAGGACCGGTCAACCTGCGCTGCGTAATCTCCGCTAGGATCGTCTTCAAAACCTGCCGGGGTATTCTTAATACCACGACAGTTGGCGCCGTCCGTGGGGACCCGTGACGAATCGCCATGGCTCCTCCAAGAACAAGGGCTCGCACCCTTCCCAGTGACCCGGGTCTCCGAGACCCGGCGCCGTCCGCCCGGGACACTGCTGTCCCGGCAGTCCCTTCCGGAGGCGACCTGGCCCAGGTACCGCCTCCCTCCTTTCCTCTTAACTTAGGTGCTTCCACCTCCACGTCGTTCCCGGTGACCGCGGGGACCTCGGCCGGGACAAGCGTCCCCCCGACGGCTCCCCCGGCTCCCCGGGACGCCCTGCTCGAAGTTCTCGTGGAAGGCCAGCTCCGCGCCCAGCGCTCTATGGACGAGCTCCTTAGTGTGTTGGCGCGGCCCTCGGCCCCCACATTTCCGGCGCACCCGTATCCGGGGATCATGCCCCCGTTTATGGGATACCCAGCGGCCCCTCCGGCGTCAGGGGGGCTGTCTACCCCGTATGATCCCGCTGGGGGGTTCCCTCCCCCCGCGGGATATACTTCCGAACACTTCTCGGCACCCGGGCCTGTCCCGGTGCCGGGAGGCTATTTCATGCCCGGGCCCTTCGTGGCACCAGGGGGGTACCCCGTCCCCGGCCCGCTTCCGGGGCTGGGGGGTCATTTCATGCCGGGGGTTATTCCTACGCCGGGAGCCAATCCCGCCCCCCGCGTTGCGTTTACCGCACCGGGGCCGGTCGACAGAGCAGCTCCCGTGCCTCAGCGAATTTCCCCCCGCATTGGCTCCCCAACCCCGGACGTCGCCGAGGGGGCTCACCCCCCACTGGTTCCGGATGTCACAGGGGCTTCCCCCTTTCCGGTCCCGGTCGTTGCCGCGGGGGCCCCCTCTTCGGATCCAAACGCCGCCCCGGGCGCCCCCTCCCCGGTTCCGGATGGTGCAGGGGCTCCCCCCTTTCTGGTCCCGGGGGCCGTCGCAGGGGGCTCCCCCCAGCAGGCCCCGGTAGCTTCCGGGCCGGCTGCTATAGTGCAGGAGCTCCCTCCCCCGGCGAAGCAGGTCCGCTTCTCCCGGGGGGAGGTCGAGCGAATGCATTCTCCCAACCGCGGGGAAGAGCTTCCCCCCGGTCGTTGTTGCAGGGAGCCTCGCTCTCGCACCGGTCGGGGGAAGAGACCCGCCGAAGAACCATCCTCCTCGGAGGGAAGCCCGGACGTCCGGGAAATCAGTCCCGGCCCGGAATAGAAGCGTCGTCACCACCACTCTGGCGGCCCTCTTGGGCCGCTACCTGACTCGGATAACGAGGGGACGTCCCCCGTTAAAGAAGACAGTGACTGGGGCTCCCCCCGGGAAGTGCAGGGGGCGAACCAGCCTCTGTGTCGAAGACTCCGCAGCATCCGATGGCCGCGGCCCTACCGTCCCCCGCACATCGAACATTATAATGGCGAGGCGGACCCTTACGAGTTCGTGCAGATCTACTCCACAGCCATCTCCGCGGCGGGGGGGGACGAGAGCGTCCAATGCAACGTCTTCCCCCTCTACCTCACCGGCATTGCCCGCTCCTGGTTTTACAACCTGAAGGCCGGCTCCATCAAGTCTTTCTCGCAGCTCAAGCGGGAGTTCTGTGCCAACTTCCAGGGGAACTACGTGCGTCCCCTGGACTCCTCGCAGCTGTATACTGTCCGGCAGAGGACTGGGGAGACCATCAGAAGCTTCTTCAAGCGCTTTGCCCAGGTGAAGAGCAAAGTGGCCCACGTCCCCGACTCTACGGTCATCGAAGCCTGCAAAAGCGGCATCCTCCCGGGGGAGCTCCACCGAAGGATCTCCCGGAGCTGCCCCTCTTCCGCCGACGAGCTCTTCAACGTGCTCGAAAAGTACGCTCGGGCGGAGGAAGACGATATCTGGAAGAAGACCCAGGGGGCTCCCGCCCCCGTCGACCGGGGGGCCAGGGATCCCCCCAAACGCCCCAGACAGGGGGGGCATAACGAGCCACGGCCTTGGGACACTTTTGTCCTCGAGGGCGGAGGCGGCTCGCGCGACCCCCTGAGGGGCAACCGCCCCTTCCCCAAGCCGAAAGGCCATGGGGGAGGACAGTCTTCGCACGGCCGGGAAGGCCCCGCGGGGAGAAGGCGGGAAGGACCGTGGTGCAGCTTCCACGGGTCCAGTACCCACGCTACCCGAGACTGCGACCAACTACTGCAGCACTTCGCGGCATTCCTCGACCAGCGCGGGCAGGGGGGGGAGACTCCAGCCTCCTTGCTCCCTCGGCCAGCTGTTCCGGCCATTCCCGCTCCCGCGGGGGGTGAGCAGGCACAGGAGGGGGAGCCTTCAGAAGCTCTCCCCTTCCAGACCTCTCAGCGCCGCATCAACGTCATCGTGGGAGGGTCTGCCTCCGGGCGGGACTCCAAGCGCCAGCGGAAGGAGTACGCGCGTGAAGTTAAGGTTGTGGGGGTGCTACACACGTCCCCGCCACCAAAGTGGTCGGACGTCCCCCTCACCTTCACGGCAGAAGACGCGCGGGGGGTTCGCTTCCCCCACGACGACGCGCTCATTGTCTCCGCGACAATCTACAACTGTCACCTGGCACGCATCCTTGTGGACAGTGGGAGCTCCGCCGACGTCCTATTCCTGAAGGCTTTCAAAGAGATGCAGGTGGATGAGAAGCTCCTGCAGCCCGCAGCCGGGCCCCTACAAGGTTTTGTCCCGGGGAAGGCGATCCACCCCGTGGGCAAGGTAGATCTTCCTGTGACCTTCGGCGCCCCGGAGAACTACCGGACCGAGCTGGTCCGCTTCGACGTAGTGGACCTCCCCTCCTCCTACAACGTGATTATGGGGAGGACCACCATCAACCGGCTGGGGGCTGCCACCCATCAAAACTACCTCTGCATGAAGATCCCCGGGCCGCATGGCGTGATCAACGTCCGGGGAGACCAAGACATGGCCCGTGCTCTGTATGAGCGCGCAGCCGCCACGATCGGAAGCGTCAACATTATTGAGGCGCCCAGGGGGGAGGCCTCCCCCCTGGAACCAGACGTCGCGGCAGTATCCCCCGGGAGGCCCCCCCTCAAACCGCGTCCGGAAGGGGGCCTCCGGAAGGACCTGCTGTCCCCGGGGCCAGCAGTGCCGCCAAGTACGAGGCTTTGCTCCTCAGGTCGCACCACGTGCGTTCCCTAGGGATCCGACGCCTCCAACTGAAGGGAGATTCTCAGCCCATATTTCACCAAAGGCACGGGCCTTACCTGTGCCGTAACGCAAATTCTAATCTTTTATTTGCAGATGCAAAAGATGCAGAGGCACTTCGATGGCACCAAGGGGGGTACCCCGTCCCCGGCCTGATCCTGGGGCCGGGAGCCCACTTCTTGCCGGGGGTTTACCCTGCGCCGGGAGCCAGTCCCGCCCCCCGCGTTGCGTTTACCGCACCGGGGGCGGTCGACAGAGTAGCCCCCGTGCCGTAGCGGACTTCCCCTCGCATGGGCTCCCCGGTTCCGGGCGCCGTCACCGGGGCTCCCCCCTCGCCGGTTCCGGGTGTTACAGGGCCTGCCCCCTTCCCGGTTCCGGTCGAGGTCACTGGGGCCCCCTCCACTTTGATTCCGGTCTTCGCCACAGGGGCTTCCCCCTTCCCGGTCCCGATCGTCGCCTCGGGGGCTCCCCCCTCGCCGGTTCCGGGTGTTACAGGGCCTGCCCCCTTCCCGGTTCCGGTCGTGGTCATCAGGGCTCCCCCCTTTCAGGGAACCCTTACAAGCTCTCCGACCTTCAAGAGCAGGAGCTGAAGCACACGTGGAACTTGCGTTTACTTCGCAAGTTCTATGTTTAGCCTCGCGGGCATGTCCCCTCCCCCGGGGCGTTCACGCCGGAGGGGGAGGAGGGACGCTGTATTTTCCTCCCCTTTCGCGGCTTCGCAGGGGGAGACCCTGTACTTAATTTCATTAGCAATACATAGGTCTTGCTTTGCAAACTCTCATTGCAGGTCTTTCTCATTACCGCCCCTTGTGGCGATGCCCTCCCCGCGAGGAAGTGGGCTAGCCCCAACAAGTCCCTACAACGGAGCCTGCACACCCGTAGGGCGCCCTCCCCGCGAGGATGCCCTCCCCGCGAGGAAGTGGGCCAGCCCCAAGAAGTCCCTACAACAGAGCCTGCACTCCCGTAGGGCGGCTTACGATCAGCCCTCGTGGACTGAGGGTGTAAGCGGCAACCCGGTCACAGTGGCCGTGGTAACGAGTCACTTTCGGAGACTAGTCCCCTGCCCAAACACTCAAGACCCGTCTTCGGGCACTTCCTCCTCCGGGAGTAGACGCTCTCCTCAGCGGGACGTCTAATGGCTTTCCGGATTATCTTCCTCCTCCGGGAGTCGACGTTATTCCCGGCTCCCCGTTCTCACGGCGACCGGAAGATCAGCCCCTTGCGGCTTGACTGGATCTATCTTCCTCCTCCGGGAGTCGACGTTATTCCCGGCTCCCCATTCTCACGGCGACCGGAAGATCAGCCCCTTGCGGCTTGATTGGCTCCATCTTCCTCCTCCGGGAGTCAACGTTATTCCCGGCTCCCCGTTCTCACGGCGACTGGATGATTATCTCTCGAAGACCTTATTCCCGGCTCCCCGTTTTCACGGCGACCGGACGATTGGTCCCCAGCGACCTTATTCCCGGCTCCCCGTCCTCACGGCGACCGGATGAATGCCTCCCGGAGACCCTATTCCCGGCTCCCCGTTCTCACGGCGACCGGACGATTGTCTCTCGAAGAAGTCGGATTTCTCGGGCATTTCCTTCCCCGAAGACCCCATGCCCGGCTCCCCGTTCTTACGGCGACCGGACGAGTGTCTCCCAGGAAGCTCGCCTCTGGAAACCCCATCGGTTTCTCTTGGACATTCCTTCCGCTCGAGGCCTTATTCCCGGCTCCCCGTTCTCACGGCGATCGGATGATTATCTCCCGGAAGGTCTTCTCCTTGAAAACCTCGCTTTAAAATTTTCTAACTTGGAAAATTTCCTATGCTACAGGTGCCTTCCCGGGGGCCTTGTTACCCCCGCAGCGCGCGGAGATATTCTCCGGCCCGCTGTGGGCGGGGGGGGATAAGGAACCCCCGGGTGTCGACCGCACCACCCACGAAGAAACTTAGCTCACCCTTGTTAAGATGAGTCGTCCAGACCATCCAAGAAGAAGAAAAGACAAAGCAAGCAATAAAAGGAAACAACAACAATGCGCTTTATTGATCAATAAACCCGGAGGACATCTTCCCCCTCCGGTGGGTTTCGGAAATGATACAACCCGGGTCCTAACCCGGGGGATTTTCTACGAGCCTAAGGCCCCTACGCCTAAAGCTCCCGGAGGCGCTCCCTCAACTCCCGGGCCAGGTCCCGGTACAGCGCCCGGACACGACGCTGAGAATCCCGAAGTACGTCTTCGGGCCAAAACTCGTACCCAGCCGGCGGAAGTATCCGGAGGGGAGGTATCATCTGGGCCTTCGGGCGCGGGGGAGTTAATTCAGCACGGCTGTTGTCAAAATTGTCCAAGTGCCACTCCGGGCGCCACCTCAACCGGACAGGCTCCCGGGCAGTACCCCCGTCGCGCTCCCCAGAGACAAGGCTCAGCAAAATCAAAGCCGCTTGGGCGTCCCCCGGAGAGCCTCTCCCGGACCGTTGCCCGGAAGTAACCCCCCGGGAACCCTGGTAACATTTCATTGCAAAGACTTAGAAAAACTTCAAATATATTTCATTGCAAAATGTTTTTATACAAGTGCCCGGGGCTTCTCCTAAGAAGCTACCGGAATCAAAATGTCTAACAAAATAAAAAGTCCTAGCTAAAGACCCGGGGGAGGCTCATACTTTAGCATTGGGGTCCTCCCCCCGGGGAGCTTCCTCCGTAGCCGGGGCTGGGGCATCCGCGGCCGGAGGCGCCGGTGTCGGGAACCTCGTCCGGATGATCCGGTCGTAGAACCCCTCCGCCAGCAGCTCCACCTCCCGGCGCGTTGGCTCGAAGGCCTCCGGGAAGCTTCGGGGGATGCGCCCCCCGATAGCCCGGGCGCTGACCCCCCCGGTAGTCAACGAGCCCCGCGGCGGCCGCGATGACGGGGATCGCCCGGCCCCGTGCCCGGACGTCCGCAGCCTCCGGGATCGCGGAGACTTGTGCGTTAAGAAAACGCACAGCCTCCGCGAGGGTCGCCGGGGGTACCTCGGGGCCGCTCCCGGAGCCAAGGCTAACGCCAAGGCTTTCCAAGGTCGAGCGGACGGAGCGGCCCGCGTCCGTCAGCGCCCGGACGCTGGAGCTCTCGAGCTCCCGGAGCGTCTTCTCTCGCACCTTGGCCTCCTCTCGGAGGCGGATGTAGGCGCCCTCCGAAAGGTGCACCTGCGCCCGGGCCCAGGACAGCTCATCAAGAGCTTCGTCCCGCTCCCGGAGGGCCGCCTCCCGCTACTCCACGCAAGCCGCGGCCCGGCTCTCCACCTCCTTGAGCAGCCGGGTGACCCGCTGCTCAAGGCCCCAGGTAACAGTCGCTACCTACAAAATACATAAAGAGTTAGAAAAATCTTAAGTGCAGGAAAAAAGCCAAGGTGTTGAGAGCTCGGGTTACCTGGGCTCCGAGGGACTCGAGCCCCTCAAAACGCTCGTGGAGCGTTCCTCCTGCTACGAAGGCCTGCACCTTCCGGTTGTGCAGGCCCTCCGCGTAGCGGGCCACCTCCCCCGCGGGAAGCAGGGAGGCATCTTGCCCGGCCCTCCTGTCGTGGCCGGGAGAGGGCCCCCGGACCTCGGAATCCGGGAGCACGGCCGGCGTCTTTGTCGACGAAGTTTCCTCCGAAGACGAAGACGAAGATCGGGCGGGGTTCTTCGCCCGAGGGGGAATCATCGGGCCTTTCCCCGCCCCAGGCCGGAGGGCCCTCGGAGCCTCCTGCTCCGGGGGGACCTCGATGACTGAGGGGCTCCCCCCCTCCTCATCAACTGGCCAGAGGCACGGAGGCGCCACCTCCGAAAACCTCACCTCTAGCCTCTCCGGCGCCAATGCCGCCGGGAGAGGCGAGAGGAGCGTCACGCGAATTGGCGATGGGGCGTAGTCCGCCGAATCGGACCCCGCCCCATCGACAACAACCTCCTTCCCCCGGGCCTCAACGGGGGCCTGAGGGGGCGGAGGCGTCGCCTCTGCCCGGGGTGCCGCCCGGGCATGTTCGGCTCCGGGAGCCGCGTCCCGGGCTCTCACCGGCGTCATCGCCGGCGTCGTCGTCGGGGCGGGGGTCTTTTGGACCCGGGGCCTCTTGGGCTCCGAGCCCCCGGCCGCATCCTTCCCCCGCTTATGAGACCCGGGGGTGGGAAGGGGCTTCCTCTCCGGAAGCCTGAGCCCGTAAGCCTCGGCCACCAGGTTCCGGGGAGGCCCCTCCCCCACGAGGCGCACGATGCACTCGTGTTCGTCGGCGAAGTACCTTCCCAGGAGGTGCTCCACCTTGTCCCTCGCCGCCGGGTACGGGCGCACTGCAAGAGGTAAAAAGTTAGTCAATTTCAAATAAAAAACTGCAAGTACAAAAATGTAGGGGACTTACGCCGCGTCACCGGCTTGACCGGAGGCCGCTGCTCCGGGCCCATGCCGATCCCCCTTCCCCCGCGTGAGAAGGGGGAAAGCCGCAGGAGCGCCAGCTCCTCCGCGGCGTCCCGCATCGAGCGGGCCTTCTTCGCCAGCACCACCTTCCCGAGGAGCTCAAACTCCTCGTCCGTCCGCACCGGCGGCTTCGGTGCGGATGACCGGCTGTAGGTGGGAGGCTCCGGGGCGTAGACCACCGCCTCGTCCCGGACCCGGAGGTAGAACCACCTCCGGAGCCAGTCCCCCCAGTGGTCCCGGGAGGCCGCCGCCGGGTAGTCCGCCACCCGGGAGGGCAGCATCTGGACCATCACCGAGCCGAAGGGGGACTTCGGTCCTCCCTTCACCAGGTGGGAGCTCCACGCTGCCGGCTCGTAGAAGTACCGGAAGGCGCGGAGGGTGGGCTCCCGCCCGGTCGCTGTCTCGTAGAGCCATATAAAAAGGCCCATACGGACGAGCGCGTTCAGGGTGAGGTGGTTGAGAGCCACCCCGTACTCTTTGAGAAACTCCCGGAGCATCGGATGCACCGGGAGCCGGAGCCCCGCCTCGAGGAAGGCCTCGAAGGCCACGACCTCTCCGGGCCTGGGGCGGGGGGCTCCGTCCTTCTTTAGGGGGACCCGGATGTCCCCCTCTTCAACGACGCCCTTCTTGACCAGGGACTCTGCGTCCGAGGCCGAGAACTCGGAGGCCCAGAGGAAATCCACGGGGATTTCCTCCGGGGGCACCTCCGTGGTCTTCGCTCGACCCTTGGGCGCCATTAGGTCAGTTCTTTCTTTTTTGGGTGGCTAAGTTTTCAGGTGGCTAAGTCAACAACTCCCGGACGCTCGCTACCAGAAAAGGCTACCGGAGAAGCTACCGGAAGAGCGCTACCGGGAGAGCTGAAGCTAGAGTTGAAGATTTGGAATGAGCTTCCGGGGCCCCCTAAGGCCCTATTTATAGAGGCTGGCCGTGATCTAGATGCGCGCCACGTGGCCCCCTCGGGGCAATCTGGATCACTGATTCAAACCGTGCGCGGGAAACGAAGGGACAGGCGCGTAAATCGAGACGCCGTTTCGAACCGCGCGTGCATTTATTGCGAGAACGGCGCGGCCATAAAGCGCCCGGCACAGAAACCGAAGCGTCGCCGGGGCTCCGGTGATTTTCGCCCGGAGTTTTCGTCCGGAGATTTTCCCGGTACCGTAACCATTCCCTCCGGGGGCTCAAGCATCGTCCCCGGAGGGCATGGGGGGCTGCTGTTGGGGGAAATCTCCACGCGGTCAAGTCCAGGTAAGTTCACGATTGCCCGGGGACAGTGGCCTCCGGTGCCTGCCCCGAGCGCCGCCTTTTTGGCTCCCGGGACCGTGCCTCCGGGGCATGTTCCGGGCGCCGCCATTTGGCCCCTGGGACCGTGCCCCCCGGGCATGTCCCGGGCGCCGCCATTGGCCCGGGGACAGTGGCCTCCAGTGCCTGCCCCGGGCGCCGCCATTTGGCCCCCGGGACCGTGCAGGCCCGGGCATGTCCCGGGCGCCGCCATTTGGCCCCCGGGACCATGCCCCCCGGGAAAGTTCCGGGCGCCACCATTTGGCCCCCGGGGCCGTGGCCCCCGGGTATGTCCCGGGCGCCGCCATTCGCCCGGGGACAGTGGCCTCCGGTGCCTGCCCCGGGCGCCGCCATGAGGCCCCCGGGACCGTGCCCTCCGGGCATGTCCCGGGCGCCGCCATTTGCCCGAGGACAGTGGCCTCCGGTGCCTGCCCCGGGCGCCGCCATCTGGCGCCCGGGACCGTGCCCCCCGGGCATGTCCCGGGCGCCGCCATTTTCCCGGGGACAGTGGCCTCCGGTGCCTGCCCCGGGCGCCGCCATGGGGCCCCCGGGACCGTGCCCTCCGGGCATGTCCCGGGCGCCGCCATTTGCCCGGGGACAGTGGCCTCCGGTGCCTGCCCCGGGCGCCGCCATTTGGCCCCCGGGACCGTGCCCCCCGGGCATGTCCCGGGCGCCGCCTTTTGGGTCCCCGGGACCCTGCTCTCCGGAAGGGGTCCCGGACGTCATCGCCCTCCTAAAAGGTAAAACCCCTGTTTGTTTATCACGTGCAGGTCACGCGAGGGACGCCTCGGGAATCAGCGACCACCTGTCAAGCATCCAAGACGTTTGACCAGGAGAAGGACGGTCCTACCCTTCAATCCGACGGTGGCTTCCGGGGTAGTTTAGGTTTTTTGCTTCTTTTTGGGGCTATAAATAGCCCTTGTACCCCTCTGTTGTAAAGGATCAGTTCATTATTATTAGGAATAGCTAATCTCACAGACGTGCTCCGGAAGCCTCTCCCCCGGAGAGAGCCTCCCCAGCCGACTCCGGTCGGGAGCGCGTCGACAGGACTAGGGCCCCCACCGGCACCCGAACCTGTATAAATCCACGTGTCAATTCTTGTGTTTGTCCGGCGGGGGAGGACCGGTCACCCGGTCAACCCGCGCTGCGTAATCTCCGCTAGGATCGTCTTCAAAACCTGCCGGGGTATTCTTAATACCACGACAAATATAACCTTGAATATAGGCAATATTGCATGTGAATGATTGAGAATGGTTGATTTATCAATTGGCAGTACTAGGCTGGTTATCTGTGAAATGTGAAATAAACAAGTTTTGAGCCATGAACTATTATATGTATTTATATACTTATATTCATGAAATAAAACCCTAGACGTGACCAGAAAATGGTATGGATGGCTGTAGCACTGGAGGTGCTAGACTGCAAAGGAATGCAGGCACTGAAGGTGCAGGGTTGTGGATGGTCTGGTCACTGGCATATAAGGACTAGAACCTTGTGTTGTGCGTCTAGTGGCATGAACAACGTGCTAACCGCAAGCCTGGTATGGGACAGGCCTGAACAAGTAATTATGTGGATCGCACATGAAACCCCTGCATGAGATGTGTAGTGATGCACGATAAACACGGAGCGCGGCTCCCACACATATCACTGAAGGTGATCAAGCACGCTGACCCAGTAATGGGAATAAGCAAAGGGGTGGAGGTTTGGATACAACCTGCCACAACTGTGCCTCGCTGAGAGCCACAGGGTCGGGGGTGAATTGTAAGTGATGCATAACAAAAGTTCTTGTTATCTCCACCTTGCCACTCACACATGGTTTTGAGGAAGGGTCTAATCATTTTGATAGGATGGGCTTGAAAGTGGAATATCTTGCGGGTAAATTGGTACCTCTCTGCAGAGTTAAAAACGTATTCGAATACTCCGAGCTCCCGGGTTTATAGGAGTCTCCTGCGGTGGATTAAATCCACGGGGTGTGACACAAGTACTATTTTCTAAATAAAATATGTTTAAATCAAGATTACCCAAATGACATGTGTTGTCATGATAAGGAGTGCTGCCATGGGCTGTCGTGTGTCGACGTGTCGCGGTAGTGCTATAATCTAGTGAACATGATTGATGATGTTATATTATGAAAAGTGCTGCCATAAGATGAGATGAGAAAGGAAAAGATTATTTTACAAATATCCATAATTCTTGACTAGTCTAGGTTCATATCATCACTACTATATGTATCTACTCTTACCTATGACTTGCTGAGTACGTAAGTGCTCACCCTTGCAACATTCAACTCAATAGATGGAACCTACCTTGATCAAGATGATGGCACGGAATACTACGTGGATCCAGAAGGAGGAGAATCAGTTCCGCCAGAACCCTGAAGTGTGTTGTTCTGCCGTCAACTTCTTTTGTGGGAGGGTCACCTATCTTCTGCTGCGTAGTTAGATATTTTGTTAAACCCTGAATGCCTTGTAGGCATTGTAATTCTCTTTATGTAATATTAAGGCCAGCAGGCCACACTGCTTAATATTTTGAGAGTACTCTGTTGCAATGTAATATACTCCTGTGTTTGACTCATCCTGGGAAGTCAAAGGTTTGTGGTTTGGGACTAGCTGCAGCGAGCTAGGTCTCTACAGGAGTAGTCGTTGTCCCAGTCTCGGGGCGCGACAAAGAAAAGTTGGTATCAGAGCAACATGAGAACTTGACTGTAGGACGACACCTTTAGGAAATTGGCCGTGCCAGGAAGACGTAATTTAATTAGAAACTATTTGTTGAGAACTTTATTTTGGTAAAAATAATGAGCTTTGTAGCTTTTGAAAACCTTCATTTCAAAATTTTATTTAGATTTTCTAAAATTCGGTAAGATTGTGAGAGTGCGTTCTGTTGTTTCAGAGTGTCTTAGAGGTTGGTATAGACAGAGCTAGTGGATGCTCTTAATAGCTTTGTGAATCACTGTTGCTTTTGCAATGGTTAATTTGTATATTATGGCTAATAGCCTAAGTAATTTTATGCATAAAAGTAGTTGCATTAATTTCTGTATTGCTGTCTTAGTTGGCCTTAGTTAGTTAGATCCGTCTAAACTTTTTTTCAGAGCCACCATGGTTGACACCAGAAGGAGATCTCGAAGTGGAAGAGAAGATATAGGTCAGACTCCGCAGGAAGAAGAAACCATGACAAGAGACCCTTTGTTTCAGCAAGGATCTCAGAGTTCTAATCCACCTCAGAATGAACAACCCAGTCTTCAGGAAATTTTGTTGTCAATGGAGAAAAGTCGACAGGAAGCTCAGATAGCTCATACCCAGTTGTTAGCCCACATAGTTCAGAAACTGCCTACTGGAACAACAGAAGAAACTACTTCTGCTGTAGTAGCGAGATTAACAGATTTCCAAAAGACCCGTCCACCAACATTCTCTAGTGCGACTGATCCCATGGTTGCCGATGATTGGTTACGGGATATCGAGAGGAAACTAGACACGGTCCGATGCAGCGAACGAGAGAAAGTTTTGTTTGGATCTCATCAGTTATCAGGAGCTGCAGCCGCATGGTGGATGAACTACCAGGAAGCCCATCTTGATAAAGATAATATTTCTTGGAGGGAATTTAAGGATCAATTTCGGAAATTTCATATACCTACTGGTGTTATGGCAGCTAAGCGTCGGGAATTTCGGAATTTAACTCAAGGAAGTAAGTCAGTTACTGAGTATCTACACCAATTTACTCATTTGGCTCAATACGCACCTGGAGATGTGGATACTGAAGAGAAGAAGATAGAGCGCTTCACAGAAGGACTTCAACACTATTTACAGTATCAAATTGCTTCTCATGAACTTACAGAATTTCAAACACTAGTGAACAGAGCTTTAAAGGTAGAAGAAAAGAAGAATATGGGAGAAGAAAGACGAAAGAGGAGGATGTTCCAGCAAACACGACCACAGCCAAATCCAATCAGAGGAAGAGTTCCTATCACTTCCAATTTCCGACCATCTTATCAGATCCCAGACCAGCAACGACATTGTGCCCCAACTGCCGAGGAAATCATTCTCAGAAAGATTGCCCTCATCCTCGTGTTGAGTGTTATCATTGTGGACAGCGTGGGCACCGTAAAGAATTCTGTCCTTGGATACAACTTCTGATGTCCATTGCCAGATCTCAAGCAGGAACACAGCCAGTAGTAACCAGGGCATCACCATCGCAGAATTTTAGAGGAAATTCAGCAGGAAGAGGAGGAAATATGGCTAATCGAGGAAGAGGAAGAGGTAGAGCACCAACTGCAACCCAAGGAGGAAGATTAAACTATACTTCAATTCAAGAAGCAGGCAGCGCCACCGACATTCTTCTAGGTAGATTTCTGATTCAATCTGCATCTGCCTTAATATTGTTTGATCCTGGTGCTACAAATTCATTCATGTCAAAAGCATTTGCATCTGAAGTTGAAATGCATATAGACCAAGTACCACTAGAGTACTCTATGGTTATACAAACTCCAGGGGCTAGATTATCTGTCTACTCGATCTGCCCAAATGTAACTTTCAATATAGAAGGGGTAGAATTTGAGGCAAATCTACTAGTTCTAGAACTGCAAGGACTAGACATTATTTTGGGAATGGATTGGTTGTCCCAACATAAAGGTCTAGTAGACTGTGAAGAGAAAACCCTTAGTCTTGTCAGTAGCCAAGGGGAGAGAGTTCTATTCCATGCAGAAAGATCAGCAGTCAAGAGACCGCTAAGATCTGTTCAAGCATTGCAAAAGTTATGCCTGGAACAAGTGCCTGTAGTGCAACGATATTCTGATGTATTTCTAGAAGAACTTCCAGGAATGCCACCTGACAGAGAAATAGAATTCAGTATTGAGCTTAAACCAGGAGCAACACCTATAGCAAAACGTCCCTATAGGATGCCAGTTACAGATTTGGAGGAGCTCAAGAATCAACTCGAAGACTTGGAAAACAAAGGATTTATCAAACCCAGTGCTTCGCCATGGGGAGCCCCAGTTTTGTTTGTGAGGAAGAAAGACGGAACTCTACGAATGTGTGTAGACTACCGAGCTTTGAATGAAGTCACTATTAAGAACAAGTATCCATTACCAAGAATTGATGACTTGTTCGATCAACTTCGAGGAGCCAAAGTATTTTCCAAGATAGATTTGAAATCTGGATATCATCAGCTGAAGATCAAGAAGGAAGATATACCAAAGACTGCTTTCACTACCAGATATGGTTTATATGAGTTTACAGTGGTACCTTTTGGCTTGACCAATGCTCTGGCAGCTTTCATGAATGTCATGAACAGCACATTTATGGATTTTCTTGACAAGTTTGTCATAGTATTCATAGATGACATTCTAATATATTCCAAGAGTACGGAAGAACATGAGCAACATTTACACCTAGTCTTGGAAAGGCTACGAGAGAGGCAATTTTATGCCAAGTTTGACAAATGTGAATTTTGGATGTCAAGAATTTCATTTCTTGGACATGTGTTGACAGCAGAAGGAATTTCAGTGGACTCAGCTAAAATCTCTGCAATCAAGGAGTGGAAGCAACCTACCTCAGTTTCATAGATTAGAAGTTTCTTGGGATTAGCAGGTTATTATAGGAGATTCATCGAAGGATTTTCCCAAATTGCCAAACCTCTTACGAACCTGCTAAAGAAGGATGTTGCATTTGAATGGACCACCAAGTGCGAGGAAAGTTTTCAGAAGCTGAAGCAGAAATTGACAACAACACCAGTCCTCACCCTACCAGACAGCAAAGAAGATTTTGTAGTTTACTGTGATGCTTCAAAGCAAGGAATAGGCTGTGTGTTAATGCAGCAAGGTCGAGTAGTGGCTTATGCTTCACGTCAATGGAGACCACGTGAGGAAAATTATCCAACCCATGATTTGGAGTTAGCAGCAGTAGTACATGCTTTAAAGATATGGCGGCATTATCTCATTGGGCGTAAGTGTGAGATCTTTACAGATCATAAGAGCCTCAAGTATATTTTCACACAGACACAGCTCAACATGCGTCAACGACGATGGCTTGAATTGATCAAAGATTATGATCTTAGTATTCAGTACCATCCAGGGAAAGCTAATGTAGTAGCTGATGCCCTAAGCAGAAAAGTTTACAACCTACAAGGAATGGTTATGTTGAAGAACCCTTACCTACAACAAGAGTTGCAGAATCATCAAGTGGAAATAGTACCGCAGGGAACGGTAGCCACTTTAACAATAAAATCTCAACTTGAAGAACAGATAGGAAATGCCCAGAAGAAAGATGAAGAAATTTGTAAGATCAAGAGTCGAATCAAGTTAGGAAAAGCTCAAGGCTTTATTGAAGATAACCAAGGGATTGTATGGTATCGAGAAAGAATCTGTGTACCTCAAAACGCAGATCTTAAAGAAATAATTCTCCATGAAGCACATAAAACTCCATACTCAATACACCCTGGTAACACAAAGATGTATCAAGATTTGAAAACCAGATTCTGGTGGGATAATATGAAGAGAGATATTGCAGAGTATATTGCAAACTGTGATACATGTCGACGAGTTAAAGCAGAACACCAGAAAATAGCAGGAAAGCTACAACCTTTACCAATACCATTATGGAAATGGGAAGAAATTGGTATGGATTTCATTACAGGATTACCTAAAACTCACGAAGGATATGGTTCCATATGGGTTATTGTGGACAGACTTACTAAAGTAGCTCATTTCATACCAGTCAAAAAGATTTATGATGGCAATAAATTAGCAGAGTTATACATGCAAAGAATAGTGGCATTGCATGGTATTCCTAAGAAGATAGTTTCAGATCGTGGAACACAGTTTACCTCCAAATTTTGGAATAGACTGCATGAAACCCTAGGAACCCAGTTGGACTTCAGTACTGCATATCATCCACAGACGGGAGGACAGACAGAAAGAGTCAACCAAATCCTAGAGGATCTTCTAAGAGCTTGTATACTAGATTATGGAACATCATGGGACAAATGTTTACCATTTGCAGAATTTACATATAATAACAGTTATCAAGCTAGTATACAGATGGCACCATTTGAAGCTTTATATGGACGTAAGTGAAGAACTCCATTGCATTGGAATGAGCCAGGAGAACGAAAGGTCATAGGACCAGAGATAGTAGAAGAAGCAGAAGCTCATGTCAGACTCATCAGAGAAAGGTTGAAAACAGCACAATCACGACAAAAGAGTTATGCAGATAAACGACGAAGAGAATTATCTTTTGAACCAGGAGATTTTTTGTATCTCAAGGTCACACCATTCAAGGGATTACAAAGATTCCAAGTGAAAGGAAAGTTATCCCCAAGATACATTGGACCATTTAAGATAATCAAGAGAAAGGGAGAAGTATCATATAAATTGGAATTACCTGTGGGATTAGCAGGAGTGCATGATGTGTTTCATGTCTCTCAGCTCCGGAAATGTTTGAAGGAACCTACTGACCAGATAGATGTACAAGATGTGCCTTTACAGAAGAATCTCACTTATCTTGAGCACCCAATCAGAATCCTAGCCACTGATGAACGTCAGCTCAGAAGGAAGAAAATCAAATTGTGTAAAGTTCAATGGAAGAATCATTCAGAGCAAGAGGCTACTTGGGAGAAGGAAGAAGATCTTAAGCAAACCTATCCTTATCTTTTCCTGTCTTAGGTAAATCTCGGGGCGAGATTTCTTTAAGGAGGGTAGATCTACTTTTCTTTGTCGCGCCCCGAGACTGGGACAACGACTACTCCTGTAGAGACCTAGCTCGCTGCAGCTAGTCCCAAACCACAAACCTTTGACTTCCCAGGATGAGTCAAACACAGGAGTATATTACATTGCAACAGAGTACTCACAAAATATTAAGCAGTGTGGCCTGCTTGCGTTAATATTACTGTCGTGGTATTAAGAATACCCCGGCAGGTTTTGAAGACGAGACTAGCGGAGATTACGCAGCGCGGGTTGACCGGGCGACCGGTCCTCCCCCGCCGGACAAACACAAGAAAAGACACGAGGATTTATACAGGTTCGGGTCCCAGTGGGGGCCCTAGTCCTGTCGACGCGCTCCCGACCGGAGTCGGCTGGGGAGGCTGTCTCCGGGGGAGAGCCTTCCGGAGCACGTCTGTGAGATTAGCTATTCCAAATAATAATGAGTTGATCCTTTACAACAGAGGGGTACAAGGGCTATTTATAGCCCCAAAAAGAAGCAAAAAGTCTAAACTACCACGGTAGCCACCGTCGGATTGAAGGGTAGGACCGTCCTTCTCCCAGTCAAACGTCTTGGATGCTTGACAGGTGGTCGCTGATTCCCGAGGCGTCCCTCGCGTGACCTGCACGTGATAAACAAACAGGGGTTTTACATTTTAGGAGGGCGATGACATCCGGGACCCCTTCCGGAGAGCAGGGTCCCGGGGACCCAAAAGGCGGCGCCCGGGGCAGGCACCGGAGGCCACTGTCCCCGGGCCAATGGCGGCGCCCGGGACATGCCCGAGGGGCACGGTCCCGGGGGCCAAATGGCGGCGCCCGGGTCATGCCCGGGGGGCACGGTCCCGGGGGCCAAATGGCGGCGCCCGGGGCAGGCACCGGCGGCCACTGTCCCCGGGCCAATGGCGGCGCCCGGGACATGCCCGGGGGGCACGGTCCCGGGGGCCAAATGGCGGCGCCCGGGTCAGGCCCGGGGGGCACGGTCCCGGGGGCCAAATGGCGGCGCCCGGGACATGCCCGGGGGGCACGGTCCTGGGGGCCAAATGGCGGCGCCCGGGGCAGGCACCGGCGGCCACTGTCCCCGGGCCAATGGCGGCGCCCGGGACATGCCCGGGGTGCACGGTCCCGGGGGCCAAATGGCGGCGCCCGGGGCAGGCACCGGAGGCCACTGTCCCCGGGCAAATGGCGGCGCCCGGAACATGCCCCGGCGGCACAGTCCCGGGGGCCAAATGGCTGCGCCCGGACCATGCCCGGGGGGCACTGTGGGACCCTCATTTGAGGATTCCAGTGGCAATCGCCCAGGTGGATTGCACTCAGAAAAGGCACATTACAGCTCACAACAATAGAATGCATTATATAAAAATGCGAGTAATTAAAAACAAGTGCTGATCGCAAGGACCAACATTACAATAACTTAGCGCCGAAATGACGCACTTAATTGTTAATACAAATTAAGGAGTTTTCGACACAAAGGTCGGCACAAAATAAAACAGCTAAAATAAACAAAAGGACTTCTTCAGTCTTCTTTCTCTGCAGCGGCGGTATTGCTTGGGCCTTCTCCACATCGAACTCCACCTTGGTGCATAACCCTTTAACTAGATGGGTCCTCAGTTTCTTCTTCTTGTTCCACATTGGGTTCAAGACCATAAGATTCAGGGTCGGCGAATCCTTCCTCTAAATTTGTTTGTAAAAGCAAGGGTGAGCACATTGTCCACATGGTGCTCAACAAGTCCCAAGTAACAATGCATATGTATAAATGATGGGGCATTTCTCAAAGAACAGCTCTTTGGCTCTGTGTATAAATAGATTTTCACATGCAGCTTTAAAGAAAGGTCTTTATTTTCGAAAGCGGGGCTTTTGAAATCCTAAGCTAGATTTTCAGAAATGTTGTGTGTGGCGGTCTTTCATGAGTCACCACTTTACTCAGATTTTGTGAAAAACTTCCAAAAGCTACTTGTGCTGCATCGACGTGAATAGAATTCACAGCGCGCAGACTCCATGACCTGGGAGCTCAGAGTATCCGATACTTTTTAAACTTTGCAAAGGTGTACCACCTTAATCCACCAATCATTCGGCTTTCAAGTCGGATCAGCTTCATGCGACTTTTACGCATGTGACAAGGCCGAGATGACACAACAATTTACAGTCCTAGTATTAACCATTCCCTGCCCGGTAAATAGACAGTTAAGTCTCAAGTACCGTTGTGGGTCCTCCCCACTGCCTTACTTCCTAGCCTGGGCCTATGTTCTCGCAAGACACATAGCCTCTCTTGATTACAGTCGCGCACGACTTAATCTGGCTTAGGGCGTCTTCCTTCTTTCCACCTTTTCCTCTCATGATTTTTCTGAACTCACATCACTCATGGCCTTCTGCGGCCCACCAGTTCTCGCAAGAAACTGGACCGACAACCATTGCAGGGAAAAGCTAACACTAAAGAAAGCTACTAAGTTGCGCCCGTCCCATAAACAGGCAGGTGGTTGGTACGTTTTTCATGCCGCATAGAAGCACAACACAAGGTTCTAGTCCTTATGAATCTTTAGTGAGGAGTCTTTCACATTCCCAGTGCGCACACAGCACCATCCAATCAAACCATCCTCACTATCGATTCCAATCACATTTTCTTTCACAAAAAGGGGTTTTGAACATGCTTTTCTCATATGTGACCATTCAACATTTATCATATAATCTTTAAGCATAGCATAGCCCAAGCATGATAATCTAGGGTGACAAGGGTGCAGGGATATTCAATGTCAAAAGGGGCTTTACAATCATTTAGGTCATATCTAGTCATCTTTATTGAAATATAACTCTTATTTGAATCTAAGGCATGCATATACTTGAAAACGGTTAACATACTTCATTTCAAAATAGTAGGCTAGACATGATCAAGGGATTGAGACTTGCCTTGCAGTGACGGGTCTAGCTGCTCAAATGAATCTTCAGGGATCTCCTCTGCTCCTTCAACGTCTGGTTCCACGACGGGTACAAACAACACATACACACTATATAAGCATACAAGCACTAGAAAATAATACGTAAATACATCATGCATGCAGGGGAAATGGTTTAGACAAGGTCACTTGACGTTGGTTGAAGAGATGGGTTCAAAGGGCTTGAATGTCGAAGGGCTGACATTCGACTCATGGCTTGACATTGCCCTAAATCGGTTCTAGGTTTGTTTTCTGGAGATGTGATAGTAGGGAATGTTGTAGAACATGGCTCAAAAGGCTTAGTGGACAAAGTGGCATTTCAATTGCTCAAAAGAAACAAGTCTAAATCATCCAATGCCACAGGTGGACATGCACTGACATAGTGTTTGACATGGCCAGAAACTAGGGCATTGCATAACTTTTGACTCAGAGCTCCAATTGATGCACAACTTTGTCTAGGGTTTAGGCATTGACATCAGCTACAAAACTCTCAACAGGCTCAAGGGCTGAAAGTGGCCGGAGGGTGGCCAAATCCGGTGAGCAAACACGGTGGCCTGGACATGAACTGAGCCACTGGACAGCAACCTTGGCATAGCTATAACTTTTGATTCAGGTCGATTTAGGGGTCGGGCTAGTAGACAAAATTACTCAGGGGATTGAGATCTATCTAAATGACAAGGTGAGCGAGGCTAGATCGGCCGGGGATAAATTCCGGCGACCGGCGCTGGAGAAGACAACCTCCAGATTGGGCATTTCTGTTCTAAAGGGTTTGAGCTCGATCCCTTGCTCAGGGAGTGAGAGGGTGAGGTGAGGGATCTATTTGCGGGGTTGAATCGGCCGGAGGGTGGCCGGAAAAGCTTGGCGACGAGGACCGGCTCACTGGTGGTGCGCAAACTTCGGAAAAGCCATGACTGTTGCTCAAATTTGAAATCTAAGCTTACAGGCTTGCTCAAATGGGTGCACTGGTCAATTCCTATCACTGGCACGAAGGCCAATTCGGGCTAAATCGCTAGGCATTGCGGGAACAGGGGCTTTTCGGTTTTCCGGTGATTGCCGGCGTTGAGGTGCGCCGGGGACCAATTAACGGCTATGAAACGTAGAGAGAGGTGTAGGGAGCTTACTGGTGGCGTTGGTTTGGAGGGGGAAGCTTCGGGCGAGGCTGGCGCCGTGAGCTTCAACGGTTGCTCGCCGGGGAAGATGAGCTTCGCGGCGGCGCTGAAGAACTCGGATGCTCTCGGGTGAGGGAAGCTAAAGCTTACAATGCAGGTGGTGTGAGGCAATGCTGGGCAAGGGATGGGGCTTTTATAGCCGTGGGTGAAGCTCTCGGGAGCAGCAGCAATCGCCGGGGAGATCCTCTTCTGACGCCGGGACGGTCATCGAGGTATTTCGGGACACGGCGGGGCTCTGCCAGAGGCGGTGAATCGCGGGGAAGCAGGATTCGGTCAGGAGGTGGTGGCGAAGATCTTCGGGATGGCAGCCAAGTGGCATAAAGCTCCTGGCAGCAGCAGCAGCAGCAGCACGCGCGCGCGAGGAAGACGATGGCACGGTGGGGCTTGAGCGCTCCACGGTGGCGGTACAGGTGCGCACGGCTGGGGGCTACGTGGCCGTGAGGTGGCAGCGCGAGGGGCTTCGCCGGCGACGAGCTCAACGGCGCGGCAAATTGGCGGTTGCTGGTTGAAAACTTCACAGGGACCTGGTTGTGAACTTTGGACCTATTTGCAACGATTTGGACTGATCTGTGAAGGTTTTGGCTCGGGAGTTTGGGCCTAATTGCAATTCTGAAGATCTGAAGGGCTGATTTGAATTCTGATTTTGCAGATGAGTGCTACTAAATATCTTGGACTCATCTAGCAGGAAAAATGATGAAATCCGATAACATCTGGTGGTTCTGACAAAATTCGAAAACAGGGTAATTAGGGTAAATAGGGTTTGAACTTTTGTCGAGGCTAAAACTAGGGTTTTGGTCGAGATTCTGGAATTCTTCCAGATGGGAAAAATGTTCAGAAAAATGAAAGAAAGGTTATCACTTGATCAGATTTGGATTTTGAGGTGATCTGGGACTTTTAGCCTTTTTGGGTTTTCTGAAACTTCTGAAAAGGACTAAATTGAAACACCTTTGGACTGAAATGTGAAAACGATCTGGTCAATGAAGTTTAGCAGCCAACTTTTTAGGTTAAGGTAGTGGCATACCCAAGATCAAGATAGGGTTAAAATATCAGGGTTTCCAAAGAAGTTATGCTGATTCGCAAGCAGAAAAGATAATCAAAAACTGGGGTGTTACAGGCACGGTCCCGGGGGCCAAATGGCGGCGCCCGGAACATGCCCCGGAGGCACGGTCCCGGGCGCCTAAAAGGCGGCGCCCGGGGCAGGGACCGGAGGCCACTGCCCCCGGGCAATCATGAACTTTCCTGGACTTGACCGCGTGGAGATTTCCCCCACCAGCAGCCCCCCATGCCCTCCGGGGACGAAGCTTGAGCCCCCGGAGGGAATGGTTACGGTACCGGGAGAATCTCCGGACGAAAATCACCGGAGCCCCGGCGACGCTTCGGTTTCTGTGCCGGGCGCTTTATGGCTGCGCCGTTCTCGCAATAAATGCACGCGCGGTTCGAAACGGCGTCTCGATTAACGCACCTGTCCCTTCGTTTCCCGCGCACGGTTTGAATTTCAGTGGTCCAGATTGCCCCGAGGGGGCCACGTGGCGCGCATCTAGATCACGGCCAGCTTCTATAAATAGGGCCTTAGGGGGCCCTGGAAGCTCATTCCAAATCTTCAACTCCAGCTCTAGCTCTCCCGGTAGCGCTCTTCCGGTAGCTTCTCCGGTACCCTTTTCCGGTAGCGAGCGTCCGGGAGTTGTTGACTTAGCCACCTGAAAACTTAGCCACCCAAAAAAGAAAGAACTGACGTAATGGCGCCCAAAGGTCGAGCGAAGACCACGGAGGTGCCCCCAGATGAAATCCCCGTGGATTTCCTCTGGACCTCCGAGATCTCGGCCTCGGACGCGGAGTCCCTGGTCAAGAAGGGCGTCGTTGAAGAGGGGGACATCCGGGTCCCCCTAAAGAAGGACGGAGCCCCCCGCCCCAGGCACGGAGAGGTCGTGGCCTTCGAGGCCTTCCTCGAGGCGGGGCTCCGGCTCCCAGTGCATCCGATGCTCCGGGAGTTTCTCAAAGAGTACGGGGTGGCTCTCAACCACCTCACCCCGAACGCGCTCGTCCGTATGGGCCTTTTTATATGGCTCTACGAGACAGCGACCGGGCGGGAGCCCACCCTCCGCGCCTTCTGGTACTTCTATGAACCGGCGGCGTGGAGCTCCCACCTGGTGAAGGGAGGACCGAAGTCCCCCTTCGGCTCGGTGATGGTCCAAATGCTGCCCTCCCGGGTGGCGGACTACCTGGCGGCGGCCTCCCGGGACCACTGGGGGGACTGGCTCCGGAGGTGGTTCTACCTCCGGGTCCGGGACGAGGCGGTGGTCTACCCCCCGGAACCTCCCACCTACAGCCGGTCATCCGCACCGAAGCCGCCGGTGTGGACGGACGAGGAGTTCGAGCTCCTCGGGAAGGTGGTGCTGACGAAGAAGGCCTGCTTGATGCGGGACGCCGCGGAGGAGCTGGCGCTCCTGCGGCTTTCCCCCTTCTCACGCGGGGGAAGGGGGATCGGCATGGGCCCGGAGCAGCGGCCTCCGGTCAAGCCGGTGACGCGGCGTAAGTCCCCTGCATTTTTGTACTTGCAGTTTTTTATGAGAAATTGACTAACTTTTTACCTCTTACAGTGTGCCCGTACCCGGCGGCGAGGGACAAGGCGGAGCACCTCCTGGGGAGGTACTTCGCCGACGAACACGAGCGCATCGTGCGCCTCGTGGGGGAGGGGCCTCCCCGGAACCTGGTGGCTGAGGCCTACGGGCTCAGGCTTCCGGAGAGGAAGCCCCTTCCCACCCCCGGGTCTCATAAGCGGGGGAAGGATGCGGCCGGGGGCTCGGAGCCCAAAAGGCCCCGGGTCCAAAAGACCCCCGCCGCGACGACGACTCCGGCGACGACGCCGGTGAGGGCCCGGGACGCGGCTCCTGGAGCCGAACATGCCCGGGCGGCGCCCCCGGAGGCCCCCGTCGAGGCCCGGGGGAAGGAGGTTGTTACCGGCGGGGCGGGGTCCGATTCCGCGGACTACGCCCCGTCGCCAGCCCGAGTGACGCTTCTCTCGCCTCTCCCGGCGGCATTGGCCCCGGAGAGGCTAGAGGTGAGGTTTTCGGAGGCGGCGCCTCTGTGCCTCTGGCCGGTTGATGAGGAGGGGGGGAGCCCCTCAGTCTTCGAGGTCCCCCCGGAGCAGGAGGCTCCGAGGGCCCTCCGGCTTGGGGCGGGGAAAGGCCCGATGATCCCCCCCCGGGCGGAGGGCCTCGCCCAGTCCTCGTCTTCGTCTTCGGAGGAAACTTCGTCGACAAAGACGCCGGCGACGCCGGCCGTGCTCCCGGATTCCGAGGTCCGGGGGCCCTCTCCCGGCCGCAACAGGAGGGCCGGGCAAGATACCTCCCTAGTTCCCGCAGGGGAGGTGGCCCGCTACGCGGAGGGCCTGCACAACCGGAAGGTGCAGGCCTTCGTAGCAGGAGGAACGCTCCACGAACGTTTTGAGGGGCTCGAGTCCCTCGGGGCCCGGGTAACTCGAGCTCTCAACACCTCGGCTTTTTTCCTGCACTTGAGAATTTTCTAACTCTTTATGTATTTTGTAGGTAGCGACTGTTACCTGGGGCCTTGAGGAGCGGGTCACCCGGCTGCTCAAGGAGGCGGAGAGCCGGGCCGCGGCCTGCGTGGAGCAGCGGGAGGCGGCCCTCCGGGAGCGGGACGAAGCTCTTGATGAGCTGTCCCGGGCCCGGGCGCAGGTGCACCTTTCGGAGGGCGCCTACATCCGCCTCCGAGAGGAGGCCAAGGTGCGGGAGAAGGCGCCCCGGGAGCTCGAGAGCTCCAGTGTCCGGGCGCTGTCGGACGCAGGCCGCTCCGTCCGTTCGACCTTGGAAAGCCTTGGCGTTAGCCTGGGCTCCGGGAGCGGCCCGGAGGTGCCCCCGGCGACCCTCGCGGAGGTGCCCCCGGCGACCCTCGCGGAGGTTGTGCGTTTTCTTAACGCACATGTCTCCGCCATCCCGGAGGCCGCGGACGTCCGGGCACAGGGCCGGGCGATCCCCGTCATCGCGGCCGCCGCGGGGCTCGTTGACTACCGTGGGGTCGGCGCCCGGGCGATCGGGGGGCGCATCCCCCGGAGCTTCCCGGAGGCCTTCGAGCCAACGCGCCGGGAGGTGGAGCTGCTGGCGGAGGGGTTCTACGACCGGATCATCCGGACGAGGTTCCCGACACCGGCGCCTCCGGCCGCGGATGCCCCTGCCCCGGCCACGGAGGAAGCTCCCCGGGGGGAGGACCCCAATGCTAAAGTATGAGCCTCCCCCGGGTCTTTAGCTAGGACCCCTTTTTATTTTGTTAGACATTTTGATTCCGGTAGCTTCTTAGGAGAAGCCCCGGGCACTTGTACAAAAACATTTTGCAATGAAATATATTTGAAATTTTTCTAAGTCTGCAATGAAATGTTACCAGGTTACCCGGGGGGTTATTCCCGGGCAACGGTCCGGGAGAGGCTCTCCGGGGGACGCCCAAGCGGCTTTGATTTTGCTGAGCCTTGTCTCCGGGGAGCGCGACGGGGGTACTGCCCGGGAGCCTGTCCGGTTGAGGTGGCGCCCGGAGTGGCACTTGAATAATTTTGACAACAGCCGTGCTGAATTAACTCCCCCGCGCCCGGAGGCCCGGATGATACCTCCTCTCCGGATACTTCCGCCGGCTGGGTACTAGTTTTGTCCCGAAGACGTACTTCGGGACTCTCAGCGTCGCGTCCGGTGCCGCATCCCGCCCTCACAGGGGGACACGACTACTCCCATGGGGACCCAGCTTACTGCAGCTGATCCCTTACCCTTTGACTTCCCAGGATGAGCCAAACATAGGAGTATATTGCATCAGTTTAACTTGCATTACATTGAGCAGTATGGCCAATTGGCCTCATTACAACATAATAAATTACAAGCCATCACGGCGTAAATAAGTTTGGTTGCAGAAGAACAACTACTCGGCAGAAGCTAAGTGAACCCCCACAGCAAGAAGTTGAAAGCAGAGCAACACTTTTCAGGACTTGGGTAGAACTGACTCTCTTCCTTCAGGGATCCAAGAAGTTATCCAGGCCTTCGTCTTGATCAGGAACATTCCATCTATTGGATAGTGAATTGCAAGGGTGAGCACTTACGTACTCAGCAAGTCATAGATAAGAGTAGATACATATAGTAGAATGATATGAACCTATGCTATTAGGGAAGGAGGGAAGGTTGCAAAATACTTTTCCTCTTTCTAAATCTATGGCAGTGCTCATCATGACATATCATTAATATCTTTTATAAACTCTTAGAAGTACTACCATAGCACGACAACACATGTCTGCCCACGTTAGCACCTCATTTCATGACAACACATGTCAAGCACACATGAGCTAAGTCTAGCCATATTTTATTTAGAAAACATACTTGTGTCACATCGACGTGGATAGGATCCACAGCTCGCAGGCTCCTATAAACCCGGGAGCTCGGAGTATTCGAATACGTTTTTAACTTTGCAAAGGTGTACCACTTTAATCCACCAATCATTCGGCTTTCAAGTCGGTACCTCTCCATGCGACTTTTACGCATGTGACAAGGCCGAGATGACACAACAGTTTACAGTCCTAGCATTAACAATTCCCTGCCCGGTAAATAGACAGTTAAGTCTCAAGTACCGTTGTGGGTCCTCCCCACTGCCTTACTTCCTAGCCTGGGTCTATGTTCTCGCAAGACACATAGCCTCTCTTGATTACAGTCGCGCACGACTTAATCTGGCATAGGGCGTCTTCCTTCTTTCCACCCTTTCCTCTCATGATTTTTCTGAACTCACATCACTCATGGCCTTCTGCGGCCCACCAGTTCTCGCAAGACACTGGATCGACAACCATTGCAGGGAAAAGCTAATACTAAAGAAAGCTACTAAGTTGCGCCCGTCCCATAACCGGGCAAGTGGTTGGTACGTTTTTCATGCCGCATAGAAGCACAACACAAGGTTCTAGTCCTTACATGCCCATGACCAGTGCATTCCACAAACCCTGCACTCGTCAGTGCCACCACCATTCCATACCAAACTCTGGCCACGGCAAGGGTTCTATTTCATGAATATACATATATACATATATATTAGTTATGGCTCACGGTTTGATCATTTTATAAGGAATCTCCTCATCTTTTGTCGGCATACAGCCTAGTACTGCCATATCATACCTTTGTCATTTCATCAAATGCAATACTGCTTATAATCAAGGCAATGTCTTAACAATTCATAAAATATAGGTTCAAGATGTCCAAGAATATGACTTGCCTTCCGCGTCGTAAGGTACAGCAGTCGATGTCGGGTCTGACGAAATCTCTGTACTCAGGCTCTTGTTCTAATCAAGGAACAAACAAGCAAACAGGAATCACAATCCATTAATAATCTATATGCAACATGCAAAGGAGAAATACTCTCGGCGATACTGGAACTGGTAAGCTTGAAAGTTGGATTTGAGTTAATCTTGGAGATTTATGGAATTAGGGTTCAGGACGAATGCTAGAGACTCTCAGGGTTTCAAGGCTGCGATATGGACATCAAGTCCGCGGCTATTTTGCTCAAAAATGACGAACATCAAAGGTCGACATTTGGTTCAGGGTTTTGACATAGCTTCAGAGAATGCTAGAGAGTTTATCTCAAGGTGTGGTAGTTGAATAAAATGTAGAACATGGCTCTACAAGTTCAATGGACAAGGTGGTTTTCAGGTTGCACAACCAGAAGTGGTTAAACTTGCCCAATGCCATTGGCTGACATGAACTGACAAGGGCTGGCATTGTCAAGGAATGGCATTGATGTGGTTTGGATAATTTCCAGTGGGAAGAATGTGATTTGATCAAAGCATTAGATGCAAAATGTAATAAGGTAGCTATTTGACAAGGTGGTTTTCACAGGAAAGTCCAGAATTTAGGCAATTTGCAATGAGGCCCCTGGACACAGAGAATTGAATGTCAGTGCACGGCCAGATTCTAGGGCTTGAGTGTTTGATCGATCCTCTTGAGCTTTGCTTCGCCAACTATGTCTAGGAGGTAGGCGAAGACAACAGGAATCCAGTGGTGGAGGTTTCAGGAACTAAGGTGGTCGGACGGTGATGAACGGCGATGAGAAATCACGGTGCCGACACGGCAAGACACAGGTACTGGACAGATCTTGGCACGGCTATATCTTGCGATTTGGCACAGCATCGGAGGGCGATGCAGTGGAGTGATATGCTCAGTAGGTTGAGGCAGATCTACAGGACAAAGTAGATTGAACAATGGCGATGAAACGACGGCGAACGGTGAGGTTGAACTCGTCGGTTTTCAGGAACTAAGGTGAGCTACGGTGGGCACAAGCTACAGGCGATGAAACTCGAAATTGGTTGAGGATTAACGCTTCTGGGATGCTGCTAATCATTCTCCAGCGAGGAACTGGGTTGCAATCAAACACTGGAGCTCGCCGGTGTTGATGCCGGACTCGAAGAAGACGGCCACTGGGGCGCCGCTGATACAAGGTAGCTCCGGTCAATTTGGTTTGGCTACACCATCTACGGAGTTCAGGGATGACAATGCTACAGTCAATTTGGTCGGAGGTGAAGCTATTCGGGCCGGCGACGTGTACAGCTCACGGTGGCGCGCGAAAACAGGGGAAAGGCTCCATCCGAGCTTCAATTTGAAATCCAACAGCAAGGGCTTGCAAGGAAGGATCTACTGATCAATTGCCCCTACTAAAAGGAGTACTAATTTTGGCTAAATCGGGTTACAAGGCTGGAACAGGGCAAAAGCAAATAACGGCGATTGCCGGCGACAGGAACCACCGGAGTTCAATTACTTGGTACAGCATAGAGAGGCGAGGCAGAGACACTTACTGGCGAATTTGGATCGGAGGTTGATGCAGCGAAGCTCCCTGTCGTCGTTCTCCCCTTCGGCGGCTTGCCGGAGACGAGGAAGAAGACGAGAAGAGCAAGAGGAAACGAGACCTGCTGGCTCTGGTGAGGAGTGAACTGCTGCGAGCTACGGGGGGGGGGCTTAAATAGTGGAGTATGGGGCTCTCGAGACTTGGAGAAATCGGGAGGATATCCAGCTGGTTGGCTACGGTGGCGGTGTTCAGCGGTCTCAACGGCTTTTCAACACGGTCATCGCGTGCTCTGGCATGTGCAGTGGTAAAGTGTCTGGCAGCTCCGGCATGGAAGCAATGTGGCACAAAGCTTCTGACATTGCTGCAAGCGAGCGCGCGCGCGTGCGAAGGAAGGATTCGGGCGATGCTGGTGCTGCTGCAGCGCTGCTACGGCCAATCTGGTGCGCGCATGTGGCGACGGGGTTGCGGCGAAGCTGGCAACGGCGAAGCTCCACCGGCGGTGAGGTTCGCAGTGTAGTTACGCTGCTGGTCGCAGCTGGGCCCGAGGTCGAAAACGGCACATCTACTGGTCGTGGCTTCCCTGGTCGAAGGTGATGCTGTTGGTCGAAACAAGAGGCTGGACTCGATTGCAATTTCAGTTTTCTGATTTGGACTAATCTGTAAAATCTGAGATATTGAGGATTATGGCTGATTTCGACTTCACAGATTTGAAGAACTTTATTCAACGGACGATTTGAGAGAATACCTGATGAAATCTGGGAACTCTCGATCAATTTTGAACTGAAGTGAAAACAGGGTAATTAGGGTATCTTGAGTCTGGTTTTGTTAAAACCTGGAAATATGAGACTTAGGGTGGGATTTTGATGTGCTGACAAAAGGCGATTTTGCATTGAATAGCATTTAGGAGGCATTCCTTGAATCAAATTGAGATCTGGAGTTAATTTGTGGCTTTTAGCCTTTTTGGGCTCTTGGAAATTAGAAAAGGACTAAGCTGCGATATAATTTGGACTGATTTGCAAAAAGGGTTTAAATGATGGAATCTGGCTGCCAACTTTTTGGATTAAGGTATTGGCATGCCCATGATTACAATCCAAGAATAATTTGGTCTAGATTAGGTTAAGATCTGGTTAAATCTGAATTCTGAAACTTAGGGTATTTAGGGTAATTAGAATATTCAATTAATTCTTGTTTTCGAAAACAGAAAGAGATTGATAAATCTGGGAGTTAGAGATCGGATTTGATCTGGCTTCTGAAGGCTTTTATACTCAGGATAGATAGTAGATTATTTCTGGATAATCTGATCTTGAATTGGATCTTCAGGATAGATTTTGAGATTTTTGGGGCGTACGATAGATTAGAATTGAACTGATCTTGCTACTTCTAAAGAGATACATGCAAGCATGATTTTCATGAAAAGGAATTTTCACCCCCAAAATCAGGGTGTTACATCCGGGCGCTGTACCGGGACTTGGCCCGGGAGCTGAGGGAGCGTCTCCGGGAGCTTTAGGCGTAGGGGCCTTAGGCTCGTAGAAAATCCCCCGGGTTAGGACCCGGGTTGTATCATTTCCGAAACCCACCGGAGGGGGAAGATGTCCTCCGGGTTTCCCGATCAATAAAGCACGTTGTTGTTGTTTCCTTTTATTGCGCCTCTTTATTTTCTTCTTGGATGGTCTGGACGACTCATCTTAACAAGGATGAGCTAAGTTTCTTCGTGGGTGGTGCGGTCGACACCCGGGGGTTCCTTATCCCCCCCGCCCACAGCGGGCCGGAGAATAGCTCCGCGCGCTGTGGGGGTAACAAGGCCCCCGGGAAGGCACCTGTAGCATAGGACATTTTCCAAGTTAGAAAATTTTAAAGCGAGGTTTTCAAGGAGAAGACCTTCCGGGAGATAATCATCCGGTCGCCGTGAGAACGGGGAGCCGGGAATAAGGCCTTAGGTGGAAGGAATGTCCAAGAGAACCCGATGGGATTTCCAGAGGCGAGCTTCCTGGGAGACTCGTCCGGTCGCCGTAGGAACGGGGAGCCGGGAATAGGGTCTTCGGGGGAGGAAACGCCCGAGAAATCCGGCTCTCCGAGAGACAATCGTCCGGTCGCCGTGAGAATGGGGAGCCGGGAAAAACGTCGACTCCCGGGCGAGGAAGATAGATCCAATCAAGCCGCAACGGGCTGATCTTCCGGTCGCCGTGAGAACGGGGAGCCGGGAATAACGTCGACTCCCGGAGGAGGAAGATACATCCAGAAAGCCATTAGACGTCCCGCTGAGGAGAGCGTCTACTCCCGGTGGAGGAAGTGCCCGAAGACGGGACTTGAGTGTTTGGGCAGGGGACTAGTCTCCCAAAGTGACTCGTTACCACGGCCACTGTGACCGGGTTGCCGCTTACACCCTCAGTCCACGAGGGCTGGTCGTAAGCCGCCCTACGGGAGTGCAGGCTCCGTTGTAGGGACTTGTTGGGGCTGGCCCACTTCCTCGCGGGGAGGGCATCCTCGCGGGGAGGGCCTCGCCGCTAGGGGCGGTAATGAGAAAGACCTGCAATGAGACAGTTGAAGAACAAAGGCTATGCATTGATTAACAAAATATACAAAGCCCCCCCTGCGAAACCGCGAAAGGGGGGGGAAATGGGAGCTACAGTGTCCCTCCTACCCCTCGGGCGTGATCGCTCCGGGGGAGGGGACAGGCCCGTAAGGCTAGACGTAGAACTTGCGAAGTAAACGCAAGTTCCAGGTGTGCTTCAGCTCCTGCTCTTGAGGGTTGGAGAGCTTGTAGGCCCCCGAGCCTAGAACAGCGGAGATCCTGTAGGGGCCCTCCCACTTGGGGGAGAGTTTTCCCTGGGCTTGGGGGTCTGTGATGCGCTTGAGGACAAGGTCCCCAAGGCGAAAAGCTCTTTCGCGCACGCGCTGGTTGTATGCGCGCGACATTTCGCGCTCGTAGATGGCGTGGCGGAGGAGCGCTCGGTCGCGCTCCTCCTCCACGAGGTCGATTTCCAGCCGCCGGTTGTCTTCGTTGGCCCGGTAGGCTGCGGTCGTGGCTCCGTTCAAGAGCTCGACCCTCAGCGACCGAAAGCCGATCTCCGGGGGGAGGACTGCCTCCGCCCCGTAGACTAGGGAGAAGGGAGCACGCCCTATGGCCCGGGACGGGGTCGTGCGCATTGAGCAGAGGATGCTAGGGAGCTCCTCTGCCCACGCGCCCCGCTTGGAAGCGGTTTGTTCGAGTCTCCGGCGTAACCCCTGTAGGATTACGCCATTGACCCTCTCGACGGCCCCGTTGCTTTGGGGATGGGCCACTGAGGCGAAGTGGATGACGACCCCCAGGCCTTCGCAGAATTCCCGGAAATAAGCCGAGTCGAATTGGGTCCCGTTGTCCACGGTGATTTCCCGGGGGACACCAAAACGACAAACGACGTTTTTCCAGAAAAACCGCTGAACGGCCCGGGAGGTGATGCTAGCCAAGGGCTCCGCCTCAACCCACTTTGTAAAGTAGTCGACCGCGACTACCGCATACTTGTATCCTCCGGGCGCTGGGGGGAAGGGCCCTAAGAGGTCCATCCCCCAGCGCACGAAGGGCCAAGTGATGGGGATAGTCCGCAGCGCTACAGGGGGGAGATTCGAGCCCTTGGCCATCTTCTGGCATGCTTCGCACGCGGAGACAAGGTCTCGCGCGTCGCGCACGACTGTAGGCCAGTAGAAGCCCTGCCGAAGGGCCTTGGCGGCGATGGCACGCGGGGCTAGGTGAGAACCACAGCTCCCCGCGTGAATGTCTTCCAGGAGTTGAAGTCCCTCCGACCGGGGGAGGCAGCGCAGGAGGGCTGAATCCCCCCGCTTGTAGAGCCTTCCCTCCAGCAGGAGATATGCCCGGGCTTTGGCCCGGAGGCGCTTAACCTCGGTCTCGTTGGGAGGGTCCCCCTCCCCCTTGATGAAGGAGATGAGGGGATCCATCCATGACGATGGCCGGACGATCTCGGCGACCTCCGGGACCGGAGGCTCGGGGCCTGCGTCCGGGGAGGCCACCGAGGGCTTCGTGATTGTTTCCAAGAAGGCCCCCTTGGGGAGCGTTTCCCGGGCGCTTGCCGCCCGGGCCAAAGCATCAGCCCGGTCATTCTCCCTTCGCGGGATATGCCGGGCCTCAAGGCCGTCGAAGTGTTTCTCCATCTTCCGTACTTCCTGCAAGTAAAGACTTAAATTTGCGTCATGGCACAGGTAAGACTTGTCCATTTGGCAGACAACGAGCTGAGAGTCTCCCTTCACTAGTAGGCACCGGATCCCCAGGGAGCGCGCGAGGCGCATCCCGAGGAGCAGAGCCTCGTATTCAGCGACGTTGTTGGTTGCGGGGAACTCGAGCCGCGCGGCATACTCGAGCTCCTTCCCCTCGGGGCTCCGGAGGACTACCCCCGCGCCAGCCCCAGCGAGACACAGCGACGCATCAAACAGCAGGGTCCAATGGTCACTGCGTCGGGGCGGCACAGGATCTTCGTCAACGGACCCAGAGGCGGGAGTCCATTCTGCGACGAAGTCGGCGAGGACCTGCGACTTGATTGCGGAGCGGCCGGTAAGGGACAGGGAGAAAGGGGCAAGCTCGGCCCCCCACTTCCCAATCCGGCCGGTGGCTTCTTTATTCCACAGTACCTCCCCCAGGGGGAGGGACGACGGGACGGTGATGGGGTGCCCCAGGAAGTAGTGCCGGAGCTTCCAGGACGCCATGAGGAGAGCGTAGCAAATCTTCTCCATCTCCGTGTACCGAGTCTTGGCCCCTTGGAGGGCTTCACTGACATAGTACACGGGACGTTGCTGCCCCCCTTGCTCCTTCACCAAAACTGCGCTGACGGCGACGGGGGTCGCGGCGAGGTAGAGGAGCAAGGGCTCTTCCGGAGACGGACTCACGAGCATTGGAGGGCTCGAGAGGTACTTCTTGAGGTCGTTGAAGGCTTCCTGGGCCTCGGGGGTCCAGCGGAACCCCTCGAGCCCTCGGAGGATCTTGAAGAACTGGAGGCCCCGCTCCCCCGAACGGGAGACGAAGCGGCTGAGCGCGGCCAGGCGGCCGGAGAGCCGCTGGACATCTTTGACGGAGCGCGGCGGGGGCATGTCTAGGAAGGCCCGGATCTTCTCGGGGTTTGCCTCAATGCCCCGTTGGGACACGAGGAAACCCAGGAGCTTCCCCCCGCGTACCCCGAAGGCGCACTTCTCCGGGTTGAGCTTAAGCCCGAACGTGCGGAGGTTGCGGAAGGTCTCTGCGAGGTCGTCGATGTGGGAGGCTGCACGGGGGCGCTTGACGACCGCGTCGTCTACGTAGACTTCGACGTTGCGGCCGACTTGATCTTTGAAGACCAGCGTCATCAGGCGCTGGAAGGTGGCTCCCGCATTCTTGAGCCCGAAGGGCATATGGCGGTAGCAGAAGGTTCCGAGGGGAGTTATAAAACTCGTCTTTTCCTCGTCCCCCTCCGCCATCCGGACTTGATGGTATCCCGAGTAGGCGTCTAGGAAGCTCATCAGCTCACACCCCGCGGTGGAGTCAACGAGCTGGTCGATCCGCGGGAGCGGGAAGTTGTCTTTGGGGCAAGCGCGGTTAAGGTCGGTGAAGTCCACGCACATGCGCCACTTGCCACTTTATTTCTTGACGGGGACGGGGTTTGCGAGCCACTCAGGGTGCAAGACTTCCCGGATGAACCCCGCCTCTTGGAGCCGGGCTATCTCCGTCTTGATGGCTTCTTGACGTTCGAGGGAGAGCTTTCTCAACTTCTGCTTGACAGGGGGGTGACCGGGGGTCACCGCGAGCTTGTGTTCAATAACCTCCCGGGCGACGCCCCGCATGTCCGAAGGCTTCCACGCAAAAACATCGGAGTTTTCGCGCAGAAAGGCTGCGAGTTGCGTTGCATGGTCTTGGGGGAGCTCTGCCCCGATTTGGACAGTTTTGTCCCTGCTGCCCGGGGACAGCGGGACCTTCCGGAGGCCCCCTTCCGGACGCGGCTTGAGGAGGGGTCTCCCAGGGGATGGCGCAGCGACGTCTACGTCCGGGGGGGGAGCCTCCCCCCCGGGTACCTTGATCAGGTTGACGCTTCCTATTGTGGCAGCAGCTCGCTCGTATAGAGCACGGGCCATGTCTTGATCCCCCCGAACGTTGATCACGCCATGCGGCCCGGGGATCGTCATGCACAGGTAGTTTTGGTGGGTGGCAGCCCCCAGCCGATTGATCGTAGTCCTCCCCATAATCACATTGTAGGAGGAGGGGAGGTCCACTACGTCGAAGCGGACTAGCTTGGTCCGGTAGTTCTCCGGGGTGCCGAAGGTGATCGGGAGATCTACCTTGCCCACGGGGTGGATCGCCTTCCCCGGGACAAACCCTTGCAGGGGCCCTGCCGCTGGTTGCAGGAGCTTCTCATCCACCTGCATCTCCTAGAAGGTTTTGAGGAACAGGACGTCGGCAGAGCTTCCGCCGTCCATGAGGATGCGGGCCAAGTGGCAGTTGTAGATTGTCGCGGAGACAATGAGCGCGTCGTCGTGGGGGAAGCGAACCCCTCGCGCGTCTTCCGCCGTAAAGGTGAGGGGGACGTCCGACCACTTGGGCGGCACGGACGCGTGTAGCACCCCCACTACCTTAACTTCTCGCGCGTACTCCTTGCGCTGGCGCTTGGAATCCCGCCCGGAGGCGGACCCCCCTACGATGACGTTGATGCGGCGCTGAGAAGTTTGAAAGGGGAGAGCGTCTGAAGGCTCCCCCTCCTGCACCTGCTGCCCCCCCGCGGGAGCGGGAAGGGCCGGAACAGCTGGCCGAGGGGGCAAGGAGGCCGGAGTCCCCCCCCTGCCCGCGCTGGTCGAGGAACGCCGCGAAGTGCTGCAGCAGCTGGTGGCAATCTCAGGTGGCGTGGGTACTGGACCCGTGGAAGCTGCACCACGGTCCTTCCCGGCTTCTCCCCGCGGGGCCTTCGTGGCCGCGCGAAGACTGTCCTCCCCCATGGCCTCTCGGCTTGGGAAAGGGGCGGTTGCCCTTCGGGGGGTCGCGCGAGCCGCCTCCGCCCTCGAGGACAAAAGTGTCCCGAGGCCGTGGTTTGCTACGGCCCCCCTGCCTGGGGCGCCTGGGGGGATCCCGGGCCCCCCGCTCGGCGGGGGCAGGAGCCCCCTGGGTCTTCTTCCAGATGTCGTCTTCCTCCGCGCGAGCGTAATTTTCGAGTACTTTGAAGAGCTCATCGGCGGAGGAGGGGCAGCTTCGAGAGAGTCTTCGGTGGAGTTCCCCCGGGAGGATCCCACTTTTGCAGGCTTCGATCACTGTGGAGTCCGGGACGTGGGCCACTTTGCTTTTTACTTGGGCAAAGCGCTTGAAGAAGCTTCTGATGGTCTCCCCGGTCCTCTGGCGCACTGTGTATAGCTGTGAAGAATCCAGGGGACGTACGTAATTTCCCTGAAAGTTGGCGCAGAACTCCCGCTTCAGCTGTGAGAAATACTTGATGGAGCCCGCCTTTAGATTGTAAAACCAGGAGCGGGCAATGCCGGTGAGGTAGAGGGGGAAGACGTTGCATTGGACGCTCTCGTCCCCCCCGCCGCGGAGATGGCTGTGGAGTAGATCTGCACTGTAACATCCTGAGTTTTGGGGTGAAAAGTTTCTTTCTTAAAAGTCATGCATGCATAATGTCTCTTCTAGATCAACCAAATCAGCCTCAGCTTTATTCTGTTCTAGCCCTAAATCTCCAAATCCATCCTGTGACCCCAAGTCAAGATCTGACTTGCCAGATTTGATCTATCAGTTATCCTAAACCTAAAAGCCTTCAGAACCTGGATTCAATTCTATCCCTAACTTCCAGAATTTTCAACTCTTTTCTGTTTTCGAAAACAGAATATCTGTTATTACCTTTTACCCTAAGTTTCAGCATTTCAGATATAATCAAATCTTAGCCAAGATCAGACCAGATTGTTCTTGGATTATGATCAAGGGTACGCCAATACCTTCATCCAAAAAGTTGGCAGCCAGATTTCACCATCTAGAGTCTTTTCGCAAATCAGTCCAAGAGTATCGCAGATAAGTCCTGTTCCAGATTTTCCAGAAGCCTGAAAAGGCAAAATGTTGCAAATCACCTCCAAACTTTGACCCGATTCAGTGAATATCTTCCATTCACTATTCTGAACATTTTTCCCTTCTGGAAGAATTTCCAAATCCTGCCTTAAATCTAAGTTTCGACCCTCGCCGTTTTTGAAACCCTAATTACCCTGTTTTACCCTAAAGTCATTTTCCCCACTTTTGTCGAAACCCTTCAGATCTTGCCCGATCTTGTCAAACTTTGGCTAGATGAGTTCCATTACTCTTATGCAACTCATTCCTGAAATCAGATTTCAGATCAGCCCTCCAGATCTCCAGATTTGCAATCAGATCCTTTTCCTATTCAAACTTTTCCTCGCAGATCAGTCCCTGGAGCAAGTTTCAATATTGCAAATCAGCCCGAGCCTTCTTTTCCAGTCCCTGTTCGACCAGTTGCGCATGACCAGAGGACCCCCTGTGCGCGACCTCGACCAGCTGCCGTGCTCACTCCGCCGTGGCAGTCGCCTGTGCCCCTGCCGCCATGTGTGCCCTCGCCGTTCGCCACGGTGGAAGCCCTCAACCGCGCAAATTGCTGCAAGTTTTCCCCGCGCACAGCACGCGCGCTAGCTGCAGCAGCGCAGCACCGCAAAGAACGCTCGACACGTCGCAGCCATGCTCGAGCTAGGTGTCTCCTCGCCGTTGCCTTCGTCGCCTGCACCTGCACCGTCCAGCTGCAAAGCTGCAACGCCGCGCCGTCAGTCGCCTCGCCATCACCACCCCGTCCCGTCGCTTCAAAGTCACCTCGTGGCAGCAACACTCCAAATTGTCGGCCCTTTTGCCTCGCCCGTGCCTATATAAAGCCTTCTGTAGCCGTTGCATCTTCACCCAGCGCCAGAAACCACCTAAGCTCTCAGCTCCGCGGTGAAATCTTCTTCCCCGGCGAGCCATTTTCGGAGCTCTCGGTGCCAGCCTCACCCGTTGCTTCCCTCAGCAATCCAAGCCTCCCAGTAAGTAACCCTCATCCACTTACCTGTGTAGTAGCAACCAATTGAACTCTAGCGCACCACCTCGCCGGGAATTGCTGATTTTCCCCGACAACTCCGGCGAGCAATTAAACTCTAACCAGAGTGAATTAGCTCTCGAGCCTGTGATCAATCTTGATTAGTGAACTTATCTAAGCACCTCTAAGCAACCAGAATCGAAGAATTTGCTAAAATATGAAAAACCCCAAATTTACACCGTGCATGCAAACTGGGACTCGCCGTTAAGCTTCTGTGGTGATTTTCCAGTTAAATTGACTTCACACCTAGCTTTGTTATGCCCCAGAGACCCTCCTCAAGCAAGGACTCGAGTTCAATTGCCCTAGAACAGAAATACCCAAATCAGGATTTAGTTCATCCTTCCTCCAGCCAATATCTTCTAAATTCAGCCACTCCAGCTCAAACCACCTTGCCATCTAGATGTTTTGGACCATTTTGAGCAACTTTGTCTTCTACCACGACCCCTAATTCGGCCTAGAACAGAAGTTATGGCTATGCCCTAGTTGCTGCACTGTTTGTGCTGCAGGTACTCCAGGCCAGTCAACTTCTTCGCTGGTTTTCATCATTTTCCAGCCATTTTCAGCCTTGGATCCTGTTGAATGAATTGTTCCTGTTATCAATGCCTACCTCCCAGACAAAGTGGTGCATCATTTGGAGCTCTAGATCAAAAGATATGGCAAGCCCTAGTTTCTGGCCATGTCAAGATCAATGCCAGAGCATGTCAGCCAGTGGCATTAGCTCTTTTCACCTCTTTTCGGTTGTGCAAACTGGAAATAACCTTGTCCCTTAGACTTGTGGAGTTGTGCTCTACATTTTATTCTACTGCCACAAGTTGAGATAACCCCTCTATCATCCATCGACCCTATGTCGATGCCTTGAACCGAATGTCGACCTAAAGACGTTCGCTGTTTTTGAGCGAACCAGTCGCAACCTTGATACTATTCTGATATTTTGAGTCATTTGGAACCTTGTAAACCTTCAACAACTAACCTAATCATCTCAGAATCATCAAGACTTCATCTTTACATTATTGCATATAGTATAATAGTGAATTGAAAAGATTGTGATTATTGGTTATTTGTTGGCTTGGAGAGCAGATCAAGAGCCCCAGTTCGAGGACTTCACTGTTGACCCGACATCAGCTGCTGTATTTTACGACGCGGAAGGCAAGTCATATTTTTGGTCATCTCGAACCTATATTTTAAGAGTTGCTATAACATAACCTTGAATATAGATAATATTGCATGAGAAAGATTGGAAATGGTTGATTTATGAATTGGCAGTACTGGACTGGTTATCTGTGAAATGTGAAATAAACAAGTTTGGGCCATGAACTATTATATATATTTATATACTTATATTCATGAAATAAAACCCCTAGCCGTGACCAGGAAATGGTATGGGATGGTGGTAGCACTGGAGGTGCTAGACTGCAAAGGATGTGCAGGCACTGAAGGTGCAGGGTTGTGGATGGTCTGGTCACTGGCATATAAGGACTAGAACCTTGTGTTGTGCGTGTAGTGGCATGAACAAACGTGCTAACTGCAAGCCTGGTATGGGACAGGCCTGAACAAATACTTATGTGAATCGTACATGAAACCCCTGCATGAGATGGAAAGTAATACACTAAACTCACGGGGTTCAGCTCCTCCACGTATCACTGAATGTGATTTGATCAAGCACGTTGACCCAGTAATGGGAAGAGGCTTATGGGTGGGGGTATAGCCCGCCACAACTGCGGTTTGTGTGAAGAAAACTGCAGGGTCAGGGGTGAATTGTAAGTGAAACATAACAAAAGTTCCTGTTATCTCCACCTTGCCGCTCACAGTATGAAGTGAGTCAGGGGTCCAATCATTCTGATAGGATGGGCTTGAAAGTGGAATATCTTGCTGGTAAAATGGTACCTCTCTCCAGAGTTAAAAATGTATTCGAATACTTCGTGCTCCCGAGTTTTAGGAGTCTGCTGCGGTGGATTAAATCCACGGGGTGTGACACAAGTATTATTTTCTAAATAAAATATATTAAATCAAGATTACCCAAATGACATGTGTTGTCATGATAAGGAGTGCTGCCGTGGGCTGTCATGTGTTGACGTGTCGCGGTAGTGCCATAATTTAGTGAACATGAATGATGATGTTATATTATAGAAAGGTGCTGCCATGAGTTGAGCCTGGAAAGAGAAAGATTATTTTACAAACATCCATAATTCTTGACTAGTCTAGGTTCATATCATCTCTACTATATGTATCTACTCTTACCTATGACTTGCTGAGTACGAAAGTGCTCACTCTTGCAACTTACAATTCAGTAGATGGAGCATTCTACAACCAAGACGAAGGCATGGAGTACTTCGTGGATCCAGAAGGAGGAGCGTCAGTCCCGTCATTTCCCTGATGTGTGTTGTTCTGCCGTCCACTTCTCTTTGTGGGTGGGTCACCTACCTTCTGCTGTGTAGATGTTATTTTGCTAAACCTGTATGCCGCGAAGGCATTGTAACCTCCTTATGTAATATTAAGGCCAGCAGGCCACACTACTTAAATATTTTGTAAGTGACTCTGTTGCAATGTGATATACTCCTGTGCTTGACTTATCCTGGGAAGTCAAGGGTATGTGTATGCTATGCTTATATGGGACTAGCTGCAGCGAGCTAGGTCTCTTCAGGAGTAGTCGTAGTCCCAGTTTCGGGGCGCGACATGCACGAACTCGTAAGGGTGCGCTTCGCCATTATAATGTTCGATGTGCGGGGGACGGTAGGGCCGCGACCATCGGATGCTGCGGAGTCTTCGACACAGAGGTTGGTTCGCCCCCTGCACTTCTCGGGGGGAGCCCCAGTCACTGTCTTCTTTAACGGGGGACGCCCCCTCGTTATCCGAGTCAGGTAGCGGCCCAAGAGGGCTGCCAGAGTGGTGGTGACGACGCTTCTCTTCCGGGTCGGGACTGATTTCCCGGACGTCCGGGCTTCCCTCCGGGGAGGATGGTTCTTCGGCGGGTCTCTTCCCCCGACCGGTGCGAGAGCGAGGCTCCCTGCGACAACGACCGGGGGGAAGCTCTTCCCCACGGCTGGGAGAATGCATTCGCTCGACCTCCCCCGGGAGAAGCGGACCTGCTTCGCCGGGGGAGGGAGCTCCTGCGCTGTAGCAGCCGGCCCGGAAGCTACCGGGGCCTGCTGGGGGGAGCCCCCTGCGACGGCCCCCGGGACCGGAAAGGGGGGAGCCCCTGCGCCATCCGGGACCGGGGAGGGGGCGCCCGGGGCGGCGCTTGGATCCGAAGAGGGGGCCCCTGCGGCAACGACTGGGACCGGAAAGGGGGAAGCCCCTGTGACATCCGGAACCAGTGGGGGGTGAGCCCCCTCGGCGACGTCCGGGGTTGGGGAGCCAATGCGGGGGGAACTTCGCTGAGGCAGGGGAGCTTCTCTGTCGACCGGCCCCGGTGCGGTAAACGCAACGCGAGGGGCGGGACTGGCTCCTGGCGTAGGAATAACCCCCGGCATGAAATGACCCCCCAGCCCCGGAAGCGGGCCGGGGACGGGGTACCCCCCTGGTGCCACGAAGGGCCCGGGCATGAAAAAGCCTCCCGGCACCGGGACAGGCCCGGGTGCCGAGAAGTGTCCGGAAGTATATCCCGCGGGGGGAGGGAACCCCCCCGCGGGATCATACGGGGTAGACAGCCCCCCGGAGACCGGAGGGGCCGCTGGGTATCCCATAAACGGGGGCATGATCCCCGGATACGGGTGCGACGAAAATGTGGGGGCCGAGGGCCGCGCCAACACACTAAGGAGCTCGTCCATAGAGCGCTGGGCGCGGAGCTGGCCCTCCACGAGAGCCTCCAGCAGGGCATCCCGGGGAGCCGGGGGAGCCGTCGGGGGGAAGCTCGTCCCGGCCGAAGTCCCCGCGGCCGCCGGGAGCGTCCCGGAGGTGGAGGCACCTAGATTGAGAGGAAAGGTGGGAGGCGGTACCTGGGAATGGTCGCCTCCGGATGGAAGCGCCGGAACAGCAGTGTCCCGGACGGGCGGCGCCAGGTCACCGGGACCGGCGTCACCGGGAAGGGCGCGGGCCCTTGTTCTCGGAGGAGCCATGGCGATTCGTCACGGGTCCCCACGGTCGGCGCCAACTGTCGTGGTATTAAGAATACCCCGGCAGGTTTTGAAGACGATCCTAGCGGAGATTACGTAGCGCGGGTTGACCGCGCGACCGGTCCTCCCCCGCCGGACAAACACAAGAAAAGACACGAGGATTTATACAGGTTCGGGTCCCAGTGGGGGCCCTAGTCCTATCGACGCGCTCCCGACTGGAGTCGGCTGGGGAGGCTCTCTCCGGGGGAGAGGCTTCCGGAGCACGTCTGTGAGATTAGCTATTCCAAATAATAATGAGTTGATCCTTTACAACAGAGGGGTACAAAGGCTATTTATAGCCCCAAAAAGAAGCAAAAAGTCTAAACTACCCCGGAAGCCACCGTCGGATTGAAGGGTAGGACCGTCCTTCTCCCAGTCAAACGTCTTGGATGCTTGACAGGTGGTCGCTGATTCCTGAGGCGTCCCTCGCGTGACCTGCACGTGATAAACAAACAGGGGTTTTACCTTTTAGGAGGGCGATGACGTCCGGGACCCCTTCCGGAGAGCAGGGACCCAAAAGGCGGCGCCCGGGGCAGGCACCGGAGGCCACTGTCCCCGGGCCAATGGCGGCGCCCGGGACATGCCCGGGGGGCACGGTCCCGGGGGCCAAATGGCGGCGCCCGGGTCATGCCCGGGGGGCACGGTCCCGGGGGCCAAATGGCGGCGCCCGGGGCAGGCACCGGCGGCCACTGTCCCCGGGCCAATGGCGGCGCCCGGGACATGCCCGGGGGGCACGGTCCCGGGGGCCAAATGGCGGCGCCCGGGGCAGGCACCGGAGGCCACTGTCCCCGGGCAAATGGCGGCGCCCGGGACATGCCCGGGGGGCACTGTCCCGAGGGCCAAATGGCGGCGCCCGGAACATGCCCCGGCGGCACGGTCCCGGGGGCCAAATGGCGGCGCCCGGACCATGCCCGGGGGGCACGGTCCCGGGGGCCAAATGGCGGCGCCTGGAACATGCCCCGGAGGCACAGTCCCAGGCGCCTAAAAGGCGGCGCCCGGGGCAGGCACCGGAGGCCACTGCCCCCGGGCAATCATGAACTTACCTGGACTTGACCGCGTGGAGATTTCCCCCAACAATTACATAAAGAGAATTACAATGCCTACAAGGCATTCAGGGTTTAACAAAATATCTAACTACGCAGCAGAAGATAGGTGACCCTCCCACAAAAGAAGTTGACGGCAGAACAACACACTTCAGGGTTCTGGCGGAACTGATTCTCCTCCTTCTGGATCCACGTAGTATTCCGTGCCATCATCTTGATCAAGGTAGGTTCCATCTATTGAGTTGAATGTTGCAAGGGTGAGCACTTACGTACTCAGCAAGTCATAGGTAAGAGTAGATACATATAGTAGTGATGATATGAACCTAGACTAGTCAAGAATTATGGATATTTGTAAAATAATCTTTTCCTTTCTCATCTCATCTTATGGCAGCACTTTTCATAATATAACATCATCAATCATGTTCACTAGATTATAGCACTACCGCGACACGTCGACACACGACAGCCCACGGCAGCACTCCTTATCATGACAACACATGTCATTTGGGTAATCTTGATTTAAACATATTTTATTTAGAAAATATTACTTGTGTCACACCCCGTGGATTTAATCCACCGCAGCAGACTCCTATAAACCCGGGAGCTCGGAGTATTCGAATACGTTTTTAACTCTGCAGAGAGGTACCAATTTACCCGCAAGATATTCCACTTTCAAGCCCATCCTATCAAAATGATTAGACCCTTCCTCACAACCATGTGTGAGTGGCAAGGTGGAGATAACAAGAACTTTTGTTATGCATCACTTACAATTCACCCTCGACCCTGTGGCTCTCAGCGAGGCACAGTTGTGGCAGGTTGTATCCAAACCTCCACCCCTTTGCTTATTCCCATTACTGGGTCAGCGTGCTTGATCACCTTCAATGATATGTGTGGGAGCCGCGCTCCGTGTTTATCGTGCATCACTACACATCTCATGCAGGGGTTTCATGTGCGATCCACATAATTACTTGTTCAGGCCTGTCCCATACCAGGCTTGCGGTTAGCACGTTGTTCATGCCACTAGACGCACAACACAAGGTTCTAGTCCTTATATGCCAGTGACCAGACCATCCACAACCCTGCACCTTCAGTGCCTGCATTCCTTTGCAGTCTAGCACCTCCAGTGCTACAGCCATCCATACCATTTTCTGGTCACGGCTAGGGTTTTATTTCATGAATATAAGTATATAAATACATATAATAGTTCATGGCTCAAAACTTGTTTATTTCACATTTCACAGATAACCAGTCTAGTACTGCCAATTGATAAATCAACCATTCTCAATCATTCACATGCAATATTGCCTATATTCAAGGTTATATTATAGCAACATTTAAAATATAGGTTCAAGATGACCAAGGATATGACTTGCCTTCCGCGTCGTAAAATACAGCAGTCGATGACGGGTCAACAGCAAAATCTTCAAAGTCAGCTTCTGAATCTGCTCGACGACAAACAAACACACAATAATTACTTATAATATTAAAATGTTTTATGACTTATATGTAGAAATGCACAACATGCATGATTGAACTAAACTGGAGATAAGTTGAACTGCAAACTGAACTGGGTTGAGATTCTAGGGTTTCAAGGAATTTGGGCAAAGGATGGTGATTAGATAATCTTAGGGTTTCAGAATTTCAATAGGAATAACAATTTTGTGGCTGGTTTAATCAAAACAGCGAATGTCAACAGATCGACATTCGGATCAAAGCTTGGACATAGCTTTAAGAAAAGCTAGGATGCTTATCTCAAGTTATGGTAGTAGAAGAAAATGTAGATCACAACTCTACAAATTCAGTGGACAAAGTGGTTTTCAAAATGCACAACCAGAAGTGGGTAAACAAGGTCAATGCCACTGGCTGGCAAGCTCTGGCATAGAGCTGACAATGCCAAAAACCAGGGCTTAGTATAACTTTTGATCTGGAGCTCCAAATGATGCACCACTTTGTCTGGGAGGTAGGCATTGCTAACAAGAACAATTAAGTCAACAGGATCTAGGGCAAGAAATGGCTGGAAAGCAAGAAATTTGATGATGAACAGAGATGAACTGGCTGCACTGGAGCAGTTCTGGACACAAACTTGGCATGGCTATAACTTCCAATCTAGGCCGATCTAGGTGTCGGGCTAGAAGACAAAAATACTCAGGAGGCTAAGGCACATCTAAATGACAAGGTTTCGAGGGCTGAAATGGCCGGGAACACTTTTCCGGTGATCGGCGCCGGAGAAGAAGCACTGCCAATTGGGGGTTCCTGCAACAGGCCAAAAGAACTTAATTCCTTGCTTGGAGAGTATCTAGGAGGTAAAAGAAAGCTTCTGGTAACATCAAATTGACCGGAGGATCACCGGAGAAGCCTGGCGACGATCGCCGGTTTCTGGTGAAGCTCGGGTTAGGGAAAAAGCTTCGAATGGTGTTTAATTGGAGATTCTAAGCTTACAGGCTTCCTTGATTTGGCTTACCGATCAATTTTGTTTACAAAATCGAAAGCTAATTTGTACTGGATTGAGCCACATTACAGAAACAGGGCAATCGACAATTCCGGTGATCGCCGGCGTTAGGGGTCACCGGTGAGCAATTAAATAGTACTACAGAGAGAGAATGAGTAGGGGAACTCACTGATGGCTTTAATTTGAAGGCTGATGCAGCGGATGAAGCTGGCACCGTGAGCCTCCTCAACGGCTCGCCGGAGAAGAAAACGAAAACAGAAATTCCAGGACTTGGCTGATTTCTGGTGAAGTGTGGAGGGAGCTGCTGAGCACAGGAGTGCTTAAATAGGCCAAGCGAAGCTTCCAAGGAGGAGACAACGAAGTAATTGGCAGCTGTGATTAGATGGATTGCGTAAAGAACATCAGCGGCGAAGACTCAGCGAAGAACGGTGATTGCGACAGCAACAGGACTGCAACTGTCCACATTGTCGTTCATCGGGACTTTGCAAATATGGAGCAAGCGGTGGCGACAAGTACTGGCACGGCAAAGCGATGTGGCGAGGAGTTGCTGACAAAAAGCCATTGATCGCGCGCGGGAGCAGCACTGGTCGTCGACGTAGCAGCGGCCTTGCCACGGCACCAGCTGGAGCGAAGACACGTGCGCAACAAGAAGAGCAAGCATGCACGATCAAGTTGCAGGCGAAGCTTCACCGGCGGCGAACGTGCACGGCGCAAGAAACCACGGCGAGCCCTGGTCGTGTACAGCAAACGGCCTGGTCGAATGCTGCTGTTGTCCTGGTCGAAAATGGGCTAATTTGCAATATTTGATTTTCACATTTGGACCAATCTGTAATTCTGGAGATTTGGAAGGTTAGAGTTGAATTTGATTTCACTAATCTGGTAGATTATATTCAACAGAATATTTGGCAAAGATAAATGATAAGATTTTACACATTTGAATAATTTTCGATACAAACTGAAAATAGGGTAATTTAGGGTAATTGAAATCTGAATTTCATTTGATTTTGAATTCTGGCACTTAGGATGAGATTTTGGAATTTGAACAGAAGAGAAACTTGTGACAAATAGCATTTTGAGAAGATTTGCCGAAGAAATTCTGAATTTGAAGTTAATCTGGAGATTTCAGCCTTTTTGGATTTTCAGATATCAGATAAGGACTATTTTGCGATAATTCTTGGACTAATTTGTGAAAAGAGTCTAGATGGTGAAATCTGGCTGTCAACTTTTTAAATTAAGGTATTGACATACCCATGATCATATTCCAGGAATAATCTGGTCTGAACTTGGTCAAGATTTTGATTAAATCTGCACTTCTGAAACTTAGGGTATTTGGGTAATATAAGGTATTTCTGTTTTCGAAAACAGAAGAAGTTGATAATTCTGGAATTTAGAGATAGAATTGGATCTAGGTTCTGAAGACTTTTAGATTCAGGATAACTAATAGATCACATCTGAACAATCTGATCTTGATTTGAGGTCACAGGATAGATTTTGGAGATTTTAGGGCTTAGGATAGATACTGATCTGGCTAATACTACAGATACATGCATGCATGCTATTGATGAAAAAGGAAATTTTCACCCCTAACTCAGGGCGTTACAGGTTTTGGCCGACTTTGTGGTCGAATGGACCAACCCTGAGCCACCTGTGCAGTTGGCAGAGGAACTGGAGTGCCCCGATTACTGGACAATGTACTTTGACGGCTAACGTAGTTTTCAACACTCGGGGGCTGGAGTGGTCTTAGTTACGCCCCAGGGCGAACAGCTTAAGTATGTCATCCAACTACACTTTGTTGCGACTAACAATGCAGCAGAGTATGAAGGTCTTCTTGCAGGGCTCCGGGCAGCAAAATTCCTCAGAGTCCATCGATTAGCGGTGAGGGGAGACTCACAGCTGGTCGTAAACCAGGTAAACAAGGAGTACAGCACCTCCAATGAGACAATGGCTCATTACCTGGGGGAAGTGAGGAGATTGGAAAAACACTTCAGTCATTTCGAACTCCAATACATCCCGCGAAAGGACAACATTCTCGCAGACCAATTATCCAAAATTGGGTCCTCACGCACATCCGCTCCGGCAGGAGTGTTCATTGAACACTTGGACCGTCCTTCAATCATGACTTCGGTTGAGGATGATCCGGTAATAGCCTCCATTACCAACCTCGGTCAGGAACAGGATTGGACTCATCCATTGAGAGTCTATCTTGAACATGGGACCTTACCCGAGGACGAAACCGAAAGCAATCGGTTAATTCGAAAAGCGCGACTGTACAAACTCATAGATGGGGTTTTGTACAGAAAGGGTACTCAAGGAGTATTCATGTGTTGCGTATCTCAGGAGGAAGGAAAATCCCTCTTGAAAGAAATACATGACGGTGTATGTGGTGCACACGCGTCATATCGAACACTGGTCGGAAAAGCTTTTCGACAAGGATTCTACTGGCCTTCGGCACTCGATGATGCCAAGCATATGGTCAAGATGTGTCCTCAGTGTCAGTTTCACGCCAGACAGGTTCATCAACCTGCCTATGAGTTACAAACCATTCCCCTCGCATGGCCTTTCGCGGTCTGGGGAATGGATATTGTAGGTCCTATGCCACAAGCGGTCAATGGGTACAAGTTTCTGTTCGTAGCCATTGACACGTTTACAAAGTGGATCGAGGCCGAACCGGTACGCAATATTACCGCATCAGCAGCACAAAAGTTCTTTCATAAGAACATTGTTGCTCGATTTGGTGTTCCAAACCGCCTTATCACCGATAACGGTTCTCAGTTCGCTAGTGGTCTCTTCCTAGACTACTGCGACCAGATTGGAACTAAGGTGTGCTTTGCTTCTGTGGCGCATCCACAAAGCAATGGTGCTGTAGAACGGGCCAATGGGCAGATACTACAAGGCATTAAAAAACGTGTTTTTGATCGCCTTAAGACTAGCTTGGGGGCTTGGGCAAACGAGCTTTATACTGTTCTATGGGCACTACGAACTACTTCTAGTCGAGCCACCGGTGAGACGCCCTTCCATCTGGTCTATGGGGCCGAGGCTGTATTGCCTATCGAAGTTAGTATTGGGTCTGTTCGGACAAAACAATTCGAACAGATTAATCAGTCCGAACAGCGGTCACAAGATCTCATCCTCTTAGAAGAAAGGCGTGATCGCGCTTTGGTCAAGTCCGCGGCATACTTGCAAGCTTTGCGCAAGTATCACAGTAAAAGGGTGCGACCACGTAGTCTTCACGTGGGCGACCTGGACTTACGAAAAATCCAAGATCAGTCTAATCGCAACAAATTCTCCCCGAAGTGGGAAGGCCCTTACACGGTGGTCTCGGTGCCGCGACCAGGATCCGCACGGTTAGCCATGGGGGATGGTCGAATTTTGTCCAATACTTGGAACATCGATCAATTTCGCAAGTTCTAAGTGTAAGTACTCAACCCCATTTTTCCTGTTCAATTAGCATTTTTTCATAAAATTAAAAATTTTTTGCGTTTATATGAGTAATATTTCCCTTTATGCCCATCCACTGTGAATTCGGCTCGGGGGCTGGTCGCATGCGGTTAGATCATTATAACATCCTAGTCGGATTCGCTGGCCGATCTCATAACCACTTTCAGATAAGTCACTCCTAAATAAGCCGTTTCTCAACGCACACGGGGCTTTCTGACAAGTCCTTGGTTATCCGAGTGGCTGCTGGTTAGCAAACAAGGCTAGGTGTTATAATAATTATAATTGTTGATTTGATCATACACCCCTGGTCGTTATATTCACTTTTCCCCTGCGTTTGTAATACTAAGCCTTCAGTATCTACAATCACAGGCGGGGGCTAGGGGGATATGTTTATAATATAAAACAACATAAAACAGAAATATATTCATTTTCAAAAATGAATTTTCATGTGCATTGCATCGTATACAACTGTTTCTGTACAGGTATAGGGATCATTCGATCCCGAGCTCAGTCAGGAGCTTATCTACAAGGGGACTAATCTCCTCCATGACGGCCTCTAGTTGCTCTTCACTCTCGATCTCAACCGGTCCCACTAGTGGATTCAGATCTGCATCTGGGCCATAGTGAAGTCGAACCCGGCTGAGGATAGCGGAAGCGGCTGACCGAACTCTGGTTCTGATCACCTCTTCTCGTCGCTGTGTATCCTCAGGGAGATACTCGAGAAGTGACTCTGCTTGAGCCATAACTAGTGCAGCCCAGTCCTCTTGCCTGAGATTGTCTCGTGTGGTTTCGACCACATCAGCCTTCAGAAGATGAGCCACCGCCTTTAGTTTTTCGAAGACTGAATGGCTCAGCTTTCCAATCGCCCTTGTGGAGGCTTGGATAGAATCCTGGAGGGTTTTATTGTCCTGACTGAGTTGCATTATTTGACCAGCTTGCGCTGCAACGAGAGAAAACATTACTCACAGATTATGAGGACAAGTATTCCTAATCAGGAATCAACTTACCTGCAACTTGTGACCGCAGTTTATTGTTTTCAATCTCTTGGTTCCTAGCTACTGAGATCGAATGAAGCTTGACTATGGCCACTTCTTTGTCCAACGATGCCACTTTCCTGTAATAAAACAGAAGGAGTGGTCATAGTTAACTTGTACCTTTACAAGTTGAAAAGTAATGATCCTTACCTGCGCAAGCTGTCTCGCTCTCTTTGTATGGCCACCATGCTCGCCACCGTAGCACGCGATTGGGCCATCATCCGGGATAGTTCCTGTGATGCAAAAAAGGGAGTTAAAAGTGTCCTATGTACAATTCAGGACACCCAGAGAGGGATTCATCATACCTTCATGAACTTCTGTAGAGAGGCATCTTCTGGACTAATGGGAATATTGTCGAAGGCCCGGAGGTGCCTACAGTAGGGGCAGTTGGAGGAAGTGCCTGCTGGGTACTGCTTCCAGTCGCCGTTGACTGCGACTGGGTCCTCACGTCTGTTTCTCCCCCCACGGCCCGGACAACTTCCTGGGCCGAGGGGGTGGAGCGCTCCTCACTGGAGGCTCCTGCACCAGCAGTGACTTCAACCCTTCCCGAAGCGGTTGGAGGACTGGGCGCTATTTCTTTTCGTCTGATAAAGGAAAAGAAAAATCATATGGTAATGATTCGTGACCATCATTTCTAATACAACCAGGATAAAGGTTCTTACCTTAATTGAAATCCCATTAGCTTTTGGGATTTCAGAGAAGGTTCTCCTCGAGCACGGGGACAATTATCGTCCACCCTGATCTTCCTCTTGGAAAACAAGGCCCCTCTTCCCTGTATGTGTTCCCCTATGAACATTTTTTCAAGGGAAAGATAAAGGCTAACGAGAAGAATCTTTACCTAGGCAGTCGATCCCATTGGCGACGTCCCACCCGAAGACCTCGTTGTCTCCTGGGTTTCTGTGGCCGGCACCTCGTGTGCAATCGCCACAAGATCTTGCACAACCACCTCCCCTCCTGTCTGCGGAGGAGGAGTATTTTCCTCCCTGGGGCTAGCAGGAGTCGCAGGGGGAAGCTCTTCTCCCTGCATAAGCATTAGCTCATCAAGTACACAGGGGGAATTGAAGAAAACGGACTGTGGGAGAATCTTACCATGGTCGTCCCATCGACCGGGAAGGTAGAGGCAACTGGCTCTGAAGCCTCGGGAGCTTCAGGGGCTAGGGGATCATCCGCGACCACAAGGCTTTCGGTGGTTGTAGGGACTGCTACGGCTGCCTCTGCAGTAACAGTCATCCCTGCGGAATGGGTTGGAGCATCACCGGATGGAGAGCCCGCGATCTTCCTTTTCCGGAGAACTAGAGGGACATCATCGTCCTCCTCCTCCTCGCTCCCCTCTCCCTGTACGACGAAGAAGTAATTCGAGTTCGCACCTGGAAAGAGTGGTGGGATCTGATATCTTACCGCAGTTCTTCGGGCCGTAGGAGGAGTGCTTCGCGAAGACCCTTCCCCAAGATTTAGCCTGACTTTCTTGGGGGCGGGATTCCTCGTCCTGGGTCTCGAGGAAATCTTCTTCACGTTTTTGGTCGTCGGCATTCCCAGGGAATCGACGTTCTCGCTGGGAAATGTCGCCTCAGCAAAACTCCCAAGAAGCTATTCACATGGGATTAGTACTGGACAGACATAAAACCTGCAAAACAGAGGCCAAGTGGAGAATGTACCCTTTGGCGCTCTTGCCTGAGGTCGTCGCCGGCGTGAATTAAGCTCTGGGGGCGAGGCGACCCCTTAGCACCCTCTACCTCGGCGTTGTACGCCCGGAGGAGGTGGTTAGTCCGCCTCTCAATTTCAGCAGAGGACAGGACTGTTACTGAATACAAGTTAAAATGAATGTATTTCAAGAAAACATGAAGGTTTTTGGTGTCAGAAACGAATACCTTCGTTATAGTCCAGGGTGCCGTCCGCCCTGGACTTAATCACCCAAGCCGGATGAGCCCTTTCACGTAGGGGGCTCACCCGGTTCTTCACAAAGTCTCGGATGATGTCCTGAGCCGTCAACCCTTCTTCGACTAAGTGAAGAATTACCTCGGCGTGCTTCATGAACTCTGAGTTCATCGCCGGGAGAGTGTCTAACTCGCTTGGCTTCTCTGGCCGCGAGTTTTCAAACCACAACCCGCTCTCCTTCGGCGGGGTACAGTAGAACCACTTCTGATGCCACCCATGCACTGAGTCTCGCAGGGGTGGAAAGGGATACTCCTTTTTATCCCTCAGCCGGAAGTAAATACATCCGGCGGCGTTAGCGCTCTTCGACCACGCCGAGAAATAGAATCGTCGGAAGCGGTCCACACTGGGGTACACTCCGACGAACGCCTCGCATAGGTGTTGAAAAACCGCCAATATCAACACTGCATTTGGGTGGAGGTTGATCAACTCCAACCCATAATGCTCGAGGACATCCTTGAGGAACCGACTCTCGGGGAATCGGAATCTGCAGCGCAAGTACTCTTCAAAGACCACCAACTCGCCCTCCTGGACGGTTGGGGTTTCTTGATCTTTTTCTGCGGGCCACCAGTTGATCAAAAGCCGCGGAGGAAGGATTTCCTCCTTCTCCAACAACATCAAACTCTCCTCGGAATGGTGAATGGATCGGCTCCAGGACGCCATTGCTCGGTGGAAAGTCGAAGGAAAAGTTGGTGATTTTTGGGGAAGACGGAAGCTGAGAAGAATGAGGGTTTTGTGCGGCGGAAACGATGAGGGTTTTTGGCTGTGTGGCTTCTTTGAGAAGACATCTGCTCTTTTTATAGACCCGAGGCGGCGCATTAATGTGAGTAACGTTTCGTTCAAAACGTTCCACTGAGTGTTTTATTCATTTCCCATAATGGATATTGTCTCTGGCGGACCCGTTAAAGTGTTCAGGCATCGGATCTGAAACAAAAAGACTTCTTTGTTTCGGAAACTGAAAGTGCAAAAGGACTGAAAAGTTTTCAGTACTTTTCAGAAGACGTTTTCCTTTATATGCTTTGGACATTTTTACGAAAAAATCATACGACTCAATTTTTGGACGTATGGATGTATTTTGACCGGGTTACGGTACGATCGAGACCATGGTTTTGATTAAGCTCCGATTCTAATCGAAGTGACTGTCTGGTCGAACCTCAATCCTGGTCGCAGTATGTTTCAGTTCTAATCGCGGCTTTAAGTCTAATCGCGATATTATGGCTGGTCGTGGTGCTTTTTTGAAAGTGTGATTCTGATCGCATAACTGAAATTTCCCTGTGTATGAATGGTCGCGAAAGTATTACTCATGGCCATATATTCACACAGAAGATGTGAAGAGTAACTATTTGAAGAAAGAAATTTTTATTTCTTGCATTCTTTACATACAAAAGGGATACCGGCGACCAGAGCGTCGACCTGATCCGAAAGAAGTTTGCAAAGTTCTCCTAGGGACATGTTGTTGTCAGTAGGATCTACACTGACAACCCCCAGGGAACTAGCAACTAATCTAAGCCTATCTACATCATCCCTAACAAGAGGTACACTACTGTTCCTAATTAAGTCAGAGAGTTCCCGTTTTTGCTGGGCGTGGTCCCTCTCTCGATAGAACTGGTGTGCCTCTTCACGGGATCGTTCAAAACAATCTGCCAGATGCAGAATTGCCGAAGACATCTCTTCGGTCTTCTTCTCCAGGGCATTCTTCTTCTCCAGAAGAGTCCGTCTGAGGGGAAGAAGCGGAGCAGCAGAAGGCTGACCACTAGGGCCTCCAATCTCCTACATTTGCAAGGATTAGTTATACTAACCATAAATTATCAGCAAAAAGGAGATGGGGATTGTTACCTCTCCCTGCTCGCGACACGTTGGTGTATCCATCCTGGAAAGATGGACGCCAGGTGACGGAAGAGCAACCTTCCCACCAGAAGATTGCTTCCCCAACACAAGTTGAGGATCTTCTGGCCGAATAGCCACCGCTTGCTGGCCAGAAAATTGATCACCCAAACAAAAGCAAGGGGTGCCAGGGAAGAAAGCTGCAGGAAGAAAAGATGAGGGCTCATCTTCTATCTTTGCTCTGCTGGAGGATCCTTCGTCAACCTTGGACTTCTTCTTTGAAGGAGATGGATCTTCAAGCATTTCAGGCTCCTGCTTGAGAATTTCCTCTTCATCGCTTTCAATCTCAATGATGTTGTGATCCGCCATCAGGAAATGTATGAAGAGAAGAATGAAGGTGTCTTTTAGAAAGAACTTAGCCGTGAGAAGAAATTGTGAAGATTTACAAATTCAAAGACCCGGTATTTATAGCCATCAGGATGACGGTTCACGTTCTGAATACCTCGGGTTCTTAAAAGCATTTACAATTTTACCTCGGGTTAAAAAACATTTCAACAGCGCCATCATTGCCTATCACATAATACCCAGAGCCTGTCTCGGGGAACCAACCGACCTATTTAGTGCGCCACTAAGTGGGGGATTTGAAGAGTCAGGTTAATAATCCGATGCATTTCTTTAAATTTAAAGTGAACACGTCCCTTCGTTTTCTTTAAATTTGGGGGCTAGCTGACGAGGATTGACACCCGGGTCAGTTCAAATAATTGCACTGTTGGTTCAAGACAGATTCGAGTCAGACACGTGCCCGGCGGTGTGAACTCAAGTCATTCTGAGAAGCATCAGCCTAAGGTCGCAGGCTTTGCGCGATCAGGTCGCAAGCCTCGTGCGATCAGGCCACAGGCTTTGCGCGGTCAGAAGTTCGTATGTTATACGCGAACAGAATGTTGGAGATGTTGCGCGGTCAGCCAACATCCCGCGGTCAGAACATTCTCTACCAAGGTACTTGGAATTTATCTGACCGGTTATCCCTATAGTGGTAATATTCCAAGTATCCCAAAGATTCCTCCACGTAGAAGACTAACCGCCAGGAGGTTAATACATGCAGTTATTTCACGAATAACACGTGCTTAACCTACTTGGAAGTTAAGAGCGGTTCAATAAACCGCATCCAATCGTCCAAACAACTGTTTGATGTAGTTGCGACATGGCACCCTTTCGACCAGTATAAAAGGGTGGCGAAGTACATCAAACAGAGGGATCCGATCCATTTGGAAGAACAAGACTTCTGATACAAGTGAGACACAACGCATCTCAACCACTAAAAACAGCCAAGTCTACGGCCTAAATTAGATAGTTCTTACAAGCCTTCCTGGCTTTATTCTGTACATTTACATAGGAAAAACCTTTCGCCTGTGAAGGAGTTTTTCTACCATTTCGTAACCTTTATTCACCTATAGTGAAATCCTAACAGGACGTAGGGCTATTACTCCCACCATCGAGGGCCCGAACCTGTATAAATCTCTCTGTGCTCCTGTTCACCATTGTTCTACATACCTTCCCGGAGGGTCATCTTGAAAGGTCTCACTATTACAAATTTTGCATAAGTTCTGCTGAGGACTCCGAGTCCGAATCGTCGACATGTTCCCTTTTCCCGGGGAACCATCCTCGAAATCCTAGAAATGGACAGGGTTTCGAGTAAGGTAAGAATCTCTCCCGTTTGGACAGGGTCATATCGAAGTGATCGACTGAAGTCATTCTAACCGATGATTCTCTTGTTTGCTTAGGCGCAGAGATGCAGCGCCAAGTGCCCCAGTGACCTCTACAAGTGTTGATGTTCCTCCTGCTACGGAGGTCACGGGCGAGCAAAGTCCCATCCCCAGGGCCGAGGAAGTTCTTCATGCCATTGTAGAGGGGATGGCTACAGAAGTCGAATCGCAGAGATTGGAATCCATAACCCTAGCCATGGAGGAGGCTCAGCAGGAAAATTCATCTGCCGCTCCAGCTGGGGATAAGGCGAGTCTAGAGACTCAACCTTTGACTGAATCGGACAGCAACTCGTTTAGCGAGTATATTGTGGTATGCAGACCACCTCTTGTGATTTTTAAGTTTGCATTTGCATAGGAATATCCAGGCTTTGAAACTGATCCCCTTCCATGTCATACGAACTAACTCATGTGGCGACCAAGTCGATGGCTGTTGCAAAGCGTATCGAGGTCGCCCAACAGGAAATGAGTCGCCTGCAGTGGTAAGGAAGATGTTTCCTCATCTGCCTCAATTTTAGTCCCATTTTAACAATTGTCTCCCTTGTCATAGAGAAAATGCCTTTCTGACCAAGAGCCTCGCTGACCGGGAAGACCAGGAGATCAGGGCAACCACCAAGATCTCTTGCTTGGAGAAAGAACTTCGACAACTGCGGTTGCAGCTCTCCTGTAAGTGCACTTTCGACCAGAATGAATTAACTTGTTATGTGAACTGTTTGTGATGGTCTCTTATTATAGCACGAGAGGACCAAATAAGCCAGCTCTGCCAAGAGAAGAAGGATCTCCAGGTGACCATCGAGTTGCAAAACTCAAAAGTGGACTCTGTCTGCAAGAAAAACGAGGACTTGAACGCGTCACTCTTAGCTTGCAGCAGTGTTCAACAAGACAGCTTCAAAAAACTGAAGATGGTGGCCGGTTTGCTAAAAGCTGATGTGGTCAAAACCGAAAAGGACGACCTTAGCCTTAGCGATTGGACCACGCTGGTCACAACCCAAGCTGAATCACTCCTCGAGTATCTTCTTGAAGATACAAGGCGTCAAACAGAGGCGATAAAGAGAAAAGTGCAATCCGCAGCCTCCGCCATCCTCTACAGACTTCGTCTTCACCATGGCCCGGATCTTGATCTAAATCCAGTGGTGGGAGAAGCAAAGGTCGAGAGTGAAGATCAACTTGCGGTCATAATGGAGGAAGTCAGGTCTTTGATCAAAAATCTCTTGACAGAACTTGGCTTACTGTAAATTTTGTACCTGTACAAATATAAATGTAAAACTTGCGTAGTTGTTCAATGTTCCATGTATTGGATAATATTCGACCATCCTCCATCGCTAACCGAGCCGATCTTGGTGGCGGCACCGAGACAACAGTGTAGGGACCTTCCAATTGAGGGAAAAATTTATTGCGATCAGATTGGTTTTGTATTTTACATAAAACCAAATCACCCACGTGAAGTCTACGTGGCTGCACCCTTTTGTTATGTTATTTGCGCAAAGCTTGCAAATACACCGCGGACTTGAATAAAGCTCGATAACGCTTTTCTTATAGGAGAATTAGGTCTTGTAATCGTTGTCCACTTTGATCAACTTGTCCGAATTGATCTGTTCTGACAGAACCAATACTAATTTCCATAGGTAACATAGCCTCAGCTTCGTATACCAGATGGAAAGGTGTCTCACCAATGGCTCGACTAGAAGTAGTGCGTAGTGCCCACAGAATGGTATAGAGCTCATCTACCCAAGCCCCCGAGCATGTCCTAAGGCGATCAAAAATGGTATAGAGCACCATTGCTCTGTGGATGAGCTATAGAAGCAAAGCACACCTTGGTCCCAATACTATCACAATAGTCCAGAAAGAGACGCTAGCGAATTGTGAACCATTACCAGTGATGAGACGATTTGGAACACCGAATCGAGTCACAATGTTCTTATGAAAGAACTTTTGTGCAACAGCAGCAGTGATATTGCGTACTGGCTCGGCCTCAATCCACTTTGTAAATGTGTCAATAGCTACGAACAAGAACTTGTATCCATTGACCGCTTGTGGCATAGGACCAACAATGTCCATCCCCCAAACCGCGAAAGGCCATGATAGAGGGATAGTTTGTAGAGCATAGGCAGGCTGATGGACCTGTCTTGCATGAAATTGACACTGAGGACATGTCTTGACAATATTTTTCGCATCATCAAGTGCCGAAGGCCAGTAAAATCCTTGTCGGAAAACCTTCCCGACCAGTGTTCCGAATGACGCGTGTGCACCACATACACCATCATGAATTTCTTTCAAGAGGGATTTACCTTCCTCTTGGGACACACAGCGCATGAATACTCCTTGAGTACCTTTCCTATACAAAACTCCTATAAGTTTGTATAGACACGCTTTTCGAACTAACCGATCGCTCTCGGTTTCATCCTCAGGCAAGGTCCCGTGTTCGAGATAGACCCTCAATGCATGGGTCCAATCTCGTTCATGTCCGAGGTTGGTAACGCAGACTGTTACCGGATCATCCTCGACCGTAGTCATGATCGAAGGATGTCCCAAGTGTTCGACGAACACTCCTGCCGGGGCGGATGTGCGTGAGGACCCAATTTTGGATAATTGGTCTGCAAGAATGTTGTCCTTTCGCGGGATGTATTGGACTTCAAAATGACTGAAGTGTTTTTCAATCTCCTCACTTCCCCCAGGTAATGAGCCATTGTCTTATCGGAGGTGCTGTATTCCTTGTTTACCTGGTTTACGACCAGCTGTGAGTCTCCCATCACCACTAATCGATGGACTTCGAGGAATTTTGCTGCCCGGAGCCCTACAATAAGACCTTCATACTCTACTGCGTTATTGGTCGCAACAAAGTGTAGTTGAATGATATACTTCAGTTGGTCACCCTGAGGCGTGTCTAAGACCACTCCAGCTACCGAGTGTTGAAAACTGCGAGAGCCATCAAAATACATCGTCCAGTGATTGGGACATTCCAAATCTTTAGACCCCTACATGGGTGGTTCTGGATTAGTCCATTCGACCACGAAGTCGTCAAGGATTTGAGATTTGACCGCGGTGCGAGGTGTGAAGTGGAGCTCGAACGCTCCGAGTTCCACAGCCCATTTCGTGATCTGATCAGATTTCTCCAGATTCCGTACAATGTCCCCCGAAGGAAAAGATGAGGCGATTGTGATCCTATGTGCTTGGAAGTAATGTCGTAGCTTACGGGAAGCCATCAGCAGTGTGTAAAGTAATTTTTGGACCTCAGGGTACCGCTCCTTAGGACCATGAAGTACTTCGCTTACATAGTAGACGGGTTTGTGCACACCTTCTCTTTTTGCGATCAAGACAGCGCTGACCGCGTAAGGTGTGGCCACTAAGTAAAGGAGTAATGGTTCCTCTTTATTGGGGGAACCAACACCGGCGGATTGGATAGATATGCTTTGACCTCCTGAAATGCCTTTTCGGCCTCATTGGACCAAGTAAAATTATGATGTTTGCGCAGAGCTTTGAAAAAAGGTAGTCCCTTTTCTCCCAGTCGTGATATGAATCGGCTTAATGCTGCCATGCGACCTGCCAGGCGCTGAACATCCTTGATGGTCGAGGGAGACCTCATTTGTTCGATAGCCCTGACCATTTCAGGATTGACCTCGATTGCTCTGGAACAAACTAGAAAACCTAGAAGTTTTCCAGATGAAACCTCGACAGAACATTTCTCTGGGTTTAACTTAATTCCAAATCGATTCAAATTATAGAAGGTTTCAGCAAGATCGTTTAAATGAGACAAATTTTTTAAACTTTTTACAACCAAGTCGTCTACATAAGCTTCAAGATTATGCCCCATCTGGGAAAGAAAGGTCTTTTGCATCAAGCGCTGGTACATGGAACTGGCGTTCTTGAGACCAAACGGCATTCTGACGTGGTAGTAGGTGCCGAATGGGGTGATGAAGGCAGTCTTCTCTTCATCTTCTTCCGCCATGCTAATTTGATGGTATGTTGAGTAAGCATCCAAGAAACTTATTAGTTTGCAACCCATAGTAGAATTGACCAGCTGGTCGATGCGAGGAAGGGGAAAATCATCCTTCGGACAGGCACTATTTAGGCTAGTGTAGTCAACGCACAAGCACCACTTGCCGTTTGACTTGCAGACCATGACCAAATTTGCAAGCCATTCCAGATGATCGACTTCGTGAATAAATCTGGCCTTTCAGAGCTTGTCTACCTCCTCTCGGATGGCTTCCTGCCGATCAACAGCAAAACGCCTGAGATTCTGCTTTATTGGTCGCTGTCCAGGTCGAATTGCTAACCTGTGCTCAATTAACTCCCTTGGGACACCGGGCAAGTCGGATGGTTTCCACGCAAACACATCTGTGTTAACTTGGAGGAAGCTCGAGTTCCTATTTGTCATCCAGGCCTGATCCAACCCGAATTGTCCTGGATGGATCATCTGGGTACAACAGAACCAATTTTAATGTTTCATCTAGTCGAGTAGCAGCCTTGATCGTATCAGTAGACATTGTGGCAATCTGGGCTTCTCAGAGGGGAAGCTGATCTACCATCTCCAGGGATAACCAATCAGACGTCAATGCCACGTTGCGACTACCTTGGACCGAAATAACGCCCTTGGGGCCAGGCAACTTGCCGCACTGGTAAGCGTTGTCGTGGTATTAAGAATACCCCGGCAGGTTTTGAAGACGATCCTAGCGGAGATTACGCAGCGCGGGTTGACCGGGTGACCGGTCCTCCCCCGCCGGACAAACACAAGAATTGACACGTGGATTTATACAGGTTCGGGTCCCGGTGGGGGCCCTAGTCCTGTCGACGCGCTCCCGACCGGAGTCGGCTGGGGAGGCTCTCTCCGGGGGAGAGGCTTCCGGAGCACATCTGTGAGATTAGCTATTCCAAATAATCATGAAGTGATCATTTACAACAGGGGGGTACAAGGGCTATTTATAGCCCCAAAAAGAAGCAAGAAACCTAAACTACCCCGGGAGCCACCGTCGGATTGAAGGGTAGGACCGTCCTTCTCCCGGTCAAACGTCTTGGATGCTTGACAGGTGGTCGCTGATTCCCGAGGCGTCCCTCGCGTGACCTGCACGTGATAAACAAACAGGGATTTTACCTTTTAGGAGGGCGGTGACTTCCGGGACCTCTTCCGGAGAGCAGGGTCCCGGGAGCCCAAAAGGCGGCGCCCGGGGCAGACACCGGAGGCCACTGTCCCCGGGCACATGGCGGCGCCCGGGACATGCCCGGGGGGCACGGTCCCGGGGGCCAAATGGCGGCGCACGGGACATGCCCGGGGGGCACGGTCCCGGGAGCCTAAAAGGCGGCGCCCGGGGCAGGCACCGGAGGCCACTGTCCCCGGGCACATGGCGGCGCCCGGGACATGCCCGGGGGGCACGGTCCCGGGGGCCAAATGGCGGCGCCCGGGGCAGGCACCGGCGGCCACTGTCCCCGGGCAGATGGCGGCGCCCGGGACGTGCCCGGGGGGCACGGTCCCGGGGGCCGAATGGCGGCGCCCGGGGCAGGCACCGGGGGCCACTGTCCCCGGGCACATGGCGGCGCCCGGGACAGGCCCGGGGGGTACGGTCCCGGGCGCCTAAAAGGCGGCGCCCGGGGCAGGCACCGGAGGCCACTGTCCCCGGGCACATGGTGGCGCCCGGGACATGCCCGGGGGGCACGGTCCCGGGGGCCAAATGGCGGCGCCCGGGACATGCCCCGGCGGCACGGTCCCGGGAGCCTAAAAGGCGGCGCCCGGGGCAGGCACCGGAGGCCACTGTCCCCGGGCAATCATGAACTTACCTGGACTTGACCGCGTGGAGATTTCCCCCAACAGCAGCCCCCCATGCCCTCCGGGGACGAAGCTTGAGCCCCCGGAGGGAATGGTTACGGTACCGGGAAAATCTCCGGACGAAAACTCCGGACGAAAATCACCGGACCCCCGGCGACGCTTCGGTTTCTGTGCCGGGCGCTTTATGGCCGCGCCGTTTTAGCAAAAAATGCACGCGCGGTTCGAACCGGCGTCTCGATTTACGCGCCTGTCCCTTCGTTTCCCGCGCACGGTTTGAATTTCAGTGGTCCAAATTGCCCCGAGGGGGCCACGTGGCGCGCATCTAGATCATGGCCAGCCTCTATAAATAGGGCCCTAGGGGGCCCCGGAAGCTCATTCCAAATCTTCAACTCCAGCTTCAGCTCTCCCGGTAGCGCTCTTCCGGTAGTTTCTCCGGTAGCCTTCTCCGGTAGCGAGCGTCCGGGAGTCGTTGATAGCCACCTGAAAACTTAGCCACCGAAAAACAAAGAACTCACCTAATGGCGCCCAAAGGTCGAGCGAAGACCACGGAGGTGCCCCCGGAGGAAATCCCCGTGGATTTCCTTTGGGCCTCCGAGTTCTCGGCCTCGGACGCGGAGTCCCTGGTCAAGAAGGGCGTCGTCGAAGAGGGGGACATCCGGGTCCCCCTAAAGAAGGACGGAGCCCCCCGCCCCAGGCCCGGAGAGGTCGTGGCCTTCGAGGCCTTCCTCGAGGCGGGGCTCCGGCTCCCGGTGCATCCGATGCTCCGGGAGTTTCTCAAAGAGTACGGGGTGGCTCTCAACCACCTCACCCCGAACGCGCTCGTCCGTATGGGCCTTTTTATATGGCTCTACGAGACAGCGACCGGGCGGGAGCCCACCCTCCGCGCCTTCCGGTACTTCTATGAACCGGCGGCGCGGAGCTCCCACCTGGTGAAGGGAGGACCGAAGTCCCCGTTCGGCTCGGTGATGGTCCAAATGCTGCCCTCCCGGGTGGCGGACTTCCCGGCGGCGGCCTCTCGGGACCACTGGGGGGACTGGCTCCGGAGGTGGTTCTACCTCCGGGTCCGGGACGAGGCGGTGGTCTACGCCCCGGAGCCTCCCACTTACAGCCGATCATCCGCACCGAAGCCGCCGGTGTGGACGGACGAGGAGTTCGAGCTCCTCGGGAAGGTGGTGTTGGCGAAGAAGGCCCGCTCAATGCGGGACGCCGCGGAGGAGCTGGCGCTCCTGCGGCTTTCCCCCTTCTCACGCGGGGGAAGGGGGATCGGCATGGGCCCGGAGCAGCGGCCTCCGGTCAAGCCGGTGACGCGGCGTAAGTCCCCTGCATTTTTGTACTTGCAGTTTTTTATGAGAAATTGACTAACTTTTTACCTCTTGCAGTGCGCCCGTACCCGGCGGCGAGGGACAAGGCGGAGCACCTCCTGGGGAGGTACTTCGCCGACGAACACGAGCGCATCGTGCGCCTCGTGGGGGAGGGGCCTCCCCGGAACTTGGTGGCCGAGGCCTACGGGCTCAGGCTTCCGGAGAGGAAGCCCCTTCCCACCCCCGGGTCTCATAAACGGGGGAAGGACGCGGCCCGGGGCTCGGAGCCCAAAAAGCCCCGGGTCCAGAAGACCCCAGCTCCGGCGACGGCGCCGACGACGACGCCGGTGAGGGCCCGGGACGCAGCTCCCTGAGCCGAACATGCCCGGGCGGCGCCCCGGGCAGAGGCGACGCCTCCGCCCCCGGAGGCCCCCGTCGAGGCCCGGGGGAAGGAGGTTGTCGTCGATGGGGCGGGGTCCGATTCGGCGGACTACGCCCCGTCGCCAGTTCGCGTGACGCTCCTCTCGCCTCTCCCGGCGGCATTGGCGCCGGAGAGGCTAGAAGTGAGGTTTTCGGGGGCGGCGCCCCCGCGCCTCTGGCCGGTGGATGAGGTGGGGGGGAGCCCCTCAGTCTTCGAGGTCCCCCCGGAGCAGGAGGCTCCGAGGGCCCTCCGGCCTGGGGCGGGGAAAGGCCCAATGATCCCCCCCCGGGCGGAGATCCCCGCCCAACCTTCGTCTTCGTCTTCGGAGGAAACTTCGTCGACGAAGACGCCGGCGACGCCGGCCGTGCTCCCGGATTCGGAGGTCCGGGGGCCCTCTCCCGGCCGCGACAGGAGGGCCGGGCAAGACACCTCCCTATTTCCTGCGGGGGAGGTGGCCCGCTACGCGGAGGGCCTGCACAACCGGAAGGTGCAGGCCTTCGTAGCAGGAGGGACGCTCCACGAGCGTTTTGAGGGGCTCGAGTCCCTCGGAGCCCAGGTAACTCGAGCTCTCCACACTTCGGCTTTTTTCCTGCACTTAAGATTTTTCTAACTCTTTATGCATTTTGTAGGTAGCCACTGTTACCTGGGGCCTTGAGCAGCGGGTCACCCGGCTGCTCAAGGAGGCGGAGAGCTGGGCCGCGGCTTGCGTCGAGCAGCGGGAGGCGGCCCTCCGGGAGCGGGACGAAGCTCTTGATGAGCTGTCCCGGGCCCGGGCGCAGGTGCACCTTTCGGAGGGCGCCTACATCCGCCTCCGAGAGGAGGCCAAGGTGCGGGAGAAGGCGCTCCGGGAGCTTGAGAGCTCCAGCGTCCGGGCGCTGTCGGACGCGGGCCGCTCCGTCCGCTCGGCCTTGGAAAGCCTTGGCGTTAGCCTGGGCTCCGGGAGCGGCCCGGAGGTGCCCCCGGCGACCCTCGCGGAGGCTGTGCGTTTTCTTAACGCACAAGTCTCCGCCATCCCGGAGGCTACGGACGTCCGGGCGCGTGGCTGGGCGATCCCCGTCATCGCGGCCGCCGCGGGGCTCGTTGACTACCGTGGGGTCGGCGCCCGGGCGATCGGGGGGCGCATCCCCCGGGGCTTCCCGGAGGCCTTCGAGCCAACGCGCCGGGAGGTGGAGCTGCTGGCGGAGGGGTTCTACGACCGGATCATCCGGACGTGGTTCCCGACACCGGCGCCTCCGGCCGCGGATGTCCCTGCCCCGGCCACGGAGGAAGCTTCCCGGGGGGAGGACCCCAATGCCAAAGTATGAGCCTCCCCCGGGTCTTTAGCTAGGACCCCTTTTTATTTTGTTAGGCATTTTGATTCCGGTAGCTTCTTAGGAGAAGCCCCGGGCACTTGTACACAAACATTTTGCAATGAAATATATTAGAAATTTTTCTAAGTCTTTAATAAAATGTTACCAGGGTTCCCGGGGGGTTGCTCCCGAGCAACGGTCCGGGAGAGACTCTCCGGGGGACGCCCAAGTGGCTTTGATTTTGCTGAGCCTGGTCTCCGGGAGGCGCGACGGCGGTACTGCCCGGGAGCCCGTCCGGTTGAGGTGGCGCCCGGAATGGCACTTGGATAATTTTGACAACAGCCGTGCTGAATTAACTCCCCCGCGCCCGAGGGCCCAGATGATACCTCCTCTCCGGATACTTCCGCCGGCTGGGTACGAGTTTTGGCCTGAAGACGTACTTCGGGATTCTCAGCGTCGCGTCCGGGTGCTGTACCGGGACCTGGCCCGGGAGCTAAGGGAGCGCCTCCGGGAGCTTTAGGCGTAGGGGCCTTAGGCTCGTAGAAAATCCCCCGGGTTAGGACCCGGGTAGTATCATTTCCGAAACCCACCGGAGGGGGAAGATGTCCTCCGGGTTTGTCGATCAATAAAGCGCATTGTTAAACTTTTTATTGCCTCTTTATTTTCTTCTTCTTGGATGGTCTGGACGACTCATCTTAACAAGGATGAGCTAAGTTTCTTCGTGGGTGACCCGGGGGCCCCCTGTCCCCCCCCCCGCCCACAGCGGGCGGGGGGAGGCCTCCGCGTGCTGTGGGGGAAACAGGGTCCCCAGGGGGAGCATAACCTGTAGAAATATTTTCTAAGTTAGAAAATTGTAAAAACAGGATTTCCGAGGGAGGGACCTTCCGGGGTGCCCGGGGGCACCGGGAGAGGTTCATCCGGCCGCCGGGAGAGCGGGGAACCGGGAACAAGGCGCGGAAGGGGCTCGTGAAAAGTCAATAAGACCTCCGGAGGGGAGCTTCCCGGGAGACTTCGTCCGGCCGCCGTGAGAACGGGGAACCGGGAATAATGTTTCCGGGGGAAAATATATCTGAGAAACCCAATCTCCGTAAAGCAATTGTCCGGTCGCCGCGAGAACGGGGAGCCGGGAATAAGGTCTTCGAGAGATAATCATCCGGTCGCCGTGAGAACGGGGAGCCGGGAATAACGTCGACTCCCAGAGGAGGAAGATAGATCCAGAAAGCCATTAGACGTCCCGCTGAGGAGAGCGTCTACTCCCGGAGGAGGAAGTGCCCGAAGACGGGTCTTGAGTGTTTGGGTAGGGGACTAATCTCCCAAAGTGACTCGTTACCGCGGCCGCTGGGGACCGGGTTGCCGCTTACACCCTCAGTCCACGAGGGCTATTCGTAAGCCGCCCTCCAGGAGGGACTTGCTGGGGCAGGGCCCACTTCCTCACGGGGAGGGCATCCTCGCGGGGAGGGCATCTTCACGGGGAAGGCATCCTCGCGGGGAGGGCATCACCACTAGGGGCGGTAAACAAAAACAACCTGCAGTGAGACAGTTGAAGAACAAAGGCTATGCATTGATTAACAAAATATACAAAGCCCCCCTGCGAAGCCGCGAAGGGGGAAAAAGGGAAGCTACAGTGTCCCCTCTCCCCCTCCGGTGTGACCGCCCCGGGGGAGGGGATAGGCCCGTTAGGCTAGACGTAGAACTTGCGAAGTAAACGCAAGTTCCAGGTGTGCTTCAGCTCCTGCTCTTGAAGGTTGGAGAGCTTGTAGGCCCCCGAGCCTAGGACAGCGGAGATCTTGTAGGGGCCCTCCCACTTGGGGGAGAGCTTACCCTGGGCTTGGGGGTCTGTGACGCGCTTGAGGACAAGGTCCCCAAGGCGGAAAGCTCTCTCGCGCACGCGCTGGTTGTATGCGCGCGACATCTCGCGCTCGTAGATGGCGTGGCGGAGGAGCGCTCGATCGCGTTCCTCCTCCACGAGGTCGATTTCCAGCCGCCGGTTGTCTTCGTTGGCCCGGTAGGCTGCGGTCATGGCTCCGTTCAGGAGCTCGACCCGCAGCGACCGGAAGCCGATCTCCGGGGGGAGGACTGCCTCCGCCCCGTAGACCAGGGAGAAGGGAGCACGCCCTGTGGCCCGGGACGGGGTCGTGCGCATGGAGCAGAGGATGCTAGGGAGCTCCTCTGCCCACGCGCCCCGCTTGGAAGCGGTTTGTTCGAGTCTCCGGCGTAACCCCTGCAGGATTACGCCATTGACCCTCTCGACGGCCCCGTTGCTTTGGGGATGGGCCACTGAGGCGAAGTGGATGACGACCCCCAGGCCTTCGCAGAATTCCCGGAAATAAGCCGAGTCGAATTGGGTCCCGTTGTCCACGGTCATTTCCCGGGGGACACCAAAACGACAAACGACGTTTTTCCAGAAAAACCGCTGAACGGCCCGGGAGGTGATGCTAGCCAAGGGCTCCCCCTCAACCCACTTTGTAAAGTAGTCGACCGCGACCACCGCATACTTGTATCCTCCGGGCGCTGGGGGGAAAGGCCCTAAGAGGTCCATCCCCCAGCGCACGAAGGGCCAAGTGATGGGGATAGTCCGCAGCGCTACAGGGGGGAGATTCGAGCCCTTGGCCATCCTCTGGCATGCCTCGCACGCGGAGACAAGGTCTCGCGCGTCGCGCATGACTGTAGGCCAGTAAAAGCCCTGCCGAAGGGCCTTGGCGGCGATGGCATGCGGGGCTAGGTGAGAACCACAGCTCCCCGCGTGAATGTCTTCCAGGAGTTGAAGTCCCTCCGACCGGGGGAGGCAGCGCAGGAGGGCTGAAGCCCCCCGCTTGTAGAGCCTTCCCTCGAGCAGGAGATATGCCCGGGCTTTGGCCCGGAGGCGCTTAACCTCGGTCTCGCTGGGAGGGTCCCCCTCCCCCTTGATGAAGGAGATGAGGGGATCCATCCATGACGACGGCCGGACGATCTCGGCGACCTCCGGGACCGGAGGCTCGGGGCCTGCGTCCGGGGAGGCCACCGAGGGCTTCGTGATTGTTTCCAAGAAGGCCCCCTTGGGGAGCGTTTCCCGGGCGCTTGCCGCCCGGGCCAAAGCATCAGCCCGGTCATTCTCCCTTCGCGGGATATGCCGGGCCTCAAGGCCGTCGAAGTGTTTCTCCATTTTTCGTACTTCCTGCAAGTAAAGACTTAAATTTGCGTCATGGCACAGGTAAGATTTGTCCATTTGGCAGACAACGAGCTGAGAGTCTCCCTTCACTAGTAGGCGCCGGATCCCCAGGGAGCGCGCAAGGCGCATCCCGAGGTGTAGAGCCTCGTATTCGGCGACGTTGTTGGTTGCGGGGAACTCGAGTCGCGCGGCGTACTCGAGCTCCTTCCCCTCGGGGCTCCGGAGGACTACCCCCGCGCCAGCCCCAGCGAGACACAGCGACCCATCAAACAGCAGGGTCCAATGGTCACTGCGTCGGGGCGGCACAGGGAGATCTTCGTCCCCGGACCCAGAGGCGGGAGTCCATTCTGCGATGAAGTCGGCGAGGACCTGCGACTTGATTGCGGAGCGGCCGGTAAGGGACAGGGAGAAAGGGGCAAGCTCGGCCCCCCACTTCCCAATCCGGCCGGTGGCTTCTTTATTCCGCAGTACCTCCCCCAGGGGGAGGGACGACGGAAAGGTGATGGGGTGCCCCAGGAAGTAATGCCGGAGCTTCCGGGACGCCATGAGGAGAGCGTAACAAATCTTCTCCATCTCCGTGTACCGAGTCTTGGCCCCTTGGAGGGCTTCACTGACGTAGTACACGGGACGTTGCTGCCCCCCTTGCTCCTTCACCAAAACCGCGCTGACGGCGACGGGGGTCGCGGCGAGGTAGAGGAGCAAGGGCTCTTCCGGAGACGGACTCACGAGCATTGGAGGGCTGGAGAGGTACTTCTTGAGGTCGTTGAAGGCTTCCTGGGCCTCGGGGGTCCAGCGGAACCCCTCAAGCCCTCGGAGGATCTTGAAGAACTGGAGGCCCCGCTCCCCCGAACGGGAGACGAAGCGGCTGAGCGCGGCCAGGCGGCCGGAGAGCCGCTGGACATCTTTGATGGAGCGCGGCGGGGGCATCTCTAGGAAGGCCCGGATCTTCTCGGGGTTTGCCTCAATGCCCCGCTGGGACACGAGGAAACCCAGGAGCTTCCCCCCGCACACCCCGAAGGCGCACTTCTCCGGGTTGAGCTTGAGCCCGAACGCGCGGAGGTTGCGGAAGGTCTCTGCGAGGTCGTCGATGTGGGAGGCTGCACGGGGGCTTTTGACGACCGCGTCGTCTACGTAGACTTCGACGTTGCGGCCGACTTGATCTTTGAAGACCAGCGTCATAAGGCGCTGGAAGGTGGCTCCCGCATTCTTGAGCCCGAAAGGCATATGGCGGTAGCAGAAGGTTCCGAGGGGAGTTATAAAACTCGTCTTTTCCTCATCCCCCTCCGCCATCCGGACTTGATGGTATCCCGAGTAGGCGTCTAGGAAGCTCATCAGCTCGCACCCCGCGGTGGAGTCAACGAGCTGGTCGATCCGCGGGAGCGGGAAGTTGTCTTTGGGGCAAGCGCAGTTAAGGTCGGTGAAGTCCACGCACATGCGCCACTTGCCACTTGATTTCTTGACGGGGACGGGGTTTGCGAGCCACTCGGGGTGCAACACTTCCCGGATGAACCCCGCCTCTCGGAGCCGGGCTATCTCCGTCTTGATGGCTTCTTGACGTTCGAGGGAGAGCTTCCTCAACTTCTGCTTGATAGGGGGGTGAACGGGGGTTACCGCGAGCTTGTGTTCAATAACCTCCCGGGCGACGCCCCGCATGTCCGAAGGCTTCCACGCAAAAACATTGGAGTTTTCGCGCAGAAAGGCTGCGAGTTGCGCTGCATGGTCTTGGGGGAGCTCTGCGCCGATTTGGACAGTTTGGTCCCTGCTGCCCAGGGACAGCGGGACCTTCCGGAGGCCCCCTTCCGGACGCGGCTTGAGGAGGGGCCTCCCAGGGGATGGCGCAGCGACGTCTATGTCCGGGGGGGGAGCCTCCCCCCCGGGTGTCTTGATCAGGTTGACGCTTCCTATTGTGGCAGCAGCTCGCTCGTATAGAGCACGGGCCATGTCTTGATCCCCCCGGACGTCGATCACGCCATGCGGCCCGGGAATCTTCATGCACAAGTAGTTTTGGTGGGTGGCAGCCCCCAGCCGATTGATCGTAGTCCTCCCCATAATCACATTGTAGGAGGAGGGGAGGTCCACTACGTCGAAGCGGACTAGCTCAGTCTGGTAGTTCTCCGGGGTGCCGAAGGTGATCGGGAGATCTACCTTGCCCACGGGGTGGATCGCCTTCCCCGGGACAAACCCTTGCAGAGGCCCTGCCGCTGGTTGCAGGAGCTTCTCATCCACCTGCATTTCCTTGAAGGTTTTGAGGAACAGGACGTCGGCGGAGCTTCCGCCGTCCACGAGGATGCGGGCCAAGTGGCAGTTGTAGATTGTCGCGGAGACAATGAGCGCGTCGTCGTGGGGGAAGCGAACCCCTCGCGCGTCTTCCGCCGTAAAGGTGAGGGGACGTCCGACCACTTGGGCGGCACGGACGCGTGTAGCACCCCCACTACCTTAACTTCTCGCGCGTACTCCTTGCGCTGGCGCTTGGAGTCCCGCCCGGAGGCGGAGCCCCCTACGATGACGTTGATGCGGCGCTGAGAAGTTTGAAAGGGGAGAGCGTCTGAAGGTTCCCCCTCCTGCACCTGCTGCCCCTCCGCGGGAGCGGGAAGGGCCGGAACAGCTGGCCGAGGGGGCAAGGAGGCCGGAGTTCCCCCCCCTGCCCGCGCTGGTCGAGGAACGCCGCGAAGTGTTGCAGCAGCTGGTGGCAATCTCGGGTGGCGTGGGTACTGGACCCGTGGAAGCTGCACCACGGTCCTTCCCGGCTTCTCCCCGCGGGGCCTTCGCGGCAGCGCGAAGACTGTCCTCCCCCACGGCCTCTCGGCTTGGGAAAGGGGCGGTTGCCCTTCGGGGGGTCGCGCGAGCTGCCTCCGCCCTCGAGGACAAAAGTGTCCCGAGGCCGTGGTTCGCTACGGCCCCCCTGCCTGGGGCGCCTGGGGGGATCCCAGGCCCCCCGCTCGGCGGGGGCAGGAGCCCCCTGGGTCTTCTTCCAGATGTCGTCTTCCTCCGCCCGAGCGTACTTTTCGAGCACGTTGAAGAGCTCGTCGGCGGAAGAGGGGCAGCTCCGGGAGAGCCTTCGGTGGAGCTCCCCCGGGAGGATGCCGCTTTTACAGGCTTCGATGACCGTAGAGTCGGGGACGTGGGCCACTCTGCTCTTCACCTGGGCAAAGCGCTTGAAGAAGCTTCTGATGGTCTCCCCAGTTTTCTGCCGGACAGTATACAGCTGCGAGGAGTCCAGGGGACGCACGTAGTTCCCCTGGAAGTTGGCACAGAACTCCCGCTTGAGCTGCGAGAAAGACTTGATGGAGCCCGCCTTCAGATTGTAAAACCAGGAGCGGGCAATGCCGGTGAGGTAGAGGGGGAAGACGTTGCATTGGACACTCTCGTCCCCCCCCGCTGCGGAGATGGCGGTGGCGTAGATCTGCACGAACTCGTAAGGGTCCGCCTCGCCATTATAATGCTCGATGTGCGGGGGACGATAGGGCCGCGGCCAACGGATGCTGCGAGTCTTCGACATAGAGGCTGGTTCGCCCCCTGCACTTCCCGGGGGGAGCCCCAGTTACTGTCTTCTTTAACGGGGGATGCCCCCTCGTTATCTGAGTCAGGTAGCGGCCCAAGAGGGCCACCGTAGTGGTGGTGACGACGCTTCTCTTCCGGGCCGGGGCTGGTTTCCCGGACGTCCGGGCTTCCCTCCGGGGAGGATGATTCTTCGGCGGGTCTCTTCCCCCGACCGGTGCGAGAGCGAGGCTCCCTGCGACAACGACCGGGGGGAAGCTCTTCCCTGTGGCTGGGAGAATGCATTCGCTCAACCTCCTCCCGGGAGAAGCGGACCTGCTTCGCCGGGGGAGGGAGCTCCTGCACTGTGGCAGCCGGCCCGGAAGCTACCGGGGCCTGCTGGGGGGAGCCCCCTGCGACGGCCCCCGGGACCGGAAAGGGAGGAGCCCCTGCACCATCCGGAACCGGGGAGGGGGCGCCCGGGGCGGCGTTAGGATCCGAAGAGGGGGCCCCTGTGGCAACGACCGGGACCGGAAAGGGGGAAGCCCCTGTGACATCCGGAACCAGTGGGGGGTCAGCCCCCTCGGCGACGTCCTGGGTTGGGGAGCCAATGCGGGGGGAAATTCGCTGAGGCACGGGAGCTGCTCTGTCGACCGGCCCCGGTGCGGTAAACGCAACGCGGGGGGCGGGACTGGCTCCCGGCGTAGGAATAGCCCCCGGCATGAAATGACCCCCCAGCCCCGGAAGCGAGCCGGGGACGGGGTACCCCCCTGGTGCCACGAAGGGCCCGGGCATGAAATAGCCTCCCGGCACCGGGACAGGCCCGGGTGCCGAGAAGTGTCCGGAAGTATATCCCGCGGGGGGAGGGAACCCCCCAGCGGGATCATACGGGGTAGACAGCCCCACTGACGCCGGAGGGGCCGCTGGGTATCCCATAAACGGGGGCATGATCCCCGGGTACGGGTGCGACGAAAATGTGGGGGCCGAGGGCCGCGCCAACACACTAAGGAGCTCGTCCATAGAGCGCTGGGCGCGAAGTTGGCCCTCCACGAGAGCCTCCAGCAGGGCATCCCGGGGAGCCGGGGGAGCCGTCGGGGGGAAACTCGTCCCGGCCGAGGTCCCCGCGGCCGCCGGGAGCGACCCGGAGGTGGAGGCGCCTAGATTGAGAGGAAAGGTGGGAGGCGGTACCTGGGAATGGTCGCTCCCGGACGGAAGCGCCGGAACAGCAGCGTCCCGGACGGGTGGCGCCAGGTCACCGGGACCGGCGTCACCGGGAAGGGCGCGGGCCATTGTTCTCGGAGGAGCCATGGCGATTCGTCACGGATCCCCACGGTCGGCGCCAACTGTCGTGGTATTAAGAATACCCCGGCAGGTTTTGAAGACGATCCTAGCGGAGATTACGCAGCGCGGGTTGACCGGGTGACCGGTCCTCCCCCGCCGGACAAACACAAGAATTGACACATGGATTTATACAGGTTCGGGTCCCGGTGGGGGCCCTAGTCCTGTCGACGCGCTCCCGACCGGAGTCGGCTGGGGAGGCTCTCTCCGGGGGAGAGGCTTCCGGAGCACATCTGTGAGATTAGCTATTCCAAATAATCATGAAGTGATCATTTACAACAGGGGGGTACAAGGGCTATTTATAGCCCCAAAAAGAAGCAAAAAACCTAAACTACCCCGGGAGCCACCGTCGGATTGAAGGGTAGGACCGTCCTTCTCCCGGTCAAACGTCTTGGATGCTTGACAGGTGGTCGCTGATTCCCAAGGCGTCCCTCGCGTGACCTGCACGTGATAAACAAACAGGGATTTTACCTTTTAGGAGGGCGGTGACGTCCGGGACCTCTTCCGGAGAGCAGGGTCCCGGGAGCCCAAAGGCGGCGCCTGGGGCAGACACCGGAGGCCACTGTCCCCGGGCACATGGCGGCGCCCGGGACATGCCCGGGGGCACGGTCCCGGGGGCCAAATGGCGGCGCCCGGGACATGCCCGGGGGGCACGGTCCCGGGAGCCTAAAAGGCGGCGCCCGGGGCAGGCACCGGAGGCCACTGTCCCCGGGCACATGGCGGCGCCCGGGACATGCCCGGGGGGCACGGTCCCGGGGGCCAAATGGCGGCGCCCGGGGCAGGCACCGGCGGCCACTGTCCCCGGGCAGATGGCGGCGCCCGGGACGTGCCCGAGGGGCACGGTCCCAGGGGCCGAATGGCGGCGCCCGGGGCAGGCACCGGGGGCCACTGTCCCCGGGCACATGGCGGCGCCCGGGACAGGCCCGGGGGGTACGGTCCCGGGCGCCTAAAAGGCGGCGCCCGGGGCAGGCACCGGAGGCCACTGTCCCCGGGCACATGGCGGCGCCCGGGACATGCCCGGGGGGCACGGTCCCGGGGGCCAAATGGCGGCGCCCGGGACATGCCCCGGCGGCACGGTCCCGGGAGCCTAAAAGGCGGTGCCCGGGGTAGGCACCGGAGGCCACTGTCCCCGGGCAATCATGAACTTACCTGGACTTGACCGCGTGGAGATTTCCCCCAACAAGCGTAGTGTGTAGCCATCATGAATTTAGCAAGAGTTGGCCTGCCAAAGATTGCATTGTAAGCCGAATCACAACCAATTACAACAATGGTAACCAATTTTGTTCGGAAGTTATCTGGTTCACCCAGCGTGACCGGGAGCACCACGTGTCCCAATGGCATCATAGAGGGACCAGGAATTATCCCATAAAATAGATGAATTATGGGTTTGATATTTGAACGAGGAATTTGCATCTCAGCCAGTGCCTTGACCAATAAAATGTCCAAGGAACTACCTCCGTTGAACAGGACCCTTTCGACCCTCGCATTGCTGATAATTGGGGTAATGACCAAAGGTAGCCTCAATGGTCGAGTAAGCCCCACAGGGCAATCAGAGTGATCAAACATCAAAGGAGTATCCGACCAACGGGGGTACTGAGGTTCACCAAGGGGAGTCTCTGTTTGGTTCACCTCTCGATAAAAATCTTTAAATTGCCGTTCAGAAACAAAAGAGGAGGAACCCCAAAAATAACATTGACATGATTACGAGGTACCTGGTTGGACATCTCTTCGTCCCCACTGGCGTCTCTTAGCCCTCAAGTCTGCTCTTTTGGTGGCAAGGTCGGCATTGGTCCGATCCCCTGGTAGAAGTCATCCAACTACTTCAACCAACTCCGACAATTCTTGAGGTCGTGGCCTGCGGAGTTGTGGAGTGGACACCACCTCTTGCCTTCTTGCGGGTTAGTCGACTTCTCTGGCTATTCGGCACTGACCACCAGAAGCAGTTTTATTTTTAAACGAAGATTTGTTACCTTTGGTCGACGGAGGTTTCTCTGTGACCGCGACTTCTCAGTATTGTCCACTTCGACTCCTTTTTGATTTCTTTGACTTCCCGCCTGATGAAGATTCCGGCTTCGTCTTCGAATCCTCTATCTGTACGTCCTTGAGACCTGGTTGAGGTGGTAAGTTTCCTTTGTCCACCATCTGATTCCACTCAATAGCCTCGGCCGCATCGGAATATCGATCAGCCATATCAAAAAGATCAGCTACTAATCGAGGGGGTGGATGAGCAAATCCTCCGTAAACCTCTGATATCGAACGACGTGCTTAAACGCCCTGATAACGGAATTATCAGATATGTTTGGGATGGTATTCCTCACCCTGACGAATCTTTTGACAAACTTACGAAAAGTTTTGGTCAATGTTTGTCGTAGTCGATGGAGGTCGTCCTCTTTTCCCGGCTTCTGATAACAATTCTGGAAATTGTTGAGGATGGCATCGCACAACATTTCCTAGTTATAGATCGAACCCTCGGGCTGGTTGAACAGCCAGGTTCTTGCCGGTCCCTCGAGGACTGTAGGTAAATAGTTGGCCATGACCCGGTCATCGCCACCTGCTGCCTAAATAGCAGTGATGTAGATTTGAAGAAACTCCGATGGATTCTAAGTTCGGTCAAATCTTTCGATAGCCCCTGGTTTAAACTTATCTGGCCAAACGACCGCACGGAGGCCGGGCGAGAAAGCTTTACTACCGACATAAGGGCCATGGATGGATCTGCGACTCTCGACCTGATCTCGGGCGACCTCACGCGAAGGAGAGGCCACGCGTGGTCCCAGGCGAGAGTGGACAGGAATTCGTTCCCGATCGCGAGAATTTCCCGCCCGTCTGGCTTTGTCATGCCGAGATGGCACTAGTGGTGGACGATTCCGTCTACCTGAACTAGAGTTAGAGTATTCTCTGTCATGGGAACGTATCGCTGACTGGGAAGTGGCTGTAGGGGTCGCCTCGGATGTGACCTCATCTACCCTCTCCACCAAGATCCTGCTGAAAGCGGGTTTCTGTGCATCTGTGACCGTTGGAGGAAAATTACGCATGACCTCTGTGATAAATCGAAGCCGGCCATGCGTGCTCCTCCTGGGTGCGCTAGGTGTCACCATCTCCTCGTCCGCCGGTAAATGTCCCGGGGGTAAAGAAGGTGTCTGGTGGCGTCTGCGACCATGCGGACGACGGGAGGAACTAGGAGCAGCGTCGTAACGAGCTTGCGCATTTTGAAGAGCCTCTAGGGCTGTTCTGTGAAGTTCGTTATCTTGCTGCTCACGATCTTGATCCTCCTTTTGTCTGTGCTCTTGCTCTTCCTTTTGCTGGTGTACCTGTTCTTCCCTAGTAGCCCACTGATTAGGAGTTTCTTCCGATAAGACAGCGAATTGCCTTGGGAACGAGGTCGCCGATGGAGAAAACATCTCTATTTGTTCCGAGTCGGACTCGAAATCAAAGAGACGATGGAGGTTATTAGGATCAAACCTCCCCAGGCTAAATTCCTGATCAACATCGTCCTTACCCTCAGCAGGGTCGTGCGATGGACCGGATTCAACCTCTAATGCAGTAGAAACAACAGTGGGTTCCAGTTCTGCGTCTGTTGTCTCCTAGTCGATAGACTTGACCTGAGTGGTCGAATCGACCTCTGGGATGTCTTCGCCTCCTGTTTCCTCCATTGGAATAGGATCACTAGGTGAAGGCATCTGGATTTGGGCATAATCCTCGAGATCAAAGTCGTTCCCAGAATCATATTCCCCAGACATGGCTCACCGAACCTCCGGATAGGAAAAGAACGCCTTGAGAAAGGCCCCACGGTGGGCGCCAGCTATCGACGATTCGGACTCGGGGTACTTGGTCGATCTTATGCAGAATTTGTGAGTTGCGAGACCTTTCAAGGTGTCCCTCTAGAAAGGGATGATGAGCAATGTCAGTTGGGGCACAGAGAGATTTATACAGGTTCGGGCCCTCGATGGTGGGAGTAATAGCCCTACGTCCTGTTGTGATTTCACTATGTATGGGAGAAGAGATTTACAAAGTTGGAGAAAAGATCATCACAGGCGAAGATCTTTTCTGTGTGATTGGCATCGCACAACATTTCCCAGTCATAGATCGAACCTTCGGGCTGGTTGAACAGCCAAGTTCTTGCCGGTCCCTCAAGGACTGTAGGCAAATAGTTATCCATGACACGGTCATCGCCACCTATTGCCTGAATAGTGGTGATGTAAATTTGAAGGAACTCGGATGGATTCTGAGTTCCGTCAAATCTTTCTATGGCTCCTGGTTTAAACTTGTCTGGCCAAACGACCGCACGAAGGCCGGACGATAAAGCTTTACAACCGACATAAGGACCATGGATGGATCTGCGACTCTCGACCTGATCTCAGGCGACCTCACGTGAAGGAGAGGCCACGCGTGGTCCCAGGTGAGAGTGGACAGGAATTCATTCCCGATCACAAGAATTTCCTGCCTGTCTTGCTTTGTCATGCCGAGATGGCACTACTGGGGGACGATTCCGTCTAGCAGAACTAGAGTTAGAGTATTCTCGGTCATGGGATCGTATCGCTGACTGGGAAGAGGCTGTAGGGGTAACCTCGGATGCGACCTCGTCCAACCTCTCTGCCAAGATTCTAGCGAAAGCCGGTTTCTGCGCATCTGTGACAGTAGGAGGAAAATTACGCAGGACCTCTACAATGGATAGAAGCCGGCCATGCGTGCTCCTCCTGGCCGCGCCAAGTGTCACCGTCTCCTCATCCGCCGGTAAATGTTCCAGGGGTAAAGTTGGTGTCTGGTCGTGTCTGCGACCACGCGGTCGGCGGGAGGAATTCAGAGCAGCGTCGTAACGAGCTTGCGCATTTTGAAGAGCCTCTAGGGCTGTTCTGCGAAGCTCATCATCTTGCTGATCCTGATCTTGATCCTCCTTTTGTCTGCGCTCTTGCTCTTCTTTTTGTCTGTGCTCCTGTTCTTCCCTAGCAGGCCGCTGATCGGGAGTTTCATCTGATAAGGCAGCGAATTGCCTAGGGAACGAGGTCGCCGATGGAGAAAACATCTCCGTTTGTTCTGAGTCGGACTCAAAATCAAAGAGACAGTGCAGGCTATCAGGATCAAACCTCCCCGGGCTAAATTCCTGGTCAACATCGCCCCTACCCTCAGCAAGGTCGTGCAATGGACCAGATTCAACCTCTAACATAGTAGAAACCACAGTGGGTTCCATTTATGCGTCTGTTGTCTCTTGGTCGATAGACATGACCTGAGTGGTCGAATCAACCTCTAGGACGTCTTCGCCTCCGGTTTCCTCCATTGGAACAGGATCTCTAGGTGAAGGCATCTGGATGTGGGCATAACCCTCGAGATCGAAGTCGTTCTGGGAATCATATGCTCCAAACATGGCTCGCCGAACCTCCGGATAGAAATAAGAATGCCTTGAGAAAGGCCCCATGGTGGGCGCCAGCTGTCGACGATTCGGACTCGGGGTTCTTAGTCGAACTTATGCAGATTTTTGTGAGTTACGAGGCCTTTCAGGGTGTCCCTCTGGGAAGGGATGATGAGCAATGTCAGTGGGGACACAGAGAGATTTATATAGATTTGGGCCCTCGATGGTGGGAGTATAGCCCTACGTCCTGTTGTGATTTCACTATGTATGGGAGAAGAGATTTACAAAGTTGGAGAAAAGATCATCACAGGCGAAGATCTTTTCTGTGTGATTGGCTAAAAAACGACTAAACTAACTTATGAAAGCTTGTCCTTGATCTGTCGTCATCTTCTTGTATATCTCCCTATTGTACATTTGCTCCCCCCTTTTTATACCGGTCGAAAGGGCGCCAATGCACAACGGTTTTGAACGATTGTTTGGGTGCAGTTTTGATAACCACACTTAACTTCCACACAGGCGTAACACATGCAATTGAGGGATAACCGCACATGATAACCTCCTGGCAGGTGTCTTCATACGTGGAAGGATCTTCGTGATTCTTGGGATGTGCTTGTGGCAGAGCTTAAGCAATCCCGAGTCATCCTAGTCAAGAGTAGTCAACGACCTTCTGACCGCACATCGTCTGCGGTCTCCTGACGGCGTAACATCTGTGATCTCATGATCGCGCAAAGCCTGCGATCATGTGTCCGCGCTTCTCAGGTCATCTGAGATCATAGCCGCGAACCTCCGGATACTTGTCTGGTTCGAATCTGTCTTGAACCAGATGCGCCTTACTTCGAACTAGCTCAGGTAACAATCCTCATCAACGTGTGTAGCACCCCCACAACCTTTACCTCCCGCGCGTACTCTTTGCGCTGGCGCTTGGAGTCCTGCCCTGAGGTCAATCCCCCCGTTATGATGTTTACACATCTTTGCGAGGTTGGGAAGGGGAGCTCTTCGGCTAAGCCCCCTTCCCGCGTTTGCCTCTGCTATTCCCCCGAGGGAGCAGGGAGAGCGGGCAAAGCCAGCTGAGGGGGCAAGGAAGCAGGGCTCTCTCCCCCTGCCCACGCTGGTCAAGAAATGCGGCGAAGTGTTGCAGAAGTTGGTGGCATTCCCGGGTAGCGTGGGTATTGGAGTTTTGGCAAGCACACCACACTTTGGTTGTGCCCTCCTTACCTCCCGTCGTGGGACCTTCTCGGCCACGGGACGATTGTCCCCCCATGGCCCTTGGGCTTGGGGAAGGGGCAGTTGTCCTTGCCACCGTCGTACGAGCCGTCTCCGCCCTCGAGGACAAAAGTGTCCCGAGGCCATGGCTCGCTGTGGTTGCCCTTCTTGGGATACTTGCTTGGGGGGTCCCTGGCCTCCCAGTAAGCGGGGATAGGGGCCGCCTGGTTCTTTTTCCAGAGGTCGTCCTCCTTTTCTCGAGCATATTTCTCGAGCACGGTGAAGAGCTCGTTAGTAGAGGAGGGACAGCTCTGGGAGAGTCTCCGGTGGAGCTCTTCGGGGAGAATCCCGCTCTTGCACGCCTCAATGACTATAGAGTCGGGGATGTTAGCCACATTGCTCTTGACCTGAGTGAAGCGCTTGAAGAAGCTGTGGATTGTGTCCCCCACCCTCTGTCGGACGATGTAGAGCTGCGACGTGTCCAGGGGAGGCACGCAGTTTCCCTAGATGTTTGCGCATAACTCGCACTTGAGTTGGGCAAAAGACTTGATGGAACCGCCCGTCAGGTTATAAAACCATGAGCGGGTGACCCCGGTGAAATAGAGGGGGAAGACGTCTCATCCCCCCGACCACCGAGATGGTTGTGGAGTATACCTGCACAAACTTGTAAGGGTCGGCCTCACCGTTGTAGTGCTCGATATGCGGCGGGCGGTAGGGTCACGGCCAGTGGATGCACCGGAGTCGGCGGCACAACGGCTGGTTGGCTCCCTCAATTTCCCAGGGAGAGTCCTGGTCGCTGTCCCCTTTGACGGGGGACACACGCTCGTTGTCAGAGTCGGGGAGGGGTCCTAGCGGCCCGCCAGTGCGACGGTTGAAAGGGATCTAGGATATCGACTAGAGGGGGTGAATAGGCAATTTTAACAAATTATCAATAAAACAAACAATTAATAGTAAAAGAGAGCGAATAAATAACACAAGATGAACAATGAACAATTTCAACACAAGGATATATCCCGTGGTCTCGGTGATTTGCCGATCACCCCTAATCCACGTTGAGGCAAACCCAAATCTCTAACCGCACCTCTATCTAGTCAACCTTCTCTCGAGAAGTGACCTAGATCTTGAGCCGGATTAGTGTGATGAGTTATCCAAACCTCGATTTCACTAAGGATGCACTTTACCGCTCCGGCAAGGCGTGCTCAACCCTTTCACAAGACGTTTTGAGGCTTCTTCACAATCTTCCTTGAAGAGCTCACCAAAACCTTTCTCCTAGCCGTCTAGGAGCCAGCAAACTCCAAGAGTAACAAGCCGGTGATGATCACTTAGCCTTCTTCTAGTGCCACAAGATTGATTTAATGATTTAAATGCAATGCACTAGAAGATCTCAATTGCACACTCTCACAAATTCGAGAATTTGAACCCTAGAGTGTATGAAACTTGCTTAAGTTCTCAAGGATGATGACAATGCTCAAAATTATGCCAAAAGTTGTGAACAGGGCCGTGCATGGGAGTATATATATCCCCCACAATAAATATAGCCGTTACAGGCCGTTGGGAGAAAAAGATCACTTGGCGGTCAGACCGCAGTTATATTCCCTGTCAGACCGCCGCAATTGCAACGGCATTAAACAAGCGCAATAAATGCTCAACTGCCCCTGTCAGGCACACACACGGTCAGACCGGAGCCAATTTCGGTCAGACCGTGAAACTGTCCAGAGACGACACAGTGTCTGGACACGTTATACGGTCAGGCCGATAAATACGGACAGACCGGCCAAACGGTCAGACCGTAGTTCAAAAACACGGTCAGACTGATTTCTCGGTCAGACCGGTCTAATCAAACGGTCAGACCGTCATAGCTCAAAAACAACAGAAGGATAAATCAAGAACTTCTAGGAGACTGACCTAGGACTTAACTACGGACAGACCGACCTTATTAAGGAATAAACTACACTTAGACATAATGTCGGTCAGTCCGAGATCCTATTCGGTCAGTCCGTGTATTCGGTCAGACCGGTTTAACACACGGTTAGACTGACTGAGACAGTGCTGAGCAGAAATGAGCTGAAACAAGCATTTTCAAAGTATATGACCTTCTAGTATGCAATGCAAGTTGATTTTATGATTTGTGGCACATAGATGAAGTTTTTCGTGATACACCACATGCTCCTCTTAATAGTACAGCTACTATCCTAAAATCCGGTCAAAATTCTTCTATAATCACCTTAGACCGATAAAAATGGAAAAGACCATATTTCGTACCTTTGCCTTTTTGATCAATGCCCTTTCTTCATCATGAGGCTCTTTCTTTGCCTTTCATTAACCTGTCTTTTAAGTTTCTTCTTGACACTACTTAGCAGGTATCGTTAGTATAGCATTTGTAGTTGTCATTAATTACTAAAACACTCTTTAGGGGCCTAGAAGCTATAACGGTAGCGTCTCTTCTCCTCGGGGTTAGTCCATTGGTCACTTCCCCCGGATGGGCCGGGAGCGGGGCTCACTGTGACCACGAGCCGGGGGGAGTTCAGATCGATAGCGGGAGGGAGCCTCCCCATATGTCATGGTACGCATTCGCTCGATCTCGTCCTGGGTGAAGTGGGTCTGATCCGCCGAAGGAGCCCTCAGGGGCGGCCCCAGGGGAGGAGGGAGCTGATGCGCGACAGTCGCCGGCTCGGAGGAGGCCACCGGCGCATGGGATGGGCCCGGCTGTAACATCCCAGTTTTTGGCTATCTTTTCTGCTTGCGAGTCAGCATATCCTCTTTGAAATTCCAAATGTCTCAACCCTACTTTGATCCTAGGTGTGCCACTACCTTAACTTAAAAAGTTGGCAGCTAAACTTCATCTCCCAGTTCATTTTCACATTTCAGTCCAAAAGTATTTCAGATTAGTCCTTTTCAGAATTTTCAAAAAGCCCAAAAAGGCTAAAAGTCCCAGATCATCTCCAAATTCAAATCTGATCAAATAGTTGTCCCCCTTTTACTTTTCTTAATGTTTTTCCCTTCAGGAAGAACTCAAAAATCTCAACCGAAACCCTAGTTCAGCCCCGACAAAAATGTCGAACCCTAATTACCCTGTTTTCGATTTTTGTCGAAACCCTCAGATCTTATCAGATTTTGCCATTTTCCCTGCTGGATGAGTCCAAGTATTTTGGTAATACTCATCTGCAAAATCAGATTGCAAGTCAGCCCTTCAGGATCCCAAATTTGCAATCAGGTCCTAAATTCCAAGAAGAACCTTCGCAATTCAGCCCAAACCCTCACAAATCAGCCCTTTGCCTCGCAAACAAGTCCCTGGCCTCTTTTCTTCGACCACGACCAGAGCCCGTGCGCATGACCACGACCTGAGGACGTTCGACCGCGGTTTCTGCCACTGTTCGCCGTGAACCACCGTAGCCTTCACCGCCGGCCAGATTCACCACCGCCAACGGCCGAATCCTACGTGTGCCGCACGTGCTCACGTCGCGCCAAGAAGCTCCACCGTGGCGATGACTGGAGACCGCAGCTTCACCGTTCACGCGCGCGTGCCTGCCATTGTTAGAGCTTTACTGCCACATGGCTGCCATGCCGAGACTCGCCATCCCGTCGTTCTGCCGAATCCAGATTTCGCGCGATACTCCGTCTCTGGCAGAGCTCCCGCCGTGTCCCAATGCGCCTCGCTGACCGCTCCGGCGCCAGAGAGCATCTCCCCGTCGATTTGCTGCCGCTCCCGAGGACTCAACCCCACGGCTATATAAAGCCCCCTCTCGCCAGTGCTTCACTCCACACCCACACTTCACCAGCAACCCAAGACTTAGCTCTAGAGCTTGCCGTTGCCGTGCCTTCGTCTTCTTCCCCAACGAGCAGCTTCTGGAGCTCACGGTGCCAGCCTCGACCGTTGCTTCTCACTCCAAACCAAGGCCACTAGTAAGCTCCCCTCATTCCCCTGTACGTGTCATAGCATTTAATTGAACTCCGACGAGACCTAGCGCCGGCGATTGCCGAGATTTCCTGTTGCCCTATTCCCCTAATGCCGAGTGATTCAAGCCAAATTGATCCTCGTGCTAGTAGAGAAAAGTGATCAGTAAGCTAAGGGGAGTAAGCCTGCAAGATTCGAATCATCAATTTTGCCCCGAGCGTCGAATCCCCAAATTCGAGCTTCGGCAGTTCGCCGGAGAACGCCGCCGTGCTTCTCTAGCCATTCCCTGGCAAAATTGAGTACACCAGTACCTTCGTGATGACCGCTAGATGCTTCCCGAGCGAGGAATTGAGTTCAAACGCCCTAGATCAAAAATGCCCAAATCGGTGCCTTCGTCTGCGGCTCCGATCACCGGAGTTTGTTTTCCAGCCGAACCAGCTGACGCAATCTTGTCATTTAGCTAGGCCTCAACCCCCTGAGTGTTTTACTCCACTGGCTCGAACCCTGAATCGGCCTAGATCAAAAGTTATGATCATGCCAAGTTTTGTCCAGAACCATGTCTGTGCCGTGTCACCACCGTGGTTCATCGACGCCGTTCATCGCCGTCTGGCCACTTTCGGCCCTTGAGCCTGTTAAGTGAATTTTTCCTGTCATCAAGGCCTAACCCCCAGACAAAGTTGTGCATCAATCGGTGCCCTAGGTCAAAAGTTATGCAATGCCCTGGTTTCTGGCCATGTCTAGCACTATGTCAGTGCATGTCCACCAGTGGCATTGGATGATTTAGACCTATTACATTTGAGCTATTGAAATGGCACTTTGTCCACTAAGCCTTCTGAGCCATGTTCTATGATATTCCCTACTGTCACATCTCCAGAAAACAGAGCTAGAACCAATTTAGGGCTATGTCAAGCCATGAGCCGAATGTCAGCCCTTCGACATTCAAGTCCTTTTGAGCCCATCTCTTCGATCAAGTGACCTTGTCCAAACCCATTCCCCTGCATGCACGATATATTTACGTATTATTTTCTAGGACTTGTATGCTTATATAGTGTGTATGTGTTGTTTGTGTCCGCCGTGGAACCAGAAGTTGAAGGTGCAGAAGAGAACTTCGAGGATTCATCTGAGCAGCTAGACCCATCACTGCAAGGCAAGTCTCAAACCCTTGATCATGTCTAGCCTAATATTTTGAAATGAAGTATGTTAACTGTTTTCAAGTATATTCATCCTTAGATTCAAATAAGAGTTATGTTTCAATGAAATGATTAGATATGACCTAACTAACTGTAAAGCCCCTTTTGACATTAAATATCCATGCATCCTTGTCACCCTAGAATATCATGCTTAGGCTATTCTATGCTCAAGATTATATGTTAAATGTTGAATGGTCACATATGAGAAAAGCATGTTCAAAACCCCTATTTGTGAAAGAAAATATGTTTGGAATCGATAGTGAGGATGGTTTGATTGGATGGTGCTGTGTGCGCACTGGGAATGTGAAAGACTCCTCACTAAAGATTCATAAGGACTAGAACCTTGTGTTGTGCTTCTATGCGGCATGAAAAACGTACCAACCACTTGCCGGTTATGGGACGGGTGCAACTTAGTAGCTTTCTTTAGTATTAGCTTTTTCCTGCAATGGTTGTCGATCTGGTTTCTTACGAGAACTGGTGGGCCACTGAGGGCCATGAGTGATGTGAGTTCCGAAAAACTATGAGAGGAAAAGGTGGAAAGAAGGAAGACGCCCTATGCCAGAGTAAGTCGTGCGCGGCTGTAATCAAGAGAGGCTATGTGTCTTGCGAGAACATAGACCCAGGCTAGGAAGTAAGGCAGTGGGGAGGACCCACAACTGTACTTGAGACTTAACTGTCTATTTACCGGGCAGGGAATTGTTAATGCTAGGACTGTAAACTGTTGTGTCATCTCGGCCTTGTCACATGCGTAAAAGTCGCATGGAGAGGTACCGACTTGAAAGCCGAATGATCGGTGGATTAAGGTGGTACACCTTTGCAAAGTTTAAAAAACATCGGATACTTTGAGCTCCCAGGTTATGGAGTCTGCGCACTGTGGATTCTATTCACGTCGATGCAGCACAAGTAGCTTTTGGATAGATTTTCCCAAAATCTGAATAAAGTGGTGACTCATGGAAGACCGCCACACACAACATTTTCTGAAAATCTATCTTAGGGTTTTAAAAGCACCGCTTTCGAAAATAAAGATCTTTTCTTCAAAACTAAGTGCGAAAATCTATTCTATATATATGTAAAAAGCCAAAGAGCCATTCTTTGAGAATTTCCCCCCTCATCTATATATGCTGCATTCTTATTTGGGACTTGTTGAGCACCATGTGGACAATGTGCTCACCCTTGCTTTTACAAACAAATTTAGAAGAAGGATTCATCGACCCTGAATCTTACGGTCTTAAACCCAATGTGGAACAAGAAGAAGAAACTGAAGACCCAGCTTGTTAGAGGGTTACGTACCAAAGTGGAGTCCGATGTGGAGAAGGCCCGTACAACACCACTGCTGCTGAAGAAGAAGATTGATGAAGTCCTTTTGCTTATTATTACTGTTTCATTTGTGCCGACCTTTGTGTCGAAAACTCCTTAATTTTGTATCAACATTATGTGCATCATTTTGGCGCTAAGTTATTGTAATGTTGGTCCCTGTGATCAGCACATGTTTTTAATTACTCGCATTTTTATATAATGCATCTTGTTGTTGTGAGCTGCAATGTGCCATTTTTGAGTGCAACCCACCTGGGCGGTTGCCACCGGATTTCTCAAATGAGGGCATTGACCCGGGGAGGCCCTCGGACACATGGGCAGCCGCCGACGCAGGGAAGGCTTCTGACGCGGGGGCAGCCGCCTACGGAAGTTCTGAGCCCGGTGCCAGATAGCCTCCCGGAATGGGGAAGGTTCCGGGCATGGGTCGACTCCCCGGCACGAGGAAAGCTCCCGGGGCGGGCAAGCCCCCCGGCGCGGGAAACGTTCTCGGCACGGGGAAGGCTGCCGGGTGCCCCATGAAGAACTGGGGTGGCACCCCCATAAACGGGTACAGAGGTAGGTACAAAGGAGCCGGGGGCCACCCCAAGACGCGCAATAACTCCTCCAAGGTGTGTTGGACACATAGTTGGCCCTCGACCAAAGCCCCAAGCAAGGGGTCTCCGGAGGCCGAGACTGCTGGTTGTGGGGCGCCAGGTCCCGCAGGCATGGTCGCGGTCCCCTAGCTGGGGACGGGAACACCTGCACCGGATGTTACGGGAGGAGATTGTACCTCTCTCTAGGTGTCTTTGGGAGGTAAGGTCGCAGCAGCAGCATCCTCTTGCAAAGGCGGCGCGGGGTCATTCGGACCGGCACCACCAAAAAGGGAGAGCGTCTTTGCCCTCGTTCTTCGGGGAGCCATGGCGATTTGTCACGAGTCCCCACGGTCGGCGCCAATTGTCGTGGTATAAAATGTACCACCAGCAGGTTTCATAGTAAGACTAGAAACGGGAACAACGGTACGAACTGACCGTGTGACTGGTCACTTCCCACCAGGCAACACAACAATTGACACGGTGATTTTTATACAGGTTCGGGTCCCGGTGGGGGTCCTAGTCCTATTGGCACCCTCCGGACGTGAGTCCACGGGGGAGGTTTTCTCTCGGGGAGAGAAGTCTCTGAGGGAGCCTGTTGTTTGAGTATGATAAAATCAGTTGGAATCTCCCACAAATGAGGTACAAAGGGGGTATATATAGGCCCAAAAAGAAGCAAAAAGACTAAAAAGCCCTAGCTACCACTGTTAGATCGAGGGGCGTCGATGCCATTTCACCGGCCGAAGGGCTTGGATGCTTCACAAGTGTCCTCGCCAGTTCCCGAGGCGCTCATGACGTCACTCGCACGTGACTTCACGTGACCTCACATGAGAGGCCCTCATGACTTCTCCCGGTTTTTTTCCCGGTGGACGTCCAGGATTTTGCCCAGTGGACGTCCGGGATTTTCCGCAGTAGTCCTCCAGGATTTTTCCCGTGGACGTCCGGGATTTTCCTCGATCTCCTTCGGGGGGCCTCCGTGGCTTTTCCCGGGAGGCCTCCGCGATAATTCACGGGAGGCATCCGATGCTCGGAGAGATGCCTGTGGTCTTCTATGAGGGGTCTTCGAGGCTTTTCCTGGGAGGCCTCCGTGATAGTTCACGGGAGGCGTCTGGGGTTTTGCACGGCAGGCGTGCGGGGGCCGGAGAGATGCCCGTGGTCTTCCGCGAGGGGTCACCATGGCCTTTCTTGAGAGGTATCCCTCCGGGATTTTCCATGGGAGCCCCCCCTCCCCGGTATTTTTCCCAGTAGTCGTCCAGGATTTTTCCCGGTAGCCCTCCGGGATTTTCCCCGATAGCCCTCCAGGATTTTCCCTGGAAAGTGCCTGGGATTTCCCCCAACAGGGCTCTTCTAACCTAACTTCTAAAATATGAAATAAAACTAAGGAAAGCATGCTAAATTGAGCCAGAAGCTTCTCTATTTATGATACAATAAGTCAACGTGTCCAAATAAACTCTCATCGTGCAGGTGACAGAATCCGGCAGAATGCTAGGCTCGGCCAGGGGTCCCCTGGGCCCTTTTGTCCAGTTTTCATATTTTTCATCAAAGCTTGTCTAAAAGAACTCAGAATGCTCCCAAATTTTGCAGACATGATCCTTGGAACATAACGAACACAACCGTGAAAGCATATTGTAAAAATGATACAAAAAGTTACATATAATGTCACATCGAAGGAGTTTTTAGCACATTTTCACTAGCAAACCTAAGGTAAAAATTCTACCAATTAAGCAATTATCAGGATGGTTGCTGATGTTGTGGTTGCTACAGTGGCTTTTGTGCTTGGTATGGGGGATTCTGTTGGTGAAGTTGCTACTATCCAAAATCTTGTTGATGTTGAGATTGCTGATTTTCTCCGAACCATAGTTTTGTGGTTTCACCATCCAGAGTTATAAGGATTTGGAAAGGAGTAACCTTGCTGTTGTTGGTCATAGTCTGTTGAGCAGCTCGCTCAGTTTCCCATCGCGTGTAGTTTTGAGTTATGCCTTTGATCAGATTGTACACTTCATCTACACTTTTGTTCGTCAGTGCACCATCAGCCACAGCGTTTGCAGCCATACGCGCATTGTAGTTCAGTCCGCTATAAAACTTCTGAAATACAAGCCACTTCTCTAGTCCGTGGTGTGAGCATTTGATCAGCAAGTCCTTGTACCGTTCCCAAGCATCATAAAGTGATTCTCTTACCTTCTGAGAAAAAGATACAATCTGGTTGCGAATATGAACAGTTCTAGCAAGAGGGAAAACTTACTAAGGAAGGCACGCGAGAGTTTGTCCCATTTAGTGGTTGACACAGGTGGAAGAGTTTACAACCATGCCCTTGCCTTCTCTCACAGCAAGAAAGGAAAAAGCCTCAAGCAAAGTGCATCCTATGTTAGTCCATGAATCTTGAAGGTGTCACAATGCCCAAGAAACATGTAAAGATGCATAGATGGATCTTCAGTGAGGAAACCACCGAATTGATTTTGTTGTACCAGATTTAGAAGTGCATCAGGTTTGATTTCAAAATTGTTCGATTCAATTGATGGTCTAAGAATACTTGACTACAACCCGATGGTGAGCGGGATCACATAATCCTTTAATCTCTTTTGATCCTCCATTATTGGATGTTCGTTGTTTGCCACAATATGTCGTCGCGGATGTTCCTCCAATCTAACCTATCTTGCTTCATACCATTATTGGCGTGCAGACTTGACAGGTTCATCCGAGCTATCTAGTGTGCACTACCTTCTTGAAAGGTTAGTGGTGCACAAAAAAAAAATAGAAGCAAGATTGAGAAGCGAGATTGACTTATATCAGCAAAAAGTTGGCCTAAAAGATGAATTACCATTGTTCCCCAACAACGGTGCCAAAAACTTGATACTGATTGAGAGGGTCGTGTTTTAGTAATACGACAAGCTAATGGTTGACGTCGAGCACTTGAGGGTCGAATTCCACGAGGAACAAGCACATTCGTCTCTTAGGTTCAGAAATAGCCAATTAAGTCAAAGAAATGTTGTGGATTTGTTTGTCTACTACTAAGTTCTATGACTAAAATCTGCTAAGCTAGGGTTTTGAAAGGAGCAAAAAAGCAAGTATTAGAAATTAATCTAGGGTTTTATAAAGCAATAAAGAAGCAATAAAATTTGGGTTTAGGAATCAAGAGAGAACATAGGGTTTTTGGAATTCCATAACTGTTAGGTGTAATTCTTTTTTAGTTTTGACGAAAGACAGTAGGCAAGAAGCCTACTGCTAATTGACGAGCATTATCACCCAAGCTAGTTTAAAATAATACACGTCTGGTTAAAGACAGAATCGGATTAGACGTGTGCCTATAAGTCTATCGCTATGGTCTCAGGTGATCTGAAGGGCGCGGATACAAAGATGATTTATGATCGCAGCCTTTACGTGATCATGAGGCCGCAGACAGTGCACGGTCAGCAGACTGTAGACAGTGCGCGGTCAGAGGCACATTGACTATTTGTGACCAGAGTAACTTGGGAAGGCCTAACCCTTTGAACAGGTATATCCTGAGGATCACGAGGATCTTTCCACATATGAGGACAACTGCCAGGAGGTTAACATATGCGGTTATCCTTTGATTGCACGTGTTAAGCCTGCATGGAAGTTAAGTGTGGTTAACAAAACTGCACCCTAGTAACTGTTCGAGGTCATTTTGTATTGGCGCCCTTTTGATCGATATAAAAAGGGTGGTCGATGCACGTTCTAAGGGCGGTGAAGCATACAAACATTACCAGGAGTCCAGTTAACCTGAAGATTTAGACATAGTTACTTAGATACTAATATAGAAGAGATCTTCGCCTGTGATCATCTCTTCCTCCCCCTTGTAAACACTTTTCTCATATAGTGAAATCACAACAGGGCGTAGGGCTATTACTCTCACCATCGAGAGTCCGAACCTATATAAATTCTCTTGTGCCCGTACAAATATCACTCATCCTACCTTCCCGGAGGAGCACCCTGAAAGGTCCCACAACTCACAAATTTGCATAAGATCGAATAAGGACCCTGAGTCCAAATCGTCGACAGCTGGCACCCACCATGGGGCCTTTTCTCAAGGTGCTTTCCCTTCATCTGGAGGTTTGGTGAGCCATGTCTGGGGAATATAATTTCGAGAATAACTTCGATCTCGACGATTATGACCATATACAAATGCATTCGCCCAGCGATCCTGTTCCAATGGACGAGAGCGATTGCGAAGACATTCCGGAGGAACGTCAGGATGACATGTCTTCCCTTACCCGGGTCATGTCTATCGACAAGGGGATCGAAGAGACAGGTCTGGAACTTGATGTCAGTTCCACCGTATGCAAAATCGAGTCTCGGTCACCTTGCATCCCCATCGGGGACCAGGATGGCAGTGACAAGGAACTCAGTCCAGGGAGGTTTGATCCTGACAACCTCCACTTTGTCTTTGATTTTGAGTCCGATTCGGAGCAAACAGAGATGTTCACTCCTTCCGCAGCTTCGCTCCCCAGAGAATTCGCTGTCTTGTTGGAGAAAAACCCCGATTAGCGGAATGCTAGGGAAGAACAGGAGCGCAGACAAAAGGGGGAACAAGAACGCAAATAGAAGGAGGATCACTACCGTGAGCGATGAGATAACGAACTCCGTAGAACAACCCTAGAGGCCCTGCAAAATGCGCAGTCTCATTATGACGCCGCCCCTAGTTCCTCCCGTCGCCCACATGGTTGCAGTCACGACCAAACGCCTTCTTTACCTCCGGAATATTTACCGGCGGATGAAGAGACAATTACACCCAGCGCACCAAAGAGAAGTATGCATGGCCGACTTCGATCTATCGCGGAGGTCTTGCGTAATTTTCTTCCTATCCTCACAGACGCGGACAAACCAACTTTTGCTAGGATCCTGGCAGAGAAGCTGGATGAGGTCACATCTGATGCGACCCCTACAGCTTCCTCCCGGTCTACGATACGCTACCATGAAAAGGAGTATTCCCACTCTAGTCATGGTAGACATAATCGATTACCATTCGGATCACTTCGGCATGACAAATCCAGACGTGTGGGAAGTTCTCATGATCGGGATCGAATTGTCGTGCATTCTCTTTTGGGACCACGTGGCACGTCTCCATCGCGTGAAATCATTCGTGGTTATGCTGGAAACTGCAGAACTCTCCATAGTCCCTATGTGGGCTGTAAAGCTTTTTCGCCAGGCCTCTGTGCGGTCGTCTGGTCGGATAAGTTCAAGCCAGGGGCTATTGAGAGGTTTGATGGGATCCAGAACCCATCGGAGTTTCTTCAAATTTACATCACCGCTATCCAAGCGGCTGGTGGGGATGGTAGCATCATGGCCAATTACTTGCAGACGATCCTTGAGGGACCGACAAGGACCTGGCTATTCAATCAGCCCGAAGGTTCGATATATAACTGGGAAATGTTGTGCAATGCTATCCTCAACAATTTCCAGAATTATTATCAGAAACTAGGGAAAGAGGACGATCTTCATCGTCTACGACAAACCTCTATGGAGACTCTTTGACAGTTTGTCAAAAAGTTTGTCGGGGTGAGAAATACCATTTGGAAAAGTAAACAATGACTAAGCACAGGCATTTGAATTAACAGGGTACTAAGACCAGCAAAAATCAAACATAAACTCAGAGAAGAAGTTAATTTGGCACAGTTCAGAATTCAGTTCCAATTCACTGTAGTTTAAAGTTCATCTATGCAATACAACAGTGACTAAAATAAAACACAGGCAGTTTATGAAGAGAAGCGGCAAAACAGATAGTTAATTGAAACCAAGATCGAGTTGCAACTCAAATCCATTCAGTACTTCATAACAGTCGGGCTAAATTTTCAAACAAACAACAGAATTAGCAAGTTTGATCCATCCAATTCAAATTATCCCAAAACTGATATCTAATTCAGAAATTGAGGACCTCTGTTCTGTAACTACAAACATGCAGCATCTCATACATGCATACTATCATCAATTTAGTTTAAAATTCGAAGAACAGGAGACAGGGAGTGAGAATGCACCACTAATTGCTTGCTGTCGAGATGTTCTAGTTGCTGGTGCAGCTGACCGAAGCCGATGAAGCCGGAGCTTGCCGTGGTCGATGTCGTGGGCTGCAGTTGAGTCGTCGTAGAGGTTGCTGCGGTCGAAGAGGGAGAAGCCCTGGAGTGGTCGAGGTTGAGGAAGCAGCTGTCGAGGTCATCGAGCTTGACGTGGTAGTCGAAGAAGATGGCTGCGGTCGAAATCACCATCGAAGCCGGAGTCGAAATAGTCGATGGGGATGCGGCCGTGGAGGCACTGGGGACTCGGCGGCGTCATCGGGCTCGGATCCGGCGACGTGGTGGCTGTATGGTGGCGGCTTTCTGGGAATAGAGAAGAGACAGGGGGAAGAAGGGAGTGTTGGGGGAAATCTCCGCGAGACTAAGCCCAGGTAAGAAGTTGCGTCGTATGCCCCCGAGGGCCTTTTGCCCGGGGACAAGACCCCCGGTGCCTGTCCTGGGCGCCGCCTTTTGACCGGGGATACGGCCTCCGGTGCCTGTCCCGGGCGCCGCCTTTAGCCCGGGGACAAGGCCCCCGGTGCATGTCCCAGGCGCCGCCTTTAGCCCGGGGACAAGGCCCCCAGTGCCTGTCCCGGGCGCCGCCTTTTGCCCGGGGACAAGGCCCCCGGTGCCTACCCCGGGCGTTGTCATCCTTCCGGAGATAGGAGTCCCCCATCCCGGGTCACGCGCAGGTCACTCTAGGAGCGCCTCGGGAATCAGCGGACACCTGTCAAGCATCCGAGGTGCCTGGTCGGGAGAAGGACGTTGCTACCCTCCGATCCAACGGTGGCAGGCGGGGTAGTTTAGTCTTTTTGGTTCTTTTGGGGCTATAAAAGCCCTTGTACACCTCTTGTAAAGGACAACTGGCTCATTATTGCTAGAATAGACAATCTCACATGTGTGCTCCGAAGCCATCTCCAGGTCTTGCGTTATACCACGACAGTTGGCGCCGATCGTGGGGAGACTCGTGACAAGACGCCATGGCTCCCCCAAGAACGAGGGCCCCTGCCCTTCTCGGTGACCCGGCGCCACCCGTCCGGGACACAACCGTCCCACGCGCTTCCGCTCGGAGGTGGCCAGACCCAAGTACCACCTCCTACCATCCCTGTTAATTTCGGTCGTTCGACCTCCGGGTCAGTCCCGGTGACCGAGTAGCCTCGGCCGGGACCAGTCTCCCCCCGACGGCTCCCCCAGCCCCACGGGACGCCTTGCTTGAGGCTTTAGTGGAGGGCCAGCTCCGCGCCCAACGCTCTATGGATGAGCTGCTTCGCGATTTGGCGCGGCCACCGACCCCTACATACCCGCAGTAACCATACCCGGGAGCTATGCCCCCGTTTATGGGTCACCCGGTGGCCCCTGCGGTCTCCGGAGGCCCGGCCGCCCCGTACGACCTGCCGGGGGCACCCTCCCCCAGTGGGTCCTCAGTCCGGAGCCTTCTCGGCGCCGGGAGCCTTCCCGATGCCTGGGGGTTACTTCATGCCCGGGCCCTTCGCGGCGCCAGGGGATACCCCTTTCCAGGCCCCTTCCCGTGGCCGGGGGCCCATTACACGCCAGGGGTTTTCCCTGCGTCGGGAGCCAGTCCTGCCCCACAGGTCGTGTTTACCACACCGGGGGAGGTTGACAGAGCATCTCCTGTGTCGCAGCGGACCTCCCCCTGAAATGGCGCCCCGGTTCCGGACGCCGCCGCGGAAGTTCCCCCCTCGCAGGTTCCGGATAATACAGGGGTTTCCCCGTTTTCGGTTCCAGTCGTCGCCGCGGGGCCTCTGTCCTCTTCGGTTCCAGATAATACAAGGGCTTCCCCCTTTCTGGTTCCGAACGTCGCCGCAGGGGCCCCCTTCCCGTCTCCGGATGATACAGGGGCTTCCCCCTTTCCGGTTCCGGGGGTCTTCGCAGGGGACTCCCTGTAACATCCTAGTTTTTGGCTATCTATTATGCTTGCAGTCAGCATATCTTCTTTGGAATCCCTGATGTCTCAACCCTATTTTGATCTCTTATCTCAGAATCATGATCTTAGGTATGCCACTACCTTAACCTAAAAAGTTGGCAGCTCAACTTCATCTCCCAGATCATTTTCACCTTTCAGTCCAAAAGTATCTCAGATCATCTCCAAACTCAAATCTGATCAAATGGTTGTCTTCCTTTTGCTTTTCTGAACATTTTTCCCTTCTGGAAGAACTCAAAAATCTCAACCGAAACCCTAGTTTCAGCCCCGAAAAAATTGTCAAACCCTAATTACCCTATTTTACCCTGTTTTTGATTTTTGTCGAAACCCTCAGATCTTATCGGATTTTGCCATTTTCCCTGCTGGATGAGTCCAAGTATTTTGGTAACACTCATCTGCAAAGTCAGAATTCAAATCAGCCCTCCAAATCTCCAGATTTGCAAATAGGCCCAAGTTCCCGAACCAAAATCCTCGCAGTTTAGTCCAAACCTTCGCAAATCAGCCCAAACTTTGCAACCAGGCCCCTGTGCCATTTTCGACCACGACCAGTACAGTTCGACCAGTGCCCCGCCGCTTTGCCTCGCTGCTGAACTTGCCGCCAATGAAGTTTTTCCACGTATCCACCATTGCAGCCACGTAGCCACCACCTGCGCACAACCGTGCCGCCACCGTGGAGCACCTCACCTGCGCTATGCCGTGATCTACCCAGCGCGCGCGTGCTCCAGCAGCAGCAAAGCAACGCCACGTTGCACCCATGCCGAAGCCAGTGATCCCATCGCCCTGCTCCAGCCAGATTTGCCGTGATTCCTCTCGCCTGGCACAGTCGTTGCCGCGTCCCAACGTCGTCTCGGTCCCGTCTCCGGTGTCAGTCACGTGCATCTGGTTTGATTCGCCTCAACTCCTGAGAGCTCACCCCTCGCCTATATAAGCCCCCCCTCAACCGCAGCATCTCTTCACACCACCCCTCAGCTGCAAGCTTCTAGCTTCCACCACCAGAGAGCAGCCAAGTTCCTCAGCGCCGTTGTGAGCGCTTTCTTCTCCGGTGAGCTGCTTTTGAGGCCACCGTCGCCAACTTCGCCCGCAGCTTCTCACTCCAAACCAAGGCCACCAGTGAGTTACTCTCATCCCCCTCTCCGTATCATATCATTTAATTGGCCCCCGGTGAACCTCAACGCCGGCAATCACCAGAAAAGCCCAAATCCCCTGTTTCCTCAATGCTGCCTTATTCACCACACTCCCTTTAGCAAGCCTACGAGTTTGAATTTCAAAATTGAGCCAAGATTGTGGCTTTCCCCAATTTGCACGCCACCAGTGAACTGGTTCTCGTCGCCGAGCTTCTCCGGCCATCCCCCGACAAAATTGGCTTCACCAATAGCTCCCTCACCTCACCCTATCACTCCCTGTGCAAGCAATCGAGTTCAAAGTCCCTGAATCGAAAACCCCTAATTTACATGCCATCTTCTCCAGCGCCGGTCGCCGGAATTCCTCACCGGCCGATCTAGCTCCGGTCACTTTGTCCCTTAGATAGATCCCAGTACCCAGAGCAATATTGTCTTCTAGCTCATCCTCTGAATCGACCTGAATCAAGAGATATTCCAATGCCAAGATCACTGTCCAGTAGTTCAGTTCATGTCCAGACCACCGTGTTTTACTCACCTGATTTGGCCACCCTCCGGCCACTTTCTGCCCTTGAGCCTGTTGAGTGTTTTGTTCCTGTTGCCAAGGCCTAGACCCCAGACAAAGTTGTGCACCAATTGGAGTCCTGAATCAAAACTTATCCCATGCCCAAGTTTCTGGCCATGTCCAGCACTATGTCAGTGCATGTCCACCAGTGGCATTAGATGATTTAGACCTATTTCACTTGAGCAGTTGAAATGCCACCTTGTCCATTAGATTCATGGAGTTGTAGTCTACAATATTCCCTACTGTCACATCTCCAGAAAACAGACCTAGAACCAATTTAGGGCTATGTCAAGCCATGAGCCGAATGTCAGCCCTTCGACATTCAAGTCCTTTTGAGCCAATCCATTCAATCAACATCAAGTGACCTTGCCTAAACCCTTTCCCCTGCATGCATGATATATTTACGTATTATTTTCTAGTACTTGTATGCTTATATAGTGTGTATGTGTTGTTTGTGTCCGCCGTGGAACCAGAAGTCGAAGGAGCAGAAGAGAACTTCGTGGATTCATCTGAACAACTAGATCCATCACTGCAAGGCAAGTCTCAAACCCTTGATTATGTCTAGCCTATTGTTTTGAAAGGAAGTATGTTAACTGTTTACAAGTATATGCATGCCTTAGATTCAAACAAGAGTTATGTCTTAATGAAATGATTAGATATGACCTAAATAACTGTAGAGCCCCTTTTGACATTAAAAATCCCTGCACCATTGTCACCCTAGAATATCATGCTTAGGCTATGCTATGCTCAAGATTATATGTTAAATGTTGAATGGTCACATTAGAGAAAAGCATATTCAAAACCTCTTTTTGTGAAAGAAAATGTGATTGGAATTGATAGTGAGGATGGTTTGATTGGATGGTGATGTGTGTGCACTGGGAATGTGAAAGACTCCTCACTAAAGATTCATAAGGACTAGAACCTTGTGTTGTACTTCCATGCGGCATGAAAAATGTACCAACCACTTGCCCGGTTATGGGACGGGCGCAACTTAGTAGCTTTCTTTGGTATTAGCTTTTCCCTGCAATGGTTGTCGATCCGGTTTCTTGCGAGAATTGGCGGGCCACCGAAGGCCATGAGTGATGTGAGTTCAGTATAATCATGAGAGGAAAAGGTGGAAAGAAGGAAGACGCCCTATGCCAGATTAAGTCGTGCGCGGCTGTAATCAAGAGAGGCTATGTGTCTTGCAAGAACATAGACCCAGACTAGGAAGTAAGGCAGTGGGGAGGACCCACAACGGTACATGAGACTTAATTGTCTATTTACCGGGCAGAGAATTGTTAATGCTAGGACTGTAAACTGTTGTGTCATCTCGGCCTTGGCACATGCGTAAAAGTCGCATGGAGAGGTACCGACTTGAAAGCCGAATGATCGGTGGATTAAGGTGGTACACCTTTGCAAAGTTTAAAAAGTATCGGATACTCTGAGCTCCCAGGTCATGGAGTCTGCGCGCGGTGGATTCTATCCACGTCGATGCAGCACAAGTACCTTTTGGAAGGTTTTTCACAAAATATGAGTAAAGTGGTGACTCATGAAAGACCGCCACGAACAACATTTTCTGAAAACCTAGCTTAGGATTTGTTGGGGGAAATCTCCGCGGTGCTAAGTCCAGGTAGGTTGTGTCACATTTGCCCGGGGACGTGCTCTCCGGCCGCTTGCCGGGCGGCGCCATTTGGCTCCCGGGACGTGGCCTGCGGTGCCCTCCCGGGCGCCGCCATTTGCCCGGGGACGTGCTCTCCGACCGCTTCCCGGGCGCCGCCTTTTGGCCCCCGGGACATGGCATCCGGCGCCCTCCCGGGCGCCGCCATTGGCCCGGGAACGTGGCCTCCGGCCCCTACCCGGGCGCCGCCTTTTGGCCCCTAGGACGTGGCCTCCGGTGCCCTCCCGGGCGCCGCCATTTGGCTCCCGGGACGTGGCCTCCGGTGCCCGCCATTTGCCCGGGGACGTGGCCTCCGGCCCCTCCCTGGGCGCCGCCATTTGCCCGGGGACGTGGTCTCCAGCCGCTTCCCGGGCGCTGCTATTGGCCCGGTGACATGGCCTCCGGGCCGTCCCCGGCGCCGCCATTTGCCCGGGGACGTGGTCTCTGGCCCCTCCCCGGGCGCTGCCATTTGGCCCCCGGGACTTGGCCTCCGGCGCCGTCCCTGGCGCCGCCATTTGCCCGGGGACGTGGCCTCCGGCCCCTCCCCGGGCGCCGCCTTTTGGCTCCCGGGACTTGGCCTCTGGCGCCGTCCCGGGCGCCGCCATTTGCCCGGGGACGTGGCCTCTGGCCCCTCCCCGGGCGCCGCCTTTTGGCTCCCGGGACTTGGCCTCCGGCGCCGTCCCGGGCGCCGCCATTTGCCCAGGGACTTGGCCTCCGGCACGTGCCCCGGGCCTCATCGCCCTTCTAAAGGTAAAGACTCAAATTACTTGTCACGTGCAGGTCACGCGAGGAGCGCCTCGGGAATTAGCGACCACCTGTCAAGCATCCAAGGTGTTTGACCGGGAGAAGGACGGTCCTACCCTTCAATCCGACGGTGGCTTCCGGGGTAGTTTAGGCTTTTTGCTTTTTTGGGGGCTATAAATAGCCCTTGTACCCCTCTGTTGTAGAGGATCGGATCACTTTTATTGGAATAGCTAAACTCACAGGCGTGCTCCGGAAGCCTCTCCCCCGGAGAGAGCCTCCCCAGCCGACTCCGGTCGGGAGCGCGTCGATAGGACTAGGGCCCCCACCGGGACCCGAACCTGTATAAATCCTCATGTCATTTCTTGTGCTTGTCCGGCGGGGGAGGACCGGTCATCCGGTCAACCCGCGCCGCGTAATCTTTGCTAGGATCATTCTCGAAACCTGCCGGGGTATTCGCAATACCACGACAGTTGGCGCCGTCCGTGGGGACCCATGACAAGACGCCATGGCTCCCCCAAGAACAAGGGCTCGCACCCTTCCCGGTGACCAGGGTCTCGGAGACCTGGCGCCGTCCGCCTGGGACACTGCTGTCCCGGCGGTCCCTTCCAGAGGCGACCTGGCCCAGGTACTGCCTCCCTCCTTCCCTCTTAACTTAGGTGCTTCCACCTCCAGGTCGTTCCCGGTGACCGTGGGGACCTCGGCCGGGACCAGTCTCCCCCCGACGGCTCCCCCGGCTCCCCGGGACCCCCTGCTTGAGGTTTTAGTGGAGGGCCAGCTCCGCGCCCAGCGCTCTATGGATGAGCTGCTCAGCGTGTTGCCGCGGCCTCCGGCCCCCACATTTGCGTCGCACCCATATCCGGGGGTTTGCCCACCCCGTATGATCCTGCCGGGGGGTTCCCTCCCCCTGCGGGATATATGTCCGGACCTTTCCCGGCACCCGGGCCCGTCCCGGTGCCGGGAGGTTACTTCATGCAGGGGCCCTTCGCGGCACCAGGGGGGTACCCCGTCCCTGGCCTATTCCCGGGGCCGGGAGCCCACTTCACGCCGGGGGTTTTCCCTACGCCGGGAGCCAGTCCCGCCCCCCGCGTCGCGTTTGCCGCGCTGGGGGCGGTTGACAGAGCAGCTCCCGTGCCGCAGCGGACTTCCCCCCGCCTGGGTTCCCCAGTTCCAGACGTCGCCGCGGGGGCTCCCCGCTCGCCGGTTCCGGATGTTACAGGGGCTCCCCCCTTTTCGGTTCCGGTCGTGGCCACAGGGGCCCCCTCTGTTTTAGTTCCAAACGTCGCCGTGGGCGCCCCCTCCCCGGTTCTGGATAACACAGGGGCTTCCCCCTTTCCGGTCCCGGGGGTCTTCGCAGGGGGTTCCCTCCAGCCGACCCCTGAAGCCTCCGGGCCGGCAGCTACAGTGCATAAGCTCCCTCCCTCGGCCGAACAGGTCCGTTTCGCCCAGGGGGAGGTCGAGCGAATGCATTCACCAGAACGCGGGGAAGAACTTCCCCCCGGCCGCGGGCGCGGGGAGCCTCGCTCTCGCACCGGTCGGGGGAAGAGACCCGCTGAAGAGCCAACCTCTCCGGCGGAGAGCCCGGACGTCCGGGAACTCAGTCCCGGTCCGGAGGAGAAGCGTCGCCACCGCCACTGTGGCGGACCTCTCGAACCGCTTCCGGACTCAGACAACGAAGGTCCCGTGGAAGAAGACAGCGACCGGGGCTCTCCCCGGGAGGTGCAGGGGGCTAACCAGCCCCTGTGCCGAAGACTCCGCAGCATCTGGTGGCCGCAGCCCTACCGCCCTTCTCACTTCGAGCACTATAACGGTGAGGCAGACGAGTTTGTGCAGGTCACTCCACAGCCATCTCCGCGGCCGGGGGGGACGAGACAGTACAGTGCAACGTCTTCCCCCTCTACCTCTCTGGCATTGCCCGCTCCTGGTTCTACAACCTGAAGGCGGGCTCCATCAAGTCTTTCTCGCAGCTCAAGCGGGAGTTCTGTGCCAACTTCCAGGGGAACTACGTGCGTCCCCTGGACTCCTCGCAGCTGTACACTGTCCGACAGAGGACTGGGGAAACCATCAGAAGCTTCTTCAAGTGCTTTGCTCAGATGAAGAGCAAAGTGGCCCACGTCCCCGACTCTATGGTCATCGAAGCCTGCAAAAGTGGCATCCTTCCAGGGGAGCTCCATCGAAGGCTCTCCCGGAGTTTCCCCTCTTCCGCCGACGAGCTCTTCAACGTACTCGAAAAGTACACCCGGGCGGAGGAAGACGACATCTGGAAGAAGACCAAGGGGGCTCCCGCCCCCGCCGACCGGGGGGCCAGGGATCCCCTCAAGCACCCTAGGCAGGGGGGCGTAACAAGCCACGGCGTCGGGACACCTTTGTCCTCGAGGGCGGAGGCGGCTCGCGCGACCCCCCGAGGGGCAACAGCCCCTTCCCCAAACCAAAGGGCCATGGGGGAGGACAGGCGTCGCGCAGCCGGGAGGGCCCCGCGGGGAGAAGGCGGGAAGGACCGTGGTACAGCTTCCACGGGTCCAGTACCCACGCTACCCGAGATTGCCACCAGCTGCTGCAACACTTCGCGGCGTTCCTCGACCAGCGCGGGCAGGGGGGGGACTCCGGCCTCCTTGCCCCCTCGGCTAGCTGTTCCGGCCCTTCCCGCTCCCGCGGGGGGTGAGCAGGCGCAGGAGGGGGAGCCTTCAGAAGCTCTCCCCTTTCAAACTTCGCAGCGGCACATCAACGTCATCGTGGGAGGATCCGCCTCCGGAGGGGGACTCTAAGCGCCAGCGTAAGGAGTACGCGCGCGAGGTCAAGGTTGTGGGGGTGCTACACACGTCCCCGCCACCTAAGTGGTCGGACGACCCCCTCACCTTCACGGCGGAAGACGCGCAAGGGGTTCGCTTCCCCCACGACGACGCGCTTATTGTCTCCGTGACCATCTACAACTGTCACCTGGCCCGCATCCTCGTGGACGGCGTCAGCTCCGCTCACGTCCTATTCCTGAAGGTGTCGTGGTATTGCGAATACCCCGGCAGGTTTTGAGAATGATCCTAGCGAAGATTACGCGGCGCGGGTTGACCGGATGACCGGTCCTCCCCCTCCGGACAAGCACAAAAAATGACACTCGGGTTTATACAGGTTCGGGTCCCGGTGGGGGCCCTAGTCCTGTCGACACGCTCCCGACCGGAGTCGACTGGGGAGGCTGTCTCCGGGGGAGAGGCTTCCGGAGCACGTCTGTGAGTAGCTATTCCAATAAAAGAACCGATCCCTTACAATAGAGGGGTACAAGGGCTATTTATAGCCCCAAAAAGAAGCAAAAAACCTAAACTACCCCGGAAGCCACCGTCGGATTGAAGGGCAGGACCGTCCTTCTCCCGGTCAAACGCCTTGGATGCTTGACAGGTGGTCGCTAGTTTCCGAGGCGCCCCTCGCGTGACCTGCACGTGATAAACAGTTCAAGACTTTACCTTTAGGGGGGCGATGAGGCCCGGGACGGCACCGGAGGATAGGTCCCGGGGGCCAAAAGGTGGCGTCCGGGGAGGCCCCGGAGGCCACGTCCCCGGGCAACTGGCGGCGCCCGGGCCGGCACCGGAGGCCGCGTCCCGGGAGCCAAACGGCGGCGCCAGGGGAGGGGCCGGAGGCCGCGTCCCCGGGCAAATGGCGGCTCCCGGGACGGCACCGGAGGCCGCGTCCCGGGAGCCAAACGGCGGCGCCCGGGAGGGTACCGGAGGCCACGTCCCGGGGGCCAAAAGGCGGCGCGCCCGGGGAGGGGCCGGAGGCCAGGTCCCCGGGCAAATGGTGGCGCCCGGGACGGCACCGGAGGCCGCGTCCCGGGAGCCAAACGGCGGCGCCCGGGAGGGCACCGGAGGCCACGTCCCGGGGGCCAAAAGGCGGCGCCCGGGGAGGGACCGGAGGCCAGGTCCCTGGGCAAATGGCGGCGCCCGGGATAGCACCAGAGGCCGCGTTCCGGGAGCCAACCGGCGGCGCCCGGGAGGGCACCGGAGGCCACGTCCCGGAGGCCAAAAGGCGGCGCCCGGGAGGGCACCGAGGCCACGTCCCGGGAGCCGAACGGCGGCGCCAAGGAGGGCACCGGAGGCCACGTCCCCGAGGCCAAAAGGCGGCGCCCGGGGAGGGGCCGGAGGCCAGGTCCCCGGGCAAATGGCGGCGCCCGGGACGGCACCGGAGGCCGCGTCCCGGGAGCCAAATGGCTGCACCCGGGAGGGCACCGAGGCCACGTCCCGGAGGCCAAATGGCGGCGCCCGGGGAGGGGCCGGAGGCCAGGTCCCCGGGCAATCGTGACACATCTTACCTGGACTTAGTCCCGCGGAGATTTCTCCCGACAGCAGCCCCCCATGCCCGCCGGGGACAATGCTCGAGTCCCCGGTGGGTATGGTTCAGGTCACCGGGAAGATCTCCGGGCCAAGTCACCGGAGCCGCGGCGCTTCGGTTTCCGTGCCCCACGCTTAAAGACGCGCCGTTTCGCCATAAATGCGCGCGCGGTTCGAACCGGCGCCTCGATTCATGCGCCCGTCACTTCGTTTCCCGCGCACGGTTTGAACTTTTACGGTCCAGATTGACTCGTGGGTGCCACGTGGCGTGCATCTAGACCACGGCCCGCCCCTATAAATAGGACCTTGGGGGGCCCGGAAGCTCATTCCAAATTTTCAGCCTCAACGATTTTTGCTCCCCCGGTAGCCCTCTCCCGGTAGCTCTTTCCGGTAGCCCTTTCCGGTAGCAGACGTCCGGGAGTTTTTAGTAGTAGCCTCCTGCAAAGTTAGCCACCGAAAAAGAAGACTAACCTCATGGCACCCAAGGGTCGAGCGAAGACCACGGAAGTGCCCCCGGAGGAAATCCCCTCGGATTTCCTCTGGGCGTCAGAGTTCACGGCCGAGGACGCCGAGTCCTTGGCCGAAAGAGGCATCGTCGCGGACGGGGACATCCGAGTCCCCGTGAAGAAGGACGGAGCCCCCCGCCCCAGGCCCGGAGAGGTCGTGGCCTTCGAGGCCTTCCTGGAGGCGGGGCTCCGGCTCCCGGTGCATCCCATGCTCCGGGAGTTTCTCAAGGAGTACGGGGTGGCTCTCAACCACCTCACCCCGAACGCGCTCCTCCGGATGGGCCTTTTCATTTGGCTCTACGAGACAGCAACCGGGCGGGAGCCCAACCTTCGCGCCTTCTGGTACTTCTACGAACTGGCGGCGCGGACCTCCCACCTGGTGAAGGGGGGCCCCAAGTCCCCCTTCGGTTCGGTGATGGTCCAAATGTTGCCGTCCTGGGTAATCGACTACCCGGCGGCGGCCTCCCGGGACCACTGGGGGGACTGGGTCCGGAGGTGGTTCTACCTCCGAGTCTGGGACGACGCTGTGGTGTACGCCCCGGAGGCCCCCACCTACAGCCGGTCGTCCGCGCCGAAGCCCCCGGCGTGGACGGACGAGGAGTTCGAGCTCCTTGGCAAGGTGATCCTCTCCAAGAAGACCCGCTCGATGCGTGACGCCGCGGAGGAGATGGCTCTCCTCCGGATCTCCCCCTTCACCGGCGGGAAGAGGGGGATCGGAATGGGCCCCGAGCAGCGGCCCCCGGTGAAGCCGGTGACACGACGTAAGCTCCGGGAATCCGCTGCATTGTACTTACGAATTTTTAAGAAATTGACTAACTCTTTACCTCTTTCAGTCCGGCCATACCTGGCGGCGCGGGAGAAGGCGGAGAAGCTCCTAGGGAGGTATTTCGCCGATTAGCACGAGCGCGTCGTGCGCGCCGTGGGGGAGGGCCCTCCCAAGAACTTGGTGGCGGTGGCCTACGGGCTGAAGCTGCCGGAGAGGAAGCCTCTCCCCACCCCCGGGTCGCACAAACGGGGGAAGGAGGCGGCCGGGGGCTCGGAGCCCAAGAAGGCCCGGGTTCAAAAGACCCCCGGCCCATCGATGACGCCGGCGGCGACACCGGTGAAGCCCCGGGATGAGACCCCCGGGAGCAAACGTGCCCGGGCACCGTCCCGGAAGGAAGCAACACCTCCTCCCCCGAAGAGCCCCATCGAGGCGCGGGGGAAGGAGGCGACCGCGGGCGGGGCGGCGTCCGACTCGGCGAACTACGCCCCGTCGCCGCTCATGGTGGAGCCCCTCCCTCCCCTTCCGGCTTCTTTGGAGCCGGAGAGGCTGGAGGTGAGATTCACGGGGGCCTCGCCTCCGCGGGTTTGGCCGGTGGACGAGGGGGGGAGCCCCTCGGTCTACGAGGTTCCTCCAGAGGAGGAGGCCCCGAGGACCTTCCGGCCCGGGGCAGGGAAAGGCCTGATGGTTCCCCCCCAGGCGGAGGCTCCCGCCGAGAGCTCCTCGACCACGTCTTCGGGGGGCACTACCTCGTTGACGAAGACGCCGGTGACGCCGGCCGCATTACCGGACCTTGAGGTCCGGGGCCCCCCGCCGGCCGCGCTGGCCGCGCCGGGCGGGAGACTCCTTTGTTTATAGCGAGGGAGGTCGCCCGCTACTCGGAGGGCCTGCATACCCGGAAGGTGCAGGCCTTCGTCGCAGGAGGGACGCTTCATGAGCGTTTCGAGGGGCTTCAGTCCCTCGGGGCCCAGGTAACCCGAGTCGATAACACCTTCGTTCATCCCCTGCACTTTGAAATTTTTCTAACTCTTATATATTTTGTAGGTGGCAGCTGTTACCTGGGGCCTTGAGCAGCGGGTCGCCCGGCTGCTTAAGGAGGCGGTGGGCCGGGCCGCGGCCTCTGTAGGGCAGCGCGAGGAGGCCCTCCAGGAATGCGACGAAGCCCTCGCGGAATTGAGCCGGGTACGGGCCCAGGTCCATCTTTCCGAGGTCGTCAACGCCCGCCTCCGGGAGGAGGCCAAGGCGAGGGAGGAGGCGCTCTGGGAGCTCGAGAGCTCGAGCGTCCGGGCGGTGGCGGACGCGGGCCGCTCCGTCCGGTCGGCCCTCGTGGGCCTTGGAGTAAGCCTCGGCTCTGGGAGCAGGGAGGTGCCGCCGGCGACCCTTGCGGAGGCTGTGCGTTTTCTCAACCCACAGGTCTCCGCCATCCCAGAGGCTGCCGACGTTCGGGCGCGGGGTCGGGCGATCCCCGTCGTCGTGGCCACTGCGGGGCTCGTGGAGTTCCGGGGGGTCGGCGCCCGGGCGATCGGGGGCCGCATCCCCCGAAGCTTCCCGGACTCCTTCGAGCCTTCGCGCCGGGAGGTGGAGCAGCTTGCCGGAGGGTTCTACGACCGGATCATCCGAGCGTGGTTCCCGGCTCCGGCGCCTTCGGCGGGAGACGCCCCAGCCCCGGCCTTGGAAGAAGCCCCTCGGGGGGAGGACGCCAACGAACATGTATGAGCCTCCCCCCGGGTCTTAGCTATGGCCCTTTTTTGCTTTCTTAGGATTTTGATCCCGGTAGCTTCTTAGAAGAAGCCCCGGACACTTGTACAAAAACATTTTGAATGCAATGAAGTTAGAATTTTTTCTAAGTCTTTGAACTGAATTTACTGTTACCAGGGTTCCCGGGAGGCTGCTCCCGGGCGAAGGTCCGGGAGGGGCTCCCCGGGGGACGCCCAAGCGGCCTTGATTTTGCTAAGCCTTGTCTCCAGGAATCGCGGCGAGGATGGTGTCCGGGAGCCGATCCGGTTGAGGTGGCGTCCGGAGTGGCATTTGGACAACTTTGATAATCATCGTGCCGAATTGTCCCCTCCTCGACCGGGGCTCCGGATGATCCCTCCCCTCCGAATACTTCCACCGGCGGGATACGAGTTCTGGCCTGAAGATGTGCTCCGGGACGGTCAGCGCCGCGTACGGGCGTTTTACCGGGACTTGACCCGGGAGCTAGCGGAGAGCCTCCGGGAGTATTAGGTGTAGGAACTTTAGGGCTTAGAGAATCCCCCGGGTTAGAACCCGGGTTGTATCATTTCCGAAGCCCACCGGAGGGGGAAGATGTCCTCCGGGTTTGATAATCAATAAAGCTGTTGCTGTTTCCTTTCATTGCCTCTTTATTTTCTTCTTCTTCGATGGTCTGGACGACTCATCTTAACAAGGATGAGCTATGTTTCCTCGTGGGTGGTGCGGTCGACACCCGGGGGTTCCTTATTCCCCCCGCCCACAGCGGGCCAGAGAATAGCTTCGCGCGCTGTGGGGGTAACAAGGCCCCCGGGGTGGAAGTCACCTGTAGCATAGGAAATTTTCTAAGTTAGAAAATTTTAAAACGAGGTTTTCAAGGAGAAGACCTTCCGGGGGACAATCGTCCGGTCGCCGTGAGAACGGGGAGCCAGGAATAAGGCCTCATGTGGAAGAAATGTCCAGGAGAACCCGATGAGATTTCCGGAGGCGAGCTTCCTAGGAGACATTCGTCCGGTCGCCGTGAGAACGGGGAGCCGGGAATAGGGTCTTCGGGGAAGAAAATGCCCGAGAAATCCGTGACTTCTCCGAGAGACAGTCGTCCGGTCGCCGTGAGAACGGGGAGCCGGGAATGGGGTCTCCGAGAGGCATTCATCCGGTCGCCGTGAGAACGGGGAGCCGGGAATAAGGTCGCTGGGGACCAATCGTCCGGTCGCCGTGAAAACGGGGAGCCGGGAATAACGTCGACTCCCGGAGGAGGAAGATAGATCCAATCGAGCCGCAAGGGGCCGATCATCCGGTCGCCGTGAAAACGGGGAGCCGGGAATAACGTCGACTCCCGGAGGAGGAAGTGCCTAAAGACGGGGCTTGAGTGTTTGGGCAGGGGACTAGTCTCCCAAAGTGACTCGTTACCACGACCACTGTGACCGGGTTGCCGCTTACACCCTCAGTCCACGAGGGCTGATCGTAAGTCACCCTACGGGAGTGGAGACCCCCGTTGTAGGGACTTGTTGGGGCTGGCCCACTTCCTCGCGGGGAGGGCATCCTCGCGGGGAGGGCATCGCCGCTAGGGACGGCAATGAGAGAGACCTGCAATGAGAGTTTAAAAAGCAAGTCCTATGTATTGCTAATAAAATGAAGTACAAGGCCTCCCCCTGCGAAGCCGTGAAAGGGGAGGAAAATACAGTGTCCCTCCTCCCCCTCCGGCGTGAACGCTCAGGGGAGGGGACAGGCCCGTAAGGCTAAACATAGAACTTGCGAAGTAAACGCAAGTTCCACGTGTGCTTCAGCTCCTACTCCTGAAGGTTGGAGAGCTTGTAGGCCCCCCAGCCCAGGACCGCGGAGATCCTGTAGGGGCCCTCCCACTTGGGGGAGAGCTTACCCTGGGCCTGGCGGTCCGTCACGCGCTTGAGGACAAGGTCCCCAAGGCGGAAAGCTTTCTCGCGCACGCGCTGATTGTACGCGCGCGCCATTTCTTGCTCGTAGATGGCGTGGCGGAGGAGCGCTCGGTCGCGTACCTCCTCCACGAGGTCGATCTCCAGACGCTGGTTGGCCTCGTTGGCCTGGTACGCTGAGGGCGTAGCTCCCTCCAGGAGCTCAACCCGCAGTGACCGGAAGCCGATCTCCGAGGGGAGGACTGCCTCCGCCCCGTAGACCAGGGAGAAGGGAGTACGCCCCGTCGCCCGGGACGGGGTCATGCGCATGGAGCAGAGGATGCTAGGGAGCTCCTCCGCCCATGCACCCCGCTTAGAAGCGGTTTGCTCGAGTCTCCGGCGCAACCCCTGTAGGATCACGCCGTTGACCCTCTCGACAGCCCCATTGCTCTGGGGATGGGCCACCGAGGCGAAGTGGATGACGAGCCCCAGACCTTTGCAGAATTCCCGGAAATAAGCTGAGTCGAATTGGGTCCCGTTGTCCACGGTGATTTCCCGGGGAACACCAAAACGACATACGACGTTTCTCCAAAAAAACCGCTGAACGGTCCGGGACGTGATGCTGGCCAAAGGCTCCGCCTCAACCCACTTTGTAAAATAGTCGACTGCGACTACCGCATACTTGTATCCCCTGGGCACTGGGGGGAAGGGCCCTAAGAGGTCCATCCCCCAGCGCACAAAGGGCCAAGTGATGGGGATCATCTGCAGCGCTATAGGGGGGAGGTTCGAGCCCTTGGCCATCTTCTGGCATGCCTCGCACGCGGAGACAAGGTCTCGCGCGTCGCGCATGACCGTGGGCCAGTAGAAGCCCTGCCGGGGGGCCTTGGCCGCGATGGCACGCGGGGCTAGGTAAGAACCACAGCTCCCCGCGTGGATGTCTTCGAGAAGTTGAAGTCCCTCTGGCCGGGGGAGGCAGCGCAGGAGGGCGAAAGCCCCCCGCTTGTAGAGCCTCCCCTCCAGCAGGAGATATGCCCGGGCTTTAGCCCGGAGGCGTTTAGCCTCGGTCTCACTAGGAGGGTCCCCCTCCCCCTTGATGAAGGAGATGAGGGGGTCCATCCAAGACGGAGTCCGGGCGATCTTGGCGACCTCCGGGACATGAGGCTCGTCGCCCGTGTCCGGGGAGGCCACCGAGGGCTTCGTGATGATCTCCAGGAAAGGCCCCTTGGGGAGCGATTCCCGGGCGCTTGCTGCCCGGGCCAAGGCGTCGGCCCGGTCATTGTCCCTACGTGGGATATGCCGGGCCTCGAGGCCGTCGAAATGCCTCTCCATCTTTCGCACTTCCTGCAAATAAAGACTTAAGTTTGCGTCATGGCACAGGTAAGACTTGTCCACTTGGCAAACTACGAGCTGAGAATCTCCCTTGACTAGGAGGGGCCGGATCCCCAGGGAGCGCGCGAGGCGCATCCCGAGGAGCAAAGCCTCGTATTCGGCGACGTTGTTGGTTGCGGGGAACTCGAGTTCCTTCCCCTCGGGGCTCCGGAGGACTACTCCCGCACCAGCCCCGGTGAGACACAGCGTCCCATCGAACATGAGGGTCCAATGATCACTGCGTCGGGGCGGCACAGGGAGATCTTTGTCCCCGGACCCAGAGGCGGGAGTCCACTCTGCGACAAAGTCGGCGAGGACCTGCGACTTGATGGCGGAGCGCCCGGTAAGGGACAGGGAGAATGGGGCGAGCTCGGCCCCCCACTTCCCGATCCGGCCGGTGGCTTCTTTGTTCCGCAATACCTCCCCGAGGGGGAGGGACGACGGGACGGTGATGGGGTGCCCCAGGAAGTAATGCCGAAGCTTCCGGGACGCCATGAGGAGGGCGTAGCAGATTTTCTCCATTTCCGTGTACCGAGTTTTGGCCCCTTGGAGGGCCTCACTCACGTCGTACACCGGACGCTGCTGCCCCCCTTGCTCCTTCACCAAGACCGCGCTGATGGCGACTGGGGTCGCGGCGAGGTAGAGGAGCAAGGGTTCTTCCGGAGACGGACTCACGAGCATTGGGGGGCTCGTGAGGTATTTCTTGAGGTCGTTGAAGGCTTCCTGGGCCTCGGGGGTCCGGCGGAACCCTTCGAGCCCTCGGAGGATCTTGAAGAACTGGAGGCCCCGCTCCCCCGACCAGGAGACAAAACGGCTGAGTGCGGCTAGATGGCCGGAGAGCCGCTGGACATCCTTGATGGAGCGCGGCGGGGGCATGTCTAGGAATGCCCGGATCTTCTCGGGGTTTGCCTCAATGCCCCGCTGGGACACGAGGAAACCTAGGAGCTTCCCCCCGCGCACCCCGAAGGCGCACTTGTCCGGGTTGAGTTTGAGCCCGAACGCGCGGAGGTTGCGGAAGGTTTCAGCCAGGTCGTCGATGTGGGAGGCTGCGCGGGGACTCTTGACAACCGCGTCGTCTACGTAGACTTCAACGTTGCGGCCCGCTTGCTCTTTGAAAACCCACGTCATGAGGCGCTGGAAGGTTGCCCCCGCGTTCTTGAGCCCGAAGGGCATATGGACGTAGCAGAAGGTTCCAAGGGGAGTAATAAAACTCGTCTTCTCCTCGTCCCCCTCCGCCATCCAGACTTGATGGTAGCCAGAGTAGGCGTCTAGGAAGCTCATGAGCTCGCACCCCGCAGTGGAGTCGACGAGCTGATCAATCCGCGGGAGCGGGAAGTTGTCTTTGGGGCAGGCGCGGTTAAGGTCGGTGAAGTCCACGCACATCTGCCACCTGCCGGTTGATTTCTTGACGAGGACGGGGTTCGCGAGCCACTCGGGGTGCAGGACCTCCCGAATGAACCCCGCATGTCTGACGGTTTCCACGCAAAAACATCGGAGTTTTCGCGCAAAAAAGCCGCAAGTTGCGCTGCGTGCTCCTCGGGGAGCTCCGCCCCGATCCGGACGGTTTTGTCTTCGTTGCCCGGGGACAGCAAGACCTTCCAGAGGCCCCCTTCCGGACACGGCTTGAGGAGGGGCCTCCCGGGTGGTGGCGCAGCAGCGTCTAGTTCCGGGGGAGAAGCCTCCCCCCCAGGCGTCTTTATGAGGTTGACGCTTCCGATTGTGGCCGCAGCGCGCTCGTATAGAGCGCGGGCCATGTCTTGGTCTCCCCGGACGTTGATCACACCATGCGGCATGGGGATCTTCATGCAGAGATAGTTTTGATGGGTGGCAGCCCCCAGCCGGTTGATTGTCGTCCTCCCCATAATCGCGTTGTAGGAGGAGGGGAGGTCCACTACGTCGAAGCGGACCAGCTCGGTCCGGTAGTTCTCCGGGGTGCCGAAGGTCATTGGAAGATCTACCTTGCCCACGGGGTGGATTGCCTTCCCCGGGACAAAACCTTGCAGGGGCCCGGCAGCGGGCTGTAGGAGCTTCTCATCCACCTGCATTTCTTTGAAGGCCTTCAGGAATAGGACATCGGCGGAGCTCCCACCGTCCACCAGGATACGGGCCAGATGGCAGTTGTAGATGGTCGCGGAGACAATGAGCGCGTCGTCGTGGGGGAAGCGAACCCCCCGCGCGTCTTCTGCCATGAAGGTGAGGGGGACGTCTGTGAGACCCCCATTTGAGGATCACCTTGGTAACCGCCCAGGTAGGTTACACACAGCAGGATGTCACATGAGCTCCAAACCACACAAGCATAGTAATATCATTAAACAAGTATCAGGCCAACATGGCCAATATTACATAGCCAAAGCACCGAAAATGGCGCTAAGTAGAGTTGCTAAGAAAATAACTAGTTTATCAGAACCAGAATCGGTATCCAAGTACCGAACACACAACATAAAGCACAAAGCAACGACGAAAAGCTTGACTTCCATCCGCAGCGGGGTTGGAGTGGCTTCTCCCACATCTGACTTGACTTGGTGCGCAATCCTTCTAGAACGTGGGCTCATCCGGGGCACTTCCATCTTCTGTTGGGAACTCATAACTGAAGGAATCGGGATCCTCGAATCCCTCTTCTACAGTTGGACATAAATGCAAGGGTGAGCACTTGGTGCTCAGCAACACTCATTCCAGGGATTATTGTAATTGTACTTATATGAGGGTGAAACATATGATTCAGGGGTTTTAGTTTCATATGGATAGAGATATATAGATTTCCAAGTCATTTGTTCAGTAAAACAGTATTTTTGTCATGAAAATGATACTTTAAACATTAGACAGGTTCTCAATAAAACGTTAGATGTAGTGGTCTCCCATGAGTCACTACTTTGTTAACCGCATTATGAAAACATTCCAAAACATTACTTGTGCTATAACCCATGGATAACATCCACTACGAAAAGACTCCTGAACCTGGGAGTACAGAGTATCTGATACTTCTTTTACGCTTTGCAAAGGTGTACCTCTTTTTAAATCCACTGGTTCACTCGGCTTTCAAGTCGGATTAGCTCCATGTGACTTATACACATGTGACAAGGCCGAGATCACACAACGCTTTTACAGTTCAGTATTAACAGTATCCCCGCCCGGTAAATAGACAATTAAGTCTCAAGTACCGTTGTGGGTCTTCCCCACTGCCTTACTTCCTAGCCTTTCTGGTCTATGTTCCCTCAGGACACATAGCCTTGGCCTATGTCCACGCGAGACATACGACCATTTAAGATTACAACTGCTTACGGCTTAATCAGGTCTAGGGCGCCTTCCTTCTTTTACGCCTTTTCCTCTCATCATTTTTCTGACTCACATCACTCATGGCCGAACCTTGGCCTTCCAGTTTCCACGCGAGAAACCAGATCGTCAAACCATGCAGGGAACTGCTAATACCAAAAAGCTACTAAGTTGTGCCTGTCCCATACCAGGCAAGTGGTTGGTACGTTTACAATTCGTATAGAGACACAGCACAAGGTTCTTGTCCTTATGAACCAATAGTGAGGAGCATTCACATTCCCTGGTGCGCACCGCACCCTCTCCATACAAACCAATCCTCACTACTGATCCCTTTTATCAGTTTTCTTGACAAAACGGTTTTCATTATAACTTCTCATGTATTTGACCATTTCAAGTTTAATGTGGATATTCAGTATATGAGTCCTAGGGTGACAAAAGCATATATATGATGGTTCAATAGCAAAAAGGGGTTTCATGATCCATTAGGTGATATCTATTCATGTCATTCAAACATAACTTGTACTTCAAATAATCATGCATAGTAAGAAACAGTGAATATACTTCATATGAAAATATTAGGTGAGACATGATCAAAGGAATGAGGCTTGCCTTGCGACGTTGGGTCTAAATACTCAGATGGATCTTCAAAGCCTTCTTCCGCTCCTTCAGCTTCTGACTCTGCGGCAATCAACCAACACACAAACACATACCACATAAGCATACAGAAAATAGTTTCCATAGAAATTATTAAGTAAATAAGTCATGCATGCAGGGGAAAAGGTTAGGGCAAGGTCACAAGGGTTCTGGTCGAAGAAGCGGCTAAAAAGGATTGAACGTCGAAGGGTCGACATTCGGTTCATGGCTTTGGCGTAACTTTAAACTGATCTTAGGATGGTTTTCTGGAGAAGTGATAGTAGAGAAAGCTGTAGAACACAACTCCAGGAATCTAAAGGACAAGGTGGCATTTCAATTGCTCAACCAGAAGGGGTCAAACCAGGCTAATGCCAGTGGCTAACATGCACTGACATAGTGCTGGACATGGCCAGAAACTAGGGCATGGCTTAACTTTTGATCCAGGGCTCCAATTGATGCACCACTTTGTCTGGGAGGTAGGCATTACTAACAGGAACAATATACTCAACAGGCACAAGGGCTGGAAATGGCCGGAGGGTGGCCAAATCCGGCGAGAAAACACGGTGGCCTGGACATGAACTGAGCTACTGGACAGTGATCTTGGCATTGGAATAACTTTTGATTCAGGTCGATTCAGGGATCGAGCTAGTGGACAATATTGCTCAGGGTACTGGAATCTATCTAAGGGACAAGGTTTCAGGAGCTAGATCGGCCGGGAAATAATTCCGGCGACCGGCGCTGGAGAAGATGACACTGGAGCTCGGGAATTTTTGATACTGGGCGAATGAGCTCAATTCCAAGCTTGGGAATGATCTCTAGGGCACAACAAGGCTACTGGAGGGGTTAATTTCATTGGAGATTGGCCGGAGGGGCTCGGCGACGAGGTCCGGCGAACGGCTGAGGTTCCAGTTTGGGATTTCTTCGATTTGAGCTTAATTGGGGATCCTGATTCAACAGGCTTGCTAGGAAATGGCTAAGGATCAATTTCTACTACTGGGACGAGAGCTAATTCGGGATGAAATGGTTAGCATTGAGGGAACAGGGGTTTTCCGGTTTTTCGGCGATCACCGGCGATGAGGATCGATCTGGTGCAATTGGCTGCTACGACACAGAGAGGGGAACGAGGGGAACTCACTGGTGAACTTGGATCGAAGAGAGGGGCTGTGGAAAGGGCTAGCACCGTGAGCTCACTCACTGGCTCGCCGGAGAAGAAAGCGAAAACGGCGAGGTTTGGGACTTAGCCGATTTTCTGGAGGTTTGAGGCTCTCAAAGTACAGGGAGGGTTTAAATAGGCACGGGGACGGAGCTTGCGAGGAAAACGCGACAGCGGTTGCTTGCGCCGGGGAGAAGTTTGTCGGGCACAGGCGCAACGACGGCGACGGCGATGCGATCGCGTTCAGGCGGTGCTGCAGCTTTGCCAGTTGCATTGGGACTTCACCAGTGATGGCGCAGATGCGGAGGCGACAGCGTAGCTCCGGCAACGACACGTACACGCATGCAATTGCCACGGCAACGGGAGCGCGCGCGAAACGCTACTGGAGCACGGCCGTTTATCCGCTGGGCAAGGCGACGCACTGTGCTGGCACGTGCGCACGGGGTGGCTCGGTTGTTCACAACGCAGGCGACAAGAAGCGGTGGCCGGCGGCGAGCAAGCACGGCGAAATCCACGGCGCGGCAACGGCGACTCGCGCTGGTCGTAGGCCACGACCAGGTGCTGGTCGAATGGACCTGAAAAGAATATTTGGGCTGTTCTGTAATTCTGAAACTTGTTCCAGGGACTGTTCTGTGAGGAAAATTTGAATGGAAAATGGACTTGATTGCAAATCTGGAGATCTGAGGGTCCGATCTGAAATCTGATTTCGCAGCTAAGTTGCAAAAGATTAATAGAACTTATCTGGCCAAAGTTTGGTAAGATCAGGCAAGATCTGAAGGGTTTCGACAAAATTGGGGAAAACAGTTTAGGGTAAAATAGGGTAATTAGGGTTTTAAAAATGGCGAGGGTTAAAACTCAGCTTTAGGATGGGATTTTGGAGATGATCCCGAAGGGAAAAATGTTCTGAACAACATTTAGAAGGGAATGGCTGAAGCAGATTAGGGTTTGGGGTCAAGATGTGGATTTTGGTTATTTTAGGGTTTGGCAGAAACAGGGGTGTTACAAATCTACCCACCTTAGAAACAATCTCGTCCTCGAGATTAGGGCAGGTCAGAGAATAGGAAGGGAAATTCTCGGCGGAGATCTTCTTCTTTTTCCTAAGTTGACTCCTCCTCTGAGTGATTATTCCACTGGACTCTGCAGAATCGGAGGGTTCTTGACTTCAGCACTTTCTCTCTGGTTTCCAGAATTCTAACAGGGTATTCTTGACAAGATAAGTCTGGTTGAATCTCAATCTCTGCAGGAGATATCTGTTCTGTTGGTTTTCTCAAGCATTTCTTTAGCTGAGACACATGAAATACGTCATGGATTCCGGTTAGTTCTGGTGGCAATTCCAACTTGTATGCCATTTCACCTCGCTTTTCTAGAATTCGATATGGTCCCACATATCTAGGTTTTAACTTTCCCTTCATCTGGAATCTTCGAACTCATTTGTATGGCATAACCTTGAGATACACGTAATCGCCCTCTTCAAATGATAGCTCTCTTCTACGATTATCTGTGTTGAGGGAAATCTCCACGCGGTCAAGTCCAGGTAAGTTCATGATTGCCCGGGGACAGTGGCCGCCGGTGCCTGCCCCGGGCGCCGCCATTTGGCCCCCGGGACCGTGCCCCTCGGGCATGTCCCGGGCGCCGCCATCTGCCCGGGGACAGTGGCCGCCGGTGCCTGCCCCGGGCGCCGCCATTTGGCCCCCGGGACCCTGCTCTCCGGAAGAGGTCCCGGACGTCACCGCCCTCCTAAAAGGTAAAATCCCTGTTTGTTTATCACGTGCAGGTCACGCGAGGGACGCCTCGGGAATCAGCGACCACCTGTCAAGCATCCAAGACGTTTGACCGGGAGAAGGACGGTCCTACCCTTCAATCCGACGGTGGCTCCCGGGGTAGTTTAGGTTTTTTGCTTCTTTTTGGGGCTATAAATAGCCCTTGTACCCCTCTGTTGTAAAGGATCAGTTCATTATTATTTGGAATAGCTAATCTCACAGACGTGCTCCGGAAGCCTCTCCCCCGGAGAGAGCCTCCCCAGCCGACTCCGGTCGGGAGCGCGTCGACAGGACTAGGGCCCCCACCGGGACCCGAACCTGTATAAATCCACGTGTTATCTCTTGTGTTTGTCCGGCGGGGGAGGACCGGTCACCCGGTCAACCCGCGCTGCGTGATCTCCGCTAGGATCGTCTTCAAAACCTGCCGTGGGGATCCGTGACGAATCGCCATGGCTCCTCCGAGAACAAGGGCCCGCGCCCTTCCCGGTGACGCCGGTCCCGGTGACCTGGCGCCACCCGTCCGGGACGCTGCTGTTCCGGCGCTTCCGTCCGGAGGCGACCATTCCCAGGTACCGCCTCCCACCTTTCCTCTCCATTTAGGCGCCTCCACCTCCGGGTCGCTCCCGGCGGCCGCGGGGACCTCGGTCGGGACGAGTTTCCCCCCGACGGCTCCCCCGGCTCCCCGGGATGCCCTGCTGGAGGCTCTCGTGGAAGGCCAGCTCCGCGCCCAGCGCTCTATGGACGAGCTCCTTAGTGTGTTGGCGCGGCCCTCGGCCCCCACATTTTCGTCGCACCCGTATCCGGGGATCATGCCCCCGTTTATGGGATACCCAGCGGCCCCTCCGGCGTCAGGGGGGCTGTCTACCCCGTATAATCCCGCTGGGGGGTTCCCTCCCCCCGCGGGATATACTTCCGGACACTTCTCGGCACCCGGGCCTGTCCCGGTGCCGGGAGGCTATTTCATGCCCGGGCCCTTCGTGGCACCAGGGGGGTACCCCGTCCCCGGCTCGCTTCCGGGGCTGGGGGGTCATTTCATGCCGGGGGCTATTCCTACGCCGGGAGCCAGTCCCGCCCCCCGCGTTGCGTTTACCGCACCGGGGCCGGTCGACAGAGCAGCTCCCGTGCCTCAGCGAATTCCCCCCCGCATTGGCTCCCCAACCCAGGACGTCGCCGAGGGGGCTCACCCCCCACTGGTTCCGGATGTCACAGGGGCTTCCCCCTTTCCGGTCCCGGTCGTTGCCACGGGGGCCCCCTCTTCGGATCCGAACGCCGCCCCGGGCGCCCCCTCCCCGGTTCCGGATGGTGCAGGGGCTCCCCCCTTTCTAGTCCCGGGGGCCGTCGCAGGGGGCTCCCCCCAGCAGGCCCCGGTAGCTTCCGGGCCGGCTGCTACAGTGCAGGAGCTCCCTCCCCCGGCGAAGCAGGTCCGCTTCCCCCGGGGGGAGGTCGAGCGAACGCATTCTCCCAGCCGCGGGGAAGAGCTTCCCCCCGGTCGTTGTCGCAGGGAGCCTCGCTCTCGCACCGGTCGGGGGAAGAGACCCGCCGAAGAACCATCCTCCTCGGAGGGAAGCCCGGACGTCCGGGAAATCAGTCACGGCCCGGAAGAGAAGCGTCGTCACCACCACTCCGGCGGCCCTCTTCGGCCGCTACCTGACTCGGATAACGAGGGGGCGTCCCCCGTTAAAGAAGACAGTGACTGGGGCTCCCCCCGGGAAGTGCAGGGGGCGAACCAGCCCCTGTGTTGAAGACTCCGCAGCATCCGATGGCCGCGGCCCTACCGTCCCCCGCACATCGAGCATTATAATGGCAAGGCGGACCCTTACGAATTCGTGCAGATCTACTCCACCGCCATCTCCGCGGCGGGGGGGGACGAGAGTGTCCAATGCAACGTCTTCCCCCTCTACCTCACCGGCATTGCCCGCTCCTGGTTTTACAATCTGAAGGTGGGCTCCATCAAGTCTTTCTCGCAGCTCAAGCGGGAGTTCTGTGCCAACTTCCAGGGGAACTACGTGCGTCCCCTGGACTCCTCGCAGCTGTATACTGTCCGGCAGAGAACTGGGGAGACCATCAGAAGCTTCTTCAAGCGCTTTGCCCAGGTGAAGAGCAAAGTGGCCCACGTCCCCGACTCTACGGTCATCGAAGCCTGCAAAAGCGGCATCCTCCCGGGGGAGCTCCACCGAAGGCTCTCCCGGAGCTGCCCCTCTTCCGCCGACGAGCTCTTCAACGTACTCAAAAAGTACGCTCGGGCGGAGGAAGACGACATCTAGAAGAAGACCCAGGGGGCTCCTGCCCCCGCCGAGCGGGGGGCCCGGGATCCCCCCAGGCGCCCCAGGCAGGGGGGCCGTAGCGAACCACGGCCTCGGGACACTTTTGTCCTCGAGGGCGGAGGCGGCTCGCGCGACCCCCCGAAGGGCAACCGCCCCTTACCCAAGCCGAGAGGCCATGGGGGAGGACAGTCTTCGCGCGGCCGCGAAGGCCCCGCAGGGAGAAGCCGAGAAGGACCGTGGTGCAGCTTCCACGGGTCCAGTACCCACGCCACCCGAGATTGCCACCAGCTGCTGCAACACTTCGCGGCATTCCTCGACCAGCGCGGGCAGGGGGGGGGGGACTCCGGCCTCCTTGCCCCCTCGGCCAGCTGTTCCGGCCCTTCCCGCTCCCGCGGGGGGGCAGCAGGTGCAGGAGGGGGAGCCTTCAGACGCTCTCCCCTTTCAAACTTCTCAGCGCCGCATCAACGTCATTGTAGGGGGGTCCGCCTCCGGGCGGGATTCTAAGCGCCAGCGCAAGGAGTACGCGCGAGAAGTTAAGGTAGTGGGGGTGCTACACGCGTCCGCGCCACCCAAGTGGTCGGACGTCCCCCTCACCTTTACGGCGGAAGACGCGCGAGGGGTTCGCTTCCCTCACGATGACGCGCTCATTGTCTCCGCGACAATCTACAACTGCCACTTGGCCTGCATCCTCGTGGACAGCGGAAGCTCCGCCGACGTCCTGTTCCTCAAAACCTTCAAGGAATTGCAGGTGGATGAGAAGCTCCTGCAACCAGCGGCAGGGCCTCTGCAAGGGTTTGTCCCGGGGAAGGCGATCCACCCCGTGGGCAAGGTAGATCTCCCGATCACCTTCGGCACCCCGGAGAACTACCGGACCGAGCTAGTCCGCTTCGACGTAGTGGACCTCCCCTCCTCCTACAATGTGATTATGGGGAGGACTACGATCAATCGGCTGGGGGCTGCCACCCACCAAAACTACTTGTGCATGAAGATCCCCGGGCCGCATGGCGTGATCAACGTCCGGGGGGATCAAGACATGGCCCGTGCTCTATACGAGCGAGCTACTGCCACAATAGGAAGCGTCAACCTGATCAAGGCACCCGGGGGGGAGGCTCCCCCCCCGGACGTAGACGTCGCTGCGCCATCCCCTGGGAGGCCCCTCCTCAAGCCGCGTCCGGAAGGGGGCCTCCGGAAGGTCCCGCTGTCCCTGGGCAGCAGAGACCAAACTGTCCAAATCGGGGCAGAGCTCCCCCAAGACCATGCAGCGCAACTCGCAGCCTTTCTGCGCGAAAACTCCGATGTTTTTGCGTGGAAGCCTTCGGACATGCGGGGCGTCGCCCGGGAGGTTATTGAACACAAGCTCGCGGTAACCCCCGGTCACCCCCCTATCAAGCAGAAGTTGAGGAAGCTCTCCCTCGAACGTCAAGAGGCCATCAAGACGGAGATAGCCCGGCTCCGAGAGGCGGGGTTCATTCGGGAAGTGTTGCACCCCGAGTGGCTCGCAAACCCCGTCCTCGTCAAGAAGTCAAGTGGCAAGTGGCGCATGTGCGTGGACTTTACCGACCTTAACCGCGCTTGCCCCAAAGACAACTTCCCGCTCCCGCGGATCGACCAGCTCGTTGACTCCACCGCGGGGTGCGAGCTGATGAGCTTCCTAGACGCCTACTCGGGATACCATCAAGTCCGGATGGCGGAGGGGGATGAGGAAAAGACGAGTTTTATAACTCCCCTCGGAACCTTCTACTACCGCCATATGCCCTTCGGGCTCAAGAATGCGGGAGCCACCTTCCAGCGCCTTATGACGCTGGTCTTCAAAGACCAAGTCGGCCGCAACGTCGAAGCCTACGTAGACGACGCGGTCGTCAAAAGCCCCCGTGCAGCCTCCCACATCGACGACCTCGCAGAGACCTTCCACAACCTCCGCGCGTTCGGGCTCAAGCTCAACCCGGAGAAGTGCGCCTTCGGGGTGCGCGGGGGGAAGCTCCTGGGTTTCCTCGTGTCCCAGCGGGGCATTGAGGCAAACCCCGAGAAGATCCGGGCTTTCCTAGAGATGCCCCCGCCGCGCTCCGTCAAAGATGTCCAGCGGCTCTCCGGCCGCCTGGCCGCGCTTAGCCACTTCGTCTCCCGTTCGGGGGAGCGAGGCCTCCAGTTCTTCAAGATCCTCCGAGGGCTTGAGGGGTTCCGCTGGACCCCCGAGGCCTAGGAAGCCTTCAACGACCTCAAGAAGTACCTGTCGAGCCCTCCAATGCTCGTGAGTCCGTCTCCGGAAGAGCCCCTGCTCCTCTACCTCGCCGCGACCCCCGTCGCCATCAGCGCGGTTTTGGTGAAGGAGCAAGGGGGGCAGCAACGTCCCGTGTACTACGTCAGTGAAGCCCTCCAAGGGGCCAAGACTCGGTACACGGAGATGGAGAAGATTTGCTACGCTCTCCTCATGGCGTCCCGGAAGCTCCGGCATTACTTCCTGGGGCACCCCATCACCGTTCCGTCGTCCCTCCCCTTGGGGGAGGTACTGCGGAATAAAGAAGCCACCGGCCGGATTGGGAAGTGGGGGGCCGAGCTTGCCCCCTTCTCCCTGTCCCTTACCGGCCGCTCCGCAATCAAGTCGTAGGTCCTCGCCGACTTCATCGCAGAATGGACTCCCGCCTCTGGGTCCGGGGACGAAGATCTCCCTGTGCCGCCCCGACGCAGTGACCATTGGACCCTGCTGTTTGATGGGTCGCTGTGTCTCGCTGGGGCTGGCGCGGGGGTAGTCCTCCAGAGCCCCGAGGGGAAGGAGCTCGAGTACGCCGCGCGTCTTGAGTTCCCCGCAACCAACAACGTCGCCGAATACGAGGCTCTGCTCCTCGGGATGCGCCTTGCGCGCTCCCTGGGGATCCGGCGCCTACTAGTGAAGGGAGACTCTCAGCTCGTTGTCTGCCAAATGGACAAATCTTACCTGTGCCATGACGCAAATTTAAGTCTTTACTTGCAGGAAGTACGAAAAATGGAGAAACACTTCGACGGCCTTGAGGCCCGGCATATCCCGCGAAGGGAGAATGACCGGGCTGATGCTTTGGCCCGGGCGGCAAGCGCCCGAGAAACGCTCCCCAAGGGGGCCTTCTTGGAAACAATCACGAAGCCCTCGGTTGCCTCCCCGGATGTAGGCCCCGAGCCTCCGGTCCCGGAGGTCGCCGAGATCGTCCGGCCGTCGTCATGGATGGATCCCCTCATCTCCTTCATCAAGGGGGAGGGGGACCCTCCCAGCGAGACCGAGGTTAAGCGCCTCCGGGCCAAAGCCCGGGCATATCTCCTGCTCGAGGGAAGGTTCTACAAGCGGGGGGCTTCAGCCCTCCTGCGCTGCCTCCCCCGGTCGGAGGGACTTCAACTCCTGGAAGACATTCACGAGGGGAGCTGTGGTTCTCACCTAGCCCCGCATGCCATCGCCGCCAAGGCCCTTCGGCAGGGCTTTTACTGGCCTACAGTCATGCGCGACGCGCGAGACCTTGTCTCCGCGTGCGAAGCATGCCAGAAGATGGCCAAGGGCTCGAATCTCCCCCCTGTAGCGCTACGGACTATCCCCATCACTTGGCCCTTCGTGCGCTGGGGGATGGACCTCTTAGGGCCTTTCCCCCCAGCGCCCGGAGGATACAAGTATGCGGTGGTCGCAGTCAACTACTTTACAAAGTGGGTTGAGGCGGAGCCCTTGGCTAGCATCACCTCCCGGGCCGTTCAGCGGTTTTTCTGGAAAAACGTCGTTTGTCGTTTTGGTGTCCCCCGGGAAATTACCGTGGACAACGGGACCCAATTCGACTCGGCTTATTTCCGGGAATTCTGCGAAGGCCTGGGGGTCGTCATCCACTTCGCCTCAGTGGCCCATCCCCAAAGCAACGGGGCCGTCGAGAGGGTCAATGGCGTAATCCTACAGGGGTTACGCCGGAGGCTCGAACAAACCGCTTCCAAGCGGGGCCCGTGGGCAGAGGAGCTCCCTAGCATCCTCTGCTCGATGCGCACGACCCCGTCCCGGGCCACAGGGCGTGCTCCCTTCTCCCTAGTCTACGGGGCGGAGGCAGTCCTCCCCCCGGAGATCGGCTTCCGGTCGCTGCGGGTCGAGCTCCTGAACGGAGCCACGACCGCAGCCTACCGGGCCAACGAAGACAACCGGCGGCTGGAAATCGACCTCGTGGAGGAGGAACGCGACCGAGTGCTCCTCCGCCACGCCATCTACGAGCGCGAGATGTCGCGCGCATACAACCAGCGCGTGCGCGAGAGAGCTTTCCGCCTTGGGGACCTTGTCCTCAAGCGCGTCACAGACCCCCAAGCCCAGGGTAAGCTCTCCCCCAAGTGGGAGGGCCCCTACAGGATCTCCGCTGTCCTAGGCTCGGGGGCCTACAAGCTCTCCAACCTTGAAGAGCAGGAGCTGAAGCACACCTGGAACTTGCGTTTACTTCGCAAGTTCTACGTTTAGCCTTACGGGCCTGTCCCCTCCCCCGGGGCGGTCACGCCGGAGGGGGAGGGGGGACACTGTAGCTTCCCTTTTTTCCCCTTCGCGGCTTCGCAGGGGGGCTTTGTATATTTCGTTAATAAATGCATAGCCTTTGTTCTTCAACTGTCTCACTGCAGGTTGTTCTTGTTTACCGCCCCTAGTGGTGATGCCCTCCCCGCGAGGACGCCCTCCCCGCGAGGATGCCTTCCCCGTGAAGATGCCCTCCCCGTGAGGATGCCCTCTCCGTGAGGAAGTGGGCCCTGCCCCAGCAAGTCCCTCCTGAAGGGCGGCTTACGAACAGCCCTCGTGGACTGAGGGTGTAAGCGGCAACCCGGTCCCCAGCGGCCGCGGTAACGAGTCACTTTGGGAGATTAGTCCCCTACCCAAACACTCAAGACCCGTCTCCGGGCACTTCCTCCTCCGGGAGTAGACGCTCTCCTCAGCGGGACGTCTAATGGCTTTCTGGATCTATCTTCCTCCTCCGGGAGTCGACGATATTCCCGGCTCCCCGTTCTCACGGCGACCGGAAGATCAGCCCCTTGCGGCTTGATTGGATCTATCTTCCTCCTCCGGGAGTCGACGATATTCCCGGCTCCCCGTTCTCACGGCGATCGGAAGATCAGCCCCTTGCGGCTTGATTGGATCTATCTTCCTCCTCCGGGAGTCGACGATATTCCCGGCTCCCCGTTCTCACGGCGACCGGAAGATCAGCCCCTTGCGGCTTGATTGGATCTATCTTCCTCCTCCGGGAGTCGACGATATTCCCGGCTCCCCGTTCTCACGGCGACCGGAAGATCGGCCCCTTGCGGCTTGATTGGCTCTATCTTCCTCCTCCGGGAGTCGACGTTATTCCCGGCTCCCCGTTCTCACGGCGACCGGATGATTTTCTCTCGAAGACCTTATTCCCGGCTCCCCGTTCTCACGGCGACCGGACAACTGCTTTACGAAATGGGTTTCATATATTTTCCCCGAAAACATTATTCCCGGTTCCCCGTTCTCACGGCGACCGGACGAACCCTCCCGGGAAGCTCCCCTCCGGAGGTCATTGGCTTTTCATGAGCCCCTTCCGCGCCTTGTTCCCGGTTCCCCGCTCTCCCGGCGGCCGGATGAACCTCTCCCAGTGCCCCTGGCCACCCCGGAAGGTCCCTCCCTCGGAAATCCTGTTTTTACAATTTTCTAACTTAGAAAATATTTCTACAGGTTATGCTCCCCCCGGGGACCCTGTTTCCCCCACAGCACGCGGAGGCTTCCTCCCGCCCGCTGTGGGCGGGGGGGGACAGGGGGTCCCCGGGTCACCCACGAAGGAACTTAGCTCATCCTTGTTAAGATGAGTCGTCCAGACCATCCAAGAAGAAGAAAAGAAAGAGGCAATAAAAAGAAACAACGCGCTTTATTGATCAACAAACCCAGAGGACATCTTCCCCCTCCGGTGGGTTTCGGAAATGATACAACCCGGGTCCTAACCCGGGGGATTTTCTACGAGCCTAAGGCCCCTACGCCTAAAGCTCCCGGAGGTGCTCCCTTAGCTCCCGTGCCAGGTCCCGGTACAGCGCCCGGACGCGACGCTGAGAATCCCAAAGTACGTCTTCGGGCCAAAACTCGTACCCAGCCGGCGGAAGTATCCGGAGAGGAGGTATCATCTGGGCCCTCGGGCGCGGGGGAGTTAATTCAGCACGGCTGTTGTCAAAATTATCCAAGTGCCATTCCGGGCGCCACCTCAACCGGACGGGCTCCCGGGCAGTACCGCCGTCGCGCCTCCCGGAGACAAGGCTCAGCAAAATCAAAGCCGCTTGGGCGTCCCCCGGAGAGTCTCTCCCGGACCGTTGCTCGGGAGCAACCCCCCGGGAACCCTGGTAACATTTCATTGCAAAGACTTAGAAAAATTTCTAATATATTTCATTGCAAAATGTTTTTGTACAAGTACCCGGGGCTTCTCCTAAGAAGCTACCGGAATCAAAATGCCTAACAAAATAAAAAGGGGGTCCTAGCTAAAGACCCGGGGGAGGCTCATACTTTGGCATTGGGGTCCTCCCACCGGGGAGCTTCCTCCGTGGCCGGGGCAGGGACATCCGCGGCCGGAGGCGCCGGTGTCGGGAACCATGTCCGGATGATCCGGTCGTAGAACCCCTCCGCCAGCAGCTCCACCTCCCGGCGCGTTGGCTCGAAGGCCTCCGGGAAGCCCCGGGGGATGCGCCCCCCGATCGCCCGGGCGCCGACCCCACGGTAGTCAACGAGCCCCGCGGCGGCCGCGATGACGGGGATCGCTCGGCCCCGTGCCCGGACGTCCGCAGCCTCCGGGATGGCGGAGACTTGTGCGTTAAGAAAACGCACAGCCTCCGCGAGGGTCGCCGGGGGCACCTCCGGGCCGCTCCCGGAGCCCAGGCTAACGCCAAGGCTTTCCAAGGCCGAGCGGACGGAGTGGCCCGCGTCCGACAGCGCCCGGACACTGGAGCTCTCGAGCTCCCGGAGCGCCTTCTCCCGCACCTTGGCCTCCTCTCGGAGGCGGATGTAGGCGCCCTCCGAAAGGTGCACCTGCGCCCGGGCCCGGGACAGCTCATCAAGAGCTTCGTCCCGCTCCCTGCTGGCCGCCTCCCGCTGCTCGACGCAGGCCGAGGCCCGGCTCTCCGCCTCCTTGAGCAGCCGGGTGACCCGCTGCTCAAGGCCCCAGGTAACAGTCGCTACCTACAAAATGCATAAAGAGTTAGAAAAATCTTAAGTGCAGGAAAAAAGCCGAAGTGTGGAGAGCTCGAGTTACCTGGGCTCCGAGGGACTCGAGCCCCTCAAAACGCTCGTGGAGCGTCCCTCCTGCTACGAAGGCCTGCACCTTCCGGTTGTGCAGGCCCTCCGCGTAGCGGGCCACCTCCCCCGCGGGAAATAGGGAGGTGTCTTGCCCGGCCCTCCTGTCACGGCCGGGAGAGGGCCCCCGGACCTCCGAATCCGGGAGCACGGCCGGCGTCGCCGGCGTCTTCGTCGACGAAGTTTCCTCCGAAGACGAAGACGAAGGTTGGGCGGGGATCTCCGCCCGGGGGGGGATCATTGGGCCTTTCCCCGCCCCAGGCCGGAGGGCCCTCGGAGCCTCCTGCTCCGGGGGGACCTCGAAGACTGAGGGGCTCCCCCCCTCCTCATCCACCGGCCAGAGGCGCGGGGGCGCCGCCCCCGAAAACCTCACTTCTAGCCTCTCCGGCGCCAATGCCGCCGGGAGAGGCGAGAGGAGCGTCACGCGAACTGGCGACGGGGCGTAGTCCGCCGAATCGGACCCCGCCCCATCGACAACAACCTCCTTCCCCCGGGCCTCGACAGGGGCCTCCGGGGGCGGAGGCGTCGCCTCTGCCCGGGGCGCCGCCCGGGCATGTTCGGCTTCGGGAGCTGCGTCCCGGGCCCTCACCGGCGTCGTCTGGACCCAGGGCTGGGGTCTTCTGGACCCGGGGCTTTTTGGGCTCCGAGTCCCCGGCCGCGTCCTTCCCCCGTTTATGAGACCCGGGGGTGGGAAGGGGCTTCCTCTCCGGAAGCCTGAGCCCGTAGGCCTCGGCCACCAAGTTCCGGGGAGGCCCCTCCCCCACGAGGCGCACGATGCGCTCGTGTTCGTCGGCGAAGTACCTCCCCAGGAGGTGCTCCACCTTGTCCCTCGCCGCCGGGTACGGGCGCACTGCAAGAGGTAAAAAGTTAGTCAATTTTTCATAAAAAACTGCAAGTACAAAAATGCAGGGGACTTACGCCGCGTCACCGGCTTGACCGGAGGCCGCTGCTCCGGGCCCATGCCGATCCCCCTTCCCCCGCGTGAGAAGGGGGAAAGCCGCAGGAGCGCCAGCTCCTCCGCGGCGTCCCGCATTGAGCGGGCCTTCTTCGCCAAAACCACCTTCCCGAGGAGCTCGAACTCCTCATCCGTCCACACCGGCGGCTTCGGTGCGGATGATCGGCTGTAGGTGGGAGGCTCCGGGGCGTAGACCACCGCCTCGTCCCGGACCCGGAGGTAGAACCACCTCCGGAGCCAGTCCCCCCAGTGGTCCCGGGAGGCCGCCTGTGGGACCCTCATTTGAGGATTCCAGTGGCAATCGCCCAGGTGGATTGCACTCAGAAAAGGCACATTACAGCTCACAACAATAGAATGCATTATATAAAAATGCGAGTAATTAAAAACAAGTGCTGATCACAAGGACCAACATTACAATAACTTAGCGCCGAAATGACGCACTTAATTGTTAATACAAATTAAGGAGTTTTCGACACAAAGGTCGGCACAAAATAAAACAGCTAAAATAAACAAAAGGACTTCTTCAGTCTTCTTTCTCTGCAGCGGCGGTATTGCTTGGGCCTTCTCCACATCGAACTCCACCTTGGTGCATAACCCTTTAACTAGATGGGTCCTCAGTTTCTTCTTCTTGTTCCACATTGGGTTCAAGACCATAAGATTCAGGGTCGGCGAATCCTTCCTCTAAATTTGTTTGAAAAGCAAGGGTGAGCACATTGTCCACATGGTGCTCAACAAGTCCCAAGTAACAATGCATAAATATATAGATGATGGGGAATTTCTCAAAGAACAGCTCTTTGGCTCTGTGTATAAATATATAATAGATTTTCACATGTAGCCTTAAAGAAAGGTCTTTATTCTCGAAAGCGGGGCTTTTGAAATCCTAAGCTAGATTTTCAGAAATGTTGTGTGTGGCGGTCTTTCATGAGTCACCACTTTACTCAGATTTTGTGAAAAACTTCCAAAAGCTACTTGTGCTGCATCGACGTGAATAGAATTCACAGCGCGCAGACTCCATGACCTGGGAGCTCAGAGTATCCGATACTTTTTAAACTTTGCAAAGGTGTACCACCTTAATCCACCAATCATTCGGCTTTCAAGTCGGATCAGCTTCATGCGACTTTTACGCATGTGACAAGGCCGAGATGACACAACAATTTACAGTCCTAGTGTTAACCATTCCCTGCCCGGTAAATAGACAGTTAAGTCTCAAGTACCGTTGTGGGTCCTCCCCACTGCCTTACTTCCTAGCCTGGGCCTATGTTCTCGCAAGACACATAGCCTCTCTTGATTACAGTCGCGCACGACTTAATCTGGCTTAGGGCGTCTTCCTTCTTTCCACCTTTTCCTCTCATGATTTTTCTGAACTCACATCACTCATGGCCTTCTGCGGCCCACCAGTTCTAGCAAGAAACTGGACCGACAACCATTGCAGGGAAAAGCTAACACTAAAGAAAGCTACTAAGTTGCGCCCGTCCCATAAACAGGCAGGTGGTTGGTACGTTTTTCATGCCGCATAGAAGCACAACACAAGGTTCTAGTCCTTATGAATCTTTAGTGAGGAGTCTTTCACATTCCCAGTGCGCACACAGCACCATCCAATCAAACCATCCTCACTATCGATTCCAATCATATTTTCTTTCACAAAAGGGGGTTTTGAACATGCTTTTCTCATATGTGACCATTCAACATTTGTCGTATAATCTTTAAGCATAGCATAGCCTAAGCTTGATAATCTAGGGTAACAAGGGTGCAGGGGTATTCAATGTCAAAAGGGGCTTTACAATCATTTAGGTCATATCTAGTCATCTTTATTGAAACATAACTCTTATTTGAACTTAAGGCATGCATATACTTGAAAACAGTTAAAACATACTTCTTTTCAAAATAGTAGGCGAGACATGATCAAGGGTTTGAGACTTGCCTTGCAGTGACGGGTCTAGCTGCTCAAATGAATCTTCAGGGATCTCCTCTGCTCCTTCAACGTCTGGTTTCACGACGGGTACAAACAACACATACATACCATATAAGCACACAAGCACTAGAAAATATTACGTAAATACATCATGCATGCAGGGGAATTGGTTTAGACAAGGTCACTTGACATTGGTTGGAGAGATGGGTTCAAAGGGCTTGAATGTCGAAGGGCTGACGTTCGACTCATGGCTTGACATTGCCCTAAATCGGTTCTAGGTTTGTTTTCTGGAGATGTGATAGTAGGGAAAGTTGTAGAACATGGCTCAAAAGGCTTAGTGGACAAAGTGGCATTTCAATTGCTCAAAAGAAACAAGTCTAAATCATCCAATGCCACAGGTGGACATGCACTGACATAGTGTTTGACATGGCCAGAAACTAGGGCATTGCATAACTTTTGACTCAGAGCTCCAATTGATGCACAACTTTGTCTAGGGTTTAGGCATTGACATCAGCTACAAAACTCTCAACAGGCTCAAGGGCTGAAAGTGGCCGGAGGGTGGCCAAATCCGGTGAGCAAACACGGTGGCCTGGACATGAACTGAGCCACTGGACAGCAACCTTGGCATAGCTATAACTTTTGATTCAGGTCGATTTAGGGGTCGGGCTAGTAGACAAAATTACTCAGGGGATTGAGATCTATCTAAATGACAAGGTGAGCGAGGCTAGATCGGCCGGGGATAAATTCCGGCGACCGGCGCTGGAGAAGACAACCTCCAGATTGGGCGTTTCTGTTCTAAAGGGTTTGAGCTCGATCCCTTGCTCAGGGAGTGAGAGGGTGAGGTGAGGGATCTATTTGCGGGGTTGAATCGGCCGGAGGGTGGCCGGAAAAGCTTGGCGACGAGGACCGGCTCACTGGTGGCGCGCAAACTTCGGAAAAGCCATGACTGTTGCTCAAATTTGAAATCTAAGCTTACAGGCTTGCTCAAATTTGAAATCTAAGCTTACAGGCTTGCTCAAATGGGTGCACTGGTCAATTCCTATCACTGGCACGAAGGCCAATTCGGGCTAAATCGCTAGGCATTGCGGGAACAGGGGCTTTTCGGTTTTCCGGTGATTGCCGGCGTTGAGGTGCGCCGGGGACCAATTAACGGCTATGAAACGTAGAGAGAGGTGTAGGGAGCTTACTGGTGGCGTTGGTTTGGAGGGGGAAGCTTCGGGCGAGGCTGGCGCCGTGAGCTTCAACGGTTGCTCGCCGGGGAAGATGAGCTTCGCGGCGGCGCTGAAGAACTCGGATGCTCTCGGGTGGGGGAAGCTAAAGCTTACAATGCAGGTGGTGTGAGGCAATGCTGGGCAAGGGAGGGGGCTTATATAGCCGTGGGTGAGGCTCTCGGGAGCAGCAGCAATCGCCGGGGATATCTTCTTCTGACGCCGGGACGGTCATCGATGCATTTCGGGACGCGGCGGGGCTCTGCCAGAGGCGGCGAATCGCGGGGAAGCAGGATTCGGTCAGGAGGTGGTGGCGAAGATCTTCGGGATGGTGGCCAAGTGGCATAAAGCTCCTGGCAGCAGCAGCAGCACGCGCGAGGAAGACGATGGCACGGTGGGGCTTGAGCGCTCCATGGTGGCGGCACAGGTGCGCACGGCTGGGGGCTACGTGGCCGTGAGGTGGCAGCGCGAGGGGCTTCGCCGGCGACGAGTTCAACGGTGCGGCAAAGCGGCAGGGCGCTGGTCGAACGAGCACTGGTCGCGGTCGTGCACGCGGTCTCCTGGTCGTGGTCGAAGAAAAGGCCAGGGGCTTATTTGCAAGGCTTTGGACTGAAACGCGAAGGTTTTGGCTCGGGAATTTGGGCCTAATTGCAATTCTGAAGATCTGAAGGGCTGATTTGAATTCTGATTTTGCAGATGAGTGCTACTAAATGTCTTGGACTCATCTAGCAGGAAAAATGATGAAATCCGATAACATCTGGTGGTTTTGACAAAATTCGAAAACAGGGTAATTAGGGTAATTAGGGTTTGAACTTTTGTCGAGGCTGAAACTAGGGTTTTGGTCGAGATTCTGGAATTCTTCCAGAAGGAAAAAATGTTCAGAAAAATGAAAGAAAGGTTATCACTTGATCAGATTTGGATTCTGAGATGATCTGGGACTTTTAGCCTTTTTGGGTTTTCTGAAACTTCTGAAAAGGACTAAATTGAAACGCTTTTGGACTGAAATGTGAAAATGATCTGGGGAAAGAAGTTTAGCAGCCAACTTTTTAGGTTAAGGTAGTGGCATACCCAAGATCAAGATAGGGTTAAAACATCAGGGTTTCCAAAGAAGTTATGCTGATTCGCAAGCAGAAAAGATAATCAAAAACTGGGGTGTTACAACCTACCCTCCTTAGGAATAATCTCGTCCTCGAGATTCCGAACAGTCCGAGAATAGGTAAGGAAAATTCTGACGCAGCTCTTCTTCTCTTTCCCAAGTCGATTCTTCTTCGGTGTGGTTGTTCCATTGGATTCTGCAAAATTTTATGGTCCTTGACTTCAATCTCCTTTCACTGACCTCTAACACCTTGATTGGATATTCCTGGTATGTCAGATCCGGTTGAACCTCCATTTCTGTGGGAGACACTTGCTCCGTTGGTTTTCTCAGGCATTTCCTCAGTTGGGATACGTGAAAGACATCATGGACTCCTGCTAACTCAGGCGGTAGCTCTAGTTTGTATGCTACTTCTCCTCGTCTTTCCAAAACCTTGTATGGTCCTACATATCTTGGGCTCAACTTTCCCTTCATCTGGAATCGTCGAACTCCTTTGTAGGGTATCACTTTGAGATATACGTAATCGCCTATCTCGAAGGATAGTTCTCTCCTTCTTTCGTCAGCGTAACTCTTTTGTCGAGACTGGGCTATTTTCAATCTCTCTTGTATGATCCTTACATGAGCCGTGGCATCTTCCACTAATTGCGGTCCAAGGAATTGCTTCTGTCCCACTTCGGTCCAATATAGCGGCGTACGGCACTTCCTTCCATAAAGTGCTTCATAAGGGGCCATTTGTAGACTCACTTGATAGCTATTGTTGTAGGTAAATTCTGCGTATGGTAGAAATTGTTCCCAAGAATTTCCATAGTCCAAAGCACAAGCTCTCAACATATCTTCTAAAATTTGGTTCACTCTTTCTGTTTGACCTCCAGTTTGCGGGTGGTAAGCTGTACTGAACTTCAACTTCGTTCCTAGGGACTTCTGTAACTCTTCCCAAAATCTTGATACGAATTGTGCTCCTCTGTCTGAGACGATTGTTTTTGGTACTCCATGAAGCGTAACAATTCTGGTAAGATACAGCTCTGCCAGTTTTTGCGTTGTGTACTGCGTCTTTACTGGTAGAAAATGAGCTACTTTTGTCATTCTATCGACTATGACCCATATAGAATCATATCCCTGTTGGGTTCTTGGTAAACCAACTATGAAATCCATTCCAATCTCATCCCATTTCCATTCCGGGGTTGGTAGGGGTTGCAGCGGTCCTGCAGGTTTCTGATGTTCTGCTTTCACTCTTTGACAGGTATCACAAGAAGCTATAAATTCGGCAATCTCCTTCTTCATTCCTTTCCACCAAAACCGATCCTTTAGATCTTGATACATCTTTGTACTACCTGGGTGAATAGAGTACGGGGTACAATGGGCTTCTTGTAGTATTATGTTCTTGATTTCCTTGTCTTCTGGAACACAGATTCGGTCATGATACCACAAAATTCCTTCTTCGTCCTCACAAAGGTTAATCACATCCTCGTGTTTCATGTCCTCTTTCATCTTCTGAATACTCAGATCCACTTCTTGCGCTTTTCGGATTTGGTCCTTCAGCTCACATTTTACTGCCAATGCGGCGACGGTTCCTTGTTCAACGAACTCTAAACTCAACTTCTCGAAGTCTCCAAGCAATTGGGGTGGTATTCCTAAGATCTTTGCTTGATTGCAGTAGGATTTTCTGCTCAAGGCATCAGCTACTACATTCGCTTTTCCAGGGTGGTAGTGTATTCCAAGGTCATAATCTTTAATCAGCTCTAACCATCTTCGCTGTCTCATGTTCAAGTCCTGTTGGGTGAAGATGTATTTCAAACTCTTGTGGTCCGTGTAGATTTCACATCTATTTCCAAGTAGATAGTGTCGCCAAATCTTTAACGCATGAACGACGGCGGCTAACTCCAAGTCGTGAGTTGGATAATTCTCCTCATGTGGTCGCAATTGTCTCGATGCATAAGCTACGACTCTTCCTTCTTGCATAAGGACACAACCTAGTCCTTGCTTTGACGCATCGCAGTAGACTTCAAAATCCTTTTTGTTATCCGGCAACGTAAGGACAGGTGCGGTCGTTAATATCTTCTTCAACTCCTCAAAGCTCTTTTCACATCCTTCTGTCCAGTCGAATAAAACATCTTTCTTTAGTAGTCTGGTGAGTGGCTTTGTAATCTTGGAGAATCCTTTGACAAATCTCCGGTAATATCCGGCTAATCCTAGGAAACTTCTTACTTCAGTCACTGTCTCCGGTTGTTTCCATTCCATGATAGCCTGAATTTTTGACGGATCCATTGAGATTCCTTTTCCAGAGATAATGTGGCCTAAGAACGAAATTTCTTTTAACCAAAAGGCACACTTATCGAATTTGGCATACAGTCGATGTTCTACTAACTTTTCCAACACCATCCTAAGATGTTGTGCGTGCTTTTCCTCTGACTCTGAAAAGATGAGGATGTCGTCGACAAACACAATGATAAACTTGTCCAGAAATTCCATGAGAACCTTGTTCATCAAATTCATGAACACTGCTGGCGCATTCGTTAAACCAAATGGCACCACAGTAAACTCATGCAATCCATATCTTGTTATGAATGCAGTTTTCGGGATATCTTGCTCTCGAATCTTCAGCTGATGGTATCCAGACCTCAGGTCGATCCTTGAGAATATCTTTGCTCCTCTTAGTTGATCAAAGAGATCGTCGATCCTTGGTAAAGGGTACTTGTTCTTGATCGTCATATCGTTCAGTTTCCGGTAGTCGACACAAAGTCGTAGACTGCCATCTTTCTTCTTAGCGAAAAGTACCGGGGCTCCCCAAGGTGAGGAACTTGTTCTAACAAATCCCTTTCTTTCCAATTCTTCCACTTGCTTTCTTAATTCTTCTTGTTCTTCACTTGTCATACGTGCAAGCTTTCTTGCATAAGGGGCAGATCCGGGTTTTAGTTCGATTGAGAATTCAATGTCCCGATCTGGTGGCATTCCGGGAAGCTCTTCAGGAAAAACTTCTGGATATTCATTCACTATTGGAACTCCCTCAAACTCAACTCCTTCCAAGCTGTTCAAACTGTACACTCGGTTGTTCACTATTGATCTCTCTGCGTGGAGTGTGACTTGTTTTCCTTCAGCATTCGTTAGGGTTATTGCCTTCTTTTCACAGTCCATCTGACCTTTATGCTTGGCTAACCAATCCATTCCGAGAATGACGTCTAGTCCTTGAAGGTCCAAAACTAGCAGGTTTGCTAGGAATCCTAGATTGCCAATACTAAAGGCGATATTTCTACAGATAGAGTTGACAGGCATTCGAGCTCCAGGGGATTGAATTAAAATAGGGAACTCTAATGCAGATACTGGCAACTTATTTCTGAGCACGAAAGGTCTTGACACAAATGAATGAGTAGCACCAGGGTCAAATAATGCAACTGAAAGCTCAGAGTGGATAAAGATCCTACCGATTACGACGTCTGATGCTTCTCCTGCTTCAACGGCGGATGCATAGTTAAGTCTCCCGCGACCTGCAGCAGGTACTCCTCTTCCTCGGCCATTTTGAAACCTTCCTCCTCTGGAGGGTGGAGCATTCCTGGTGAAGCCTTGGGCTGGAACAAAGGGTCTTGCAGCTTGCATACGAGCGACATTAGATGGAAGGTGTTGCAGCGGACAAGTATTCCTACGATGTCCCTTCCTTCCGCAGTGAAAGCACTCCTCGTTCTTAAGGGGGCAATCCTTCAAGAGGTGATTCCCTCTGCATCCAGTACATTGAGCTATTGTAGTAGGCACAGGCCTTTGGGGTCTCTGAGGTGGTCTGAAGGCTGGTCGGAAAGTTGGCATCGGTCTCCCTCGACTAGCATTTCCTTGGTAAGAGTTGGGCAAAGCCTTCCTCTTTCGGTCTTCTTCAATTATTCCTCTTTTCTCCTCCATCTTAAGTAGTCGGTTTATTAGGACGTGGAAGTCTGTGAACTCGTGGGATGACAGTTGGTATTGCAGGGAATTCTGTAGTCCTTCACAAAACCTATCAATCTTCCTTTCCTCTGTCGCTATATCTTCAGGTGCGTATCTTGCCAGCTGAATAAATTCGTGCAGGTACTGTTTCACGGTCTTACTCCCTTGTCGCAGATTTACGAATTCTCGGCGCTTTGCCTGGACAACGCCTTTCGGGACGTGGTATCTACGGAATTCCTCCTTGAATTCATTCTAGGTGATCGAATCTCTGTTGGTGTGCACGGTTTGGTAATTCTCCCACCAAGCAGCAGCAGGTCCAGCCAGTTGGTTCGATCCATACAAGAGCTTTTCTTCATCACTGCATCTGACGGTATTCAACTTTCTTTCCACATCTCGGAGCCAGTCGTCTGCCACGATGGGGTCTTCTGTGCTTGAGAAAGTCGGGGGTCGCGTCTTTTGAAAATCAGTTAACTTTGCGCCCATCACGGGTCCTTCAGTTTGTCCGGTTGCAATATGTTGCATCAGCTGTCCCAAGATTTGGTTTTGCACAGCCGCTGACTCTTGACGATTGCGCTCCATCCACAGCAGCACATCGTTGATGTCACCTCCCTGTGGCATCGTCGAAGATCCTGGTCTACCGGGGTCTGTGCGGCCTCTTGCTCCGGGTGTAGCTCCTGTACTGTTGTGGTTTTCCTCTAGCCCTCCTTCCTGGGGTCTCGCACGTGTGTTAACCATCCTACTCAAACAGGAGGTTAAGAATAGAAACATTGATTCGGAAAGAATCATTCACAGGGATGCTAGCAAAATGCTGGCATTAACTCAAGAAGTGAGAATAAGGATATGCAAAATGACTTTTTCATAAACCAATTTTTCAGAAGATACAAAGCTTCTAGCCTCATTGGCTTACAGAGCTCCTCTAGCAACCAGCATACATCAATCATACTAAAACAACTACAACAAAAGGAAATCTAGCGTCTGCTGGGCTAGGCACAAAAGGTCGAAAGTCTGCAGTCACTCCTCAGCATCATCAGAAGAATCACAAGGCTCAACCTCCTCGGGATCCTCCTCCTCATCGTCATCAGCATCCATCGGGTCATCCTCTTCGTTGTCGTCGATGTTGATAGGCTCCTTCCCTTTTCCTTCGGGGGTCTTCTTCTTCTGTGCGGTGCAAGGAAGCTCGATTGCTTCACCGTTGATGACTATGCCACGCGACGCAGGCATGAAACCACTGAGATACTCCCTCGGGTTTCCTACCTTCTTGCGAGCGGTGATCCTCAACTTTGGGCGACTCTTCTTGGTTACCGACTCTGCAGCTTCAAGGTCTTTTTCTCCACTTGATTCAGCCATTTCTTGAATTTGTCTTTCTTTTTCTCGGAGGCTTGCACGAGCCCTAATAAGCATGCCCTCAAGGTAGTGGCGATCATCGCGAACACGCTCGTAGTCTCGAAATAGGCGGGTGTATGCAATCTCCGAAGCACGAACGACGTCTCGGGTCTTCGTCAGGATAGCGTTCTCCTGGTCGCTGGACGGAAGAACAACTCGGTACTCCGATCCGGGGACCTGGTAAGGTACGAAGCGGTAAGGGGAATCAGAAAGGTAGTCGCTATACATCTGCCGAACGGAACCTACTGCACGACGGGCAGCGTCCAAGATAGCATCCTCCTCTTCTTCTCTACGGGCTTGGCGTCTAACTGAGCCTCTCCCATGCTCGGGGATCTCGTAGACTATCACCGAGGCCCGACAACCTATGGGTCGTCCATTTATCTTGTCTTGCCAGACGCAATACACCGGTCTCTGACTGTCCCGTGCTCCAAGGAATTGCAGCATCATCCACAGCAACAGTGCCCACGATCCGAGCTCGTCTCCATGAAGGTATCTCCTATCGAAAGCCATCTGAAGACAGAACAAAAGGCATCTATAAGAGAAGTCCAAAATCTTTTTCCAAAGATCAAAATAACATTTTTCTTAAGGAAAATAGGTTTTCGTAAACAAATTTTGACAAAGAACTAGCGAACTTTTCTTCTAGGGACGCCAAAGTCTATCTAAGGGTTACGACCTACAGTCGAGTCTTCTGCTCTGATACCAAGTTCTGTGGGACCCTCATTTGAGGATTCCAGTGGCAATCGCCCAGGTGGATTGCACTCAGAAAAGGCACATTACAGCTCACAACAATAGAATGCATTATATAAAAATGCGAGTAATTAAAAACAAGTGCTGATCACAAGGACCAACATTACAATAACTTAGCGCCGAAATGACGCACTTAATTGTTAATACAAATTAAGGAGTTTTCGACACAAAGGTCGGCACAAAATAAAACAGCTAAAATAAACAAAAGGACTTCTTCAGTCTTCTTTCTCTGCAGCGGCGGTATTGCTTGGGCCTTCTCCACATCGAACTCCACCTTGGTGCATAACCCTTTAACTAGATGGGTCCTCAGTTTCTTCTTCTTGTTCCACATTGGGTTCAAGACCATAAGATTCAGGGTCGGCGAATCCTTCCTCTAAATTTGTTTGAAAAGCAAGGGTGAGCACATTGTCCACATGGTGCTCAACAAGTCCCAAGTAACAATGCATAAATATATAGATGATGGGGAATTTCTCAAAGAACAGCTCTTTGGCTCTGTGTATAAATATATAATAGATTTTCACATGTAGCCTTAAAGAAAGGTCTTTATTCTCGAAAGCGGGGCTTTTGAAATCCTAAGCTAGATTTTCAGAAATGTTGTGTGTGGCGGTCTTTCATGAGTCACCACTTTACTCAGATTTTGTGAAAAACTTCCAAAAGCTACTTGTGCTGCATCGACGTGAATAGAATTCACAGCGCGCAGACTCCATGACCTGGGAGCTCAGAGTATCCGATACTTTTTAAACTTTGCAAAGGTGTACCACCTTAATCCACCAATCATTCGGCTTTCAAGTCGGATCAGCTTCATGCGACTTTTACGCATGTGACAAGGCCGAGATGACACAACAATTTACAGTCCTAGTGTTAACCATTCCCTGCCCGGTAAATAGACAGTTAAGTCTCAAGTACCGTTGTGGGTCCTCCCCACTGCCTTACTTCCTAGCCTGGGCCTATGTTCTCGCAAGACACATAGCCTCTCTTGATTACAGTCGCGCACGACTTAATCTGGCTTAGGGCGTCTTCCTTCTTTCCACCTTTTCCTCTCATGATTTTTCTGAACTCACATCACTCATGGCCTTCTGCGGCCCACCAGTTCTAGCAAGAAACTGGACCGACAACCATTGCAGGGAAAAGCTAACACTAAAGAAAGCTACTAAGTTGCGCCCGTCCCATAAACAGGCAGGTGGTTGGTACGTTTTTCATGCCGCATAGAAGCACAACACAAGGTTCTAGTCCTTATGAATCTTTAGTGAGGAGTCTTTCACATTCCCAGTGCGCACACAGCACCATCCAATCAAACCATCCTCACTATCGATTCCAATCATATTTTCTTTCACAAAAGGGGGTTTTGAACATGCTTTTCTCATATGTGAGCATTCAACATTTGTCGTATAATCTTTAAGCATAGCATAGCCTAAGCTTGATAATCTAGGGTAACAAGGGTGCAGGGGTATTCAATGTCAAAAGGGGCTTTACAATCATTTAGGTCATATCTAGTCATCTTTATTGAAACATAACTCTTATTTGAACTTAAGGCATGCATATACTTGAAAACAGTTAAAACATACTTCTTTTCAAAATAGTAGGCGAGACATGATCAAGGGTTTGAGACTTGCCTTGCAGTGACGGGTCTAGCTGCTCAAATGAATCTTCAGGGATCTCCTCTGCTCCTTCAACGTCTGGTTTCACGACGGGTACAAACAACACATACATACCATATAAGCACACAAGCACTAGAAAATATTACGTAAATACATCATGCATGCAGGGGAATTGGTTTAGACAAGGTCACTTGACATTGGTTGGAGAGATGGGTTCAAAGGGCTTGAATGTCGAAGGGCTGACGTTCGACTCATGGCTTGACATTGCCCTAAATCGGTTCTAGGTTTGTTTTCTGGAGATGTGATAGTAGGGAAAGTTGTAGAACATGGCTCAAAAGGCTTAGTGGACAAAGTGGCATTTCAATTGCTCAAAAGAAACAAGTCTAAATCATCCAATGCCACAGGTGGACATGCACTGACATAGTGTTTGACATGGCCAGAAACTAGGGCATTGCATAACTTTTGACTCAGAGCTCCAATTGATGCACAACTTTGTCTAGGGTTTAGGCATTGACATCAGCTACAAAACTCTCAACAGGCTCAAGGGCTGAAAGTGGCCGGAGGGTGGCCAAATCCGGTGAGCAAACACGGTGGCCTGGACATGAACTGAGCCACTGGACAGCAACCTTGGCATAGCTATAACTTTTGATTCAGGTCGATTTAGGGGTCGGGCTAGTAGACAAAATTACTCAGGGGATTGAGATCTATCTAAATGACAAGGTGAGCGAGGCTAGATCGGCCGGGGATAAATTCCGGCGACCGGCGCTGGAGAAGACAACCTCCAGATTGGGCGTTTCTGTTCTAAAGGGTTTGAGCTCGATCCCTTGCTCAGGGAGTGAGAGGGTGAGGTGAGGGATCTATTTGCGGGGTTGAATCGGCCGGAGGGTGGCCGGAAAAGCTTGGCGACGAGGACCGGCTCACTGGTGGCGCGCAAACTTCGGAAAAGCCATGACTGTTGCTCAAATTTGAAATCTAAGCTTACAGGCTTGCTCAAATTTGAAATCTAAGCTTACAGGCTTGCTCAAATGGGTGCACTGGTCAATTCCTATCACTGGCACGAAGGCCAATTCGGGCTAAATCGCTAGGCATTGCGGGAACAGGGGCTTTTCGGTTTTCCGGTGATTGCCGGCGTTGAGGTGCGCCGGGGACCAATTAACGGCTATGAAACGTAGAGAGAGGTGTAGGGAGCTTACTGGTGGCGTTGGTTTGGAGGGGGAAGCTTCGGGCGAGGCTGGCGCCGTGAGCTTCAACGGTTGCTCGCCGGGGAAGATGAGCTTCGCGGCGGCGCTGAAGAACTCGGATGCTCTCGGGTGGGGGAAGCTAAAGCTTACAATGCAGGTGGTGTGAGGCAATGCTGGGCAAGGGAGGGGGCTTATATAGCCGTGGGTGAGGCTCTCGGGAGCAGCAGCAATCGCCGGGGATATCTTCTTCTGACGCCGGGACGGTCATCGATGCATTTCGGGACGCGGCGGGGCTCTGCCAGAGGCGGCGAATCGCGGGGAAGCAGGATTCGGTCAGGAGGTGGTGGCGAAGATCTTCGGGATGGTGGCCAAGTGGCATAAAGCTCCTGGCAGCAGCAGCAGCACGCGCGAGGAAGACGATGGCACGGTGGGGCTTGAGCGCTCCATGGTGGCGGCACAGGTGCGCACGGCTGGGGGCTACGTGGCCGTGAGGTGGCAGCGCGAGGGGCTTCGCCGGCGACGAGTTCAACGGTGCGGCAAAGCGGCAGGGCGCTGGTCGAACGAGCACTGGTCGCGGTCGTGCACGCGGTCTCCTGGTCGTGGTCGAAGAAAAGGCCAGGGGCTTATTTGCAAGGCTTTGGACTGAAACGCGAAGGTTTTGGCTCGGGAATTTGGGCCTAATTGCAATTCTGAAGATCTGAAGGGCTGATTTGAATTCTGATTTTGCAGATGAGTGCTACTAAATGTCTTGGACTCATCTAGCAGGAAAAATGATGAAATCCGATAACATCTGGTGGTTTTGACAAAATTCGAAAACAGGGTAATTAGGGTAATTAGGGTTTGAACTTTTGTCGAGGCTGAAACTAGGGTTTTGGTCGAGATTCTGGAATTCTTCCAGAAGGAAAAAATGTTCAGAAAAATGAAAGAAAGGTTATCACTTGATCAGATTTGGATTCTGAGATGATCTGGGACTTTTAGCCTTTTTGGGTTTTCTGAAACTTCTGAAAAGGACTAAATTGAAACGCTTTTGGACTGAAATGTGAAAATGATCTGGGGAAAGAAGTTTAGCAGCCAACTTTTTAGGTTAAAGTAGTGGCATACCCAAGATCAAGATAGGGTTAAAACATCAGGGTTTCCAAAGAAGTTATGCTGATTCGCAAGCAGAAAAGATAATCAAAAACTGGGGTGTTACACCGCCGCCGGGAAGTCCGCCACCCGGGAGGGCAGCATTTGGACCATCACCGAGCCGAAGGGGGACTTCGGTCCTCCCTTCACCAGGTGGGAGCTCCGCGCCGCCGGTTCATAGAAGTACCGGAAGGCGCGGAGGGTGGGCTCCCGCCCGGTCGCTGTCTCGTGGAGCCATATAAAAAGGCCCATACGGACGAGCGCGTTCAGGGTGAGGTGGTTGAGAGCCACCCCGTACTCTTTGAGAAACTCCCGGAGCATCGGATGCACCGGGAGCCGGAGCCCCGCCTCGAGGAAGGCCTCGAAGGCCACGACCTCTCCGGGCCTGGGGCGGGGGGCTCCGTCCTTCTTTAGGGGGACCCGGATGTCCCCCTCTTCGACGACGCCCTTCTTGACCAGGGACTCCGCGTCCGAGGCCGAGAACTCGGAGGCCCAAAGGAAATCCACGGGGATTTCCTCCGGGGGAACCTCCGTGGTCTTCGCTCGACCTTTGGGCGCCATTAGGTGAGTTCTTTGTTTTTCGGTGGCTAAGTTTTCAGGTGGCTGTCAACGACTCCCGGACGCTCGCTACCGGAGAAGGCTACCGGAGAAACTACCGGAAGAGCGCTACCGGGAGAGCTGAAGCTGGAGTTGAAGATTTGGAATGAGCTTCCGGGGCCCCCTAGGGCCCTATTTATAGAGGCTGGCCGTGATCTAGATGCGCGCCACGTGGCCCCCTCGGGGCAATCTGGACCACTGAAATTCAAACCGTGCGCGGGAAACGAAGGGACAGGCGCCTAAATCGAGACGCCGGTTCGAACCGCGCGTGCATTTATTGCGAAAACGGCGGGGCCATAAAGCGCCCGGCACAGAAACCGAAGCGTCGCCGGGGCTCCGGTGATTTTCGTCCGGAGTTTTCGTCCGGAGATTTTCCCGGTACCGTAACCATTCCCTCCGGGGGCTCAAGCTTCGTCCCCGGAGGGCATGGGGGGCTGCTGTTGAGGGAAATCTCCACGCGGTCAAGTCCAGGTAAGTTCATGATTGCCCGGGGACAGTGGCCGCCGGTGCCTGCCCCGGGCGCCGCCATTTGGCCCCCGGGACCGTGCCCCCCGGGCATGTCCCGGGCGCCGCCATCTACCCGGGGACAGTGGCCGCCGGTGCCTGCCCCGGGCGCCGCCATTTGGCCCCCGGGACCGTGCCCCCCGGGCATGTCCCGGGCGCCGCCATGTGCCCCGGGACAGTGGCCTCCGGTGCCTGCCACGGGCGCCGCCTTTTAGGCTCCCGGGACCGTGCCCCCCGGGCATGTCCCGGGCGCCGCCATTTGGCCCCCGGGACCGCGCCCCCCGGGCATGTCCCGGGCGCCGCCATTTGGCCCCCGGGATCGTGCCCCCCGGGCATGTCCCGGGCGCCGCCATGTGCCCGGGGACAGTGGCCTCCGGTGCCTGCCCCGGGCGCCGCCTTTTAGGCTCCCGGGGCCGTGCCCCCCGGCCATGTCCCGGGCGCCGCCATTTGGCCCCCGGGACCGTGCCCCCCGGGCATGTCCCGGGCGCCGCCATTTGGCCCCCGGGATCGTGCCCCCCGGGCATGTCCCGGGCGCCGCCATGTGCTCGGGGACAGTGGCCGCCGGTGCCTGCCCCGGGCGCCGCCTTTTAGGCTCCCGGGGCTGTGCCCCCCGGGCATGTCCCGGGCGCCGCCATTTGGCCCCCGGGACCGTGCCCCCCGGGCATGTCCCGGGCGCCGCCATTTGGCCCCCGGGACCGTGCCGCCCGGGCATGTCCCGGGCGCCGCCTTTTAGGCACCCGGGACCGTGCCCCCCGGGCATGTCCCGGGCGCCGCCATTTGGCCCCGGGAACCGTGCCCCCCGGGCATGTCCCGGGCGCCGCCATTTGGCCCCCGGGACCGTGCCCCCCGGGCATGTCCCGGGCGCCGCCTTTTAGGCTCCCGGGAGCGTGCCCCCCGGGCATGTCCCGGGCGCCGCCATTTGGCCCCCGGGACCGTGCCCCCCGGGCATGTCCCGGGCGCCGCCATTTGGCCCTCGGGATCGTGCCCCCCGGGCATGTCCCGGGCGCCGCCATGTGCCCGGGGACAGTGGCCTCCGGTGCCTGCCCCGGGCGCCGCCTTTTAGGCTCCCGGGGCCGTGCCCCCCGGCCATGTCCCGGGCGCCGCCATTTGGCCCCCGGGACCGCGCCCCCCGGGCATGTCCCGGGCGCCGCCATTTGGCCCCCGGGATCGTGCCCCCCGGGCATGTCCCGGGCGCCGCCATGTGCCCGGGGACAGTGGCCTCCGGTGCCTGCCCCGGGCGCCGCCTTTTAGGCTCCCGGGGCCGTGCCCCCCCGGCATGTCCCGGGCGCCGCCATTTGGCCCCCGGGACCGTGCCCCCCGGGCATGTCCCGGGCGCCGCCTTTTAGGCACCCGGGACCGTGCCCCCCGGGCATGTCCCGGGCGCCGCCATTTGGCCCCGGGAACCGTGCCCCCCGGGCATGTCCCGGGCGCCGCCATGTGCCCGGGGACAGTGGCCTCCGGTGCCTGCCCCGGGCGCCGCCTTTTAGGCTCCCGGGGCCGTGCCCCCCGGGCATGTCCCGGGCGCCGCCATTTGGCCCCCGGGACCGTGCCCCCCGGGCATGTCCCGGGCGCCGCCATTTGGCCCCCGGGACCGTGCCCCCCGGGCATGTCCCGGGCGCCGCCTTTTAGGCTCCCGGGACCGTGCCCCCCGGGCATGTCCCGGGCGCCGCCATTTGGCCCCCGGGACCGTGCCCCCCGGGCATGTCCCGGGCGCCGCCATGTGCCCGGGGACAGTGGCCTCCGGTGCCTGCCCCGGGCGCCGCCTTTTAGGCTCCCGGGGCCGTGCCCCCCGGGCATGTCCCGGGCGCCGCCATTTGGCCCCCGGGACCGCGCCCCCCGGGCATGTCCCGGGCGCCGCCATGTGCCCCGGGACAGTGGCCTCCGGTGCCTGCCCCGGGCGCCGCCTTTTAGGCTCCCGGGACCGTGCCCCCCGGGCATGTCCCGGGCGCCGCCATGTGCCCGGGGACAGTGGCCTCCGGTGCCTGCCCCGGGCACCGCCTTTTAGGCTCCCGGGGCCGTGCCCCCCGGGCATGTCCCGGGCGCCGCCATTTGGCCCCCGGGACCGTGCCCCCCCGGGCATGTCCCGGGCGCCGCCATGTGCCCGGGGACAGTGGCCTCCGGTGTCTGCCCCGGGCGCCGCCTTTTGGGCTCCCGAGACCCTGCTCTCCGGAAGAGGTCCCGGACGTCACCGCCCTCCTAAAAGGTAAAATCCCTGTTTGTTTATCACGTGCATGTCACGCGAGGGACGCCTCGGGAATCAGCGACCACCTGTCAAGCATCCAAGACGTTTGACCGGGAGAAGGACGGTCCTACCCTTCAATCCGACGGTGGCTCCCGGGGTAGTTTAGGTTTTTTGCTTCTTTTTGGGGCTATAAATAGCCCTTGTACCCCTCTGTTGTAAAGGATCAGTTCATTATTATTTGGAATAGCTAATCTCACAGACGTGCTCCGGAAGCCTCTCCCCCGGAGAGAGCCTCCCCAGCCGACTCCGGTCGGGAGCGCGTCGACAGGACTAGGGCCCCCACCGGGACCCGAACCTGTATAAATCCACGTGTTATCTCTTGTGTTTGTCAGGCGGGGGAGGACCGGTCACCCGGTCAACCCGCGCTGCGTGATCTCCGCTAGGATCGTCTTCAAAACCTGCCGGGTATTCTTAATACCACGACAATCTGCATAGCTTTTCTGTCTAGATTGAGATGTTTTCAGTTTTTCTTGTATGATCCTGACATGGGCTATGGCTTCTTCTACCAACTGGGGTCCTAAATGTTGCTTTTGACCAATTTCTGTCCAATACAGAGGCGTGCGGCATCTTCTTCCATATAGAGCTTCATATGGTGCCATTTGTAGGCTTGCTTGGAAACTGTTGTTGTATGTGAACTCTGCATACGGTAGAAATGACTCCCAAGAGTCTCCATAATCCAAAACACAAGCCCTCAACATATCTTCCAAAATTTGGTTTACTCTTTCAGTCTGACCTCCAGTTTGAGGGTGGTAAGCGGTACTGAACTTTAACTTTGTGCCCAGGGCTTTCTGCAACTCTTGCCAAAATCTTGAAATGAACTGGGCTCCTCTGTCGGAAACGATAGCCTTCGGCACTCCGTGCAGGATGACTATTCTGCTGAGATACAGCTCTGCTAAGTCCTTAGCTGTATATAGGGTCTTTACTGGGAGAAAATGTGCTACCTTTGTTAATCTATCTACTATGACCCATATAGAATCGAATCCTTTTCTCGTCCTTGGTAGTCCCACAATAAAATCCATTCCGATTTCATCCCACTTCCACTCTGGGATTTGTAGAGGTTGTAGCGGTCCCGCAGGCTTTTGATGTTCTGCTTTCACTCTTTGGCATGTGTCACAAGTTGCGACAAACTTGGCAATTTCTCTCTTCATTCCTTTCCACCAAAAATTTTTCTTCAAGTCCTTGTACATTTTGGTGCTGCCTGGGTGTATGGAATATGGGGTTTGATGAGCCTCTTGCATGATCAGGCCTTTGATCTCGTTGTCATTTGGAATGCAGATACGGTCATCGTACCATAGAATTCCCTGTTCATCTTCTCGAAGGTTGGTTGTATCTTTGTTCCTTATGTCCTCCTTCATCTCTTGAAGGTCCGGGTCAATCGCTTGAGCTTGTCGGATTTTATCCTTCAACTCACATTCCATCTTCAGGGTAGTGATGGTTCCTTGGTCCACTAATTCCAATTGCAACCTTTCGAAGTCCTTGATCAGTTGCGTTGGCACTTCCAGTTGGGTTATCTGGTTGTAACGAGACTTCCTGCTCAAGGCATCAGCTACTACATTGGCTTTTCCCGGGTGATAGTGGATCTCTAGATCATAATCTTTGATCAGTTCTAGCCATCTTCTCTGCCTCATATTCAACTCCTGTTGCGTGAAGATATACTTCAGGCTCTTATGATCCGTATAAATTTCGCATTTACTGCCTAGTAAGTAGTGTCTCCATATCTTCAGTGCATGTACGACAGCAGCTAACTCCAAATCATGTGTTGGATAATTCTCCTCATGAGGTCGTAGCTGTCTAGAAGCATAAGCTATCACTTTCCTTTCTTGCATCAATACGCATCCCAATCCTTGTTTGGAGGCGTCACAGTAGACTTGAAAATCCTTTTTGACGTCCGGTAGTATCAGGATTGGTGCAGTTGTCAGTCTTTTCTTCAATTGCTCAAAACTTCTTTCGCACTCCTCGGTCCAATTAAAAGGGGCGTTTTTCTTCAGTAGCTGGGTCAGCGGTTTGGTGATCTTCGAGAATCCTTCTACGAACCTTCGATAATATCCCGCTAATCCCAAGAAACTTCTAACTTCTGTTGCGGTTTCTGGTTGTTTCCAATCAGTAACAGCTTGTATCTTCAATGGGTCCATAAATATTCCTTCTCCTGAGATGATGTGTCCCAAGAAAGAGATCTTCTTCAACCAAAAAGCACATTTGCTAAACTTGGCGTATAGCTGGTGATCTGCCAGTTTCTATAGCACTATCCTCAGGTGATGTGCGTGCTCCTCCTCTGTCTTGGAATATACGAGGATATCATCTACAAATACAATGATGCACTTATCCAGGAATTCCATAAGGATCTTATTCATTAGATTCATGAATACCGCGGGTGCATTAGTTAATCCAAAGGGCATCACTGTAAACTCATGCAACCCGTATCTGGTCACGAAAGCAGTTTTAGGAATGTCCTGTTCTCGGATCCTTAACTGGTGGTATCCCGATCTCAGGTCTCTTCTTGAGAACACTTTCGCTCCTCTGAGCTGGTCAAAAAGGTCATCTATCCTTGGTAAGGGGTATTTGTTCTTAATGGTCATGTCGTTTAGCTTGCGGTAGTCTATGCAAAGTCGCATGCTACCATCTTTCTTCTTAACAAAGAGCACTGGGGCTCCCCATGGTGATGAGCTTGATCTGATGAATCCTTTTTCTTCCAATTCAGCTATCTGCTTCTTCAGTTCCTCTTGCTCATGACCTGTCATCCGAAACAACTTCCTAGCATACGGAGCAGATCCGGGTTTCAGTTCAATAGTGAACTCTATATCCCTATCTGGTGGTAATCCAGGAAGTTCTTCTGGAAAGACTTCTGGGTACTCATTTACAATCGGCACCTCTTCAAGTTTCACTTCTTCAACGCAGTTCAATATCTGCAGGTGGTCGCAGATTGGAGTTCTGTCTGCATGGAATGTAACTTGCTTTCCAATGGCATTTGTCAGGGTGATTGTTTTCTTTTCACAATCCATTAATCCCTTATGCTTAGCCAGCCAGTCCATTCCAAGAATGACATCTAATCCTTGAAGGTTTAGAACTAGCATGTCTGCCAGGAATTCTAGATTGCCGATACGGAAGGCAACATTTCTACAGATAGAATTAACAATCATCCTAGCACCAGGTGACTGAATGATGATAGGATGCTCTAAAGCAACCACAGGCAAGTTATTACTCAACAAGTGATCTTTTGACATAAATGAATGAGTTGCACCGGGATCAAATAAAACAACTGAAATCTGAGAGGAGATCAAGAGTCTACCGATCACGACGTCAGTTGCCTCTCCTGATTCTGCAGCAGTCACGAAGTTGAGTCTTCCTCCGGCGGTTGGTGTTCCTCTCCCTCTGCTGGTTTGGAATCTTCCTCCTCTGGCTTGTGGTGCTCCTCTGGCGATAGTTCGTGCAGGTGTAGGGGATTTAGCTGCCTGAGCTTTAGCAACACTGGGAGGTAAATGCCGAAGTGGACAAGTCTCTCTGTGGTGTCCTCTTCTGCCACAATGGAAACACTCTGCATTCTTCAGTGTACAATCTTTATAGAGGTGACTCCCTTTGCATCCGGGACATGTTAGAGTTGTTGGTGATGAAATCCTCTGGGGTCATGGAGGTGCGGGTGCTCTGAAAGCGGCTCTGGCATATGGCGTTGGTCTTCCTCGGCTAGAATTTCCTTGAAAAGGGTATGCTATACTTTTCCTCTTGCGGTCCTCTTCTACTATGCCTCTTTTCTCCTCCATTTTGAGCACTCGATTCACAAGGACTTGGAAGTCCGTGAACTCGTGCGTTGATAGGTGATACTGATATGAGTTTTGTAGGCCTTCACAAAATCTGTCGATCTTCCGCTCTTCTGTCATGATATCTTCAGGTGCATACTTGGCCAATTTGATGAATTCGTGCAAATACTGCTTCACCGTCCTTCCTCCTTGCCTTAAATTCAAGAATTCTCTACGTTTGGCTTGAATAGCTCCTTTGGGGACATGGTACTTACGGAACTGTTCCTTGAATTCATTCCAGGTAATTGAATTCTGATTAGGGTGTACCGTCTTGTAATTCTCCCACCATGCTGCAGTCGATCCTGTGAGTTGATGGGGTCCATACAGCAGCTTCTCTTCATCATTACACCTGACAGTATCCAATTTCCTCTCAATTTCTCTTAACCAATCGTCTGCCACAATCGGGTCTTCAGTGCAGGAAAAAGTTGGAGGACGCGTCTTTTGAAAGTCTGTCAGTCTTGCTCCAATGTTCGAACCTTCCTCGCGGCGTGTTGTGGAGTTTTGCAACAACTGTTCCAGAATTTGACTCTGTACCTCCGCGGATCTCTGTCGGTTTTGCTCCATCCAAATTAATATTTCCGTCAGATTTCCCCCTTGCGGTACTGAGGCCGATGAATTTGGCTGATCTGAGTCATCTCTAGTCCTTCTCGTTGATGTGTTCCTTGGGGCTTCTTCCGAGCCTTGGATTCTACCTCTGGTGTTCACCATTCTGTTCTGACAAGATAATTGAGAAAAGACTACTAATTCAAGAGAGCACAGATTGAACACAAGCTGAAAGAAAGATCAACCCAAGAGATTGGATTGGAACATGTGATTGCTATTTTCAAAGGTTTTCAAAAGATACAAGGTTTTCACCTTTACAGCCTTAGAGTTACCAACAAACAATACAAACAAAGCAACTACCACAACAAGAGCTAAAAACTAGCGATTACAAGGGTTAGAGTAGAAGGGTCAAGCTGAAGAGAAAACTAGGATCTCCTGTCGGTCTTGGAATAGCTGCAAGGTTCCACTTCTTCAGGGTCTTCCTCTTCTTGATCTTCGTCGGCATCCATAGGGTCCCATTCCATATCATTGTCCTCTTCTTCCTCTGATGAATCGTTGGTGTTGCATGTAGCAATCTCTTTTCCTTTGCCTTCAGGAACTTCCTTCCCTTTCGCGAGAGTAGGATATTCTGGTGCAGGGGTGTTAATCACAATGCCACGCGAAGCAGGTGTGAAATAACCCAGGTAATCCCTAGGTCTTCCCACACTCTTGCGGGCTGTGAGTCTTATCTTCAAGCGGTTCTTCTTGTTCACCGATCCTTCGTCTTCGACTTCTCGTGCTCTGCTAGGTTCAGCCAACTCTTGAATCTGTTTTTCTTTCTCTTGGAGTTCTGAGCGAACCTTCGCAAGCGCTCCTTCGAGATAGTGACGGTCATCCCGAGCATTTTCATGCTCACGCAACAACCGAGTGTAGCTTTACTCCAAAGCTTGGACTACATCTCTGGTTTTGGTCAGGATGGCATCTCTCTGGTTGGTGGAGGGATGAACAGTTCGACGATCCGATCCGGGAACTTGGTAGGGTACAAAGCAGAAAGGAGAACCTATAAGAAAATCATCGTACAGCTGGCGGATGGTACCTATAGCACGACGAGCAGCGTCTTGGATAGCATCTTCTTCTTCTTCTCTACGAGCTTCCTTTCTTGTTGATCCTCTCCCGATCTCTGGAATCTCGTACACAATCACCGAGGCACGGAAACCAAAAGGTCTACCATCGACTTCTTCTCGACGGACGTAGTATACGGGTCGCTGGTTGTCTCTTGCTCCCAGAAATTGCAACATCATCCAAATCATCAGCGCCCATGATCCCAACTCGTCTCCGTGAATTAGCTGCTTGCCAGGGGCCATCTGCGATGATGAGACACGGAACACTTAAAAGTAGGAAAACGGTTTTGAAAATTTTCAAATAATACTCATTATACTTTTCTTAAACAAATTAGGTCTTTCACAATTAGATTTTTACCAAATAATCTAGCGATTCTCTACTTTAGGGACGCCCATTCTAGTAAGGGTCACGACCTACAGTCAAGCTTCATGCTCTGATACCATTCGCTGTGAGACCCCCATTTGAGGATCACCTTGGTAACCGCCCAGGTAGGTTACACACAGCAGGATGTCACATGAGCTCCAAACCACACAAGCATAGTAATATCATTAAACAAGTATCAGGCCAACATGGCCAATATTACATAGCCAAAGCACCGAAAATGGCGCTAAGTAGAGTTGCTAAGAAAATAACTAGTTTATCAGAACCAGAATCGGTATCCAAGTACCGAACACACAACATAAAGCACAAAGCAACGACGAAAAGCTTGACTTCCATCCGCAGCGGGGTTGGAGTGGCTTCTCCCACATCTGACTTGACTTGGTGCGCAATCCTTCTAGAACGTGGGCTCGTCCGGGGCACTTCCATCTTCCGTTGGGAACTCATAACTGAAGGAATCGGGATCCTCGAATCCCTCTTCTACAGTTGGATATAAATGCAAGGGTGAGCACTTGGTGCTCAGCAACACTCATTCCAGGGATTATTGTAATTGTACTTATATGAGGGTGAAACATATGATTCAGGGGTTTTAGTTTCATATGGATAGAGATATATAGATTTCCAAGTCATTTGTTCAGTAAAACAGTATTTTTGTCATGAAAATGATACTTTAAACATTAGACAGGTTCTCAATAAAACGTTAGATGTAGTGGTCTCCCATGAGTCACTACTTTGTTAACCGCATTATGAAAACATTCCAAAACATTACTTGTGCTATAACCCATGGATAATGTCGTGGTATTACGGATACCCCGGCAGGTTCGGACGTGCACGGCACGAGTACAGCGGCGCGAGCAGACCGAGTTACTGGTCTCCTCCCGCCGGGCAACACAGAAAGTGACACAGAGGTTTATACAGGTTCGGGTCCCAGTGGGGGCCCTAGTCCTGTTGGCTCTCTCCGGACGCGAGTCCGCTGGGGAGGTGAGCTCTCGGGGAGAGGTCTCCAAGAGAGCCGGGAATTGCGTTTATATGAAAATGAATTGGAATCCCTGAAAAAGGGTACAAGAGGGGTTTATATAGCCCCTAAGAAATACAAAAGACAAAAATGCCCTCGCTGCGGCCGTTGGATGGAAGGGCGAAGACGTCTTTTGGCCTGATGGACGGCCTGGATGCTTGACACGTGGCGCCACGGGCTTCCTAGAGGCCCCACGGTCAACAACAGCTCTTCATGAGCCCGGAGGCTCTCCGGGTCTCACCGGGGTTACGGAGACCCTTCGGGTCTCACCGGGATCCCGGAGACCCTCCGGGTCTCTCCGGGGCTTCGGTGGTTCTCCGGGTCTCACCGGGGGCCCGGTGGCTCTCCGGGTCTCACCGGGGCTCTCCGGGACCCGGTGGTGCTCCGGGCCTCTCTTGGTCTCTCCGGGGCTCTTCGGGACGCCGGAGACCCTCCGGGTCTCACCGGGGGCCCGGTGGCTCTCCGGGTCTCCGGGTCTCACCGGGACTCTCCGGGACCCGGTGGTGCTCCGGGTTTCTCCGGGTCTCACCGGGGCTCTCCGGGACCCAGGTCTCTCCGGGTCTCTCCGGGTCTCACCGGGGCTCTTCGGGACCCCGGAGACCCTCTGGGTCTCACCGGGGCTTCGGTGGTTCTCCGGGTCTCACCGGGGCTCCAGAGACCCTCCGGGTCTCACCGGGGGCCCGGTGGCTCTCCGGGTCTCTCCGGGTCTCACCGGGGGCCCAGTGGCTCTCCGGGTCTCACCGGGGCTCACCGGGGCTCTCCGGGTCTCTCCGGGGCTCTCCGGGTCTCTTCGGGGCTCTCCGGGGCTCTCCGGGTCTCACCGGGGCTCTCCGGGTCTCTCCGGGGCTCTCCGGGTCTCTCCGGGGCTCTCCGGGGCTCTCCGGGTCTCACCGGGGCTCTCCGGATCTCACCGGGGCTCTCCGGGACCCCGGGTCTCTCCGGGTCTCCCCGGGTCTCACCGGGGCTCTTCGGGACCCCGGAGACCCTCCGGGTCTCACCAGGGGCCCGGTGGCTCTCCGGGTCTCACCGGGGCTCTCCGGGACCCGGTGGTGGTCCGGGCCCCCGGTGAGACCCGCAGGGTCTCCGGGGTCTCCGGGTCTCTCCGGGTCTCACCGGGGCTCTTCGGGACCCCGGAGGCCCTCTGGGTCTCACCGGGGCTTCGGAGACCCTCCGGGTCTCACCGGGGGCCCGGTGGCTCTCCGGGTCTCACCGGGGCTCCGGAGACCCTCCGGGTCTCACCGGGGGCCCAGTGGCTCTCCGGGTCTCCTGGTCTCACCGGGACTCTCCGAGACCCGATGGTGCTCCGGGTCTCACCGGGGCTCTCCGGGACCCCGGGTCTCTCCGGGACCCCGGGTCTCTCCGGTGCTCCGGAGACCCTCCGGGTCTCACCGGGGGCCCGGTGGCTCTCCGGGTCTCTCCGGGTCTCACCGGGGCTCCGGAGACCCTCCGGGTCTCACCGGGGGCCCAGTGGCTCTCCGGGTCTCCGGGTCTCACCGGGACTCTCCGGGACCCGGGTCTCTCCGGGTCTCACCGGGGCTCTTCGGGACCCCGGAGACCCTCCAGGTCTCACCGGGGGCCCGGGGGCTCTCCGGGTCTCTCCGGGGGCCCGGGGGCTCTCCGGGTCTCACCGGGGGCCCGGGGGCTCTCCGGGTCTCTCCGGGTCTCACCGGGACTCTCCGGGACCCGGTGCTGGTGCTCTGGTACTCAGGGACCCGATGGTGCTCTGGGTCTCACCAGGGCCTAGAGACCCGGGGCCCAGGGAAAGTCCGGGACCCTGCAAGGACCTGATGACCTCCCGGGACCCTCTGGGTCTCACCAGGGGCCCGGTGACCTTCCGGGACTAGTGAATGTCCGGGGCCCGGAGACCCTCCGGGACTCTACGGGACCCGGTGATTCTCCGGGTCTCACCGGGGGCCCGGTGACTCTACGAGACTCTCGGGGACCCGGTGACTCCCCGGGACCAACAGCCCGGTGACCCCGGGAAACGGGGCCTAACCCTGGGACCAACCAGGTACCATCTCCGCACAAAGGACCGAGGCGCTCCAAAGACCCCGTGGGACCCAAGGCCCGGACGCCCAGGACCCGCCGGGAACCTTCTCCGCACAAAGGACCGAGGGCGCTCCGAAGACCCCGCGGGACCCAAGGCCCGGACGCCCAGGACCCGCCGGGAACCTTCTCCGCACAAAGGACCGAGGGCGCTCCGAAGACCCTGCGGGACCCAAGGCCCGGACGCCCAGGACCCGCCGGGAACCTTCTCCGCACAAAGGACCGAGGCGCTCCAAAGACCCCGCGGGACCCAAGGCCCGGACGCCCAGAACCTGCCGGGAACCTTCTCCGCACAAAGGACCGAGGGTGCTCGGGAGCTCACTTCGAGGACTACCCGGAGGTACAGGGTTTGCCCCAACAGATAACATCCACTAGGAAAAGACTCCTGAACCTGGGAGTACAGAGTATCTGATACTTCTTTTACGCTTTGCAAAGGTGTACCTCTTTTTAAATCCACTGGTTCACTCGGCTTTCAAGTCGGATCAGCTCCATGTGACTTATACACATGTGACAAGGCCGAGATCACACAACGCTTTTACAGTTCAGTATTAACAGTATCCCCGCCCGGTAAATAGACAATTAAGTCTCAAGTACCGTTGTGGGTCTTCCCCACTGCCTTACTTCCTAGCCTTTCTGGTCTATGTTCCCTCAGGACACATAGCCTTGGCCTATGTCCACGCGAGACATACGACCATTTAAGATTACAACCGCTTATGGCTTAATCAGGTCTAGGGCGCCTTCCTTCTTTTACGCCTTTTCCTCTCATCATTTTTCTGACTCACATCACTCATGGCCGAACCTTGGCCTTGCAGTTTCCACGCGAGAAACCAGATCGTCAAACCATGCAGGGAACTGCTAATACCAAAAAGCTACTAAGTTGTGCCTGTCCCATACCAGGCAAGTGGTTGGTACGTTTACAATTCGTATAGAGACACAGCACAAGGTTCTTGTCCTTATGAACCAATAGTGAGGAGCATTCACATTCCCTGGTGCGCACCGCACCCTCTCCATACAAACCAATCCTCACTACTGATCCCTTTTATCAGTTTTCTTGACAAAACGGTTTTCATTATAACTTCTCATGTATTTGACCATTTCAAGTTTAATGTGGATATTCAGTATATGAGTCCTAGGGTGACAAAAGCATATATATGATGGTTCAATAGCAAAAAGGGGTTTCATGATCCATTAGGTGATATCTATTCATGTCATTCAAACATAACTTGTACTTCAAATAATCATGCATAGTAAGAAACAGTGAATATACTTCATATGAAAATATTAGGTGAGACATGATCAAAGGAATGAGGCTTGCCTTGCGACGTTGGGTCTAAATACTCAGATGGATCTTCAAAGCCTTCTTCCGCTCCTTCAGCTTCTGACTCTGCGGCAATCAACCAACACACAAACACATACCACATAAGCATACAGAAAATAGTTTCCATAGAAATTATTAAGTAAATAAGTCATGCATGCAGGGGAAAAGGTTAGGGCAAGGTCACAAGGGTTCTGGTCGAAGAAGCGGCTAAAAAGGATTGAACGTCGAAGGGTCGACATTCGGTTCATGGCTTTGGCGTAACTTTAAACTGATCTTAGGATGGTTTTCTGGAGAAGTGATAGTAGAGAAAGTTGTAGAACACAACTCCAGGAATCTAAAGGACAAGGTGGCATTTCAATTGCTCAACCAGAAGGGGTCAAACCAGGCTAATGCCAGTGGCTAACATGCACTGACATAGTGCTGGACATGGCCAGAAACTAGGGCATGGCTTAACTTTTGATCCAGGGCTCCAATTGATGCACCACTTTGTCTGGGAGGTAGGCATTACTAACAGGAACAATATACTCAACAGGCACAAGGGCTGGAAATGGCCGGAGGGTGGCCAAATCCGGCGAGAAAACACGGTGGCCTGGACATGAACTGAGCTACTGGACAGTGATCTTGGCATTGGAATAACTTTTGATTCAGGTCGATTCAGGGATCGAGCTAGTGGACAATATTGCTCAGGGTACTGGAATCTATCTAAGGGACAAGGTTTCAGGAGCTAGATCGGCCGGGAAATAATTCCGGCGACCGGCGCTGGAGAAGATGACACTGGAGCTCGGGAATTTTTGATACAGGGCGAATGAGCTCAATTCCAAGCTTGGGAATGATCTCTAGGGCACAACAAGGCTACTGGAGGGGTTAATTTCATTGGAGATTGGCCGGAGGGGCTCGGCGACGAGGTCCGGCGAACGGCTGAGGTTCCAGTTTGGGATTTCTTCGATTTGAGCTTAATTGGGGATCCTGATTCAACAGGCTTGCTAGGAAATGGCTAAGGATCAATTTCTACTACTGGGACGAGAGCTAATTCGGGATGAAATGGTTAGCATTGAGGGAACAGGGGTTTTCCGGTTTTCTGGCGATCACCGGCGATGAGGATCGATCTGGTGCAATTGGCTGCTACGACACAGAGAGGGGAACGAGGGGAACTCACTGGTGAACTTGGATCGAAGAGAGGGGCTGTGGAAAGGGCTAGCACCGTGAGCTCACTCACTGGCTCGCCGGAGAAGAAAGCGAAAACGGCGAGGTTTGGGACTTAGCCGATTTTCTGGAGGTTTGAGGCTCTCAAAGTACAGGGAGGGTTTAAATAGGCATGGGGACGGAGCTTGCGAGGAAAACGCGACAGCGGTTGCTTGCGCCGGGGAGAAGTTTGTCGGGCGCAGGCGCAACGACGGCGACGGCGATGCGATCGCGTTCAGGCGGTGCTGCAGCTTTGCCAGTTGCATTGGGACTTCACCAGTGATGGCGCAGATGCGGAGGCGACAGCGTAGCTCCGGCAACGACACGTACACGCATGCAATTGCCATGGCAACGGGAGCGCGCGCGAAACGCTACTGCAGCACGGCCGTTTATCCGCTGGGCAAGGCGACGCACTGTGCTGGCACGTGCGCACGGGGTGGCTCGGTTGTTCACAACGCAGGCGACAAGAAGCGGTGGCCGGTGGCGAGCAAGCACGGCGAAATCCACGGCGCGGCAACGGCGACTCGCGCTGGTCGTAGGCCACGACCAGGTGCTGGTCGAATGGACCTGAAAAGAATATTTGGGCTGTTCTGTAATTCTGAAACTTGTTCCAGGGACTGTTCTGTGAGGAAAATTTGAATGGAAAATGGACTTGATTGCAAATCTGGAGATCTGAGGGTCCGATCTGAAATCTGATTTCGCAGCTAAGTTGCAAAAGATTAATAGAACTTATCTGGCCAAAGTTTGGTAAGATCAGGCAAGATCTGAAGGGTTTCGACAAAATTGGGGAAAACAGTTTAGGGTAAAATAGGGTAATTAGGGTTTTAAAAATGGCGAGGGTTAAAACTCAGCTTTAGGATGGGATTTTGGAGATGATCCCGAAGGGAAAAATGTTCTGAACAACATTTAGAAGGGAATGGCTGAAGCAGATTAGGGTTTGGGGTCAAGATGTGGATTTTGGTTATTTTAGGGTTTGGCAGAAACAGGGGTGTTACAACGTCCGACCACTTCGGTGGCGGGGACGCGTGTAGCACCCCCACAACCTTGACCTCGCGCGCGTACTCCTTACGCTGGCGCTTAGAGTCCCGCCCAGAGGCAGATCCTCCCACGATGACGTTGATGTGCCGCTGCGACGGTACGATCCTTCCCGCCTTGGGAGCTCCTGAAGGGGAGAGCTTCTGAAGGCTCCCCCTCCTGCGTCTGCTGACCCCCCGTGGGAGCGGGAAGGGCTGGCCGAGGGAGCAAGGAGGCCGGAGTCCCCCCCTGCCCGCGCTGGTCGAGGAAGTCTGCGAAGTGCTGCAGCAGCTGGCTACAATCTCGGGTAGCGTGGGTATTGGACCTGTGGAGGCTGCACCACGGTCCTTCCCGCCTTCTCCCCGCGGGGCTTTCCCGGCCGCGCGAAGACTGTCCTCCCCCATGGCCCTTCGGTTTGGGGAAGGGGCGGTTGGCCCTCGGGGGGTCGCGCGAGCCGCCTCCGCCCTTGAGGACAAAGGTGTCCCGAGGCGGTGGCTCGCTACGCCCCCCTTGTCTGGGGGCGTTTGGAGGGATCCCTGGCCCCCCGGTCGACGGGGGCGGGAGCCCCCTGGGTCTTCTTCCAGATATCGTCTTCCTCCGCCCGAGCGTACTTTTCGAGTACGTTGAAGAGCTCATCGGCGGAAGAGGGGCAGTTCCGGGAGAGCCTTCGGTGGAGCTCCCCCGGGAGGATGTCGCTTTTGCAGGCTTCGATGACTGTAGAGTCGGGGACGTGGGCCACTTTGCTCTTCACCTGAGCAAAGCGCTTGAAGAAGCTTCTGATGGTTTCCCCAGTCCTCTGCCGGACAGTGTATAGCTGCGAGGAGTCCAGGGGACGCACATAGTTCCCTTGGAAGTTGGCACAGAACTCCCGGTTGAGCTGCAAGAAAGACTTGATGGAGCCGGACTTCAAGTTGTAGAACCAGGAGCGGGCAATGCCGGAGAGGTAGAGGGGGAAGACGTTGCACTGTACTGTCTCGTCCCCCCCGGCCGCGGAGATGGCAGTGGAGTAGACCTGCACAAACTCGTAAGGGTCTGCCTCACCGTTATAGTGCTCGATGTGCGGAGGGCGGTAGGGCCGTGGCCACCGGATGCTGCGAAGTCTTCGGCACAGGGGCTGGTTAGCCCCCTGCACTTCCCGGGGAGAGCCCCGGTCGCTATCTTCTTTCACGGGACCTTCGTTGTCTGAGTCTGGAAGCGGTCCGAGAGGTCCGCCAGAATGGCGGTGGCGACGCTTTTCCTCCGGGCCGGGACTGAATTCCCGGACGTCCGGGCTCTCCGCCAGAGAGGTTGGCTCTTCAGCGGGTCTCTTCCCCCGGCCGGTACGAGAGCGAGGCTCCCCGCGCCCGCGGCCGGGTGGAAGTTCTTCCCCGTGCTCTGGTGAACGCATTCGCTCGACCTCCCCTAGGGCGAAGCGGACCTGTCCCGCCGAGGGAGGGAGCTCGTGCGCTGTAGCTGCCGGCCCGGATGCTTCCGGAGCCGGTTGGGGGGAGCCCCCTGCGACGACCCCCGGGGCCAGAAAGGGGGAAGCCCCTGTATCATCCGGAACCGGGGAGGGGGCGCCCGCGGAGACGCCTGGGATCGAAGTGGAGGGGGCCCCAGTGGCCACGACCGGAACCGGGAAGGGGGCAGGCCCTGTAACACCCGGAACCGGCGAGGGGGGAGCCCCCGCGGCGACGTCCGGAACCGGGGAGCCCATGCGGGGGGAAGTCCGCTGCGGCACGGGGGCTGCTCTGTCAACCTCCCCCGGTGCGGTAAACGCGACACGGGGGGCGGGACTGGCTCCCGGCGCAGGGTAAACCCCCGGGAAGAGGTGGGCTCCCGACCCCGGGAACAGGCCGGGGACGGGGTACCCCCCTGGTGCCACGAAGGGCCCTGGCATGAAATAACCTCCCGGCACCGGGACGGGCCCGGGTGCTGGGAAGGGTCCGGACGTATATCCCGCAGGGGGAGGGAACCCCCCGGCAGGATCATACGGGGCGGACAACCCCCCGGAGGCCGGAGGGGCCACCGGGTAACCCATAAATGGGGGCATGTTCCCCGGATACGGGTGTGACGCAAATGTGGGGGTCGGAGGCCGCGCCAGCACGCTAAGGAGCTCGTCCATAGAGCGCTGAGCGCGGAGCTGGCCTTCCACGAGAGCTTCAAGCAGGGCGTCCCGGGGAGCCGGGGGAGCTGTCGGGGGGAGACTGGTCCCGGCCGAGGTCCCCGCGGGCGCCGGGAACGACCTGGAGGTCGAAGCACCTAAGTTAAGAGGAAAGGAGGGAGGCGGTACCTGGGCCAGGTCGCCTCCGGAAGGGACCGTCGGGACAGCAGTATCCCGGGCGGACGGCGCCGGGTGTCCGAGACCCAGATCACCAGGAAGGCTGCGAGCCCTTGTTCTTGGGGGAACCATGGCGTCTTCTCACGAGTCCCGACGGTCGGCGCCAACTGTCGTGGTATTGCGAATACCCCGGCTGGTTTTGAGAATGATCCTAGCGAAGATTACGCGGCGCGGGTTGACCGGATGACCGGTCCTCCCCCGCCGGACAAACACAAAAAATGACACTGGGGTTTATACAGGTTCGGGTCCCGGTGGGGGCCCTAGTCCTGTCGACGCGCTCCCGACCAGAGTCGGCTGGGGAGGCTCTCTCCGGGGGAGAGGCTTCCGGAGCACGTCTGTGAGTAGCTATTCCAATAAAAGAACCGATCCCTTACAACAGAGGGGTACAAGGGCTATTTATAGCCCCAAAAAGAAGCAAAAAACCTAAACTACCCCGGAAGCCACCGTCGGATTGAAGGGCAGGACCGTCCTTCTCCCGGTCAAACGCCTTGGATGCTTGACAGGTGGTCGCTAGTTCCCGAGGTGCCCCTCGCGTGTCCTGCACGTGATAAACAGTTCAAGACTTTACCTTTAGGGGGGCGATGAGGCCCGGGACGGCACCGGAGGCCAGGTCCCGGGGGCCAAAAGGCGGCGTGCAGGGAGGCCCCAGAGGCCACATCCCCGGGCAACTGGCAGCTCCCGGGCCGGCACCGGAGGCCGCGTCCCAGGTGCCAAACGGCGGCGCCCGGGGAGGGGCCGGAGGCCGCGTCCCCGGGCAAATGGCGGCGCCCGGGAGGGCATCGGAGGCCACATTCCGGGGGCCAAAAGGCGGCGCCTGGGGAGGGGCTGGAGGACAGGTCCCTGGGCAAATGGCGGCGCCCGGGACGGCACCGGAGGCCGCGTCCCGGGAGCCAAACGGCGGCGCCCGGGAGGGCACCGGAGGCCACGTCCCGGGGGCCAAAAGGCGGCGCCCGGGGAGGGGCCGGAGGCCAGGTCCCTGGGCAAATGGCGGCGCCCAGGATGGCACCGGAGGCCGCGTCCCGGGAGCCAACCGGCGGCGCCCGGGAGGGCACCGGAGGCCACGTCCCGGGGGCCAAAAGGCGGCGCCCGGGAGGGCACCGGAGGCCACGTCCCGTGGGCCAAAAGGCGGCGCCCGGGGAGGGGCCGGAGGCCAGGTCTCCGGGCAAATGGCGGCGCCCGGGACGGCACCGGAGGCCGCGACCCGGGAGCCAAATGGCGGCGCCCGGTAGGGCACCGGAGGCCACGTCCCGGGGGCCAAATGGCGGCACCCGGTCGGGCACCGGAGGCCACGTCCCGGGGGCCAAATGGCGGCGCCCGGTAGGGCACCGGAGGCCACGTCCCGGGGGCCAAATGGCAGCGCCCGGGGAGGGGCCGGAGGCTAGGTCCCCGGGCAATCGTGACACATCTTACCTGGACTTAGTCCCGCGGAGATTTCCCCCGACAGAAGGCCTTCAAAGAGATGCAGGTGGATGAGAAGCTTCTGCAGCCCGCTGCCGGGCCCCTGCAAGGTTTTGTCCCGGGGAAGGCGATCCACCCCGTGGGCAAGGTAGATCTTCCTATGACGTTCGGCACCCCGGAGAACTACCGAACCGAGCTGGTCCGCTTCGACGTAGTAGATCTCCCCTCCTCCTACAACGCGATTATGGGGAGGACTACAATCAACCGGCTGGGGGCTGCCACCCATCAAAACTACCTCTGCATGAAGATCCACGGGCCGCATGGTGTGATCAATGTCCGAGGAGACCAAGACATGTCCCGTGCTCTATACGAGCGCGCTGCGGCCACAATCGGAAGCGTCAACCTCATAAAGACGCCCGGGGGGGAGGCTTCTTCCCCGGAACTAGACGCCGCTGCGCCACCACCCGGGAGGCCCCTCCTCAAGCCGCGTCTGGAAGGGGGCCTCCGGAAAGTCCTGCTGTCCCCGGGCGACAAAGACAAAACCGTCCGGGTGGGGGCGGAGCTCCCCGAGGAGCACGCAGCGCAACTTGCGGCTTTTCTGCGCGAAAACTCCGATGTTTTTGCGTGGAAGCCCTCGGACATGCGGGGCGTCGCCCGGGAGGTCATTGAGCACAAGCTCGCAGTGGTCCCCGGTCACCCCCCGGTCTTGGGTTCATTCGGGAGGTCCTGCACCCCGAGTGGCTTGCGAACCCCGTCCTCGTCAAGAAATCAACCGGCAGGTGGCGGATGTGCGTGGACTTCACCGACCTTAACCGCGCCTGTCCCAAAGACAATTTCCCGTTCCCGCGGATTGATCAGCTCGTCGACTCCACTGCGGGGTGCGAGCTCATGAGCTTCCTAGACGCCTACTCGGGCTACCATCAAGTCCGGATGGCGGAAGGGGACGAGGAAAAGACGAGTTTCATAACTCCCATCAGAACCTTCTGCTACGTCCATATGCCCTTCGGGCTCAAGAACGCTGGGGCGACCTTCCAGCGCCTCATGATGCTGGTTTTCAAAGATCAAGTTGGCCGCAACGTCGAAGTCTACGTAGACAACGCGGTCGTCAACAGTCCCTGCGCAGCCTCCCACATCGACGACCTGGCCAAAACCTTCCGCAGCCTCCGCGCGTTCGGGCTCAAACTCAACCCGGAGAAGTGCGCCTTCGGGGTGCGCAGGGGGAAGCTCCTAGGTTTCCTCGTGTCCCAGCGGGGCATTGAGGCAAACCCCGAGAAGATCCGGGCTTTCCTAGATATGCCCCCGCCGCGCTCCGTCAAGGATGTCCAGCGGCTCTCCGGCCGCCTAGCCGCGCTAAGCCACTTCGTCTCCCGGTCGGGGGAGCGGGGCCTCCAGTTCTTCAAGATCCTCCAGGGCTTCAGGGGTTCCGATGGACCCCCGAGGCCCAGGAGGCGTTCGACAACCTCAAGAAGTACCTCACGAGCCCTCCAATGCTTGTGAGTCTGTCTCCGGAAGAGCCCATGCTCCTCTACCTCGCCGCGACCCCCGTCGCCGTCAGCGCGGTCTTGGTGAAGGAGCAAGGGGGACAGCAGCGTCCCGTGTACTACGTGAGCGAGGCCCTCCAAGGGGCCAAAACTCGGTACACGGAGATGGAGAAAATGTGCTACGCCCTCCTCATGGCATCCCGGAAGCTTCGGCATTACTTCCTGGGACACCCCACCACCGTCCCGTCGTCCCTCCCCCTCGGGGAGGTACTGCGGAACAAGGAAGCCACCGGCCGGATTGGGAAGTGGGGGGCCGAGCTCGCCCCCTTCTCCCTGTCCCTTACCGGCCGCTCCGCCATCAAGTCGCAGGTCCTCGCCGACTTCGTCGCAGAGTGGACTCCCGCCTCTGGGTCCGGGGACGAAGATCTCCCTGTGCCGCCCCGACGCAGTGATCATTGGACCCTCATGTTCGATGGGTCGCTGTGTCTCGCCGGGGCTGGTGCGGGAGTAGTCCCACGGAGCCCCGACGGGAAGGAACTCGAGTACGCCGTGCGGCTCGAGTTCCCCGCAACCAACAACGTCGCCGAATACGAGGCTTTGCTCCTCGGGATGCGCCTCGCGCGCTCCCTGGGGATCCGGCGCCTCCTAGTCAAGGGAGATTCTCAGCTTGTAGTTTGCCAAATGGACAAGTCTTACCGGTGCCATGACGCAAACTTAAGTCTTTATTTGCAGGAAGTGCGAAAGATGGAGAGGCATTTCGACGGCCTCGAGGCCCGGCATATCCCACAGAGGGAGAATGACCGAGCCGACGCCCTGGCCCGGGCAGCAAGCACCCGGGAATCGCTCCCCAAGGGGGCTTTCCTGGAAATCATCACGAAGCCCTTGGTGGCCTCCCCGGACACAGGCGACGAGCCTCATGTCCCGGAGGTCACCGAGATCGTCCAGACTCCGTCTTGGATGGACCCCCTCATCTCCTTCATCAAGGGGGAGGGGGACCCTCCTAGTGAGACCGAGGCTAAACGCCTCCGGGCTAAATCCCGGGCATATCTCCTGCTGGAGGGGAGGCTCTACAAGTGGGGGGCCTCCGCCCTCCTGCGCTGCCTCCCCCGGCCGGAGGGACTTCAACTTCTCGAAGACATCCACGCGGGGAGCTGTGGTTCTCACCTAGCCCCGCGTGCCATCGCGGCCAAGGCCCTCCGACAGGGCTTCTACTGGCCCACGGTCATGCGCGACACGTGAGACCTTGTCTCCGCGTGCGAGGCATGCCAGAAGATGGCCAAGGGCTCGAACCTCCCCCCTATAGCGCTGCACACAATCCCCATCACTTGGCCCTTCGTGCGCTGGGGGATGGACCTCCTAGGGCCCTTCCCCCCAGCGCCCGGAGGATACAAGTATGCGGTAGTCGCAGTCGACTATTTTACAAAGTGGGTTGAGGCGGAGCCTTTGGCCAGCATCATGTCCCGGGCCGTCCAGTGGTTTTTCTGGAAAAACGTCATATGTCGTTTTGGTGTCCCCCGGGAAATCACCGTGGACAACGGGACACAATTCGACTCGGCTTATTTCCGGGAATTCTGCGAAGGCCTGGGGCTCGTCATCCACTTCACCTCAGTGGCCCATCCCCGAAGCAATGGGCTGTTGAGAGGGTCAACGGCGTGATCCTACAGGGGTTGCGCTGGAGACTCGAGCAAACTGCTTCTATGCAGGGTGCATGGGCAGAGGAGCTCCCTAGCATCCTCTGCTCCATGCGCTCGACCCCGTCCCGGGCGACGGGGCGTACTCCCTTCACCCTGGTCTACGGGGCGGAGGCAGTCCTCCCCCCAGAGATCGGCTTCCGGTCACTGCGGGTCGACCTCCTGGAGGGAGCCACGCCCGCAGCGTACCAGGCCAACGAGGCCAACCAGCGCTGGAGATCGACCTCGTCGAGGAGGAACGTGACCGAGCACTCCTCCGCCACGCCATCTACGAGCAAGAGATGGCGCGCGCGTACAATCAGTGCGTGCGCGAGAGTGCTTTCTGCCTTGGGGACCTTGTCCTCAAGCGCGTGACGGACCCCTAGGCCCAGGGTAAGCTCTCCCCCAAGTGGGAGGGCCCCTACAGGATCTCTGCGGTCCTGGGCTCGGGGGACTACAAGCTCTCCAACCTTCAAGAGCAAGTGCTGAAGCACACGTGGAACTTGCGTTTACCTCGCAAGTTCTATGTTTAGCCTTACGGGCCTGTCCCCTCCCCCGTAGCGTCCACGCCGGAGGGGGAGGAGGGACACTGTATTTTCCTCCCCTTTCGCGACTTCGCACGGAGGCCCTGTACTTCATTTTATTAGCAATACATAGGTCTTGCTTTTTAAACTCTCATTGCAGGTTTTTCTCATTACCGCCCCTAGCGGCGATGCCCTCCCCGCGAGGACGCCCCTCCCAGTGAGGACGCCCTCCCTGTGAGGATGCCCTCCCCGCGAGGAAGCCCTCCCCGTGAGGATGCCCTCTCCGCGAGGAAGTGGGCCAGGCCCAGCAAGTCCCTCCTGTAGGGCGGCTTACGATCAGCCCTCGTGGATTGAGGGTGTAAGCGGCAACCCGGTCACAGTGGCCGCGGTAACGAGTCGCTTTGGGAGACTAGTCCCCTGCCCAAACACTCAAGACCCGTCTTCGGGCACTTCCTCCTCCGGGAGTAGACGCTCTCCCCAGTGGGACGTCTAATGGCCTTCTTGGATCTATCTTCCTCCTACGGGAGTCGACGTTCGATGCTCTCCCCAGTGGGACGTCTAATGGCATTCTTGGATATTTGGTCCCCGACGACCTTATTCCCGGCTCCCCGTTCTCACGGCGACCGGACGATTGGTCCCCGGTGACCTTATTCCCGGCTCCCCGTTCTCACGGCGACCGGATGAATGCCTCCCGGAGACCCTATTCCCGGCTCCCCGTTTTCACGGCGACCGGACGACTGTCTCCCGGAGAAGTTACGGATTTCTCGGACATTTCTTCCCCGGAGACCCTATTCCCGGCTCCCCGTTCTCACGGCAACTGGACGATTGTCTCCTAGGAAGCTCGCCTCCAGAAATCTCATCAGGTTTTCTTGGACGTTTCTTCCACATGAGGCCTTATTCCCGGCTCCCCGTTCTCACGGCGACCGGACGATTGTCTCCCGGAAGGTCTTCTCCTTGGAAACCTCGTTTTAAAATTTTCTAACTTAGAAAAATTCCTTTGCTACAGGTGACTTCCATCCCGGGGGCATTGTTACCCCCACAGCACGCCGAGCTATCCTCCGGCCCGCTGTGGGCGGGGGGGATAAGGAACCCCTGGGTGTCGACCGCACCGCCCACGAGCAAACTTAGCTCATTTTTGTGAAAAGGAGTCATCCAGACCATCCAAGAAGAAAAAATAAAAAGACAATGAAAGAAGAAGCAACAACACAGCTTTATTGATTGTCAAACCCGGAGGACATCTTCCCCCTCCGGTGGGCTTCGGAAACGATACAACCCGGGTTCTAACCCGGGCGATTCTCTACGCCCTAAGGCTCCTATGCCTAATACTCTCAGAGGCTCTCCGCTAGCTCCCGGGTCAAGTCCCGGTACAATGCTCGCACGCGGCGCCGAGCGTCCCGGAGCACATCTTCGGGCCAGAACTCGTATCCCGCCGGTGGACGTATCCGGAGGGGAGGTATCATCTGGAACCCCGGTCACGGAGGGGACAATTCGGCGCGATGATTGTCAAAGTTGTCCAAGTGCCACTCGGACGCCACCTCAACCGGATCGACTCTTGGACGCTGTCCCCGCCGCGATTCCCGGAGACAAGGCTTAGCAAGATTAAAGCCGCTTGGGCGTCCCCCGGGGAGCCCCTCCCGGACCTTCGCCCGGGAGCAACCTCCCGGGAACCCTGGTAACAAGACATTCAATTCAAAGACTTAGAAAAAATTCTAACTTCATTGCATTCAAAATGTTTTTGTACAAGTGTCCGGGGCTTCTTCTAAGAAGCCACCGGGATCAAAATATTAAGAAAACAAGAAAGGGCCCTAACTAAGACCCGGGGGGAGGCTCATACATGTTCATTGGCGTCCTCCCCCCGGGGGGTTTCCTCCGAGGCCGGGGCTGGGGCGTCCCCCGCCGGAGGAGCCGGAGCCGGGAATCTCACCCGGATGATCCGGTCGTAGAATCCTCCGGCAAGCTGCTCGACCTCCCGGCGCGAGGGCTCGAAGGAGTCTGGAAAGCTTCGGGGGATGCAGCCCCTGATTGCCCGGGCGCCGACCCCCCGGAGGGCCTCCTCACGCTGCCCTACGGAGACCACGGCCCGGCCCTCCGCTTCCTTAAGCTGCCGAGCGACCCGCTGCTCAAGGCCCCTGGTAACAGTTGCCACCTACAAAATATAGAGTTAGAAAAATCTCAAGTGCAGGAAATAAATGAAGACGTCATCGACTCGGGTTACCTGGGCCCCGAGGGACTGAAGCCCCTCGAAACGCTCATGGAGCATCCCTTCCGCGACGAAGGCCTGCACCTTCCGGGTGTGCAGGCCCTCCGCGTAGCGGGCAACTTCCCCCGTGGGAAGCAGAGGGGCCTCTCGCCCGGCGCCGGTATCGCGGCCGGTGGGGGGTCCTCGGACCTGTGAGTTTGGTAACGTGGCCGGCGTCAACGGCGTCTTCGTGGCCGAGGTCTCTGAAGACGTGGCCGAGGAGCTTTGGGAGGGGGTCCCTGCCCGGGGGGGATCATCAGACCTTTCCCCGCCCCGGGCCAGAAGGTCCTTGGGGCCTCCTCCTCCGGTGGGACCTCGTAGACCGAGGGGCTCCCCCCCTCGTCCACCGGCCAAACCTGCGGAGGGGAGGCCTCCGTGAATCTCAGCTCCAGCCTCTCCGGCTCCAAGGATGCTTGGAGGGCCGGGAGGACCGCCACCGAGAGTGGCGACGGGGTGTAGTCCGCTGAATCGGACGCCGCCCCGCCAACGGCCTGCTCCTTCCCCCGGGCCTCGACGGGGCCCTTCGGGGGAGGAGGTGTTGCGTCTTCCCGGGCCGCCGCCCGGGTACACTCGGTCCCGGGAGTCATGTCCCGGGCCTTCACCGGCGCCGCTGCCGGCGTCGTCGACGGGCCGGGGGTCTTTTGGACCCTGGCCTTCTTGGGCTCCGAGCCCCCGGCCGCTTCCTTCCCTCGTTTGTGCGACCCGGGGGTGGGGAGAGGCTTCCTCTCCGGCAGCTTTAGCCCGTAGGCCGCCGCTATCAAGTTCCGGGAAGGGCCCTCCCCCACGAGGAGCACGATGCGCTCGTGCTCGTCGGCGAAGTACCTCCCCAGGAGGTTCTCCGCCTTCTCCCGCGCCGCCGGGTACGGCCGGACTACAAGAGGTAAAGAGTTAGTCAAATTCCCAGAAATTTGTAAATGCAATGCAGGTTCCCGCAGCTTACGTCGCGTCACCGGCTTCACCGGGGGCCGCTGTTCCGGGCCCACGCCGACTCCCCTTTTCCCGCACGAGAAGAGGGAGATCCGGAGGAGAGCCATCTCCTCGGCGGCGTCCCGCATTGAGCGGGTCTTCTTGGAGAGGACCACCCTGCCGAGGAGCTCGAACTCCTCGTCCGTCCACACCGGAGGCTTCGGCGCGGACGATCGGCTGTAGGTGGGGGGCTCCGGGGCGTACACCACCGCCTCGTCCTGGACCCGGAGGTAAAACCACCTCCGGACCCAGTCGCCCCAATGGTCCCGGGAGGCCGCCGCCGGGTAGTCGGCCACCCGGGACGGCAGCATTTGGACCATCACCGAACCGAAGGGGGACTTGGGTCCCCCCTTCACCAGGTGGGAGCTCCGCGCCGCCGGTTCGTAGAAGTACCGGAAGGCGCGAAGGGTGGGCTCCCGCCCGGTCGCCGTCTCGTAGAGCCAGATGAAGAGGCCCATCCGGACGAGCGCGTTCGGGGTGAGGTGGTTGAGCACCACCCCATACTCCTTCAGAAACTCCCGGAGCATGGGATGCACCGGGAGCCGGAGCCCCGCCTCCAAGAAGGCCTCGAAGGCCACGACCTCTAAGGGCCTGGGGCGGGGGCTCCGTCTTTCTTCACGGGGACTCAGATGTCCCCGTCCGCGACGACGCCTCGTTCGACCAGGGACTCCGCGTCCTCGGCCGAGAACTCCGACGCCCAGAGGAAATCCGGAGGGATTTCCTCCGGGGGCACCTCCGTGGTCTTCGCTCGGGCCTTGGGTGCCATCAGGTTCGGCTTTCTTTTTTTCCGGTGGCTAACGTTTCTGGAGGCTACAACTAAAAGTCCCGGACGCTTGCTACCGGGAGCTAGCTACCGAGAGAGCTATCGGGAGAGCAAAAAACTTTAGGATGAAGAGTTTGGAATGAAGCTACAGGGCCCCCCTAAGGCCCTATTTATAGAGGCGAGCCGTGGTCCTAATGGGCGCCACGTGGCACCTCGCGAACCAATCTGGGCCGTTGAAGTTCAAACCGTGCGTGGGAAACGAAGGGATGGGCGCGCGAATCGAGGCGCCGGTTCGAACCGCGAGCGCATTTATGTCGAAACGGCGCGGCCATAAGCATCCGGCACGGGAATCGAAGCGTCACAGTTCCGGTGGCCTGGTCCGGAGATTTTCCCGGTGACGTGTACCATACCCACCGGGGACTCGAGCATCGTGCCCGGGGGGCATGGGGGGCTGCTGTTGGGGGAAATCTCCGCGGTGCTAAGTCCAGGTAAGTCGTGTCACATCTGCCCGGGGACGTGGTCTCCGGCCGCTTCCTGGGCGGCGCAAATTGGCTCCCAGTACGTGGCCTCCGGTGCCCTCCCGGGCACCGCCATTTGCCCAGGGACGTGGTCTCCGGCCGCTTCCTGGGCGCCGCCTTTTGGCCCCCGGGACCTGGCCTCTGGCGCCGTCCCGGGCGCCGCCATTGGACCGGGGACGTGGCCTCCGGCCCCTCCCAGGGCGCCGCCTTTTGGCCCCCGGGACGTGGCCTCCGGTGCCCTCCCGGGCGCCTCCATTTGGCTCCCGGGACGTGGCCTCCGGTGCCCTCCCGGGCACCGCCATTTGCCCGGGGACGTGGCCTCCGGCCCCTCCCCGGGAGCCGCCATTTGCCCGGGGACGTGGTCTACGGCCACTTCCCAGGCGCCGCCATTGGCCCGGTAACATGGCCTCCGGGGCCATCCCGGGCGCCGCCATTTGCCCGGGGACGTGCTCTCCGGCCCCTCCCCGGGCACCACCATTTGGCCCCCGGGACTTGGCCTCCGGCGCCGTCCCGGGCGCCGCCATTTGCCCGGGGACGTGGCCTCCGGCCCCTCCCCGGGCGCCGCCTTTTGGCTCCCGGGACTTGGCCTCCGGCGCCGTCCCGGGCGCCGCCTTTTGGCTCCCGGGACTTGGCCTCCGGCGCCGTCCCGGGCGCCGCCATTTACCAGGGGACGTGGCCTGATGCACACGGTGGCCCGATCTTCCGACAGGTAGAGGTAAGTCGATTGGTGGAGACTCGACGTTGACGATCCGGCTTCCGATCAGAACCGATCCGAACCCAGCAATCGCTACACCACGGCTCAGTTGGTTATCAACCATGCACAAACACGATTGACCTCACCAAAAAGGCTTATCCCTGCATGCGAATCGAGAACACAAGCAAGAACGAGAAAGAAGCAATCTGAAATATTGCAAATATAAATTGAATCTCACGAGTTGGGGTTCCACAAACCGATACACGGCGAAACTGTTCTTTGACAGATTAATCTAAGCAAAACCCAAACAAAACCCTAGCGGCGGCTACTGAATATAAGGGCTAAGGGACGTCCTAGAAACCCTAGACGTGTCCGTGATGGACTCCAACACGATACATGGGCCAACGGCCCAAATTGGTGACGCAGCACCCTGGGACAGATTCTGTCCGCCAACTTACAACGCGAATTCCCGTCGACTCAGCATTTCAATTGACCTAAAACTGGTACCATTGGAAAGGTTATCTCCTTAGCTTTCGATACATATGTGGATCATTGAAATCGGAGTCCGTTTGTGGCCTGGGCGACAATTTTAGTGAACACTGCTCCTGGTGGCCGAGGTAGTCGACTCCGAGATGAATTGGGACTCCAACTTGACTTGGACGCCCTCCTGGCCTCCCTCCTGGCCCTTGCTGGTTCCCAAGGCCTTCATGATCCTCTCCAAAGTTCCTAAGTACAATATAATCAATAATATCATTAGGTAGCATACTATCCTCACAAGTATATACACGGGCACTTAGTAACGAGCTCACCTGTTGATTCCATTGCCGTGCTCGTGCTCTTGTGATGGGTCCTTGCATCACAACTGGAGGAGTCTCGGGCGTATGCATAGGAGTGATGTCCTCATCATGGCCTCCGGCCCCTCCTCGGGAGCCGCCTTTTGGCTCTCGGGACTTGGCCTCCGGCGCCGTCCCGGGCGCCACCGTTTGCCCGGAGACGTGGCCTCCGGCCGCTCCCCGGGCGCCGCCTTTTGGCCCCCGGGACCTGGCCTCCGGTCCCGTCTCGGGCGCCGCCATTTGCCCGGGGACTTGGCCTCTGGCACGTGCCCCGGGCCTCATCGCCCTTCTGAAGGTAAAGACTCGAATTGCTTCTCACGTGCAGGTCACGCGAGGAGCGCCTCGGGAATTAGCGACCACCTATCAAGCATCCAAGGCGTTTGACCAGGAGAAGGACGGTCCTACCCTTCAATCCGACGGTGGCTTCCGGGGTAGTTTAGGCTTTTTGCTTCATTTTGGGGCTATAAATAGCCCTTGTACCCCTCTGTTGTAGAGGATCGGATCACTTTTATTGGAATATCTAAACTCATGGGCGTGCTCCGGAAGCCTCTCCCCCGGAGAGAGCCTCCCCAGCCGACTCCGGTCGGGAGCGCGTCGACAGGACTAGGGCCCCCACCGGGACCCGAACCTGTATAAATCCTCCTGTCATTTCTTGTGCTTGTCCGGCGGGGGAGGACCGGTCATCCGGTCAACCCGCGCCGCGTAATCTTCGCTAGGATCATTCTCAAAACCTGCCGGGGTATTTGCAATCCACGACAGGATTTCAAAAGCCCCGCTTTCGAAAATAAAGACCTTTTCTTCAAAGCTGTGTGTGAAAATCTATTCTATATACATATTTAAAGCCCAAGAGCTATTCTTTGAGAAATTCCCCCTCATCTATATGTACATGCATTCTTACTTGCGACTTGTTGAGCACCATGTGGACGATGTGCTCACCCTTGCTTTTACAAACAAATTTAGTAGAAGGATTCATCGACCCTGAGTCCTGCGGTCTTGAACCCAATGTGGAACAAGAAGAAGAAACTGAAGACCCAGCTTGTTAGAGGGTTACGTACCAAAGTGGAGTCCGATGTGGAAAAGGCCGTACATCACCGCTGCTGCTGAAGAAGAAGACTGATGAAGTCCTTTTGCTTATTATAGCTGTTTCATTTTGTGCCGACCCTGGTGTCAAAAACTCCTTAATTTTGTATCAACATTTAAGTGCGTCATTTTGGCGCTAAATTATTGTAATATTGGTCCCTGTGATCAGCACTTGTTTTTAATTACTCGCATTTTTATATAATGCATCTTGTTGTTGTGAGCTGCAATGTGCCATTTCTGAGTGCAACCCACCTGGGCGGTTGCCACCGGATTCCTCAAATGAGGGTCCCACACTCCCCCTAGCCGGCCCCGGTAGCCCCCGGGCTGGTAGCTACAATGTATGAGCTCCCTCCTCCCTCGGGGCCGCCCCCGAGGGTGCCCCCGGCGGACCAGGTCCGTTTCTCCCGGGAGGAGGTCGAGCGAATGCGCACGGCTAAGTTCGGGGAAGTTCGCTCCCGCACCGTCCGGGGGAAGAGACCTGCCAAAGAGCCAACGTCTCCGGGGGAAAGTCCAGACGTCTTCGAACTTAGTCCCGGCCCGGAAGAAAAGCGCCATTACCACCACACTGGCGGGCCTCTTGGGCCACTTCCCGACTCCGACAACGAGGGCGCATCCCCTGTCAAAGGGGACAGCGACCGGGATTCCCCTCGGGAAGTGCAGGGGGCTAATCAGCCGCTATGCCGCAGACTTCGGTGCATTTGATGGCCGCGGCCTTACCGCCCTCCGCACATCGAGCACTACAATGGTGAGGTCGACCCCTATGAATTTGTGCAGGTATATTCCACAGCCATCTCGGCGGCTGCGGGGGACAAGACGGTGCAATGCAACGTCTTCCCCCTCTACCTCACCGGGATCGCCCGCTCCTGGTTCTACAATTTGAAGGCCGGCTCCATCAAGTCCTTCGCGCAGCTCAAGCGCGAGTTCTGCGCGAACTTCCAGGGGAACTACGTGCGTCCCCTGGATTCTTCGCAGTTGTACACCGTCCGACAGAGGACGGGGGAGACCATCTGCAGCTTCTTCAAGCGCTTTGCTCAAGTCAAGAGCAAAGTGGCTCACGTCCCCGACCCTACAGTCATCGAGGCGTGCAAGAGCGGGATCCTCCTGGGAGAGCTCCACCGGAGGATCTCCCGAAGCTGGCCCTCCTCCGCCGATGAGCTCTTCAACGTACTCGAAAAGTACGCTCGGGCGGAGGAGGACGACCTCTGAAAGAAAAACCAGGGGGCTCCCGCCCCCGCTGATCGGGGGGCCAGGGACCCGCTCAAACGCCCCAGGCGGGGGGGTCGTAATGAGCCACGGCCTCGGGACACCTTTGTCCTCGAGGGCGGAGGCGGCTCGCGCGATGCCCCGAGGGGCAATCGCCCCTTCCCCAAGCCGAAGGGCCGCGGGGGAGGGCAGCCCTCCCGCGGTCGGGAAGGCCCTGTGACAGGATGCAGGGAACGCCCGTGGTGCACCTTCCACAGGTCCAGTACCCATGCCACCCTGCAATGCCATCAGCTGTTGCAGCAGTTCGAGCTGTTCCTCGACCAGCATGGGCAGGGGGGGACTCCAGCCTCCTTGCCCCCTCAGCCGGCTTTACCGGCCCTTCCTGCTCCCGCGGGGGGACAGCTTCGGGGGAACCGTCAGAAACTCTCCCCTTCCAAACCTCCCAGAGGTGTGTCAACGTCATCACGGGAGGGTCCGCCTCCGGGCGGGACTCCAAACGTGAGCACAAAGAGTACGCGCGTGAGGTAAAGGTGGTGGGGGTGCTGCACACGTCTCCGCCACCCAAGTGGTCGGACGTCCCCCTCACCTTGACGGTGGAAGACGCGCGCGGGGTTCGCTTCCCCCACAACGACGCGCTCATCGTCTCCGCCACCATCTACAACTGCCACCTGGCCCGCATTCTTGTGGATAGCGGGAGCTCCGCAGATGTCCTCTACCTGAAAGCTTTCAGGGAGATGCAGGTGGACGAGAAGCTCTTGCAGCCCGCAGCAGGGCCCTTGCAAGGATTCGTCCTGGGGAAGGCGATCTATCCCGTGGGGAAGGTGGATCTCCCCATGACATTCGGCACCCCGGAAAACTACCGGACTGAGATGGTCTGGGTTAATGTGGTAGACCTCCCCTCCTCTTACAACGCGATCATGGGGAGGACCACGATCAACCACCTGGGAGCCGCGATCCACCAGAACTACCTCTGCATGAAGATCCCCGGGCCTCATGGTGTGAACACCACCCAGGGAGACCAAGACGTGGCCCGCGCTCTATACGAGCGTGCCGCCGCAAAGATCGGGAGCGTCAACATCATCAAGACCCCGGGGGGGAGGTCTCTCCCCCGGAATCAGACGTCGTTGTGATACCTTCCGGGAGGCCCCTCCCCAAGCCGCGTTTGGGAGGGGGCCTCCGGAAGATCCCGCTGCCCCCGGACAACGAGGACAGGACCGTCCGAATCGGAGTGGAGCTTCCCGAGGAGCAGGCAGAGCAACTCGTGACCTGCCTACACGAAAACTCTGATGTTTTTGCATGGAAGCCCTCTGACATGCGGGGCGTCGCCCGGGACGTCATTGAGCACAAGCTCGTGGTGATCCCCGGTCTCCCCCCAATCAAGCAGAAGCTAAGGAAACTCTACCTTGAACGCCAGGAGGCGATCAAGGTAGAGATCACCCGACTCCGAGAGCCGGGGTTCATTCGGGAGGTCTTGCACCCCGAGGGGCTCGTGAACCCCATCCTCGTGAAGAAGTCGAACGGCAAATGGCGGATGTGCGTGGACTTCACCGACCTCAACCGCGCCTGCCCCAAGGACAACTTCCCGCTCACATGAATTGACCAGTTGGTAGACTCTACCGCGGGGTGTGAGTTGATGAGCTTCCTAGACGCCTACTCGGGCTACCACCAGGTCCGGATGGCGGAAGGGGACGAGGAAAAGACTAGTTTCATAACTCCCCTCGGAACCTTCTGCTACGTCCACATGCCCTTCGGGCTGAAGAATGCGGGAGCGACCTTCCATCAACTCATGACGCTAGTCTTCAAGGACCAAATCGGTCGCAACGTCGAAGTCTACGTCGACGATGCGGTCATCAAAAGTCCCCGCACAACTGCCCACGTCAACGACCTAGCGAAGACCTTCCGCAACCTCCGCGCGTATGGGTTGAAGCTCAACTCGGAGAAGTGCGCCTTTGGCGTGCGCGGGGGGAAGCTCCTGGGCTTCCTCGTGTCCCAGCGGGGCATAGAGGCGAAACCCCGAGAAGATCCGGGCGTTCCTAGACATGCCCCCGCCGCGCTTGGTCAAGGACGTTCAGCGACTCACCGGCCACTGAGCCACGTTGAGCCGCTTCGTCTCGTGGTCGGGGGAACGCGGCCTTCAATTCTTCAAGATCCTCTGGGGGCTCGAGAGGTTCCGGTGGACCCCCGAGGCCCAGGAAGCGTTCGACGACCTGAAAAAGTACCTCACGAGCCCCCCAATGCTCGTGAGTCCATCTCCAGAAGAGCCATTGGTCCTCTACCTTGCCGCGACCCTGGTCGCCGTTAGCGCGGTACTGGTAAAGGAGCAAGATGGGCAGCAGCGTCCCGTGTACTACGTGAGTGAAGCCCTCCAAGGGGCCAAAACTCGGTACACGGAGATGGAGAAGATCTGCTACACCCTCCTGATGGCGTCTCGGAAGCTTCGCCATTACTTCCTGGGACATCCCATCACCGCCCTGTCATCCCTTCCCTTTGGGGAGGTACTCTGAAATAAAGAGGCCACCGGCCGGATCGGGAAGTGGGGGGCCGAACTCGCCACCATCAAGTCAAAGGTCCTCGCCAACTTCGTGGCGGAATGGACCCCTGCCTCCGGGCCCGAGGACGAAGACCTTCCCACGCCGCCCCGACGTAGCGACCATTGGACACTCATGTTCGATGGGTCCCTGTGTCTCACCGGGGCTGGTGCGGGAGTAGTCCGCCGGAGCCCCGAGGGGAGGGAACTACAGTACGCGGCGCGGCTCGAGTTCCCCGCAACCAACAACGTCGTCGAATACGAGGCTTTGCTCCTCGGGTTGCGCCTTGCGCGCTCCCTGGGAATTCAATGCCTCCTAGTGAAGGGAGACTCCCAGCTCGTAGTTTGCCAAATGGACAAGTCTTACTTGTGCCATGACACAAACTTGAGCCTTTACTTGCAGGAAGTGCGCAAGATGGAGAGGCACTTCGACGGCCTCGAAGCCCGGCATATCCCACGAAGGGACAATGATCGGGCCGACGCCCTAGCCCGGGCGGCCAGCGCCCAGGAATCGCTCCCCAAAGGGGCCTTCCTGGAGATTATTGCGAAGGCCTCGGTGACCTTCCCGGATGCAGGCGATGAGCCCCGCGTCCTAGAAATCGCCGAAATCACCCGGACTTCATCCTGGATGGCCCCCCTTATCTCCTTCATCAAGGGGGAGGGGGACCCTCCCAACGAGACTGAGGCTAAGCATCTCCGGGCCAAAGCCCAGGCATACCTCCTATTGGAGGGGAAGCTCTACAAGCAGGGGCCTTCCACCCTGCTCAGATGCCTCCCACGGCTGGAGGGACTCCCGCTCCTTGAAGACATCCACGCAGGGAGTTGCGGCTCTCATCTAGCCCCACGCGCCATCGCGGCTAAGGCTCTTCTCCAGGGTTTTTACTGGGCCACGGTGATGTGCGACGCGCGAAATCTTGTCTCTGCGTGCAAGGCTTGCCAGAAGATGGCCAAGGATTCGAACCTCCCCCCTGTAGCACTGCAGACTATCCCCATGACTTGGCCCTTCGCGCGCTGGGGGACGGACCTCCTAGGGCCCTTCCCCCCTGCGCCCGGGGGCCACAAGTATGCAGTGGTCGCGGTCGACTACTTTACTAAGTGGGTAGAGGCTGAACCCTTGGCCAACATCATGTCCCGGGCGGTGCAACGATTTTTCTGGAAAAACGTCGTTTGTCATTTTGGCGTCCCCCGTGAGATCACTGTCGATAACGGGACGCAATTCGACTCGGCGTACTTCCGGGAATTCTGTAAAGGCCTGGGCCTCACCATCCACTTCGCTTCAGTGGCCCATCCCTAGAGCAATAGGGCCGTTGAAAGGGTCAACGGTATAATCTTGCAAGGGTTACGCTGACGACTTGAACAAACCGCTTCTAAGCGGGGTGCATGGGCAGAGGAGCTCCCTAGCATCCTCTGCTCTATGCGCATGACTCCGAGCCGGGCGACGGGACGCACTCCCTTTTCCCTGGTATACAGGGCAGAGGCAGTCCTCCCCCCGGAGATTGGCTTTCGGGCGCTGCGAGTCGAGCTCCTAAGCGGAGCTATGACCGCGGCGTACCAAGCCAATGAGGCGAATCAATGACTGGAGGTCGATCTCGTGGAGGAGGAACGCGACCGAGCGCTCCTCCACCACGCCATCTACAAGCGCGAAATGGCGCGCAATACAACCAGCGTGTACGCGAGAGGGCTTTTCTCCTTGGGGACCTCGTCCTCAAGCGCGTCACAGACCTCCAAGCCCAGGGCAAGCTCTCCCCCAAATGGGAGGGCCCCTACAGGATATCGGCGGTCCTGGGCTCGCAGGGCTTACAAGCTCTCCAACCTTCAAGAGCAGGAGCTGAAGCAAACGTGGAATTTGCGTTTACTTCCCAAGTTTTATGTCTAGCCTACACGGGCTCGTCCCCTCCCCCGGAGCGATTGCACCGGAGGGGGAGGGGGGACATTGTAATCACCGTTCCCTCCCCTTTCATGATTTCGCGGGGGGAGGCGTTCTATTTTGGTTCATTGTTAATACAACCAGAGTTTTTCTTCAGCTCTATCTTGATGTAGGTTTTTTACATTATCGTCTCTCATGGCGATGCCCTCCCCGTGAGGAAGTGGCCTATCATGACCCAACAAGTCCAGACAATGGGAGTCCCACTCCCATAGGGCGGCTTACGATCACCCCTCGTGGACTGAGGGTGTAAGCGGCAACCCGGTCCTCAAGGACCGCGGTAATGAGTCAATTTGGGAGACTAGTCCCCTACCCAAACACTCAGACCCATCATCAGGTGCATCCTCCTCCGGGAGTCGATTGTCTCCTCAGAGACGGAGTTCTTGGATATTTTTTCTCGGAGACATTACTCCCGGCTCCCCGTTTTCACGGCGACCAGACAGTTGTCTCCCGAAAAAATTACCTCCGGAAATTTCGTCTCGGGTTTTCTTGGATATTTTTTCCCCGGAGACCTTATTCCCGGCTCCCCGTTTTCACGGCGACCGGACGATTGTCTCCCGGAAATCTCACGTTGGATTTCCCTGGACGTTTTTTCCCGGAGACCTTATTCCCGGCTCCCCGTTTTCACGGCGACCGAACGATTGTCTCCCGGAAAAATCTATTCACCCTGGGAAAACTTGGAAAATGCTTAAGCAATAGGTCTTATTCCCAGGAGCTTCGTCACCCCCACAGCGCGCGGAGCTACCCTCTGGCCCGCTGTGGAGGGGGGATAAGAAGCCCCAGGGAATCACACCATTCCGGACCTTCAGAAATAAACGGGCAAACTTAGCTCTACCTTACCAAAAGAAATCCCAAAGCAAGCTTAGCTTTATTGATCATTCAACTGGAGGACATCTTCCCCCTCTGGTGGGCATCACTACATCGGATACGATACAACCCGGATTATAACCGGGAGAGTCTACGTCCTAAAGCACCTACGCCTAATAATCCCGGAGACCTTCAGATAGCTCCCGGGTCAGGTCCCTGTACAAGCCGCGTATGCGGCGCTGGGCTTCCCGGAGCAGGTCCTCGGGCCAATACTCGTGACCCGCCGGTGGAAGTATCCGAAGAGGGGGAATCATCCGGGACCCCGGACGCGGAGGGGATAATTTAGCGCGATGATTATCGAAGTTATCCAGGTGCCACTCCGGATACCATCGCAACCGGATTGGCTCCCGGACAACGCCCCCGCTGCGTTCTCCGGAGAAGAGACTAAACAAGATTAGAGCGGCCTGGGCATCCCCCGGGCGGCACCTGCCGGGGCTCAAAGGCCTCTCCCCCGGGGAACCTCCCCGAGACCTTCGCCCGGGAGCAACCTCCCGGGAAGCCTGGTACATTGCATTCATTTAGACTTAGAAAAATTTCAATTTCCATTGCATTCAAAATATTTTCATACAAAATGTCCGGGGCTTCCTCTAAGAAGCTACCGGGAACAAAAAGCCTAAAAAACAAAAAAGGGTCCTATCTGGACCCGAGGGGGAGGCTCATACTTGATCATTGGGGTCCTCCCCCCGGGGGGCTCCCACCAGAGCCGGTGCATCCACTCCCGGTGAATCTCGCTCGGATGATCCGGTTGTAGAAGCCCCCGGCAAGCTGCTCCACCTCCCGGCGTAAGGGCTCAAAAAACTCCAGGAAGCTCTGGGGGATGCGGCCCCCGATTGCCCGGCGCCCACCCCCCGGTGAACCACGAGCTCGGCCACGGCCGCCACCACGGGGATTGCCCGGCCTCGCACCCAGGCATTAGCGGCCTCCGGGATCATGGAGACTTGTGTGTTGAGAAAACGCACAGCCTCCGTGAGAGTCGCCGGGGCCGCCTCGGAGCTGCTCCCGGTGGCTCACGCCAAGGTCCTCGAGGGCCGAGCAGACGGAACGGCCTGCGTCCGTCACCGCCCGGACGCTCGAGCCCTTGAGCTCCCGGAGGGCGTCCTCCTTCGCCTTGGCCTCCCGCTGAGGACAGTCATTGGCGGTCTCGGAGGCGTGGATTTGAGCCTGGACCCGGGCCAGCTCCCGAAGGGCATCATCCCGCTGCTCCTGGTAAGCGGCGGCCCTCTCCTCCGCCTCATTCAGCGCCTGACCAAAGCGCCTCTCCAGCCCCCAGGTAATGGCCGCCCCCTGCAAGTCCAAGAGTTAGAAAAAATTCCAAAGGGGGGCATCGAAGGAAAACCCACCGGCTCGGGGAAGTACCTGGATTTGGAGAGATTGAAGCTCCCCAAAACACTCGTGGAGCGTCCCCTCTGAGATGTAGGCCTGGACCTTCCGGGTCTGCAGGCCCTCCGCGTAATGATCGACCTCCCCCGCGGAAAGCAGGGGTGTCTCCCTCTCGGTGCCGGACCCGTCTCGGCCGATGACGGGCCCCCGGACATGAGTTGCCGAGTGATGTGGACAGGGGTGGCGGTGGCTGGCGTCTTCGTCGCCGAGGAGGTGGCCTCCGATGAGGTGGCCGAGGAGCTCTCGGAGGGGGTCCCTCCCCGGGGGGGATCAGGCGCCCCTTTCCCTTCCCAGGCCGCGGGTCCCCTGGGACCTCCGCCTCTGGAGGGACCTCATAAACCGAGGGGCTCCCCCCTTGTCTATCGGCCACTCTACTCGCGAGGGCGAAGCCTACGCGAACCGGACCTCCGGCCTCTCTGGCTCCGGAAGCGCTGGGGCCGTGTCGCGCCCCAAAACTGGGACTACGACCACTCCTGTAGAGACCTAGCTCGCTGCAGCTAGTCCCATATATGCATAGCATACACATACCCTTGACTTCCTAGGATAAGTCAAGCACAGGAGCATATCACATTGCAACAGAGTAACTTACAAAATAGTTAAGCAGTGTGGCCTGCTGGCCTTAATATTACATAAAGAGATTACAATGCCTTCACGGCATACATGGGTTAGCAAAGTAACATCTACACAGCAGAAGATAGGTGACCCACCCACAAAGAGAAGTGGACGGCAGAACAACACATCAGGGCAATGACGGGACTGACGCTCCTCCTTCTGGATCCAAGAAGTCCTCCATGCCTTCGTCTTGGTTGTAGAATGCTCCATCTACTGAATTGTAGGTTGCAAGGGTGAGCACTTACGTACTCAGCAAGTCATAGGTAAGAGTAGATACATATAGTAGTGATGATATGAACCTAGACTAGTCAAGAATTATGGATATTTGTAAAATAATCTTTTTCTTTCTCATCTCATCTTATTTCAGCCCATGGCAGCACTTTTCATAATATAACATCATCATTCATGTTCACTAAATTATAGCACTACCGCGACACGTCGACACACGACAGCCCACGGTAGCACTCCTTATCATGACAACAATAAGAACATCAGTTTTGTGGCTGGTTTAATCAAAAACAGCAAATGTCAGCAGATTGACATTCGGATCAAGAATCTGACATAACTTCAAGGAAAGCTAGAGAGCTTATCTCAAGTTATGATAGTAGAAGAAAATGTAGATCATAACTCTACAAATTCAGTGGACAAAGTGGTTTTCCAATTGCATAATCAGAAGTGGGTAAACAAGGCCAATGCCATTGGCTGGCATGCACTGAGACAGTGTCAAGAATTAGGTTTTAGCATAACATGCATTTCAAGGGCTCAAATCAAGTTGTGATAGAAGAAGAAAATGCTGATCACAACCTCAGGAATCTAAGAGACAAAGTTATTCCCAAAATGCACATCTGGAAGGGAGTGAAAAGGGCTAATGCCACTGACTGACATAGTCTGGCATTGATCTTGACATGGCCAGAAACTAGGGCTTGGCATAACTTTTGATCTAGAGCTCCAAATGATGTACCACTTTGTCTGGGAGGTAGGCAATGATAACAGGAACAAATCATTCAACAGGATCTAGGGCAGAAGATGGCTGGAAGGTGATGAAATTCAAAGAAGAAGTGTGGTGGCGACACGGCACAGTGAAGCCACTGGTCAAAATCTTGGCATGGCTGTATCTTAAAATCTGGGCAGTTTCAGAGATCGAGCTAGAAGACAAATATGTTCAGGAGGTTGAGGCACACCTGAATGACAAGGTAGATGAAGCTGAAACGGCCAGGATTAGGTTTCCGGTGATCGACGCCGGAGAAAAAGCACTGCCATTTGGGGGTTTTCGATTTAGGCTGAATGAACTCAATTCCAAGCTTGGAGAGTGAAAGATGGGTAAGAGGAAGTCACCCGCACGATCAATTTGGCCGGAGGATGGCCGGAGAAGCTTGGCGACGATCGCCGGTTTCTGGAGAAGCTCAAAATTGGGGAAAACTTCGACTGAAGCTCAATCTGGAGATATTGATGCATAGGCTTGCTGGAAATGAGTCACTGATTATTTTCTTCGACAGGATCGACAGCTAATTCGAAGTAATTTGGCCTGCATTGCCGGAACAGGGCAATCGAGATTTCTGGTGATCGCCGGCGATAGGAGGCAAGGAAATCCAATTAAGTGATACCGCACGATGAGAGAGATAAGGGGAACTCACTGGTGCTATTAATTTGGCAGGAGATGCTGTGAAATGAGCTGGCACCGTGAAGCTCCTTACTGGACTCGCCGGAGAAGACGACTGCAGCGAGGGAATTTGTAAATTTGGTTAAGTCCTGGTGATGAGAAGATAACACAGGGTACTGGTGGCTTAAATAGACCAGAGGGCGAAGCTTGCAAGGTTGTAATAGCAATAAATTGGTGTCAGTTGACATGAGTTGCCGGGCGCAGAAGCAGCAACGGCGAGCGGTGAAGCGATTGTGCTCAGGCGAGGTGACTACTGCTCAGCTTGTCGGCTCTTTGGAACTCCACATTGTCGGGCGGTGCAAGCAGTGGCAACTGGAGCTGGCAATGCAAAGCAACGTGGCAAGAAGATGCTGACAACGGTCGCGCACAGGAGCAAGCTGTTCAACGGCGTTGCCACGGCGATGGCTGGGGCGTGGACGCGTGTGCACATGTAGATTCAAGTGAGCACGAGCTCAGGCGAGGCGAGGCGTGGCCGGCGGCGAGCAAGTGCGGCGCAAACGCACGGCGAGCTTCTGGTCGTGCACTGCAGTTGCTGGTCGAAATAGGGCCCGATTGCAATTTCCAATTCTTGATTTGGACTGATCTGTAAATCTGATGATTTGGAAGGTTTGATCTGATTTTGATTGCACTGATTTGGCACACTTGATTCAACAGATGATTTGGCACAGATTGAAGATAAAATTTAAGATGTTTGGATGATTTTTGATATGAACTGAAAATAGGGTATTTTAGGGTAATTGAAATCTGAATTTCAATTGATTTCGAATTATGGGATTTAGGGTTTGATTTTGAGATACTCATAAAAGAAGAATTTGTGTTGAAAAGCATTTGGGAGGTGTTCCCTAAATCAGATTTGAATTTGGAGATGATTTGCAACATTTTTCCTTTTTAGGTTTTTGGAAAATCTGGAAAAAGGACTGATCTGCGATACTCTTGGACTGATTTGCAAAAAAGGTTTAGATGGTGAAATCTCGCTACCAACTTTTTGGATTAAGGTATTGGCATACCCTTGATCATAATCCAAGAATAATCTGGTCTGAACTTGGCTAAGATTTTGATTAAATTTGAATTTCTGAAACTTAGCGTAAAAGATATTCTGTTTTCGAAAACAGAAAGGAGTTGATAAATCTGGAAGTTAGGGATAGAATTGAATCTGGGTTCTGAAGGCCTTTAGGTTTAGGATAACTGATAGATCAAATCTGGAAAGTCAGATCTTGACTTGAGGTCACAGGATAGATTTTGGAGATTTTAGGGCTAGAACAGAATAAAGCTGAGGCTGATTTGGTTGATCTAGAAGAGACATATGCATGCATGACTTTTTTAAAAAAAGAAACTTTTCACCCCAAAACTCAGGATGTTACAGGCCGCCGGGAGGGCGACCTTAGATGGTGGCGAGGGGGCGTAGTCTGCCGAATCGGACACCCCCCCGTCTACGGCCGGTCCCTTCCCCCGAGCCTCTGCGAGGTCCTCCGGGGGGGAGCGTTGTCTCCTTTTGGGCCGGCGCCCGTGCGTGTCCGGACCAGGGGGTCTCGTCCTGGGCCTTCATCGGCATGGAGCCTAGTGTCGTTGACGGACTGGGGGATTTCTGAGCCCTGGCCTTCTTCGGCTTAGAGCCCCCGGCAGCCTCCCTCCCCCTCTTGTGGGAACCGGGGGTAGGCAGGGGCTTCGGCTACCAGGTTCCGGAGAGGGCCCTCCCCAACGACGCGCACGATGCGCTCATGCTCGTCGGTGAAGGACCTCCTGAGGAGGTTCTCCGCCCTCTCCCGGGCCGCCGGGTACGGCCGGACTGCGAAAGGTAAGAGTTAGAAAAAATTTATTAATCAAATCAACTAAGTCATCGGGAACTTACGTCGGGTCACCGGCTTCTACGGGGGCCATTGGGCCGGGCACATCCCGATCCCCGTCCTCCCTTGTGAGAAGGGGGAGATCTTCTGGAGTGCCAGCTCCTCGGCGGCGTCCCGCATAGAGCGGACGCCCCGGGAAGCGACGACCTTGCCAAGGAGACTTAGCTCCTCCTCTGTCGTGGTATTGCGAATACCCCGGCAGGTTTTGTGAACGATCCTAGCGAAGATTACGCGGCGCGGGCTGACCGGGTGACCGGTCCTCCCCCACCGGACAAACACAAGAATTGACACGAGGATATATACAGGTTCGGGTCCCGGTGGGGGCCCTAGTCCTGTCGGCGTGCTCCCGACCGGAGTCGGCTAGGGGGCTCTCTCCGGGGGAGAGGCTTCCGGGGCACACCTGTGAGTTTTGGCTATTCCAATAAATGAATCACTTGCTTACAACTGAGGGGTACAAGGGCTATTTATAGCCCCAAAAAGAAGCAAAAAGACCTATCTACCCCGGAAGCCACCGTCGGATGGAGGGGTAGCGACGTCCTTCTCCCGATCAAACGTCTTGGATGCTTAACAGGTGGTCGCTGATTCCCGAGGCGCTTCTCGCGTGACTTGCACGTGATAAACAACTTGAGACTTTACCTTTAGAAGGGCGACGAGACCAGGGACATGCTCCGGAGGCCAGGTCCCGGCGGCCAAAAGGCGGCGCCCGGGACCGGCACCGGGGGCCAAGTCCCGGGAGCCAAAAAGCGGCGCACGGGGAGGCACCGGAGGCCATGTCCCCGGGCAGATGGCGGCGCCCGGGTCCGGCGTCGGAGGCCTGGTCCCGGGGGCCAAAATTTCGGCGCCCAGGGAGGCCCCGGAGGCTAGGTCCCCGGGCAAATGGCGGCGCCCGGCACCGGCGCCGGAGGCCAGGTCCCGGGGGCCAAAATGGTGGCGCCCGGGGAGGCACCGGAGGTCATGTCCCCGAGCAAATGGCGGCGCCCGGGCACCAGAGGCCAAGTCCAGGGCAAATGGCGGCGCCCGGGACCGACACCGGTGGCCAGGTCCTGGGGGCCAAAATGGCGGCGCCCGGGACCGCCACCGGAGGCCAAGTCCCGGGAGCCGAAAGGCGGCGCCCAGGGAGGCCCCGGAGGCCAGGTTCCCGTGCAAATGGCGGCGCCCGGGACCGGCACCGAGGGCCACGTCCCGAGAGCCAAAAGCCGGAGCCCGGGGAGGCACAGGAGGCCATGTCCTCGGGCAAATGGCGGCGCCCGGGACGGGCGCCGGAGGCCAGGTCCCGGGGGCCAAAATGCGGCGCCCGGGGAGGCACCGGAGGCCATGTCCCCGGGCAAATGGCGGCACGCAGGACCGGCGCCGGAGGCCAACTCCCGGGGGCCGAAAGGCGGCGCCCGGGGGGCCCCGGAGGCCTTGTCCCCTGGCGAATGTGACGCAACTTACCTGGACTTAGTCCCGCGGAGATTTCCCCCAACAGCAGCCCCCCATGCCACCCTGGGACGATGCTCGAGTCCCCGTTGGGTATGGTATATGTCACCGGGAAAATCTCTGGAAGAAGTCACCGGAGCCGTGATGCTTCGGCTTCCGTGCCCCGCGCTTAAGGCCGCGCCGCTTCGCCATAAATGCACTCGCGGTTCGAACCGGCGCCTCGATTTGCCCGCCAGTCCCTTCGTTTCCCGCACACGGTTTGAACTTCAACGGTCCAGATTGCTCCGCGGGGTGCCACGTGGCGCCCATCTGGACCACGGCTCGCCTCTATAAATAGGGCCTTGGGGGGCCCGGTAACTTCATTCCAAACTTCTCAGCCTTAGCGCGTTTAGCTCTCGCGGTAGCTCTCTCCCAGTAGCAAGCATCCGGAATTTTTAGACGTAGCCCCCTGCAAAGTTAGTCTCCGGAAAAAACTGACCTGATGGCACCGAAAGGGTCGAGCGAAGACGACCGAGGTGCCCTCGGAGGAGGTCGCTCTGGACTTCCTCTAGGCATCCGAGTTCACGGCCGAGGACGCCGAGTCCATGGTCGAGCGTGGAGTCGTGGAGGACGGGGACATCCGGGTCCCCGTGAAGAAAGATGGAGCCCCCCGCCCCAGGCCCGGAGAGGTCGTGTCGCGCCCCAAGACTGGGATTACGACTACTCCTGTAGATACCTAGCTCGCTGCAGCTAGTCCCATTCTCACAAACCTTTGACTTCCCAGGATGAGTCAAACACAGGAGTATATTACATTGCAACAGAGTATTAACAAAATATTAAGCAGTGTGGCCAGCTGGCCTTAATATTACATAAAGAGGATTACAATGCCTACAAGGCATTTTGGGTTTAGCAAAATATTTAACTACACAGCAGAAGATAGGTGACCCTCCCACAAAAGAAGTTGACGGCAGAACAACACACTTCAGGGCTCTGGAGGAACTGATTCTCCTCCTTCTGGATCCACGAAGTACTCCATGCCATCATCTTGATCAAGGTAGGCTCCATCTATTGAGTTGAATGTTGCAAGGGTGAGCACTTATGTACTCCGCAAGTCATAGGTAAGAATAGATACATATAGTAGTGATGGTATGACCCTAGACTAGTCAAGAATTATGGTTGTTTATAAAATAATCTTTTACTTCTATACCTCATCTCATGGCAGCACTTTTTCATAAAGTAACATCATCATTCATGTTCACTAGATTATAGCACTACCGCGACACGTCGACACACGACAGCCCACGGCACCACTCCTTATCATGACAACACATGTCATTTGGGTAATCTTGATTTAACACATTTTATTTAGAAAATAGTACTTGTGTCACACCCCGTGGATTTAATCCACCGCAGCAGACTCCTATAAAACCCGGGAGCTCGGACTATTCGAATACGTTTTTAACTCTGCAGAGAGGTACCAATTTACCCGCAAGATATTCCACTTTCAAGCCCATCCTATCAAAATGATTAGACCCCTCCTCACAACCACGTGTGAGTTGCAAGGTGGAGATAACAAGAACTTTTGTTATGTCTCACTCACAATTCACCCCTGACCCTGTGGATCTCTCGCGAAACACAGTTGTGGCGGTACTCCCTCCACCCTTCTCATGTTCCCATTGCTGGGTCAGATATCAGATCACCTTCAGTGATAGTGGGAGTCCTCCTCCCTGTCAATCATCACAACACAACTCATGCAGGGGTTTCATGTGCGATCCACATAAGTACTTGTTCAGGCCTGTCCCATTCCAGGCTTGCGGTTAGCACGTTGTTCATGCCACTAGACGCACAACACAAGGTTCTAGTCCTTATATGCTAGTGACCAGACCATCCACAACCCTGCACCTTCAGTGCCTGCATATCCTTTGCAATCTAGCACCTCCAGTGCTACAGCCATCCATACCATTTTTCTGGTTATGGCTAGGGGTTTTATTTCATGAATATAAATATATACATACATAATAGTTCATAGCTCAAAACTTGTTTATTTCACATTTCACAGATAATCAGTCTAGTACTGCCAATTCATAAATCAACCATTCTCAATCTTTCTCATGCAATATTATCTATATTCAAGGTTATGTTTTAGCAACATTTAAAATATAGGTTCAAGATGACCAAGGATATGACTTGCCTTCCGCGTCGTAAAATACAGCAGTTGACGTCGGATCCGCAGTGAAGTCCTCGAACTCGGGCTCTTGATCTGCTCTCCAATCAAACAATCAACCAATAATCACAATCTTTTCAATACATTATTATACTATATGCAATAATGCAAAGATGAAGTCTTGATGATTCTGAAATGATTGGGTTTAGAGGCTGATTAGGGTTAAGTTAAGGAAACCAATGTTAAGATTAGCTTTCAAAGGTTTACAAGGTTCCAAATGTCTCAAAGTATCAGAATGATATCAAGGTTGCGACTGGTTCGCTCAAAAACAGCGAACGCCTTTAGGTTGACATTCGGTTCAAGACGTCGACATAGCTTTCAGAAAAGCTAGAGTGCTCAACTCAAGTTGTGGTAGTGGAAGAAAATGTAGATCACAACTCTACAAATTCAATGGACAAAGTGGTTTTCAAAATACACAATCAGAAGTGGGTAAACAAGGTCAATGCCACTGGCTGACAAGCTCTGGCATAGAGCTGACAATGCCAAAAACTAGGGCTTGGCATAACTTTTGATCTGGAGCTCTAAATGATGCACCACTTTGTCTGGGAGGTAGGCATTGATAACAGGAACAATTAAGTCAACAGGATCTAGGGCAAGAAATGGCTGGAAAGCAAGAATTTCAGTGATGAACTGAGGTGAACTGGCTGCACTGGAGCAGTTCTGGACAAGATCTTGGCATGGCTATATCTTTTGATCTAGGCCGATTTAGGTGTCAGGCTAGAAGACAAAAATGTTCAGGGGATTGAGGCACACGCACTGGACAAAGTGATTTGGGATGAAACGACTGGGAAAAGTTTTCCGGTGATCGGCGCCGGAGAAGAAGCACTGCCATTTGGGGGTTTCTGCTACAGGCCAAAAGAACTTAATTCCTTGCTTGGAGAGTATCTAGGAGGTATAAGAAAGCTTCTGGTAACATCAAATTGACCGGAGGATCACCGGAGAAGCCTGGCGACGATCGCCGGTTTCTGGTGAAGCTCGGGTTAGGGGAAAACTTTGATTCTTGCTCAAACTGGAAATCTAAATACACAGGCTTGCTTGAATTAGCTTACTGATCAATTTTGTTTACAAAATCGAAAGGTAATTTGTACTGGATTGAGCCACATTATAGAAACAGGGCAAACGGCAATTTCCGGTGATCGCCGGCGTTAGAGGTCACCGGGGAGCAATTAAATGATATCACACAAAGAGGATGAGTAGGGGAACTCACTGATGTTGTTAATTTGGCAGGAGATTATGTGTAGAGTGCTGGCACCGTGAGCCTCCTCGACGGCTCGCCGGAGAAGAAAACGAAAACAGCAAATTCTGGAACTTGGCTGGTTTCTGGTGAAGTGTGGAGGGAGCTGCTGAGCACAGGAGTGCTTAAATAGGTCAGGCGAAGCTTGCAAGGAGGAGACAACGAAGTAATTGGCAGCTGTGAAGAGATGGATTGCGTGCTGAGCATCAGCGGCGAAGACACAGCGAAGAACGGTGATGCGACGGCGACAGGATTGCAACTGTCCACATTGTCGTTCATCGGGACTTTGCAAAGATGGAGCAAGCGGTGGCGACAACACTGGCGCGGCAAGGCAACGTGGCAGTGAATTGCTGACAAAAGGCTGCTGGTCGCGCGCGGGAGCAGGCGCTGGTCGTCGACGTTGCGGTGGCGCTGCCACAACACGGCTGGAGCGAGGACACGTGCGCACCGGCATGCACGGTCACAAGTGCGGCGAAGCCTTGCCGGCGACGAGCAGCTACGGCGCACAAGCACAGCAACTCTGGTCGTGTGCACAGTAAACGGCCTGGTCGAAAATGGACTGAACTGCAGTTCCAGATTTTTGATTTGGACTGAATTGTAAATCTGGCATTCTGGAAGGTTTAAACTGAATTTGCTTTCACTAATCTGGTAGATATATTCAACAAAACATTTGGCAAAGATGTTTGATAAAATCTGGCACATCTGAATAGTTTTTGATATGAACTGAAAATAGGGTATTTTAGGGTAATTGAAATCTGAATTTCAATTGATTTCGAATTCTGGCATTTAGGATGAGATTTTGAAATCTGAACAGAAGAGAAACTTGTGACAAATAGCATTTAGAAAAGATTTGCTGAAGAGATTTTGAGTTTGAAGTTAATCGGGAGATTTTAGCCTTTTTGGGTTTTCAGATATCAGATAAAGGACTAATTTGCAATAACTCTTGGACTGATTTGTGAAAGAGTCTAGATGATAAAATCTGGCTGCCAACTTTCTGGTTTAAGGTATTGGCATACCCATGATCATATTTCAAGAATAATCTGATCTGAACTTGGTCGAGATTTTGGTTAAATTTGAATTCAGAGTATTTAGAGTAATATAAAATATTTCTGTTTTCGAAACAGAATGGAGTTGATAAATCTGGGATTTAGAGATAGAATTGGGTCTGGGTTCTGAAGGCTTTTAGATTCAGGATAACTAATAGATTACACCTGAGCAATCTGATCTTGATTTGGGGTTCACAAGAAAGATTTGGAGATTTTAGGGCTTGAGATAGATACTGATCTGGCTACTACTACTGATACATGCATGCATGCTATTTATGAAAAAGGAAGTTTTCACCCCTAAACTCAGGGTGTTACAAGAAGTCTCTGAGATCACCCGGGTCGCGTCTTGGATGGACCTCCTTATCTCCTTCATAAAGGGGGAGGGGGACCCTCCAAACGAGACTGAGGCTAAGCGCCTCCAAGCCAAGGCCCGGGCATACCTCCTGCTGGAGGGGAAGCGGGGGGCCTCCGCCCTGCTCCGCTGCCTCCCACGGCCGGAAGGGCTCCAACTCCTCGAGGACATCCACTCTGGGAGTTACGGGTCTCACCTGGCTCCGCGCGCCGTCACGGCCAATGCCGTTTGCCAGGGCTTTTATTGGCCCATAGTGGTCCGCGACACGCAAGACCTTGTCTCCGCGTGCGAAGCCTGCCAGAAGATGGCCAAGGGTTCCAACCTCCCCTCCGTAGCGCTGCTGACAATGCCCATCACTTGGCCCCTTGCGCGCTCGGGGATGGACCTCCTAGGTCCCTTCCCCCCAGCGCCCGGGGGCTACAAGTATGCGGTAGTCGCAGTTGACAACTTCACCAAGTGGGCAGAGGCCAAACCTTTGGCCAGCATCATGTCCCGAGCAGTGCAGCGGTTTTTCTGGAAGAATATCGTGTGTCATTTTTGGGGTCCTGTGGGACCCTCATTTGAGGATTCCAATGGCAACCGCCAAGGTGGATTGAACACAGAAAGGTACATCACAAGCTCACAACAACAGGATTTCCTTTAAACAATAAGGAAAATATATAAAACAAGTACAAGGTCACGAGGACCACTATTACATTATCATAATGCCAAGAATGGCATTAATTAAAGTTGATATAGAAGTAGAGAGTTTTTCAAAATCAAGAATCAAAAAGAATCGGTATCGGAGTACCGAACACAGAAATATAACACAAAAGGAACAACAAAGGTCTTCATTTCCTTCAGCAGCGGTTTGGCTCGGGCCTTTACCACATCGGAGTCAACTTGGCGCATGACCCTCCTAGAAGCTCAAATCGTCTGGAAAGGTTCCTTCCTCTTCTTGGTGCTCAAGGCTAAAGGGATCGAGATCCTCGAATCCTTTCTTCTGAATTTGTGTGAAAAAGGCAAGGGTGAGCATGTTTTTACACGATGCTTAGTAAGTCTCGTTATGAGAATGCAGATATATAGATGAGGGATTTTCAAGGAAAGGGGTCTTGGTTTTTTTATATATATAGGAATAGAATAGATTTTCACTCTTAATTTGAAGAAAAGAGTTTTTGTTTTCAAAAGCGAGGCTTTTAAAATCCTAAGCTAGGTTTTTAGAAATGTTGTGTGTGGCGGTCTTTCATGAGTCACCACTTTACTCATATTTTTTGAAAAACTTTCCAAAAGCTACTTGTGCTGCATCGACATGGATAGAATCCACAGCGCGCAGACTCCATAACCTGGGAGCTCAGAGTATCCGATACTTTTTATAACTTTGCAAAGGTGTACCACCTTAATCCACCGATCAGTCAGCTTTCAAGTTGGATCAGCTCCATGCGACTTTTACGCATGTGACAAGGCCGAGATGACACAACGATTTACAGTCCTAGCATTAACAATTCCCTGCCCGGTAAATAGACAGCTAAGTCTCAAGTACCGTTGTGGGTCCTCCCCACTGCCTTACTTCCTAGCCTGGGTCTATGCAACATCCTGAGTTTTGGGGTGAAAAGTTTCTTTCCTAAAAGTCATGCATGCATATGTCTCTTCTAGATCAGCCAAAGCAACCTCATCTTTATTCTGTTTTAGCCCTAAAATCTCCAAATCTATCCTGTGACCCCAAGTCAAGATCTGACTTTCCAGATGTGATCTATCAGTTATCCTAAACCTAAAAACCTTCAGAACCTAGATCCAATTCTATCTCTAACTTCCAGATTCATCAACTCCTTTCTGCTTTCGAAAACAGAAATATTTTATAAATACCCTAAGTTTCAGAAATTCAGATTTAATCAAAATCTTAGCCAAGTTCAGACCAGATTATTCTTGGGATATGATCAAGGGTATGCCAATACCTTAATCCAAAAAGTTGGCAGTCAGATTTCACCATCTAAACCTTTTTCGCAAATCAGTCCAAGAGTATCGCAGATCAGTCCTTTTCCAGATTTTCCAGAAGCCTGAAAAGGCAAAATGTTGCAAATCATCTTCAAATTCAAATATGATTCAGGGAACACCTCCCAAATGCTTTTCAACACAAATTCTTCTTATATGAGTATCTCAAAATCGAACCCTAAATCCCAGAATTCGAGATCAATAAGATTCAGACTTATTTTACCCTAAAATACTCTGTTTCCAGTTCATATCAAAAATCATCCAAATGTCTCAAATTTTATCTTCTATCTGTGCCAAGTCATCTGTTGAATCAAGCCTACCAGATTAATGCAATCAATTTAAGATCAAATCATCTAAATCATTAGATTTACAATTCAATCCAAATCAAGAAATTGAAATTGCAAACCAGCCCTATTCAACCAGGACAGCAGCTACTGTGCACGACCAGAGCTCGCCGTGATCTTTGAGCCATGCACGCTCACCGCCGGCCAAGTTTCGCCTGCATTTGTGCTCGTGCATGCTTGCTCTTGCTGTTGCGCACACATCTGTGTCCTAGCCATCGTCGTGGCAACGCCGTGGCAGCGCCGTTGAACAGCAATTGCTTCCGCGTGCGACCAACAGCAGCTTTTGTCAGCAACACTGCGCCACGTTGCTTTGCATTGCCAGCTCCTGTTGCCACTGCTTGCACCGCCCGACAATGTTGAGTTCCAATGAGCCGACAAGTTGATCAGTAGTCACCTTGCCTGAGCGCTATCGCGTCACCGCTCGCCGTTGTTGCATCTACGCCCGGCAAATCATTTCACTGACGCCAAATTCATTGCTGCCACTTCATTGCAAGATTCGCCCACTGATCTATTTAAGCCACCAGTACCTTGTATCATCTCCTCTTCACCAGAACTCAACCAATTTCCAAATCTCTTCGTTGTCGTCGTCTTCCCCGGCGAGCCGTCGAGGAGCCTCACGGCGCCAGCTCATCCCACAGCACCTCCTGCCAAATTAACAGCATCAGTGAGTTCCCCTCATCTCCCTCATCGTGCTGTACCACTTAATTGAATTATCTTGCATCTTATCACCGGTGATCGCCGGAAATCCCGATTGCCCTGTTCCGGCAATACAGCTCAAATTACTTCGAATTAGCTCTCGATTCTGTAGAAGAAGATGATCAGTGAACTATTTGAAGCAATCCTGTGCATCAAGATCTCCAGATTGAGCTCGAATTGAAGTTTTCCCCCAAATCCAAACTTCACACATCGCCGGTGATCGTCGCCAGGCTTCTCCGATGATCCTCCGACCAAATTGACTATCCCAGTAGCATTCCTAAGCTTCCCTCATACTCCCTGAGCATGGAATTGAGTTCAAACCTCCTACAGCAAAAACCCCCAAATTCCATGTCTTCTTCTCCGGCACCGTTCACTGGAAACCTATTCCCGGCCGTTTCAGCTTCATCCACCTTGTCATTCAGGTGTGCCTCAACCTCCTGAGCATTTTTGTCTTCTAGCCCGATCCCTGAAACTGTCCAGATTTCAAGTTATAGCCATGCCAAAAACCTTGTCTAGTGGCTTCACTGTGCCGTGTCGCCACCACACTTCACTGATTTTCATCACCTTCCAGCCATTTCCTGCCCTAGATCCTGTTGAATGATTTGTTCCTGTTATCAATGCCTACCTCCCAGACAAAGTGGTGCATCATTTGGAGTCCTAGATCAAAAGTTATGCCAGGCCCTAGTTTCTGGCCATGTCAGTTCAATGCCAGACTATGTCAGTCAGTGGCATTAGCCCTTTCCACTCCCTTCCAAATGTGCATTTTGAGCATAACTTTGTCCCTTATATTCTTGAAGTTGTGATCTACAATTTCTTCTTCTATCACAACTTGATTTGAGCCCTTGAATTATATTTGCTGCTAAACCCTAGTTTTTGACATTGTCCCAGTGCATGCCAGCCAATGGCATTGGCCTTGTTTACCCATTTCTGATTGTGCACTTTGAAAGCTACTTTGTCCACTGAATTTGTAGAGTTATGATCTACACTTTCTTCTACTGTCACAATTTAAGATAAGCTCTCTAGCTTTCTTTGAAGCTATGTCAGAGCCTTGATCCGAATGTCAATCTGCTGACATTCGCTGTTTTTGATCAAGCCAGCTACAAAATTGATGTTCTCATTGCAACCTTGAGATCCTAAGAGCATCTAACACCCATTCTTAGCCAATTCCTTGAAACCCTAGAATCTTGACTCAGTTCAGCTTGCAATCCCAATTATCTCCAGTATCTTTTAGCTATTCTTGTTAAGCATATTTGCATATAGATCATAAATCATTTTAATATAATAAGTAATCATTGTGTGTATTGTTTGGTTTGTCGTCGAGCAGATTCAGAAGTTGAATTTGAGGACTTCGCTGTTGACCCGTCATCAACTGCTGTTTCTTACAACGCGGAAGGCAAGTCATATTCTTGGTCATCTTGAACCTATATTTTAAATGTTGCTAAAACATAACCTTGAATATAGATAACATTGCATGAGAAAGATTGAGAATGGTTGATTTATGAATTGGGAGTACTAGACTGGTTATCTGTGAAATGTGAAATAAACAAGTTTTGAGCCATGAACTATTATATATGTACTTATATATTCATGAAATAAAACCCCTAGCCGTGACCAGAAAAATGGTATGGAAGGCTGTAGCACTGGAGGTGCTAAACTGCAAAGGATATGCAGGCACTGAAGGTGCAGGGTTGTGGATGGTCTGGTCACTGGCATATAAGGACTAGAACCTTCTGTTGTGCGTCTAGTGGCATGAACAATGTGCTAACCGCAAGCCTGGTATGGGACAGGCCTGAACAAGTACTTATGTGGATCGCACATGAAACCCCTGCATGAGTTGTGTTGTAATGATTGACTTGGAGGTTAACTCCCACTATCACTGAAAGTGATCTGATGTTTGACCCAGCAATGGGAAAATGAGGTGGGGTGGAGGTTATGATACAGCCTACCACAACTGTGTTTCGCGGAGAGCCACAGGGTCAGGGGTGAAATGTGAGTGATACATAACAAAAGTTCTTGTTATTTCCACCTTGCCGCTCACAATATGAAGTGAGTCAGGGGTCCAATCATTATGTTATGATAGGAAAGGCTTGAAAGTGGAATATCTTGAGGGTAAATTGGTACCTCTCTGCAGAGTTAAAAACGTATTCGAATACTCCGAGCTCCCGGGTTTATAGGAGTCTGCTGCGGTGGATTAAATCCAAGGGGTGTGTTAAATCAAGATTACCCAAATGGCATGTGTTGTCATGATAAGGAGTGCTGCCGTGGGCTGTCGTGTGTCGACGTGTCGCGGTAGTGCTATAATCTAGTGAACATGAATGATGATGTTATATTATGAAAAGTGTTGCCATGAGATGAGGTATGAAAGTAAAAGATTATTTTATAAACATCCATAATTCTTGACTAGTCTAGGTTCATATCATCACTACTATATGTATCTACTCTTACCTATGACTTGCTGAGTACGTAAGTGCTCACTCTTGCAACCTACAAATCAGTAGATGGAGCGTTCAATAACCAAGACGAAGGCATGGAGAACTTCTAGGATCCAGAAGGGGAAAAGTCATTTCTGCCAGAGCCCTGATGTGTGTTGTTCTGCCGTCCACTTCTCTTTGTGGGTGGGTCACCTATCTTCTGCTGTGTAGTTGTTATTTTGCTAAACCATGAATGCCGTGAAGGCATTGTAATCTCTTTATGTAATATTAAGGCCAGCAGGCCACACTGCTTAACTATTTTGTAAGTTACTCTGTTGCAATGTGAATATACTCCTGTGCTTGACTTATCCTGGGAAGTCAAAGGTATGTGTATGCTATGCATATATGGGACTAGCTGCAGCGAGCTAGGTCTCTACAGGAGTAGTTGTAGTCCCAGTTTCGGGGCGCGACAAAATTATGGTATCAGAGCAACATGAGAACTTGACTGTAGGACGACACCTTTAGGGATTGACCGTGCCAGGAAGACGTAATTTATTTAGAAAACTGCTTGTTGAAAATCGTATTTTGATAAAAAATAATGAGCTTTGTAGCTCTTGAAAACTTTCATTCCAAAATTTTTTTTGGATTTTCTAAAAATTCGGTGAGATTGTGAGAGTGCGTTCTATTGTCTCAGAGTGTCTTAGGGGTTGGTATAGATAGAGCTAGTGATGCTCTTGATAGCTTTGTGATTCGCTGTTGCTTTTGCAATAGTTAACTTGTGTATTATGGCTAGTAGCCTAAGTATTTCATGCACTAAAGTAAGTTGCATTATTTTCTGCACTGCTATTTTAGTTGGCCCTAGTTAGTTAGATCCGTCCAAACTTCTTTTTCAGAGCCACCATGGTTGATACAAGAGGAAGATCTCGAAGCAGTGGAGAAGACAGGGAACAGACTCCTCAGGAAGAAGATATTATGACAAGAAACCCTTTGTTTCAACAAGGATCTCAGAGTTCCAATCCTCCACAGAAGGAAAATATAGAAAGAGAGGGTCAGAAAAGAAGAATGCCTCAACAAGTACAACCACAACTAAACTCAACTAGAAGGAGAATCCCTATCACCTCTAGTTTTCAACCATCATACCAGAACCAGACTTCCAGACCAATAAGAATGACGTGCCCCAATTGCAAAGGAAACCACCTTCAAAAGAGCTGTCCTCATGCGAGTGTCAAATGTTTTCAGTGCAAACAGCATGGGCATCGCAAAGAATTCTGTCCCTGGATTCAATTCCCTAGACCCATAGCCATATCTCAGGCAAAGATGTAGTCAGTAGAACTTAGATCATCACCACTGTAGAAACCCAAGAGAAATTTACAAAGAAGAGGAGCTATGTGTTCTCGCAAGACACATAGCCTCTCTTGATTACAGCCGCGCACGACTTAATCTGGCATAGGGCGTCTTCCTTCTTTCCACCTTTTCCTCTCATAATTTTTCTGAACTCACATCACTCACGGCCCTTACCGGCCCACCAGTTTCTGGCAAGAAACCAGACCGACAACCATTGCAGGGAAAAGCTAATACTAAAGAAAGCTACTAAGTTACGCCCGTCCCATAACCGGGAAAGTGGTTGGTACGTTTTTTCATGCCGCATAGAAGTACAACACAAGGTTCTAGTCGTTATGAATCTTTACTGAGGAGTCTTTCACATTCCCAGTGCGCACACAGCACCATCCAATCAAACCATCCTCACTATCGATTCCAATCACATTTTCTTTCACAAAAAGGGGTTTTGAATATGCTTTTCTCATATGTGACCATTCAACATTTAACATATAATCTTGAGCATAGCATAGCCTAAGCATGATATTCTAGGGTGACAAGGGTGCAGGGATAATCAATCACAAAAGGGGCTTTACAATTATTTAGGTCATATCTAATCACTTTATTTGAATATAGTTCTTATTTGAATATAAGGCATGCATCTACTTGAAAATAGTTAACATACTTCATTTCAAAATACTAGGCGAGACATGATCAAGGGATTGAGACTTGCCTTGCAATGCTGGGTCTAGTTACTCAGACAATTCTTCGAAGATTTCTTCCACTCCTCCAACCTCTGGTTCCACGGCGGATACAAATAATACACACATACGCTATATAAGCATACAGAAGATAGTCCTTATGGGAAATGATACGTAAAATATATGATGCATGCAGGGGAAAGGTTTGGACAAAGTCACTTGGGTGCTGATTGAAGAGATGGGCTTAAAAGGAGTTGAATGTCGAAAGGCTGACATTCGGTCCACGGCAAGACATAGCCTTAAGTTGGTCTTAGATAGGTTTTCTGGAGAAGTGACAGTAGAGAAAGTTGTAGAGTACAACTCTAGGAATCTAATGGACAAGGTGGCATTTCAATTGCTCAAGTGTAACAGGTCTAAATCACTCAATGCCTCTGGTGGACATGCACTGACATAGTGCTGGACATGGCCAGAAACTAGGGCATGGCATAACTTTTGATTCAGGGCTCCAATTGATGAACCACTTTGTTTGGGGGTTAGGCCTTGATAACAGGAACAAAACACTCAACAGGATCAAGGGCAGAAAGTGACCATAGGGCGGCCAAATCCGGTGAGTAAACACAGTGGCCTGAACTACTGGACAGTGAGCTTGGCATTGGAATATCTCTTGATTCAGGTCGATTCAGAAGTCGAGCTAGTAGACAATATTGCTCAGGGTACTGGGATCTATCTAAGGGACAAAGTGTACGGGGCTAGATCGACCGGTGAGGAATTCCGACGACCGGCGCTGGAGAAGACGACATAAAAATTGGGGTTTTTGATTCAGAGAGTTTGAACTATATTGCTTGCTCAGGGAGTGAGAGGGTGAAGTGAGGGAACTATTGGTGGGGTTAATTCAGCCGGAGGATGACCGGAGTGGCCTGGCGACGAGGGCCAGTTCACTGGTGGCGCGCAAATTGGGGATAGCCACAATCTTGATCCAATTTTGAAATCCAGATTGGTAGGCTTGCTAAATAGAGTGTGCTGATCAATATCCATCACTGGCATGAGGGCTGATTTGGATTGAATCGGGCAGCATTGAGGAAACAGGGGTTTTGGGCTTTTCAGGTGATCGCCGGCGTTGAGGTTCGCCGGGGGCCAATTAAATGATATGATACGGGCATGGGGATGAGGGGAACTTACTGATAGCTTTGGATTGGAGAGAGGAGCTGCGGTTGAGGCTGGCACCGTGAGCTCCAGAAGTGGATCGCCGGGGAAGAAGGTCTTCGCGGCAGCGCTGGGAAAATCGGTTGCTTTCTGGTGCTAGGGCTGAAGCTATGCAGCTGCGGGTGGTGCGAAGAAATGCTGGGCGAGGGGGAGCTTATATATGCGAAGGGCTGAGCTCTCGGGAGTTGAGGCAAATCCAACAGGATTAGCGGCTGACACCAGAGGCGGCATCGAGATGGTGTTGGGATGCGGCAACGACTGTGCCAGGCGAGGGGGAGATCAAGCCAAATTCGGCTGGCGCACGGCGACGGGATCACTGGCTTCAGTATGGGCGCAATGCGGCGCTGGTTTGCTGCTGCTGGAGCACGCGCACGCGCGAGGAAGTCACGGCACAGCGCGGCTGAAGTTGCTCCACGTTGGCGGCACGGTTGCGCACAGGTGGTGCCACGTGGCGGTAGTGGTGGCAGCGTGGGAATCTTCGTCGGCGACGAGCTCTGCGGTGAGGCAAAGCGGCGGGGCACTAGTCGAACGATGCTGGTCGTGGTCGAGAATGGCGCAGGGGCTTGGTTGCAAAGTTTGGACTGTTTTGCGAAGGTTTGGACTAAACTGCAAGGAATTTGATTCGGGAATTTGGGCCTATTTGCAAATCTCGATATCTGGAGGGCTGATCTGAAATCTGGTTTTGCAGATGAGTACTACTAAATCACTTGGACTCATCTAGCAAGAAAAATAGTAAAATTCAATAAGATCTGGTGGTTTTGACAAGAATCGAAAACAGGGTAATTAGGGTTTGAAACTTTGGCGAGACTGAAACTAGGGTTTCGGTTGAGCTTTTGGAATTCTTCCAGAAGGGAAAAATGTTCAGAATAGTGAATGAGAGATGTTCACTGAATCAGATCAAAGTTTGGAGATGGTCTGAGACTTTTAGTCTTTTTGATCTTCTCACAAATCTGAAAAGAACTGATCTGCGATACTTTTGGACTAAAAAGCGAAAATGGTCTGAAAGGTGGAGTTTAGCTGCCAACTTTTCAAATTAAGGTAGTGGCACACCTAAGATCATATTTCTGAGATAAGAGATCAAAAATGGGGTTGAGACATTCGAGAATCAAATGAAGATGTGCTGACTGGCAAGCTAAAGAGATGGAAAAATTTGGGATGTTACAGGTCCCCTAGGAAATCACTGTCGATAACGGGACCCAATTCAACTTAGCATATTTCCAGGAATTCTGCAAAGGCTTGGGGGCTACCCTCCACTTCGACTCTGTCACTCACCCCTAGAGCAACAGAGCTCTCGAGACAGTCAACGGTGTGATCCTACAGGGGTTACGCCGAAGGATCGAGCAAGCTGCCTCCAGGTGGGGCGCATGGGCAGAGGATCTACTGAGCATCCTCTGTTCCACGCTCACGACGCCGAGTCGAGCGCTGGGGCACACGCCTTTCTCACTCGTGTATGGGGCTGAAGCGGTTCTCCCCTCGGAGATCGGCTTCCGGTCACTGCGGGTCGAACTCCTAGATGGAGCTACGACAGCAACGTACCAAGCCAACGAAGCCAATCAAATGCTGGAAGTCGACCTCGTCGAAGAAGAACACGACTGAGAACTCCTCCGCCACGCCATCTACGAGCGTGAAATGGCGCACGCGTACAACCGGTGCGTCCACACAAGAACTTTTCGCCTTGGGGATCTTGTTCTCAAGTGCGTGACCGACCCCCAAGCCCAGGGCAAACTCTCCCCCAAGTGGGAAGGCCCCTATAGGGTCTCTGCAGTCCTAGGCTCAGGGGCCTACAAGCTCTCCAACCTCCAAGATCAAGAGTTGAAGCATACATGGAACGTAGGCTTGCTTTGCAAGTTCTATGTCTAGCCTCCGGGCCTTTTCCCTCCCCCGTCGCGACTTCGCAGGGGGAGGCACTGTTCCCTGCCATGGTTACGCGAGGGGGACGTTGTATTCGCTTTCCCTCCCCCACCGTGGCTCCGCGGGGGGAGGTGTTGTATTTCAAGTTCTATCAATACAATTGGGCTTTTTCTCCGACTCGAGTTCATTGCAGGTTCTTACATTACCGTCTCTTAGACGATGCCCTCCCATTGAGGATGCCTCCCCGTGGGGACGTAGGCTATTGCAGCCTAAGAATGCCTACGACAAGAGCCCCGCACCCGTAGGGCGGCTTACAATCACCCCTGTGGACTGAGGGGGTAAGCGGCAACCCAGTCCTCAAGGACTGAGGTAACGAGTCAATTTGAGAGACCAGTCCCCCCTCAAACACTAAGACCCATCATCGGGCCCACCCCCCTCTGAGAGCAAAATTGTGACCCCAGAGATGAAACTTTCAAAAAAATTTCTCGGAGGTTTTTACCCGGCTCCCCATCCTCACGGCGACCGGAGGATTTCTCATCGGGACTTTCGACAGATTTTCCCGAAGATTTTTTACCCGGTTCCCCGTCCTCACGGCAACCGGGAGATTTCTTATAAAATCTTCTTGGGGAATTTTTGCCCCGATAATCATTAACATCCGAGCCCTTCACTCCTTCCCCACAACGCGTGAAACTAAGGTACAACCCGCTATGGGAAGGGGGTAACTCGTGCCCGGATCGTCCTCTCCCGGACCATCCTTGGACTCAGAAAATTTCAAAAAGTAAGGAACAAGCAAACCTAGCTTTATTGATATTTAACCGGGGACACCCCCCCCCCCCCCCCCGCCCCCAGTGGGCAGTTGCAAGATACAACTAGGGGAATTCAACTCCCGCGGGAAATATCAGGGGGGACAGTCCCCCTCCGGAGGCTCCTACACCTAATAATCCTGGAGGCTCTTCGATAGCTCCCGGCCCAGGTCTCGATACAAGCCTCGTATACGTCGCTGGGCCTCACGAAGCAAGTTCTCGGGCCAATACTCGTAGCCCGCCGGTGGGAGTATTCGAAGCGGCGGAACCCTCCGGGACCCCGGTCGTGGAGGGGACAATTTGGCGCGATGATTGTCGAAGTTATCAAGGTGCCACTCTGGGAGCCACCGCAACCGGATCGGCTCCCGGGAGACAGCCCTGCCACGCCCTCCGGAGATGAGACTTAGCAAAATTAAGGCAGCTTGGGTATCCCCCGGGTGATACCCTCCGGAGCCCAAAGGCCTTATCTCCAGAGAGGCTCCTCGCACCACTGGGGCACCTCTGAGGCCGCACTCAACTCTCTAGAGCCTTCCCCCGGGAGTAACCTCCCGGGACGCCTGATGAATTGGATTCGAGACTTAGCAAAAAATTCATTTCATTTCATTAAAATGTCTTTTGTACAAGTCTCCGGGGCTTCTTCTAAGAAGCTACCGGGAGCAAAAATCCTAAAACAAAAAAGAGGACCTATCTAAAGGCCTGGGGGGAGGCTCATACTTGTTCATTGTTGTCCTCCCCCCGGGAGGTCTCCACCGGAGCCATGGTATCCGCCCTCGGGGGCGCCGACACCGGGAATCACACCCGCACAATCCGGTCATAGAAGCCCCCAGCGAGCTGCTCCACCTCTCACCGGAGCGGCTCGAAGAACTCTGGAAAATCTCGGGGGATCCAGCCCCCGATCGCCCGGGCGCCGATCCCCCGGAGTTCCACAAGCCCCGCGGTGGCGGACACCACAGGGATCGCCTGGCCCCGTGCCCGAGCGTCAGCGGCCTCTCTAATCATGGAGACTTGTGCGTTAAGAAAACACACGGCCTTCGCGAGCGTCGCCGGCGCCGCGTCAAAGCTGCCCACCGGGCCGAGGCTCACCCCAAGCCCCTCAAGGGCCGAGCGGATGGAGCGACCCGCTTCCACCACCGCCTGGGCACTGGAGCCCTCGAGCTCCCGAAGGGCATCCTCCTTTGCCCTCGCCTCCCTCCAGAGCCGGTCGTTGGCGCTCTCCAAGGCATGGAGTTGAGCCCAGAGTCGAGCCAACTCCTGGAGCGCATCGTCCCGCTCCTCGGAACAGGCGGCGACTTTCCCCTCCACCTCCTTCAACGCCCCAGGCGAGGACCGCCCCCTGTAAATACAAGGTTATTCGAAGTCCAACAGTTAGTAAAATCTTCGAAAGAAACGACCTGGTGATCCGGGAGCGCCGCCATTGGCATGGGGACTAGGTCACCGGTGCCCCTGTGCGGGGCTCCGCCTTTTGCCTGGGGACAAGGCTCCCGGTGACCCCTGTCCCAGGCACCACCATTTGCCTGGGGACAAGGCTCCCGGTGACCCCTGTCCCAGGCGCCGCCATTTGCCCAGGGACAAGGCCCTCGGTGCCTTCATCCCGAGCACCGCCTTTTGCTCGGGGACAAGCGCCATCCTGGGCGCCGCCATTTGCACGGGGACAAGGCCCCCGGTGCCGCCGTCCCGGGCGCCGCCATTTGGCTGGGGACAAGGCCCCCGTTGACCCCATCCCGGGCGCCGCAACAACGGAGATCACGCGAGAAGCACCTCAGGAACTGGCAAGGACATTTGTCAAGCATCCGCCCCCTAAGCTGGAAGAAGGACGCTAGTGTCCTTCGATCGAACGGCTGTGACCGGGGTAGTTTAGTCTTTTTGCATCTTTTGGGCCTATATAAGCCCTTGTATCCCTCTATTGTAAAGGATATCTCATTTGGTATCAATAGACAAAAAGGAATAGGTGTGCCCTGGGGGAGAACTCCCCCAGCCAACTCCTGTTGGGAGCACGTCGATAGGACTAGGGTCTCCACAGAGACCTGAACCTGTATAAATCTTCGTGTCACTTGTTGCGTTTGTGCGACGGGGGAGGACCGGTCACTTGGTCACCCCGCATCGTCTTTCCTTAGGTAGGAGACCTCCACAAAACCTGCCGGGGTATTCGCAATACCACAACATCGACCCATCGGTGAGACACTGTCATTGTATTGTGAATACCCCGGCAGGTTTTGTTGAAGTCCCTAGCGAAGAAAAGATGACACGAGCTGACCGCGTGACTGGTCCTCTCCCGTCGGGCAAACACAGCAAATAACATGAAGGTTTATACAGGTTCGGGCTGCAGTGGAGACCCTAGTCCTGTCGACGTGCTCCCAACTAGAGTAGGCTAGGGGAGCTATCTCGGGGAGAGATGGCTCCAGAGCACGCCTGTGTTGTTGTGTATTAGAGTAAAAAATGAAGTGTTCCCTTTACATGAAAGGTTACAAGGGCTTATATAGGCCCGAAAGACGCAAAAAGACTAAACTACCCACTAGCCACCGTTGGATTGAGGGGCACCAGCGTCCTTCTTCCGGTCAGGAGCCTTGGATGCTTGACAGGTGTGCGCTAGTTCCCGAAGCACTTCTCACCTGACCCTCACGTGACCTGGGACCGGGGACCCTTGTCTTCGGGAAAATGGCGGCGCCCGGGACAAACCATTGGAGGGCCTTGTCCCCGGGCAAACGGCAGAGCCCGGGACAAGCCACCGGGGGGCCTTGTCCCCAGGCAAAAGGCGGCGCCCGGGACGGGCCACCGGGGGGGCCTTGTCCCCGGGCAAATGGCGGCACCCGGGACAAGCCACTGGGGAGACATGTCCCCGGGCAAAAGGCGGCGCCCGGGACAAGCCACCGGGGGGCCTTGTCTGTAACATCCCAGTTTTTGCTATCATTTCTTTTTGCTAGTCAGCATATCTTCATTCGATTCTCAGATGTCTCAACCCTATTTTGATCTCTTATCTCAAAACCATGATCTTAGATATGCCACTACCTTGACTTAAAAAGTTGGCAGCTAAACTCCACCTTTTAGATCATTTTCGCTTTTTAGTCCAAAAGTATTTCAGATTAGTCCTTTTCAGAGTTGTCAGAAGCACAAAAAGACAAAGTCTCAAACCACCTCCAAATTCTGATCTAATCCAGTGATTGTCTTCTCTTTACTTTTCTGAACATTTTTCCCTTCTGGAAGAATTCTAAAATCTTAACTGAAACCCTAGTTTCAGCCTCGCCAAAGTTTCAAACCCTAATTACCCTGTTTATCCTATTTTTGATTTTTGTCAAAACCACCAGATCTTATCGAATTTTGCCATTCTTCTTACTAGATGAGTTCAAGTGATTTAGTGACACTCATATGCAAAATCAGATCTCAAATCAGCCCTCCAAATCCCCAGAATTGCAAACAGGCACAAAATCCCAAACAAATCCTTACAGATCAGTCCAAATCTTCGTGGATTAGTCCCTGGCCCCTTTTTTGACCTCGACCAGGGCTGAGCCCGTGTGCGACCACGACCAGAGACCACCTCGACCGCAACCACTGCCGTTCGCCGTGAATCACCGCAGCAATCTTCACCGCCGGCCAACTTTTGCCTTCACCAACGGTCGTATCCTACGTGTCCGCAAGTGGTGTTCGCGTCGTGCCAAAGCCATCCACCGTGGCGACAATCGGTGACAGCCAGCAATGCCGTTCACGCGCGCGTGCCTGCCGTTGTCAGAGCTTTTTTGCCACTTCGCCACCATACCGAAGCCTGCCACCCCGTCGTTCTGCCCAAATCGGATTTGATGCGATTTTCTCCTCTGGCAGAGCCACCGCCGCGTCCCAACACCGTCTCGATCTTGCTCCAGCACCAGTCAAGCATCTCCCGCTCGATTTGCTTCAACTTTCGAGGACCCCAGCCGTTGGCTATATAAACCCTCCCCCTCGCCCAGAGCTCTTCACACCACACCACTCCAGCAACCTCATAGCTTCAGCTCTCGTGTTCACCTTCTTCTTCCCCGACGAGCTACTTGAGGAGCTCTCACCGCCAGCTCAAGCCACTGCCTCCCTCTCCAATCTAAGTTCACCAGTAAGTTCCCCTCACCTTCCTCTCTGTATCATAGCGCTTAATTGGACCCCGGCGAACCCTAGCGCCGGCCACCACCGGATTTCCCCTTTTCCCCCGTTCCTCCAATGCTGAGTGATTTGAACCCAATTGTCCTTCGTGCTAGTAGAACTAAGTGATCAGTGAGCTTAGTAGAGCAAGCCTTTAAGTTCGAAACCTTCAATTTTGCCCAGATCGAAGAACCCTCAATTTGGGATTTCATCAGTTCACCGGAGCTCGCCGCCGAGCTTCTCCGGTGATCCTCTAGCCAAATTGACCATCCCAGTAGCCTTCTATTGTCCCCAGGATACTTCACAAGCTTGGAATCAAGCTCAAGTACTTTAAATCAAAAATGCCCAATTTCTGTGTCTTCGTCTCCGGCTCAGTTCACCGGAGTTTTCTTTCCGGCCGATCTAGCCGATGCCACTTTGTCACTTAGCTAGGTCTCAATCCCCTGAGCATTTCATTCCACAAGCCTGATCCCTGAATCTGCCCAGATCAAGAGTTATGCTCTTGCCAAGTTCCTGTCAAGAGCCGTGCTTGTGCCGTGTCGCCACCGTGGTTCATCGCCGTCGTTCATCGCCGTCCGGCCATCTTTTGCCCTGAAACCACAGCCAATGTGTCCCTGGCATCCACGCCTACCTCCTAGACATAGTTGGCGAAGAGTTTGAAGCCCAAGACAAGATTTACCACTCTCCCCTAGTTTTTGACAGTGTCAGTGCAGTGTCAATGCATGTCAATCACTGACATTGGCCTTGTTTAACCCTTTCTATTTGAGAAATTGAAATTCCACTTTGTCCGCTAAGCTCATGGAGCCATGTTCTACAATATTATCTACTGTCACATCTCCAGAAAACACACCTAGAGCCAACTTAGGGCTATGTCTAGCCGTGGACCGAATGTCAGCCTTTCGACATTCAAGTCCTTTTGAGCCCATCTCTTCAATCAACACCCAAATGGCTTTGTCCAAACCTTTCCCCTTGCATGCATGATATATTTACTTATTATTTTCTAGTGCAACTATCCCTGTATGCTTATATGGTGTGTATGTATTATTTGTATCCGCCGTGTAACCAGAGGTTGAAGGAGCAGAAGAGATCTTCGAAGAATCGTCTGAGCAACTAGACCCTCACTGCAAGGCAAGTCTCAAACCCTTGATCATGTCTAGCTTAATATTTTGAAATGAAGTATGTTAGCTGTTTTCAAGTATATACATGCCTTATATTCAAATAAGAGTTTTGTTCAAATAAAGTGATTAGATATGACCTAAATAATTGTGAAGCCCCTTTTGTGATTGAATATCCATGCACCCTTGTCACCCTAGAATATCATGCTTAGGCCATGCTATGCTCATGATTATATGTTAAATGTTAAATGGTCACATGTGAGAAATGTATATTCAAAGCCCCTTTTTGTGAAAGAAAATGTGATTGGAATCGATAGTGAGGATGGTTTAATTGGTTGGTGCTGTGTGCGCACTGGGAATGTGAAAGACTCCTCACTAAAGATTCATAAGGACTGGAACCTTGTGTTGTACTTCCATGCGGCATGAAAAACGTACCAACCACTTGCCCGGTATGGGATGGGCGCAACATAGTAGCTTTCTCAGTATTAGCTTTTCCCTGCAATGGTTGTCGGTCTGGTTTCTCTAGATAAACTGGTGGGCCACTGAGGGCCATGAGTGATGTGAGATCAGAAAAATAATGAGATGATAAGGTGTAAGAAGGAAGACGCCCAACGCTTGGATTAAGTCGTGCGCGATTGTAATCAAAAGAGGCTATGTGTCTTGCGAGACAATAGACTAAGGCTAGGAAGAATTGGCTATGGGGAGTACCCACAATGGTAATAAGGACTGAAATGTCTATTTACCACGCAGGGAATTGTTATTGCTAGGATTGTAAACTGTTGTGTGATCTCGGCCTTGTCACATGCATAAAAGTCGCATGGAGAGGTACCGACTTGAAAGCTGAGTGATCGGTGGATTAAGGTGGTACCCCTTTGCAAAGTTATAAAAATGTATCGGATACTCTGAGCTCCCAGGTCATGGAGTCTGCGCGCGGTGGATTCTATCCACGTCGATGCAGCACAAGTAGCTTTTGGAAAGTTTTTCACAAAATTGAGTAAAGTGGTGACTCATGAAAGACCGCCACACATAACATCTTCTGAAAACCTAGCTTAGGGTTTTAAAAGCCTCACTTTTGAAAAAAAAAACCTTTTCTTCAAAATCAAGAGTGAAAATCTATTCTATGAGCCAAAGAGCCATTCTTTGAAATTTCCCCCCTCATCTATATATATCTGCATCCTTATTTGGGACTTGTTGAGCACTATGTGGACAATGTGCTCACCCTTGCTTTTACAAACAAAATTTAGAAGAAGGATTCATTGATCCCGAGTCCTATGGTCTTGAACCCAACATGGTAGAAGAAGAAACTACTCCAGAAGATCCAGCTTGTTACAGGGTCACTTACCATGTGGAGTCCGATGTGGAGGAAGCCTATGCAACGCTGCTGCAGTTGAAGATGAAGACAGTTGAAGTCCTTTTGCTTATTATCGTTGTTTTATTTTGTGCCGACCTTTGTGTCGAAGAAAACTCCTTAATTTTGTATCAACATTAAAGTGCGTCATTTTGGCGCTACGTTATTGTAATGTTGGTCCTTGGGATCAGCACTTGTTTTAATTACTTGCATTTTTATATGATGCATCTTGTTGTTGTGAGCTGCAATGTACCATTTCTGAGTTCAACTCACTTGGGCGGTTGCCACCGGATTCCTCAAATGAGGGTCCCACAGAAGCTGGTATCAGAGCAAAGGCTCGACTGTAGGTGGTGACCCTTAGATAGACCTTGGCGTCCCTAGAAGATAAAAGATCGCTAGTTCTTTGACAAAATTGGTTTGCGAAAACCTATTTTGTTTAAGGAAAATGTTATTTTCGATTATTTGAAAAAGGTTTTAGACTTCATTTTAAACTCATAGGTGCCTTTCGTTCTGTCTTCCAGATGGCTTCCGGCAGGAGATACGTTCATGGTGACGAGCTTGGATCGTGGGCGCTACTCCTATGGATGATGCTGCAATTCCTTGGAGCGCGGGATAGTCAAAGGCCAGTGTATTGTGTTTGGCAAGATGAGATCAATGGACGACCCATCGGTTGTCGAGCTTCAATGATCATCTATGAGATTCCCGAGCATGGGAGAGGCTCAGTGAGACGTCAGGCCCGCAGGGAAGAAGAAGAAGATGCCATCTTAGACGCTGCCCGTCGTGCCGTAGGTACCATCCGGCAGTTATACAGTGACTACCTTTCGGATTCCCCCTACCGCTTCATGCCTTATCAAGTCCCCAGATCAGAGTACCGAGTTGTTCTTCCATCCAGCGACTGAGAGGACGCTATCTTGACGAAGACCTATGACGTCATTCATGCTTCAGAGATTGGATATACCCGCCTATTTCGTGAGGACGAGCGTGTTTACGATGACCGCCATTATCTTGAGGGCATGCTTATGAGAGCTCATGCAAGTCTACAATAGAAAGAGAAGCAAATTCAAGAGTTAGTTGAATCAAGTGGAGAGAAGGACCTTGATGCTTCGGAGTCAGCTGTCAAGAAGAGTTGCCCAAAACTAAGGATTACCGCTTGCAAGAGAGTGGGAAACTTAAAGGAGTATCTCAGTGGTTTCACGCCTTCGTCATGTGGCATAGTTATCAATGGTCAAATGCTCGAGCTTCCCAGCACTGCGGAAAAGAAGAAGACCCCCGAAGGAAAAGGGAAGGAGATTGTCAATGTTGACAGCGACAGGGATGATGATGAGGATTTGGATCTAGATCCGATGGATGCAGATGATGATCAGGAGGAGGATCCCGAGGAGGTAGAGCCTTGTGATTCTTCCGATGCTGATGAGTGATCGCAGACTTCCTTTGGTTCGACCTTTTGTGCCTGACCCAGCAAACGTTAGATTTCCTTTTGTTGTAGCAGTTGTTCTTAGTTTGGTTGATGTATGCCTGTGTTCTGGTTGTTAGATGAACTCTGTAAGCCGATGAGGCAAAAAGCTTTGTATCTTTTGAAAAGCTAATTTATGAAAAAGTTATTTTGAATATCCTTATCCTTACCTCTTGAGTTAATGCCAGCATTCTGCTTGCATCTCTGTGTGTGATTCTTTCCGAATCAATGTCTCTATTCTTAACCTCCTGTTTGAGTAGGATGGTTAACACGCGTGGGAGACCCCAAGAAGGAGAACTCGAAGGAAATCCCAGCAATGCAAGGGCTACACCGGGAACAAGAGACCGTACTAACCCAGACAGACCAAGATCTTCTTCAATGATGCCACAAGGAGGCAACATCAATGACGTGTTATTATGGATGGAGCAAAACAGACAAGAGTCAGCAACTGTGCAGAATCAGATCTTAGGACAGTTGATGCAACACTTAGCATCTGGACAAGCCGAAGGATCAGCAACTGGTGCGAAATTGACTGACTTCCATAAAACGCGTCCCTTGACCTTTTTGAGTACCGAGGACCCCATCGTGGCCGACGATTGACTAAGAGATGTAGAAAGAAAGTTGAACACCGTTAGGTGCAGCGATGAAGAGAAACTTCTGTACGGATCACATCAACTAGCTGGACCCACTGCCGCCTGGTGGAAAAATTACCAGACTGTGCACTCCAACAAGGATTCAATCACATGGAATAAGTTTAAGGAAGATTCCGCAAGTACCACGTTCCGAAAGGCGTTGTGCAAGCAAAGCGCCGAGAGTTTGTGAATCTAAGACAAGGAAACAAGACCGTCAAACAATAGCTGCATGAATTCATTCAATTGGCAAGGTATGCCCTTGAAGACATCCCAACGGAGGAAAGAAAGATTGATAAATTTTGCGAAGGGCTGCAAAACTCCTTACAATACCAGCTGTCATCTCATGAGTTTACGGATTTCCATGTCCTGATAAATCGATTGCTCAAGATAGAGGAAAAGAGGGGAGTGATCGAAGAAGACCGAAAGTGGAAGGCTTTGCCCAACTCTTATCAAGGAAATGCTAGTCGAGGAAGACCGATGCCTGCTTATCGGCCAGCCTTCAGACCGCCACAAAGACCCCAGAGGTCTGCGCCTGCTGCAATACTACAGTGTACCGGATGTAGAGGAAACCATTTCTTCAAGGATTGTCCCCTGAAGAATGAAGAATGCTTTCTGTCGTGGTATTGCGAATACCCCGGCAGGTTTTGTGAATGATCCTAGCAAAGATTACGCGGCGCGGGTTGACCGGATGACCGGTCCTCCCCCGCCGGACAAGCACAAGAAATGACACACGGGTTTATACAGGTTCGGGTCCCGGTGGGGACCCTAGTCCTGTCGACGCGCTCCCGACCGGAGTCGGCCGGGGAGGCTCTCTCCGGGGGAGAGGCTTCCGGAGCACGTCTGTGAGTTTAGCTATTCCAATAAAAGAGAACCGATCCCTCACAACAGAGGGGTACAAGGGCTATTTATAGCCCCAAAAAGAAGCAAAAAAACCTAAACTACCCCGGAAGCCACCGTCGGATTGAAGGGTAGGACCGTCCTTCTCCCGGTCAAACGCCTTGGATGCTTGACAGGTGGTAGCTAGTTCCCGAGGCGCTCTTCGCGTGACCTGCACGTGACAAACAATACGAGACTTTACCTTTAGAAGGGCGATGAGGCCCGGGACGGCGCCGGAGGCCACGTCCCGGGGGCCAAAAGGCGGCGCCTGGGGAGGCCCCGGAGGCTACGTCCCCGGGCCAATGGCGGCGCCCGGGACGGCGCCGGAGGCCAGGTCCCGGGGGCCAAAAGGCGGCGCCCAGGGAGGGGCCGGAGGCCACGTCCCCGGGCCAATGGCGGCGCCCGGGACGGCGCCGGAGGCCAGGTCCCGGGGGCCAAATGGCGGCACCCGGGGAGGGGCCGGAGGCCACGTCCCCGGGCCAATGGCGGCGCCCGGGACGGCACCGGAGGCCACGTCCCGGGAGCCAAATGGCGGCGCCCGGGGAGGGGCCGTAGGCCACGTCCCCGGGAAAATGGCGGCGCTCGGGACGACACCGGAGGCCACGTCCTGGGAGCCAAATGGCGCCGCCCGGGGAGGGGCCGGAGGCCACGTCCCCGGGCAAATGGCGGCGCCCGGGACGGCACCGGAGGCCACGTCCCGGGAGCCAAATGGTGGCGCCCGGGGAGGCACCGGCGGCCACGTCCCCGGGCAAATGGCGGCGCCCGGGACGGCACCGAAGGCCACGTCCCGGGAGCCAAATGGCGGCGCCCGGGGGGGCCGGGGGCCACGTCCCCGGGGAAACGGCGGCGCCCGGGGCGGCACCGGAGGCCACGTCCCGGGAGCCAAAATGGCGGCGCCCGGGAGGGCACCGGAGGCTACGTCCCGGGGGCCAAAAGGCGGCGCCCGGGGGGGGGGGGGGCCGGGGGCCACGTCCCCGGGCAAACGGTGGCGCCCGGGACGGCACCGGAGGCCACGTCCCGGGAGCCAAATGGCGGCGCCCGGGAGGGCACCGGAGGCCATGTCCATGCACGCCGGGGATGATGCTTGAGTCCCCGGTGGGTATGGTACAGGTCACCGGGAAGATCTCCGGGCCAAGTCACCGGAGCCGCGGCGCTTCGGTTTCTGGGCCCCGCGCTTAAGGCCGCGCCGTTTCGCCATAAATGCGCGCGCGGTTCGAACCGGCGCCTCGATTCACGCGCCCGTCCCTTCGTTTCCCGCGCACGGTTTGAACTTCTGCGGTCCAGATTGCTCCATGGGTGCCACATGGTGCGCATCTAGACCACGTCCCGCCCTTATAAATAGGGCCTTGGGGGGCCCGGGAGCTCATTCCACTTCCAGCCCTTGCAATCTTTGCTCTCCCGGTAGCTCTCTCCCGGTAGCTCTTTCCGGTAGCTCTTGCCTGGTAGCGGAGGTCCGGAAATTTTAGCAGTAGCCTCCTGCAAGGTTAGCCACCGAAAAAGAAGAAGACTAACCTCATGGAACCCAAGGGTCGGGCGAAGACCACGGAAGTGCCCCCGGAGGAAATCCCTTCGGATTTCCCCTGGGCGTCGGAGTTCACGGCTGAGGACGCCGAGTCCTTGGTCGAACGCTGTGTCGTAGCGGACGGGGACATCCGAGTCCCCGTGAAGAAAGACGGAGCCCCCCGCCCCAGGCCCAGAGAGGTCGTGGCCTTCGAGGCCTTCCTGGAGGCGGGGCTCCAGCTCCCAGTGCATCCCATGCTCCGGGAGTTTCTCAAGGAGTACGGGGTGGCTCTCAACCACCTCACCCCGAACGCGCTCGTCCGGATGGGCCTCTTCATCTGGCTCTACGAGACAGCGACCGGGCGGGAGCCCACCCTTCGCGCCTTCCAGTACTTCTACGAACCGGCGGCGCGAACCCCCCACCTGGTGAAGGGGGGCCCCAAGTCCCCCTTCGGTTCGGTGATGGTCCAAATGTTGCCGTCCCGGGTGGTCGACTACCCGGCGGCGGCCTCCCGGGACCACTGGGGGGACTGGGTCCGGAGGTGGTTTTACCTCCGGGTCCAGGACGAGGCGGTGGTGTACGCCCCGGAGCCCCCCACCTACAGCCGGTCATCCGCGCCGAAGCCTCCGGTTTGGACGGAAGAGGAGTTCGAGCTCCTCGGCAAGGTGATCCTCTCCAAGAAGACCCGCTCGATGCGGGACGCCGCCGAGGAGATGGCTCTCCTCTGGATCTCCCCCTTCACCGGTGGGAAGAGGGGGATCGGCATGGGCCCCGAGCAACGGCCCCCAGTGAAGCCGGCGACGCGACGTATGCTCCGGGAACCTGCTGCATTGTATTTACGAATTTTTGAAATTTTAACTAACTCTTTACCTCTTGCAGTCCGGCCGTACCCGGCGGCGCGGGAGAAGGCGGAGAACCTCCTGGGGAGGTACTTCGCCGATGACCACGAGCGCGTCGTGCGCGCCGTGGGGGAGGGCCCTCCCAAGAACTTGGTAGCGGCGGCCTACGGGCTAAAGCTGCCGGAGAGGAAGCCTCTCCCCACCCCCGGGTCGCACAAACGGGGGAAGGAGGCGGCCGGGGGCTCGGAGCCCAAGAAGGCCCGGGTTCAAAAGACCCCCGGCCCATCGATGACGCCGGCGGTGACACCAGCGAAGCCCCGGGACGAGACCCCCGGGAGGAAGCGTGCCCGGGCACCGGCCCGGAAGGAAGTAACACCTCCTCCCCCGAAGGGCCCCGTCGAGGCCCGGGGGACGGAGGCGACTGCGGGCGGGGCCGCGTCCGACTCGGCGAACTACGCCCCGTCGCCACTCTTGGTGGAGCCCCTCCTGCCCCTTCCGGCTTCTTTGGAGCCGAAGAGGCTGGAGGTGAGATTCGCGGAGGCCTCGCCTCCACGGGTTTGGCCGGTGGACGAGGGGGGGAGCCCCTCGGTCTACGAGGTTCCTTCGGAGGAGGAGGCCACGAGGACCTTCCGGCCTGGGGCAGGGAAAGGCCTGATGGTTCCCCCTCGGGCGGGGGCTCCCGCCGAGAGCTCCTCGGCCACGTCTTCGGGGGGCACTTCCTCATCGACGAAGACGCCGGTGACGCCGGCCGCGTTACCAGACCTTGAGGTCCGGGGACCCCCCACCGGCCGCACTGGCGGCGTCGGGCGGGAGACCCCTCTGCTTCCCGCGAGGGAGGTGGCCCGCTACTCGGAGGGCCTGCATACCCGGAAGGTGCAGGCCTTCGTCGCGGAAGGGACGCTCCATGAGCGTTTCGAGGGCCTTCAGTCCCTCGGGGCCCAGGTAACCCGAGTCGATAACGTCTTCATTCATCCCCTGCACTTTGAAATTTTTCTAACTCTATATATTTTGTAGGTGGCAGCTGTTACCTGGGGCCTTGAGCAGCGGGTCGCCCGGCTGCTTAAGGAGGCGGAGGGCCGGGCCGTGGCCTCCGTAGGGCAGCGCGAGGAGGCCCTCCGGGAAAGCGACGAAGCCCTCGCGGAATTGACCCGGGTCCGGGCCCAGGTCCATATTTCCGAGGCCGTCAACAGCCGCCTCCGGGAGGAGGCCAAGTCGAGGGAGGAGGCGCTCCGGGAGCTCGAGAGCTCGAGCGTCCGGGCGGTGGCGGACGCGGGCCGCTCTGTACGGTCGGCCCTCTAGAGCCTTGGCGTAAGCCTAGGCTCTGGGAGCAGGGAGGTGCCGCCGTCGACCCTCGCGGAGGCTGTGCGTTTTCTCAACGCACAGGTCTCCGCCATCCCGGAGGCTGCCGACGTTCGGGCGCGGGGCCGGGCGGTCCCCGTTGTCGCGGCTGCTGCGGGGCTCGTCGAGTTCCGGGGGGTCGGCGCCCGGGCGATCGGGGGCCGCATCCCCCGAAGCTTCCCGGACTACTTCGAGCCATCGGCCGGGAGATCGAGCAGCTCGCCGGAGGATTCTACGACCGGCTCATCCGGGCGAGATTCCCAGCTCCGGCGCCTCCGTCGGGGGACGTCCCAGCCCCGGCCTTGGAAGAAGCCCCCCGGGGGGAGGACGCCGACGAACATCTATGAGCCTCCCCCCGGGCCTTAGCTAGGGCCCTTTTTTGTTTTGTTAGGACTTTTGATTCCGGTAGCTTCTTAGAAGAAGCCCCGGACACTTGTACAAAAACATTTTGAATGCAATGAAGTTAGAATTTTTTCTAAGTCTTTGAATTGAATATTGTTACCAGGGTTCCCGGGAGGTTACTCCCGAGCGAAGGTCCGGGAGGGGCTCCCCGGGGGATGCCCAAGCGGCTTTAATCTTGCTAAGCCTTGTCTCCGGGAATCGCGGCGGGGATAGTGTTCGGGAGTTGATCCGGTTGAGGTGGCGTCCGGAGTGGCACTTGGACAATTTTGATAATCATCGTGCCGAATTGACCCCTCCGCGACTGGGGTTCCGGATGATACCTCCCCTCCGGATACTCCCACCGGCGGGATACGAGTTTTGGCCCGAAGATGTGCTCCGGGACACTCGGCGCCGCGTGCGAGCATTGTACCGGGACTTGACCCGGGAGCTAGCGGAGAGCCTTCGAGAGTATTAGGCGTAGGAGCCTTAGGGCGTAGAGAATCCCCCGGGTTAGAACCCGGGTTGTACCGTTTCTGAAGCCCACGGGAGGGGGAAGATGTCCTCCGGGTTTGCCAATCAATAAAGCTGTGTTGTTGTTTCTTCTTTCGCTGTCTCTTTATTTTCTTCTTCTTGGATGGTCCGGACGACTCATCTTAACAAGGATGAGCTAAATTTCCTCGTGGGCGGTGCGGTCGACACCGGGGGTTCCTTATCCCACCCCGCCCACAGCGGGCCGGAGAATAGCTCCGCGCGCTGTGGGGGTAACAATGCCCCCAGGATGGAAGTCACTTGTAGCATAGGAAATTTTCTAAGTTAGAAAATTTTAAAATGAGGTTTTCAAGGAGAAGACCTTCCGGGAGACAATCTTCTGGTCGCCGTGAGAACTGGGAGCCGGGAATAAGGCCTCATATGGAAGAGACGTCCAAGAAAACCCGATGAGATTTCCGGACGCACTGATTGTACGCGCGCGCCATTTCTTGCTCGTAGATGGTGTGGCGGAGGAGCGCTCGGTCGCGTTCCTCCTCCACGAGGTCGATCCCCAGACGCTGGTTGGCCTCGTTGGCCTGGTACGCTGAGGGCGTGGCTCCCTCCAGGAGCTCGACCCGCAGCGACCGGAAGCCGATCTCCGGGGGGAGGACTGCCTGCGCCCCATGGTCCAGGGAGAAGGGAGTACGCCCCGTCGCCCGGGACGGGGTCGTGCGCATGGAGCAGAGGATGCTAGGGAGCTCCTCCACCCATGCACCCCGCTTAGAAGCGGTTTGCTCGAGTCTCCCGCGCAACCCCTGTAGGATCACGCCGTTGACCCTCTCAACAGCCCCATTGCTCCGGGGATGGGCCACAGAGGCGAAGTGCATGACGAGCCCCAGGCCTTCGCAGAATTCCCGGAAATAAGCCGAGTCGAATTGGGTCCCGTTGTCCACGGTGATTTCCCGGGGGACACCAAAACGACATACGACGTTTTTCCAGAAAAACCGCTGAACGGCCCGGGACGTGATGCAGGCCAAAGGCTCCGCCTCAACCCACTTTGTAAAATAGTCGACTGCGACTACCGCATACTTGTATCCCCCGGGCGCTGGGGGGAAGGGCCCTAAGAGGTCCATCCCCCAGCGCACAAAGGGCCAAGTGATGGGGATCGTCTGCAACGCTATAGGGGGGAGGTTCGAGCCCTTAGCCATCTTCTGGCATGCCTCGCACGCGGAGACAAGGTCTCGCGCATCGCGCATGACCGTGGGCCAGTAGAAGCCCTGTCGGAGGGCCTTGGCCGCGATGGCACGTGGGGCTAGGTGAGAACCACAGCTCCCCGCGTGGATGTCTTCGAGAAGTTGAAGTCCCTCCGGCCGGGGGAGGCAACGCAGGAGGGCGGAAGCCCCCCGCTTGTAGAGCCTCCCCTCCAGCAGGAGATATGCCCGGGCTTTAGCCCGGAGGCGTTTAGCCTCGGTCTCACTAGGAGGGTCCCCCTCCCCCTTAAGGAAGGAGATGAGGGGGTCCATCCAAGACGGAGTCCGGATGATCTCGGCGACCTCCGGGACGTGAGGCTCATCGCCCGTGTCCGGGGAGGCCACCGAGGGCTTCGTGATGACTTCCAGGAAAGCCCCCTTGGGGAGCGATTCCCGGGCGCTGGCAGCCCGAGCCAGGGCGTCGGCCCGGTCATTGTCGCTCCGTGGGATATGCCGGGCCTCGAGGCCGTCGAAATGCCTCTCCATCTTTCGCACTTCCTGCAAATAAAAACTTAAGTTTGCGTCATGGCACAGGTAAGACTTGTCCATTTGGCAAACTACGAGCTGAGAATCTCCCTTGACTAGGAGGCGCCGGATCCCCAGGGAGCACGCAAGGCGCATCCCGAGGAGCAAAGCCTCGTATTCGGCGACGTTGTTGGTTGCGGGGAACTCGAGCCACGCGGCGTACTCGAGTTCCTTCCCCTCGGGGCTCCGGAGGACTACTCCCGCACCAGCCCCGGCGAGACACAGCGACCCATCGAACATAAGGGTCCAATGATCACTGCGTCGGGGCGGCACAGGGAGATCTTCGTCCCCGGACCTAGAGGCGGGAGTCTACTCTGCGACGAAGTCGGCGAGGACCTGCGACTTGATGGCGGAGCGGCCGATAAGGGACAGGGAGAAGGGGGCGAGCTCGGCCCCCTACATCCCGATCCGGCCGGTGGCTTCTTTGTTCCACAGTACCTCCCCAAGGGGGAGGGACGACGGGATGGTGATGGGGTGCCCCAGGAAGTAATGTCGAAGCTTCCGGGACGCCATGAGGAGGGCGTAGCAGATTTTCTCCATCTCCGTGTACCGAGTTTTGGCCCCTTGGAGGGCCTCACTCACGTAGTACACCGGACGCTGCTGCCCCCCTTGCTCCTTCACCAAGACCGCGCTGACGGCGGTGGGAGTCGCGGCGAGGTAGAGGAGCAAGGGCTCTTCCGGAGACAGACTCACGAGCATTGGAGGGCTCGTGAGGTACTTCTTGAGATCGTCGAACGCTTCCTGGGCCTCGGGGGTCCAGCGGAACCCCTCGAGCCCTCGGAGAATCTTGAAGAACTGGAGGCCTCGCTCCCCCGACCGGGAGACGAAGCGGCTGAGCGCGGCTAGGCGACCGGAGAGCCACTGGACATCCTTGACGGAGCGCGGCGGGGGCATATCTAGGACCGCCAAGATCTTCTCGGGGTTTGCCTCAATGCCCCGCTGGGACACGAGGAAACCTAGGAGCTTCCCCCCGCGCACTCCGAAGGCGCACTTCTCCGGGTTGAGTTTGAGCCCGAACGCGTGGAGGTTGCGGAAGGTTTCAGCCAGGTCGTCGATGTGGGAGGCTACGCGGGGACTCTTGACAACCGCGTCATCTACGTAGACTTCAACGTTGCGGCCGACTTGCTCTTTGAAAACCAACGTCATGAGGCGCTGGAAGGTTGTCCCCGCGTTCTTCAGCCCGAAGGGCATATGGACGTAGCAGAAGGTTCCGAGGGGAGTAATAAAACTCGTCTTTTCCTCGTCCCCTTCCGCCATCCGGACTTGATGGTAGCCAGAGTTGGTGTCTAGGAAGCTCATGAGCTCGCACCCTGCAGTGGAGTCGACGAGCTGATCAATCCGCGGGAGCGAGAAGTTGTCTTTGGGGCAGGCGCGGTTAAGGTCGGTGAAGTCCACGCACATCCGCCACCTGCCGATTGATTTCTTGATGAGGACGGGGTTCGCGAGCCACTCGGGGTGCAGGACCTCCCGAATGAACCCCGCCTCTCGGAGCCAGGTGATCTCCGCCCTGATTGCCTCTTGGCGCTCGAGGGAGAGTTTCCGCAGCTTCTGTTTGACCGGGGGGTGACCGGGGGCCACTGCAAGCTTGTGTTCAATGACCTCCCGGGCGACGCCCCGCATGTCCGAAGGTTTCCACGCAAAAACATCGGAGTTTTCGCGCAGAAAAGCCGCAAGTTGCGCTGCGTGCTCCTCGGGGAGCTCCGCCCCGATCCGGACGATTTTATCTTCGTTGCCCGGGGACAGCAGGACCTTCCGGAGGCCCCCTTCCAGACGCGGCTTGAGGAGGGGCCTCCCGGGTGGTGGCGCAGCAGCGTCTAGTTCCGGGGGAGAAGCCTCCCCCCCGGGCGTCTTTATGAGGTTGACGCTTCCGATTTTGGCCTCAACGCGCTCGTATAGAGCACGGGCCATGTCTTGGTCTCCCCAGACGTTGATCACACCATGCGGCCCGGGGATCTTCATGCAGAGATAGTTTTGATGGGTGGCAGCCCCCAGCCGGTTGATTGTCGTCCTCCCCATAATCGCGTTGTAAGAGGAGGGGAGGTCCACTACGTCGAAGCGGACCAGCTCGGTCCGGTAGTTCTCCGGGGTGCCGAAGGTCATTGGAAGATCTACTTTGCCCACGGGGTGGATCGCCTTCCCCGGGACAAAACCTTGCAGGGGCCCGGCAGCGGGCTGCAGGACCTTCTCATCCACCTGCATTTCTTTGAAGGCCTTCAGGAATAGGACATCGGCGGAGCTCCCGCCGTCCACCAGGATACGGGCCAGATGGCAGTTGTAGATGGTTGCGGAGACAATGAGCGCGTCGTCGTGGGGGAAGCGAACCCCCCACGCGTCTTCTGCCGTGAAGGTGAGGGGGACGTCCGACCACTGTGGTGGCGGGGACGTGTGTAGCACCCCCACAACCTTGACCTCGCGCGCGTACTCCTTACGCTGGCGCTTAGAGTCCCGCCCGGAGGCAGATCCTCCCACGATGACGTTGATGTGCCGCTGTGAAGTTTGAAAGGGGAGAGCTTCTGAAGGCTCCCCCTCCTGCGTCTGCTGAACCCCCGCAGGAGCGGGAAGGGCCGGAACAGCTGGCCGAGGGGGCAAGGAGGCCGGAGTCCCCCCCCTGCCCACGCTGGTCGAGGAAGTCCGTGAAGTGCTGCAGCAGCTGGCTACAATATCGGGTAGCGTGGGTACTGGACCTGTGGAAGCTGCTCCACGGTCCTTCCCGCCTTCTCCCCGCGGGGCCTTCCCGGCCGCGCGAAGACTGTCCTCCCCCATGGCCCTTCGGTTTGGGGAAGGGGCGGTTGCCCTCGGGGGGTCGCGCGAGCCGCCGACGCCCTCGAGGACAAAGGTGTCCCGAGGCCGTGGCTCACTACGCCCCCCCTGCCTGGGGCGTTTGGGGGGATCCCTGGCCCCCCGGTCGACGGGGGTGGGAGGCCCCTGGGTCTTCTTCCAGATGTCGTCTTCCTCCGCCCGAGCGTACTTTCCGAGTACGTTGAAGAGCTCGTCGGCGGAAGAGGGGCAGCTCCGGGAGAGCCTTCGGTGGAGCTCCCCCGGTAGGATGCCACTTTTGCAGGCTTCGATAACCGTAGAGTCGGGGACATGGGCCACTTTGCTCTTCACCTGAGCAAAGCGCTTGAAGAAACTTCTGATGGTTTCCCCAGTCCTCTGCCGGACAGTGTACAGCTGCGAGGACTCCAGGGGACGCACGTAGTTCCCTTGGAAGTTGGCACAGAACTCCTGCTTGAGCTGCGAGAAAGACTTGATGGAGCCCGCCTTCAGGTTGTAGAACCAGGAGCGGGCGATGCCGGAGAGGTAGAGGGGGAAGACGTTGCACTGTACCGTCTCGTCCCCCCCGGCCGCGGAGATGGCTATGGAGTAGACCTGCACAAACTCGTAAGGGTCTGCCTCACCGTTATAGTGCTCGATGTGCGGAGGGCGGTAGGGCCACGGCCACCTGATGCTGCGAAGTCTTCGGCACAGGGGCTGGTTAGCCCCCTGCACTTCCCGAGGAGAGCCCCGGTCGCTGTCTTCTTTCACAGGACCTTTGTTGTCTGAGTCTGGAAGCGGTCCGAGAGGTCCGCCAGAATGACGGTGGCGACGCTTTTCCTCCGGACCGGGACTGAGTTCCCGGACGTCCGGGCACTCTGCCGGGGAGGTTGGCTCTTCAGCGGGTCTCTTACCCCGGCCGGTGCGAGAGCGAGGCTCCCCGCGCCCGCGGCCGGGGGGAAGTTCTTCCCCCCGCTCTGGTGAACGCATTCGCTCGACCTCCCCCGGGGCGAAACGGACCTGTCCCGCCGAGGGAGGGAGCTCGTGCGCTGTAGCTGCCGGCCCGGAGGCCTCCGGAGCCGGTTGGGGGGAGACCCCTGCGACGACCCCCGGGACCAGAAAGGGGGAGGTCCCTGTATTATCCAGAACCGGGGAGGGGGCGCCCGCGGCGACGCCTGGAATTGAAGTGGAGGGGGCCCCAGTGGCAACGACCGGAACCGGGAAGGGGGCAGGCCCTGTAACACCCAGAACCGGCGAAGGGGGAGCCCCCGCGGCGACGTCCGGAACCGGGGAGCCCATGTGGGGGGAAGTCCGCTGCCGCACGGGGGCTGCTCTGTCAACCGCCCCCGGTGCGGTAAACGCGACGCGGGGGGTGGGACTGGCTCCCGGCGTAGGGTAAACCCCCCGGCATGAAGTGGGCTCCCGGCCCCGGGAATAGGCCGGGGACGGGGTACCCCCCTGGTGCCACGAAGGGCCCCGGCATGAAATAACCTCCCGGCACCGGGACGGGCCCGGGTGCCAGGAAGGGTCCGGGTGTATATCCCGCAGGGGGAGGGAACCCCCCGGCAGGATCATACGGGGCAGACAAACCCCCGGAGGCCGGAGGGGCCGCCGGGTAACCCATAAACGGGGGCATGTTCCCCGGATACGGGTGTGACGCAAATGTGGGGGCCGGAGGCCGCGCCAACACGCTAAGGAGTTCGTCCATAGAGCGCTGAGCGCGGAGCTGGCCTTCCACGAGAGCTTTGAGCAGGGCGTCCCGGGGAGCCGGGGGAGCCATCGGGGGGAGACTAGTCCCGGCCGAGGTCCCCGCGGTCACCGGGAATGACCTGGAGGTGGAAGCATCTAAGTTAAGAGGAAAAGAGGGAGGCGGTACCTGGGCCAGGTTGCCTCCGGAAGGGACCGCCGGGACAGCCGTGTCCTGGGCGGACGGCGCCGGGTCTCCGAGACCCGGGTCACCGGGAAGGGTGCGAGCCCTTGTTCTTGGGGGAGCCATGGCGTCTTGTCACGAGTCCTCTCGAACGGCGCCAACTGTCGTGGTATTGCGAATACCCCGACAGGTTTTGTGAATGATCCTAGCAAAGATTACGCGGCGCGGGTTGACCGGACGACCGGTCCTCCCCCGCCGGACAAGCACAAGAAATGACACACGGGTTTATACAGGTTCGGGTCCCGGTGGGGACCCTAGTCCTGTCGACGCGCTCCCGACCAGAGTCGGCTGGGGAGGCTCTCTCCGGGGGAGAGGCTTCCGGAGCACGTCTGTGAGTTTAGCTATTCCAATAAAAGAGAACCGATACCTCACAACAGAGGGGTACAAGGGCTATTTATAGCCCCAAAAAGAAGCAAAAAAGCCTAAACTACCCCGAAGCCACCGTCGGATTGAAGGGTAGGACCGTCCTTCTCCCGGTCAAACGCCTTGGATGCTTGACAGGTGGTCGCTAGTTCCCGAGGCGCTCTTCGCGTGACCTGCACGTGACAAACAATATGAGACTTTACCTTTAGGAGGGCGATGAGGCCCGGGACGACGCCGGAGGCCACGTCCCGGGGGCCAAAAGGCGGCGCCTGGGGAGGCCCCGGAGGCTACGTCCCCGGGCCAATGACGGCGCCCGGGGAGGGGCCGGAGGCCACGTCCCCGGGCCAATGGCGGCGCCCGGGACGGCGCCGGAGGCCACGTCCCGGGGGCCAAAAGGCGGCGCCCAGGGAGGGGCCGGAGGCCACGTCCCCAAGCTAATGGCGGCGCCCGGGACGGCGCCGGAGGCCAGGTCCCGGGGGCCAAAAGGCGGCACCCGGGGAGGGGCCAGAGGCCACGTCTCCGGGCCAATGGCGGCGCCCGGGACGGCACCGGAGGCCACGTCCTGGGAGCCAAATGGCGGCTCCCGGGACGGCACCGGAGGCCACGTCCTGGGAGCCAAATGGCGCCGCCCGGGGAGGGGCCGGAGGCCACGTCCCTGGGCAAATGGCGGCGCCCGGGACGACACCGGAGGCCACGTCCCGGGAGCCAAATGGCGGCGCCCGGGGAGGCACCGGAGGCCACGTCCCCGGGCAAATGGCGGCGCCCGGGATGGCACCGAAGGCCACGTCCCGGGAGCCAAATGGCGGCGCCCGGGGGGGCCGGGGGCCACGTCCCCGGGCAAACGGCGGCGCCCGGGGCGGCACCGGAGGCCACGTCCCGGGAGCCAAAATGGCGGCACCCGGGAGGGCACCGGAGGCTACGTCCCGGGGGCCAAAAGGCGGCGCCCGGGGAGGGGCCGGGGGCCACGTCCCCAGGCAAACGGCGGCGCCCGGGACGGCACCGGAGGCCACGTCCCGGGAGCCAAATGGCGGCGCCCGAGAGGGCACCGGAGGCCATGTCCCGGGGCGAACGTGGCGCAACCTACCTGAAGTTAGCCCCGCGGAGATTTCCCTCGACACTTTCATTTTGGAAGGAAGGGACATCGCAAGAACGCTTGTCCACTGCAACACTTGCCATCCAACGTTGCCTGAGCTCAAGCCGCAAGACCCCCTATTCCAACCCAAGGCTTCGCCAGAAGTGCTCCACCCTCTAGAGGAGGAAGATTCCAGAATGGCCGAGGAAGAGGAATGCCTATTGCAGGTCGTGGCAGACTCAACTACGCGTCCGCCATTGAAGCAGGAGAAGCATCTGATGTTGTGATCGGTAGGATCTTCATCTACTCTGAACTTTCAGTTGCATTATTTGACCCTGGTGCTACTTATTCATTTGTGTCAAGATCTTTTGTGCTCAGAAATGAGTTACCAGTATCTGCATTAGAATCCCCTATTTTGATCCAATCCCCTGGGGCTCAAATGCCTGTCAAATCTATCTATAGAAATATCGCCTTTAGTATTGGAAACATAGGATTCCTAGCGAACCTGCTAGTTTTGGACCTTCAAGGATTAGATGTCATCCTTGGAATGGACTGGTTAGGAAAGCATAAAGGTCAGATGGACTGTGAGAAGAAAGCAATAACCCTGACGAGCACTGAAGGAAAACAAGTCACATTCCACGCAGAAAGATCAATAGTGAACGACCGAGTATGCAGTTTGAATAGTTTGGAAGGAATTGAGTTTAAAGGAGTATTCCCGAAGCGCTTCCTAGAATGCCACCAGATCGGGACATAGAATTCTCAATTGAGCTTAAACCTGGATCTGCTCCGTATGCAAGAAAGCTTGCACGTATGACGAGTGAAGAACAAGAAGAATTAAGAAAGCAAGTGGAAGAATTGGAAAGAAAAGGATTTGTCAGAACAAGTTCCTCACCTTAGGGAGCCCCTGTGCTCTTCACTAAGAAGAAAGACGGAAGTCTAAGACTTTGTGTTGACTACCGAAAGCTGAATGACATGACGATCAAGAATAATTAAGTACCCTTTACCAAGGATCGATGATCTCTTTGATCAACTCAGAGGAGCTAAGATATTTTCAAGGATCGACCTGAGGTCCAGATACCACCAATTGAAGATTCGAGAACAAGACATTCCAAAGACTGCATTCATAACGAGATATGGATTGCATGAGTTTACCGTGGTGCCGTTTGGTTTAACGAATGCACCAGCAGTGTTCATGAATTTGATGAACAAAGTCCTTATGGAATTTCTAGACAAGTTTGTCATTGTGTTTGTCGATGACATTCTCATCTTTTCAGAGTCAGAAGAAAAAAACGCACAACATCTCAGGATGGTGCTAGAAAAGTTAGTAGAACATCAGTTGTATGCCAAGTTTGATAAGTGTGCCTTTTGGTTGAAAGAAATCTCATTTTTAGGCCACATCATCTCTGGCAAAGGAATCTCTATGGATCCGTCAAAGACTCAAGCTATCATGGAATGGAAACAACCGGAAACAGTAACTAAAGTGAGAAGTTTCCTCGGATTAGCCGGTTATTACCGGAGATTTGTCAAAGGATTTTCCAAGATTACTAAGCCACTCACCATACTACTAAAGAAGGATGTTCCATTCGACTGGACTGAGGGATGTGAAAAGAGCTTTGAAGAACTGAAGAAGATATTAACAACCGCACCTGTTCTTACGTTGCCAGATAACAAAAAGGATTTTGTGGTTTATTGTGATGCATCAAAGCAAGGACTAGGTTGTGTCCTTATGCAAGAAGGGAGAGTTGTAGCTTATGCATCAAGACAGTTGCGACCACATGGGGAGAACTATCCAACGCATGATTTGGAATTGGCCGCTATTGTTCAGGCGCTAAAGATTTGGCGACACTATCTGCTTGAAAATAGATGTGAAATCTATACGGACTACAAGAGTCTGAAATATATCTTCACCCAACAAGACTTGAACATGAGACAGCGAAGGTGGTTGAATTCATTAAGGATTATGATCTTGGAATACATTACCACCCTGGAAAACCAAATGTGGTAGCATATGCTTTGAGTAGAAAATCCTACTGCAACCAAGCAAAGACCTTGAAAGTACCACCCCAATTACTTAGAGATTTTGAAAAGTTGAGTTTGGAGTTCGTTGAACAAGGAACCATCGCCGCATTAAAAGTAAATTGTGAGCTGAAGGATCAGATTCAAAAAGCTCAAGAAGTAGATCAGAGTATTCAGAAGTTGAAGGAGGATATGCAATGCGAAGATGAAATTGACCTCCGTGAGGATGAGGAAGTAATTCTGTGGTATCACGATCGAATCTGCGTTCCAGATGACAAAGAAATCAAGAACATGATACTGCAAGAAGCCCATTGCACTCCTTACTCTATCCACCCAGGCAGTACAAAGATGTACCAAGATCTAAAGGATCAATTCTGGTGGAAAGGAATGAAGAAGGAAGTTGCTGAGTTTGTAGCTTCTTGTGACACCTGCCAAAGAGTGAAAGCGGAACACCAGAAACCTACAGGACCTTTGCAACCCCTGCCAACCCCTGAGTGGAAATGGGATGAAATTGGAATGGATTTCATAGTAGGTTTACCAAGAACCCAACAAGGATAAGACTCTACATGGGCTATAGTCGATAGATTAACGAAAGTGGCTCATTTTCTACCTGTAAAGACTCAGTACACGACAAATAAGCTAGCAGAGCTATATCTTGCCAGGATTGTCACTCTGCATGGAATACCAAAAACAATTGTCTCAGATAGAGGAGCACAATTTGTATCAAAGTTTTGGGAAGAGTTACAGAAATCCCTGGGAATGAGATTGAAGTTTAGTACTGGTTACCACCCGCAGACTGGAGGCCAAACAGAAAGAGTGAACCAGATTTTAGAAGACATGTTGAGAGTGTGTGCTTTAGACTATGGGAATTCTTGGGAACAATTTCTGTTGTACGCAGAATTTGCTTACAACAATAGTTATCAAGCAAGTCTGCAAATGGCTCCTTATGAAGCACTTTATGGAAGGAAGTGCCGCACGCCACTATATTGGAACGAAGTGGGTCAGAAACAACTTTTGGCACCACGACTAGTGGAGGATGCCACTGCTCATGTGAAGATCATACAAGAGAGGTTGAAGACGGCCCAATCCCGACAGAAGAGTTACGCCGACAGCAGAAGGAGAGAACTATCCTTCGAGATAGGCGACTATGTGTACCTCAAAGTGACACCCTAGAAAGGAGTCTGACGATTTCAGATGAAGGGAAAGTTAAGCCTAAGATAGGTGGGACCATATGAAATTTTGGAAAGGCGAGGAGAAGTAGCATACAAATTGGAGCTACCGCCTGAACTAACAGGAATCCATGATGTTTTTCACATATCCCAACTAAGGAAATGTCTGAGGAAACCAACAAAGCAAGTGTCTCCTATAGAAACTGAGGTTCAACTAGATCTGACATATCAGGAATACCCAGTCAAAGTGTTAGAGGTCAGCGAAAGGAAATTAAAGTCAAGAACCATCAGATTCTGCAGAGTTCAATGGAATAACCACACAGAGGAGGAATCAACTTGGGAAAGAGAAGAAGAGTTGCGTCAGAATTTCCCCTACCTGTTCTCAGACTGATCATAATCTCGAGGACGAGATTATTCTTAAGGGGGTAGGTTGTAACATCCTAGTTTTTGCTATCCTTTCTGTTTGCTAGTCAGCATATCTTCATTGGATTCTCATATGTCTCAACCCTATTTTGATCTCTTATCTCAAAACCATGATCTTAGGTATGCCACTACCTTGACTCAAAAATTTGGCAGCTAAACTCCACCTTTCAGATCATTTTAGCTTTTTAGTCCAAAAGTATTTCAGATTAGTCCTTTTCAGACTTGTCAGAAGCCCAAAAAGACTAAAAGTCTCAGACCACCTCCAAATTCTGCCCTAATCTAGTGATTGTCTTCCCTTTACTTTTCTGAACATTTTTCCCTTCTGGAAGAATTCTAAAATCTTAACCGAAACCCTAGTTTCAGCCTCTCCAAAGTTTCAAACCCTAATTACCCTGTTTGCGATTTTTGTCAAAACCACCAGATCTTATCGGATTTTACCATTCTTCTTGCTAGATGAGTTCAAGTGATTTAGTGACACTCATCGGCAAAATCAGATCTCAAATCAGCCCTCCAAATCCCCAGAATTGCAAACAGGCCGAAAATCCTGAACAAATCCTTACAGATCAGTCCAAATCTTCGCGGGTTAGTCCCTGACCCCTTTTTCATCCTCGACCAGGCTGAGCCCGTGTGCGACCACGACAAGAGACCACCTCAACCGCAACCACTGCCGTTCGTCGTGAATCGCCGCCGCATTCTTCACCGCCGGCCAACTTTTGCCTTCACCAACGGTCGTATCCTACGTGTCCGCACATGGTGTTCGCGTCGCGCCAAAGCCATCCACCGTGGCGACGATCGGTGACCGCCAGCAAAGTAGTTCGCGCGCACGTGCCCGCTGTTGTCAGAGCTTTTTTGCCACTTCGCCGCCATGCCGAAGCCTGCCACCCCGTCGTTCTGCCCAAACGCAGACCGCCACACATAACATCTTCTGAAAACCTAGCTTAGGGTTTTAAAAGCCTCGCTTTTGAAAACAAAAACCTTTTCTTCAAAATCAAGAGTGAAAATCTATTCTAGGAGCCAAAGAGCCATTCTTTGAAATTTTCCCCCTCATCTATATATATCTGCATCCTTATTTGGGACTTGTTGAGCACTATGTGGACAATGTACTCACCCTTGCTTTTACAAACAAAATTTAGAAGAAGGATTCATTGATCCCGAGTTCTACGGTCTTGACCCCAATATGGTAGAAGAAGAAACTGCTCCAGAAGATCTAGCTTGTTAGAGGGTCACTTACCAAGTGGAGTCCGATGTGGAGGAAGCCCATGCAACGCCGCTGCAGTTGAAGATGAAGACAGTTGAAGTCCTTTCGCTTATTATCGTTGTTTTATTTTGTGCCGACCTTTGTGTCGAAGAAAACTCCTTAATTTTGTATCAACATTAAGATGCGTCATTTTGGCGCTACGTTATTGTAATGTTGGTCCTTGGGATCAGCACTTGTTTTAATTGCTTGCATTTTTATATGATGCATCTTGTTGTTGTGAGCTGCAATGTACCATTTCTGAGTGCAACCCACCTGGGTGGTTGCCACCGGATTCCTCAAATGAGGGTCCCACATTGTCCCTGGGCAAATGGCGGTGCCCGGGATGGGCCACCGTGGGGCCTCGTCCCCGGGCAAAAGGCGATGCCCGGGACAAAACACCGGGGGGCCTTGTCCCCGGGCAAATGGCGCCACCCGGGACAAGCCACCGGGGGGCCTTGTCGCTAGGCAAATGGCAGCGCCCGGGACAAGCCACCGAGAGGCCTTGTCCCCGGGCAAAAGGCGGCGCTCAGGACAAGCCACCGGGGGGCCTTGTCCCTGGGCAAATGGCGTCGTCCGGGAATCTTGCCTCTTACCGGGACTTGATCCTGTAGAGATTTCCCCCAACAGCAGCCCCCCATACCCTCTGGGGGCGATGTTCGAATCGCCGGAGGGGATGGTTCATGTTATCGGGAACATCTCCGTGATGCTTCGATCTTCGTGCCAAGCGTTTATGGCTACGCCGTTGTTCATTATGGCTTCGTCTCGATTGAAGCACGCCGTTCGACCATAATGGCCGCTCACGGTTCGAACCGGCGACGCGTCATTTCGCGCGCCCATCCCTTCTATTCTCGTGCGCTGTTTGAATTGAGCAGTGCAGATGCGCCGTGAGGAGCCACATGGCGCCCATCAGGGCCACGTTCGATCCCTATAAATAGGGCCTCGAGGGCCCAGAGAAGTCACTCGAACCTTCAATCCTCAAACACCACCGGCGCTCTTAGCTCTCCCGGTAGCTCTCTCCCGGAAGCCCAGTCACTGGAAACTCAAGCCCTTTTCCTTAGAGCCCAAGCCACCGGAGAAATCAATGGGACCCAAGGGCCGCGCTAAGGCTGCTGAGGTGCCTCCGGAGGAAGTCACCGCAGACTTCCTCTTGGCCTCCGAGTTCACGTCGAGGGACTTAGAGTCCCTCGTGGACCGGGGGGTTGTTGCGGATGGAGACTTCCGGATCCCCTCCAAGAAGGATGGTGCCCCCTGCCCTAGGCCCGGTGATGTGGTGGTCTTCGAGGCTGGGCTCTGGCTCCCGGTGCACCCATTGCTCTGGGAGTATGGGGTGGCGCTGAACCACCTGACGTCGAACGCCTTCGTTCGGATGGGCCTCTTCATATGGCTGTCCGAGACAGCCACCGGACAGGAGCCGATGCCACCCGAGGAGCTCCCATCTGGTGAAGGGAGGGCCGAAGTCCCCGTTCAGCTCTGTGATGATCCAGCTCCAGCCATCCCGGGTGGCAGAGTACCCGGTGGTAGCTTCCCGGGATCACTGGGGGACTGGGTCCGGAGGTGGCAGCTTCCCGATGTGGACCGAGGAGGAGCTGAAGCTTCCCGGGACTTCGTATTCGACCTCCCGGGAGAAGGTGGAGAACCTCCTCGGGAGGTACTACGCCGATGAGCACAAGCTCATCGTGCGAGTTATTGGGAAGGGTCCTCCCTAGAACTTGGTAGCTGAGGCCTTCGGTCTGAGGCTACCGGAGAGGACACCTCTCCCCACCCCCGGCTCTCAGTAGCTGGGTATGGAGGTCACCGGGGGTTCTCAGCCAAAGCGGGCCAAGGCTCAGAAGGCCCTCGGTCCGGCAACGACACTGGGCTCTACCCCCGTGAAGGCCCGGGACGCTCCCGGGTCGGGGCGCGTGCGGGCGCCTTCTGAGCGCGAAGTGATGCCGCCCCTCCCAAAGAACTCCAGGGGGCGTTGGAGGTGCCGGAGCTCGCGTGCCTCCCCGAGGCTTCAGGAGAAGCTCGGGGAAAGAAGCTAGCTAATGACAGGGGGCGTCCGACTCGGCAAATTATGCCCCTCACCGCCTTCGGCGGTTGCTCTCGCAGTGGCCCCGGTGCCACCGGAGCCGGAGAGGCCGGAGGTCCGATTCACGGAGGCTTCCCCTCCACGCGTCGAATGGTCGGTAGATGAGGGGGGGAGCCCCTCGGTCTACGAAGTCCCCCCGGCGATAGAGGTCCCAGGGGCCTTGCGGCCCAGAAAGGGGAAAGGGCACCTTATTCCCCCCCCCGGGGAGGGACCCCCTCGTAGAGCTTGTCGGCCTCCTCCTCGGACACCTCTTCGTCGACAAGGACTCTGGCCGCCGCCACTCCGGTTCTCATCACCCCCGTGACCTTCGCGAGAGGGCCCGCTGCCTGTCCCGATGGGTCCGGAGTCGTCGGGAGGGAGAACCCCCAGCTGTCTGCGAGGGAGGTCTTCCGGTTCGCGGAGGGGCTCCAGACCCTGAAGGTCCAGGACTACGTCTCGCAAGGGACGCTCCACGAACGCTGTGGGGAGCTGCAATCGCTCCACATCCAGGTTCGTTCTCAAACCGGTGGTTTGTTTTCCTCGGGATTCCAACTCGGGTTGACTAACTTTCGCGTTCGTAGGGGGCGGCCATCGCCTGGGGCATCGAGGCGCGCTTCGACAAGGCGCTGAAGGAGGCGGAGGGGAAGGCCACTGCCTTCTTGGAGGAGTGGGACGGCGCGCTCCGGGAGTTGGCCCGAGTCCGGGCCCAGCTCCACGTCTCCGAGAACGCCAACGACTGGCTCCGAAGGGAGGCGAGGGCCAAGGGGGAAGCCCTACGGGAGCTCGAGGGCTCTAGCGTTCGGGCGGTGACGGACGCGGGCCGCTCCATCCGCTCAGCCCTTGAGGGGCTCAGGGTGAGCCTTGGCCCAGGAGGCAGCTCCGAGGCGGCGCCGGCAATGCTCACGGAGGCTGTGCGTTTTCTTAACGCACAAGTCTCTGTGATCCCAGAGGCCGCCGATGCCCGAGCACGGGGCCGAGCAATCCCGGTGGTTGCTGCCGTGGCGGGGCTTGTGGAGCACCGGGGGGTCGGCTCCCGAGCGATTGGGGGCCAGATCCCCCAGAGCTTCCCCGAGTTCTTCGAGCCGTCCTGGTGAGAAGTGGAGCAGCTCGCCTGTGGCTTCTACGACCAGATCGTTCGGGTGCGATTCCTGGCGCCGGCGCCTTTGGGGGCAGACGCTACGGCTCCAGCGGGAGCATCCTGGGGGGAGGATGTTGGATCAAGGATGCCGACTAGAGGGGGGGGTGAATAGGAGGCTTTTAGAAACTTCAAATAAAAACAAGTTTTTATTCCAAGAAGAACCAAATGCAATTTAATATATTAAAGAGAGAAGATAGAGAACGAACACAACTGTCTTTACCGAGGTATCGGAGATTCGCCCAGTCTCCACTAATCCTCGTTGAAGCACTCAAGCCACTTGAGTTTTGCCTCAATACTCACGAAGAGTATTATCTACTAAGGTTGCTCCTTGTCCACTCCGGAAAGGCGAGCACCGATGCCTTGTACAAATGTGCCGAGTCTCTCCGACAATCTCCGATCTGGAGAGATCTACGGCCACGCCTCCGAACCGTCTAGGTGAGGACGCTCACCAAGAGTAACAGGCAGCGAGGTCTTCTCTTGACCTCCAAACACGCACCAAGAAGCTAAGTGAATGCAAATGCAAAAGAACTGAAACTCTCGGTGGATCGAAAAACACTCGACTTGATCAAAAGATCAAGATTTTAAGTAGAAAACTAAAGCTCAAGAGTGTATAAGAAATGCTACTACTTGTCGTTGCAAATACATGCCCAAAGCCCCTATTTATAGCCTCAAGAATCAAATGAACCGTTGGAGCTAGGGCCGAAAATCAGCAACCCAAACTGACAGTCAGTTTGCCTAACTGACAGTCAGTTTAGTGCACAACAGCTGACAAAGTTTACGGATGAAACTTTGCTAGCCGTTCGTGGTCGTTTAAGGAAAGCTGAAACCCACAATTGACAGTCAGTTATGCAAACTGACAGTCAGTTCGACCACAAACTCGACCAGAAACAAATAGAAACTCAGTTAAAAGCACTGTGGTCGAAACCCCAACTGACAGTCAGTATGGACAAACTGACAGTCAGTTTAGTACAAAAAATTTGAGCCCAAAATACACCTTCTCTGGACAATTGTCAGTTAACACGAACTGACATTCAAACTGACAGTCAGTTCAGCAAACTGACAGTCAGCCTGAATAAAAACAGAGATAACATTAAAACCAGAAATCCAAAAGAGGTGTTTAATAGCTCGTTTGAAAGATAATTTCAAGGGCTACATTTTTGTAAACAGAAGCAAAATCCAGATCTGCCTAGAAATTTCTAGAAAATCGAAAAACTCTTCTGCTGTCAAAAACTGAACTGAAAAACCAGATTTTCAAATTAAGTTCAAACCAAATCCAACCAAAAAGATGCAATGCAATGACCTAAGTTTCTCGGTTCATGTTGGAGATAAAGAGAGGACTTTCGCCACCCCTCTTTATAGTACGGTTAAAACTAAAAACAATTGTCCTAACCGATCTTCTCCAAACACCGAGATCGGTAAAAATAAAAAACAGATTACCTTAGGTCTTTTGCAGCTTCACGTTTTGCGTCTTATCTTTGCTCTTCTGCATCTTGTGCTTCACTTCAAGTCGGGTTCATCTTGACCATCTTGTATTTCTTCCCGAACAAACTCTGTATCAACAATCTCAGAAGCACAATTAGTCCAGAACACTTTGTTTTCATTAATCATCAAAATTAGGGTTAGGCATGAAGGCCTAGATGCAACAGAGGACACCAATGAACAAGTATGAGCCTCCCCCCCGGGCCTTTAGATAGGACCCCTCTTTTTTGTTTTAGGGTTTTTGCTCCCGGTAGCTTCTTAGAAGAAGCCCCGGACATTTGTACAAAAATATTTTGATGCAATAGAATGAAAGTTTTTTTTGCTAAGTCTTTGAATTGAATTTACCAGGCACCCCGGGAGGTCACTCCCGGGCACAGATCCCCGAGGTCTGAGCGCAATCTCAGGGGCTCCCCGATGCTGTGTGGGGCGTCCCAGGAGATGGGGACCCTGGGCTCCGGCGATTGTCACCCGAGGGATGCCCAAGCTGCCTTTATTTTGCTAAGTCTCCTCTCCGGGGGACACAATAGGGGTGTTTCCTGGGAGCCAATCCGGTTGCGGTGGCTTCCGGAGTGGCACCTGGACAACTTCGACAACCACCGCGCTGAACTATCCCCTCCGCGACCGGGGTCCCGGAGGGTTCCTCCACTTCGAATACTTCCACCGGCGGGCTATGAATATTGGCCCGATGATTTGCTCCGGGAGGCCCAGCGCCGTATACAAATCTTGTATCGAGACCTGGCCCAGGAGCTATTAGAGGGCCTCCGGGATTATTAGGTGTAGGAGCCTTCCGGGTTGCACTCCGGGTTGTACCATGTTTAATGTAACGATGCCCACCGGAGGGGGAAGATGTCCTCCGGTTAAAAGTTTTTAATAAAGCTAAGTTTACTTCTGTACTTTGTGATTTCTCAAATGGTCCGGAACAGGTGATCCCTGGGTACAAGTTACCCCCCCTCGACAGCGGGCTAGAGGGTGGCTCCACGTGTTGTGGAGGTGACTGAGCCCGGGGTAAGAATTCCCCAAACTTCCGGGAACGATTTTCCAAAAATCCCGATGAAAAATCCTCCAGTCACCGTGAGAACGGGGAATCAAAAAAAATATTCCGGAGATAATCTCCGGGATTTTCAGTAATTTTTCCGGAAGAAAACCTCTGAAATTCCCGAGGATACTTCTTTCGGGAGAAAACCCTCCGGTCACTGTGAAAACGGGGAGCCAGGAATGAGATCTCCGAGAGAGAATATCCAAGAATTCCGTCTTGTTGAGGAGACCATCAACTCCCAGAGGAGAATGTACCCGATGACGGGTCTAAGTGTTTGAGGAGGGGACTAGTCTCTCAAATTTACTCGTTACCGCGGTCCTTGAGGACCGGGTTGCCGCTTACACCCTCAGTCCACGAGGGGTGATCGTAAGCCGCCCTACGGGAGTGGGACTCCCGTTGTAGGGACTTGTTGGGTTGTGATAGCCCACTTGCTCATGGGGAGGGCATCCTTGCTAGGAGGGCATCCTCACGGGGAGGGCATCGCCGTGAGAGTCGGTAAAGTAAAGACCTGCAGTGAGCTGAAGCTGAGGAAAAATCCATTTGTATTGATAATGAGTTAAGATACAACGCCTCCCCCCGCAAGATCACAATTAGGGAGGGAATGGTGAGTACAATGTCCCCCTCCCCACTGGCGTACCAGCTTCGGGGGAGGGGACGAGCCTGTAGGCTAGACGTAGAACTTGCGAAGCAAGCGTACGTTCCACGTGTGCTTCAACTCCTGCTCTTGAAGGTTGGAGAGCTTGTAAGCCCCCGAGCCCAAGACTGCCGAGATCCTGTAGGGGCCCTCCCACTTGGGGGAGAGCTTGCCCTGTGCTTGGGGGTCAGTCACGCGCTTGAGGACGAGGTCCCCGAGGCGGAAAGCTTTCTCATGGACGCGCCGGTTGTATGCGCTCGGTCGCGTTCCTCCTCCATGAGGTCGACCTCCAATAGCTGATTTGCCTCGTTGGCTTGGTATGTTGCAGTCATGGCTCCATCTAGCAGCTCGACCCGCAGTGACCGGAAGCCAATCTCCGGGGGAAGGACTGCCTCAGCCTTGTATACAAGGGAGAAGGGGGTATGTCCCATCGCCTCGCTCGGGGTCGTACACATGGAGCAGAGGATGCTGGGGAGCTTCTCCGCCCACGCACCCCGTTTAGAGGCGGCTTGTTCGAGCCGTCGGCGTAACCCTTGTAGGATTATGTCGTTGACCCTTTCAACGGCCCTGTTGCTCTGGGGGTGAGCTATCGAGGTGAAGTGGATGGTGAGACCCAATCCTTCGCAGAATTCCCAAAAATATACCGAGTCGAATTGGGTCTCATTATCGACGGTGATTTCCGGGGACCCCGAAACGACATACGATATTCTTCCAAAAAAATCGTTGTACCACTCGGGACGTGATGCTGGCCATAGGTTTGGCCTCTACTCACTTTGTAAAGTAGTCGACCGCGCCACCGCATACTTGTAGCCCCCAACTGCTTGGGGGAAGGGACCTTGGAGGTCCATCCCCCAGCGCGCATAGGGCCAAGTGATGGGGATTGTCTGCAGCGCTACTGAGGGGAGGTTAGAACCCTTGGCCATCTTCTGGCAGGCCTCGCAGGCGGAGACAAGGTCTCGCGCGTTGCAAACCCCGTGGGCCAATAGAAACCCTGGCGAAGAGCCTTGGCCGCGATGGCGCGCGGGGCCAAATGAGACCCGTAACTTCCCGAGTGAATTTCCTTGAGAAGCCGGAGCCCCTCCTGCCGTGGGAGGCAACGGAGCAAGGCGGAAGCCCCTGCTTGTAAAGCTTCCCCTCCAGCAGGAGGTATGCCCGAGCATTGGCTCGGAGGCGCTTGGCCTCGGTCTCGTTGGAAAGGTCTCCCTCCCCCTTGATGAAGGAGATCAGGGGATCCATCCAAGACGAAGTCCGGGTGATCTCGGCGACTTCTAGGACGCAGGGCCCATCGCCCGCGTCCGGAGAGGCCACCGAGGGCTTTGCGATGATCTCCAAGAAAGCCCCTTTGGGGAGCGGTTCCCGGGCACTGGCTACCCAAGCCAGCGCGTCGGCCCAATCGTTGTCCCTCCGCGGGATGTGCCGGGCCACTAGACGGTCAAAGTGCTTCTCCATCTTGCACACCTCCTGCAAGTAGAGGCTCAAGTTTGCGTCATGGCACAAGTAGGACTTGTCCATTTGACAAACTATGAGCTGGGAGTCTCCTTTTACTAGGAGGTGTCGAATCCCCAGGGAGCGCGAGCGCGAGGCGTAACCCAAGGAGCAGGGCCTCGTATTCGGCAACGTTGTTTGTGGCAGGGAACTCGAGCCGCGCCGCATACTCCAGTTCCCTCCCCTTGGGGCTCCGAAGGACTACTCCCGGGCCTGCCCCTGTGAGACACAGGGAGCCATCGAACATTAGTGTCCAATGGTTGCTGCGTCGGGGCAGTACGGGGAGGTTTTTGTCCCCGGGCCCAGAGGCAGAAGTCCACTCCTCCACAAAGTCAACGAGGACTTGTGACTTGATGGCAGCGCGCCCCGTGAGTGAAAGGGAAAAGGGGCCAAGCTCGGCCCCCCACTTTCCTAGCCGGCCGATGGCTTCCTTGTTCAGGAGCACCTCCCCCAAAGGGAGGGACGATGGGATAGTGATCGGGTGCCCCAGGAAGTAATGACGAAGCTTTTGGGACGCCATTAGAAGGGCGTAGAAGATCTTCTCCATCTCTGTGTACTGAATTTTGGCCTCTTGGTGGGCCTCACTCATCTAGTACACGGTACGTTGTTGCCCGTCTTGCTCCTTTACCAATACCGCACTTACGGCGACTGAGGTCGCGGCGAGGTAAAGAAGCAAAGGCTCTTCCGGAGACGGGCTCACGAGCATTGGGGGGCTCGTGTGATACTTCTTTAAATCGTCGAAGGCCTCCTGGGCCTCGGGGGTCCACTAGAACCCTTCGATCCCCCGGACCGCGAGACGAAGCGACTCAGCGCGGCCAAGCGGCCAGTGAGTCATTGAACGTCTTTGACTGAGCGCGATGGGGGCATGTCCAGGAGTGCCCGGATCTTTTCGGGGTTGGTCTCTATGCCCCGCTGGGACACGAGGAAGCCCAGGAGCTTCCCTCGCCGTCGGCCTAGCTCCTTTTCTGCCTTTTTCCTCCTCTCTTCTTCTTCTTCCTCTTTTGCTTCCTCTTCTATCATTTTACTTACTCTAGATCTCACCACCTACTCCACGCTCAGATCTGGTGCTTCTTCCCCCAAATCCTCTTCTTCTTCTCTCCCCAATTCTCCACTCCAAGCCGCCGTCCCTGCGCGCGCCACCACCTTCCTCGGGGCCGATCTGCCACCAGATCCGGCCATCCCGCGCCGCGCCCGAGAGACGCCATCAGATCTGGCCGATCTGTCCATCTCGCCTCGCCTTTGCTCCACCAAATCCACCAGGTACGCTCGCGCCTCCACAGTTCCCGCGCTGTGTCGCCGTCGCCACCTCTCCGGTGCCGCGCAGCCGCCGGATCTGGCCATCGATCCCGCGCCGGCGCCGCTTCTGCTCCTCCCGCCGCCGCTTGCCATCGCCTCCACAGACCGCGCCACCGGCACCAAGCCGCCACCGAAACCTAACACAAATCCCCAATTCAATTCTTTCTCCTTTCTTCTTCTTCTCTCCATTTCTTCCTCTCTTCTTTCCTCCACTGCCAACTTCAAGCCCGGCGACCTCGGCCTCGACACAGGGATGATTTAGTGCTTTTGCGGCCGTGATTGAGCTCCAGTGGACTTCTTCGTTGGCCACCTCTTCGATTTCGGCCTCGACTAGCTCCCCGACGACGACTACTCCACTGCGACCGCTTCCTCGACCAGCACTTAAACTACGAACTCAAGCTCTCCACAGCTGTTTTCTTCGATGTCAAGCTTCAGCAAGACTCCAGTACTTCTGCAGCTACTCCAACAGCCATCACAACTGGTTCAACTCTTCACCCCTCTCCTGTTCTTGAGTCATATGAATTGTTGAACTGGCAAGAAATTCTTGTATGAGATGATGAATGCTTGTAAAGAACTAAATTTGAATATGAGAAGCACAACTTGCATTTTGATTGATTCCCCATCCAACTGCACTTCTATTTCTTCAGGTTGATTAGAACTTTCTGCACTGCTATGTATTATTTTTGTTGAATGCTTGCTGGAGGTTGAACTGAATTAATAGTCATAAACTGAAACTATTCTTGATGAGGACATCGCTGACAAAGTTGCGACCGCCGCTCCTTCCCCTACTACTTGTTCGACGTACAGAGGCTTCAATCCACAAGACGTGCCTTTCAAGCCTTCATCAGTAGTCCAAAGCCTCATGCTAGAAGCCTCAATGCCCCAAGGAAGGTCCAACTCCAAGCCCAAGTCACCTTCGAAGCCCAAGTCGCAGAAAAGCCCGTTTCGGCAGTCCAGTAGCAGTCCAACTTCAAACGGTCGTAACTTTCGCGTCCGAAGTCCGTTTTCGATGATCCACCACTCCACGGAAAGCTTATCTCCTATGCTTTCCAATGGCTCTTGTCCCACTGCCAGATTTGGCCAGGAATGACGGAAATCGTCAAAATACACCACAGAACAGAAACTACCAGGTGCTGCATCACCTCTTCTTTGGGCCAAAAGCCCATGTATTCCTAGGGTTGCATGTGAGTGGGTACCATCGTGGCCAGTGCCCCTCCTCTGGCCACCACTCTATTTCTGGCCACCGCTACCCTTCTTCTTTCTCGGATTTTGTTTTGTTTAGTTATCCACTGCGCGTGTGAGACTTCCTCGATTCCTTTTGTATCGGCTAGATCATCAGGAACGAGCTCGGAACCCCAAACTGTGTGAGCTTAGTCTAATTCCAGCAAATTTAGTTGCTTTTATCTTGTTCTTGCTGTGTTTCTTTGGTTGCATCGCAGGAATCGATCTTCGTGGTCAGGTCAGCCATGTTTGGCATGCTTGATAAAAAATTGTGATCGTGGTTTGATGATTACCGGCGTCCACGTCTGTCTGGATTGGTAGCCGCTTCGCCTAGGTCACGTTCCACCCAACCAAACGTACCCTCTCACCAGAAGATCGGCATCCGTTGGCGCATCAGTTGGTATCAGAGCTTCTGGTTGACTGGTGAGAATTTATCTTAGTTTAGTAGATTGATTTCATACCTAGAGTCCAGAAAATTGCCCTCCAAAAAGATTTATTTTCTGCTGTCCAAACCATTGTCATTAGCCTTGAATCATTCTTGTCAGTTTGCATCTTTGAATTTTAGTCCATCGTTGTCGAGTACTGGTTTTTAGTTTTAGTCTTGGTCTAGTTTTAGTCTTGCATCTAGTCGCGGAGTCAAATTGCATGTTGATCTCCTCGTCGTCGCGTCCAATTCGAATCTGCCGCTGTCTAGTTCTTTGTTTTCATCATATCTTCTTCATATGAACTCGGATTTTCACGTTCTTATACTTACTAGAAACATCAGATCGTGTTCTACAACTTTTCTGTTGGCGATGAAGTCAGATTCGGCTTCCATCTATGACATATTGGGCCATTAATGTCGACCGTGTAGAGTTCGAATCTAATACGTATGTTTCGGTATTTTCATCATAACTCTTTAGTCTGAACTCGGATTGAGATAAACTTATACTTTCTGGAATCGTTGTGAGAAATCCCACAAAAAGTTAGTTGGGGTAATCTTCAAATTCGGCATTTTTTATCACGCTAAAATTTGGACAAAGTTAGTTGTGTAATCTTCAAACTCTAGTCCATCTCGGATTCAAATTGCTCAATCTAAGACAGTTTCGGTAAAATTGCCATATCTTTTGATTCCCAACTCTGTTTTTTACGTTCTTGTACTTGTTGGAAAGATAAAAAGATCCTCTACAACGTTTCTGTTAGGTAGAGCTTCAGATTCGGAGGGTTTAGAGTCTAAAATTGCTAAACAACATTTCTGTCCTAGTTGTGCAGCCCAAAAGAAAAAGGTAAAGTGCAACAAAAGCCGCACTATTCATAAAAAGAAAAGAAGTAAGAAAAAGGCAAGTGCACAAAAAAAAAAGAGCCGCACAAAAAAAAATTAGAGCAGAAAAAAAGTGTGTAGTAAAAGAGGAGAATTTTTTGTGGTGCATCGTTTGGTTCTAATCCTTTGTGTTGCTAGTTGCTTGCTTGAGCTAGGTCTGTGTCTAGGCTAGTTCCAGCACATTGACTATTACTTTGGACTAATTTTTAATCTTGCATTATTGATCTTGAATTGTTGCTACACATATAATAGCCTATCCAAGCTCCACCTTCTACTAACCAGCCAGGAACAGGGCCTTGCAATCGTTGAACTCACGTCTCAATTGGCTTGTCATGAACCAGCCACCGGTTGAATCCTTCCTCGCTACGGCTGGTAAGAACGAGTAAGAACTTGGTACAAGCATTAGCGTGTGAGCACTCCACATCCTAGTAGTTGGTAGGACGCACATATATTCTGTGTTTTCCTTTGTCTCCTACTAACAATGGCAGGATCTAATACTGAAGGGGATGACGAGTGCATATTAAGATCAGAATTCAACAAGTACATGGAGGACAATCATAATGCGCTGAATAGCATCGGCACAAACCTCACCAAGGTTGCCCAAGACAGCGAGCAAAGGATGGAGCGCATTGAGCGGAGCATCTCCAACCTCGTCAATAGAATGGATCAGTTTGAGGGGGCACTACATGCTGCTACCCCAAGACATGCGCCTCCTGTTGATGCTACTGGACTTGCGGCCAATGCCGCATCCAATGCCGTTCTCGTTTAGCATAACTGCCACTCCTGGGCAGACAAGGTCGAAGAGTATGAGAACGCTTACATTGCTGATACTGAGGCAGATGATGGTTTCAATGTCCACAATGACCGTGCCCATCGTCGTCTTCGACACAACCGCCAAGGTATGGCTAATCCCAATCGAAGTCCAAGAGAGGTAAATGATGATCCACTAGCTAAAGTCAAGTTTTCCATACAATTTGCTGGTCGATATGATCCTGATGTTTACCTGAGTTGGGAATTATCTGTAGATCAAAAATTTGCATGCTTTAATTTTTCTGAGGATAGGAAAGTTAGTGCTGCTACTAATGAATTCACTGATTTTGCATCCATTTGGTGGCATGAAACTTGTAAAAAACCAAATATACCTAGAACTTGGGAAGCACTAAAACGCGCTATGCGATCTAGATTTGTCCCTTCTTACTATGCTCGAGATTTACTTAATAAGCTGCAATGTTTGAACCAAGGTGCAAAATCTGTAGAGGAATATTATCAAGAATTGCAAACTGGCATGTTGCGTTGTGGCTTAGAAGAAAATAATGATGCTAAGATGGCTAGGTTCTTGGGAGGGCTCAATCGTGAGATACAGGATATTCTTGATTATAAGGATTACACTACTATCACTCGTTTGTTTCATCTTGCCTGTAAAGCTGAAAGGGAAGTACATGGACGCCATCCCAAGACAAGAGGACACTTTGGAGGCTCTTCTTCCTCAGGCCAGACCCCGGTGGTGCATTCCAAGGCACCATCCACTACTTCCAATCGTGCGCCTCCGCCTGCTGCCACTACATCCACTCCTTCACGTGCTATCGAGGCAGCCGCACCCGCGAAGGGCGCTTCTTCTGTTGCTTCCACAGGACGTACTCGCGACACACAATGTTATCGTTGCAAGGGATTTGGGCATGTGTCGCGTAATTGTCCAAGTCAGCGTGCCCTCCTTGTGAGAGAGGATGGTGAGTATACTAGTGCTAGTGACATTGATGAAGAAGAATATGCCCTTGTTGCAACTAACAATGCAGGTAACACTGAACCACAAGAAGAGATCTTGAGTTCTGCATTGGTGGAGAAATACCCGGCCCTTGTTGTCACACGTGTCCTTAGTGCACAATCAGTGCATGCTGAACAGAATCAACGCCACAACATCTTTCAGACAAGGTTTGTTGTCAAAGAGCGTGCTTTGCACGTCATTGTTGATGGAGGTAGCTGCAACAATCTCTCTAGTGTGGACATGGTCGAGAAGCTTGGCTTGACCACGAGTTCACATCCACACCCGTACTCGATTGAATGGTTAAATTCATGTGGTAAGCTCAAGGTAACTAAAATTACGCGCGTACACTTCTCCATTGGTTCTTACCATGATCACGTTGACTGCGATGTTGTACCTATGGATGCATGTTCACTGCTATTAGGTAGGTCGTGGTTATATGATAGTTTTATGGTCAAGGGTAAGAAAATTGTTTTGGATCCTATGACCCCTACAGAGCTGCTAAACATTGATAAAGAGAGAGCCAAAAGAGAGAAACAGGAGTGTCATAAAACTAAAAATCAATGTGTAGCTCAACAACACAACCCACCAAACAAACTTGGAGTTAAACAATCTGAGATTAAATTGAAGGGTGCTGTTTTGTTAACTACACAAATTCCTTCGCATGATCCATTGACTAACAAGGCTTCATTGCAAGCATCTATTTCTTTGCTTCCTGTTGTTGCCACTAACCTTTTGCAGGAGCATGAGATGGAGTCGAGGACAACTCCAATTCAACAAGGGGAGGATGATGAGGACATCGCTGACAAAGTTGTGACCGCCACTCCTTCCCCTACTACTTCTTCGACGCATAGAGGCCTCAATCCACAAGGCGTGCCTTTCAAGCCTTCATCAGTAGTCCAAAGCCTCATGCCAGAAGCCTCAATGCACCAAGGAAGGTCCAACTCCAAGCCCAAGTCACCTTCGAAGCCCAAGTCGCAGAAAAGCCCGTTTCGGCAGTCCAGTAGCAGTCCAACTTCAAACGGCCGTAACTTTCTCGTTCGAAGTCTGTTTTCGATGATCCACCACTCCACGGAAAGCTTATCTCCTAAGCTTTCCAATTGTTCTGGTCCCACTGCCAGATTTGGCCAGGAATGACGGAAATCACCAAAATACACCACAGAACAGAAACTACCGGGTGCTGTGTCACCTCTTCTTTGGGCCAAAAGCCCATGTATTCTGTAACACCCTGGGTTTAGGGGTAAAAACTTTCTTTTCATGAACACCATGCATGCATGATACCATGTATCTGTAGTAGTAACAAGATCAGTTCAACCCTTTTACCCCAATCTATCTCAAACCCTAAAATCTCATAATCTATCCTGCAAACCTAAATCAAGATCAGATTATTCAGATATGATCTATCAATTACTCTGAACATAAAAGCCTTCAGAAGCCAGATTCAATTCCATCTCTAACTTCTAGATCTATCAATTCTTTTCTGTTTTCGAAAACAGAAATTCTAATTACTATTCTAATTACCCTAATTACTCTGAACTCAGATTTAGCCAAATCTTGACCTAATTCAGACCAAATTATTCTTGGACTATGATCATGGGTATGCCAATACCTTAATCCAGAAAGTTGGCAGCCAAATTATATCATCTAAGTCTTTTTCACATATCAGTCCAAATTACATCGCAATTTAGTCCTTTATCTGATATTTGGAAACCCAAAAAGGCTAAAATCTTCAGATCAACGCCAAATTCAGAATTTCTTCAGCAAATCTTTTCCAAATGCTATCTGATACAAATTTCCCTTTTGTCCAGATTACAAAATTACATCTTAAAGGCCAGAATTCGAAATCGACAAAACTCAAATTCTATTTTACCCTAAAGTACCCTATTTTCGGTTTATATCGAAAACTATCAAATCAAGCCAGATTTTATCAAATCTCTTGCTAGATGAGTATAAGGTATAAGTTTATACCCATTTGAGAAATCAGATTGCAAATCAACCATCTCCAAGTTAGAAATTACAATTCAGTCCACAACCAATTTTCAGAATTTGCAAATCAGTCCAAATGGCTGTTTCGACCAACAGCCACCAGCTGCTGCGACCAGAGGAGTAGCTTCTCGCGACCAGGAATCAGCTCTTCGACCTCACCCACTGTTTGCAACCAAACCAGCAGTGCACGGCGACCTCGACCACAGCCGGCACAGTGCACAGCGTTGCTTCGACTTCGACCACGACCACGACCACGCCGTGTTTCGCCGTTCAGCAGCACCGCTTTAGCTGTGATTTCACAAGCGCCTTTGGATGCGCACACGTGTTTGCACCTCAGTTGTTGCCGTGGCCCTCCCTACCCTGCTCACCAGCTGCTGCACGCCAGAGAGAAGCTTGCTCACCGTTGCTTCAACCCGAAGCCTTCTTCTTCACCAGCGCAAGCAAACAGCGAGCTTAAGCTTCGTACACTTCGCTTGCCTATAAATAGCAACCCCAGAGAAGCTTTTCTACCTTTAGCAGAGCTCTCCAACGCCCTCAAGTAGTTAAACCGTATTTCTTCTTGCTGTTGCCTTCTTTTCCGGTGAGCTGGCGAGGAGGTCAACGACGCCAGCTTCACCCACTGCACCAAACTCCAAATTGAAGCCACCAGTGAGTTCCCCGTATCTCACTATCTGTGCTGTAGCATTTAATTGAAGCCCCATGCATCTCATCGCCGGTGATCGCCGGCAATTGCTAAAATTCGAGAAATGCCCTGTTCCAGTTGTACAACTCAAATCAGTCCGAATTAGCCTTCGATTCAATAGAAAAAAATGATCAGTGAGCTATTTTAAGCAAGCCTGTGAAGTCAGATTTCAAAATTGAGCAAGAATTGAAGCTTTTCCCTAGCCCAAACTTCACCAGCCGCCGGCGATCGTCGCCAGGCTTCTCCGATGATCCTCCGGCCAATTCAATCGTACCAAAAGCTTTATTATAGTTCTTAGATACTCTCCAAGCAAGGAATTGAGTTCAATCGATCTATAGTAGAAAACCCCAAATTCAATATCATCTTCTCCGGCGCCGGCCACCGGAAATCCATTCCCGGCCGATCCAGCTTCAGTAACTTTGTCCACCAGATGTGCCTTGATCTCATGAGCAACTTTGTCTACTAGCTGGACTTCCAATTCGGTCTAAACCAGATGTGCTATTCCCTAATTCCTGTCCAGTGCTGTGATTTGGAACTTCAGCCACCGAGTTCATCGCCAGTTTTCATCACTTTCCGGCCATCTCCTGCCCTAGATCCTGTTGAGTGATTTGTTCCTGTTACTTAGGCCTACCTCCCAGACAAAGTGGTGCATCAATTGGAGCCCTATATCAAAAGTTATGGCAAGCCCTAGTTTCTGGCCATGTCAATGCAATGCCAGGCTATGTCAGCCAGTGGCATTAGCCCATTTCACTTCCTTCCAGATGTGTATTTTGAGCATGACTTTGTCCCTTAGACTCCTGAGGTTGTGATCTACAATTTCTTCTTCTATCACAACTTGATTTGAGCCCTTGAATTGCATTTTATGCTTAGCCCTAGATTTTGACATTGTCAGCCCAATGTCAGAGCATGTCAGCCAGTGGCATTAGCCCATTTCACCTCTTTCTAGTTATGCAAATTGAAAATAACTTTGTCCATCAGACTTGTGGAATTGTAATCTACATTTCATTCTACTGCCACAAGTTGAGATAATCCCTCTATCATCCATCAACCCTATGTCGATGCCTTGAACTGAATGTCGACCTAAAGACATTCATCGATTCTAGGCAAACTAGCCGCGGACTTAATGTCAATTCCCATATCCTGGAACCCTAGAAGTTCCTAGCACTCATTTTCAGCCCTAATTCTATGATTTAACCCTAATCAGCTTCTATGGTACCTAAATCCAATTATTTCAGAATCATCAAGACATTCATCTTTGCATTATTGCATGTAGTATAATAATGTATTGAAAAGGTTGTGATTCTTGGTTGCTTGTTTGATCTTTGCTCAGAGTTGGAGCCAGAGTTCGAGGACTTCACTGTTGCCCCACCGTCAACTGCTGTCTCTCACGACGCGGAAGGCAAGTCATATCCTTGGTCATCTTGAACCTATATTTTAAATGTTGCTATAACATGACCTTGAATATAGATAATAGTGCATGTGAAAGATTGAGAATGGTTGATTTATGAATTGGCAGTACTAGACTGGTTATCTGCGAAATGTGAAATAAACAAGTTTTAAGCCATGAACTATTATATATGTATTTATATACTTATATTCATGAAATAAAACCCCTAGCCGTGACCAGAAAATGGTATGGATGGCGGTAGCACTGGAGGTGCTAGACTGCAAAGGATGTGCAGGCACTGAAGGTGCAGGGTTGTGGATGATCTGGTCACTGGCATATAAGGACTAGAACCTTGTGTTGTGCGTCTAGTGGCATGAACAACGTGCTAACCGCAAGCCTGGTATGGGACAGGCCTGAACAAGTACTTATGTGAATCGCACATGAAACCCCTGCATGAGATGGACAACAATACACGAAACTCACGGAGTTCAGCTCCTCCACGTATTATAATCAAGCATGCTGACCCAGTAATGGGAAGAGGCTTGGGGGTGGGGGTATATCCCGCCAAAAACTGTGGTTCGCGAGAGATCCACAGGGTCAGGGGTAAATTGTAAGAGAAACATAACAAAAGTTCTTGTTATCTCCACCTTGCCACTCACAGTATGAAGTGAGTCAGGGGTCCAATCCTTGTGATAGGAAGGGCTTGAAAGTGGAATATCTTGCGGGTAAATTGGTACCTCTCTGCAGAGTTAAAAACGTATTCGAATACTCCGAGCTCCCGGGTTTATAGGAGTCTGCTGCGGTGGATTAAATCTACGGGGTGTGACACAAGTATGTTTTCTAAATAAAATTTGATAAGTCAAGATTACCCAAATGACATGTGTTGTCATGATAAGGGGTGCTACCGTGGGCTGTCGTGTGTCGACGTGTCGCGGTAGTACTATAATCTAGTGAACATGAATAGTGATGTTATGTTATGAGAAATGCTGCCATGAGATGAGATGAGATGTGAGGAGACATGAAAGAAAAGATTATTTTACAAACATCCATAATTCTTGACTAGTCTAGGTTCATAACAATACTACTATACGTATCTACTCTTCCCTATGACTTGCTGAGTACGTAAGTACTCACCCTTGCAACTTACAACCCAGAAGATGGAGTGTACCAAGATCAAGAGGAAGGCGTGGAGAACTTTTTGGACCAAGAAGAACGAGAGCTAGATCCGCCAAATCCCTGATGTGTTGTTCTGCCGTCAACTTCTTACTGTGGAAGGGACACCCATCATCCGCTGTGTAGAAGTTTTATTTTGTTTTAACTAAACCTTGAATGCCGCGAAGGTATTGTAATCTTTTTATGTAATATTAGGGCCAGCAGGCCACACTGCTTAAATATATTTTGTAAGTTTTTCTGCTGCAATGTGAATATACTCCTGTGCTTGACTTATCCTGGGAAGTCAAAGGTATGCTTGTATGGGACTAGCTACAGTAAGCTAGGTCTCCACGGGAGTAGCCGTAGTCCCAGTTTCGGGGCGTGACATATTCCTAGGGTTGCGTATGTGTGGGTACCATCGTGGGTAGTGCCCCTCCTCTGGCCACCACTCTATTTATGGCCGCCGCTACCCTTCTTCTTGCTTGGGTTTTGTTTTGTTTAGTTATCCACTTCCTCGATTCCTTTTGTATCGGCTAGATCATCAGGAACGAGCTCAGAACCCCAAACTGTGTGAGCTTAGTCTAATTCCAGCAAATTTAGTTGCTTTTATCTTGTTCTTGCTGTGTTTCTTTGGTTGCATCACAGGAATCGACCTTCGTGGTCAAGTCAGCAGTGTTTGGCATGGTTGATAACAAATTTTGATCGTGGTTTGACGATTACCGGCGTCCACGCCTGTCTGGATTGGTAGCCGCTTCGCCTAGGTCACGTTCCACCCAACCAAATGTACCCTCTCACCAGAAGATCGGCATCTGTTGGCACATCAATTCTTGATTAGTTTCCATCTTCTGTTTGATGTGCAATGTTTTGAATGCCTTAGTTCAGAGTCCTGTTGAACGAGCATGACAAGTTCTCTATGATGAGAAAGTGTTGATCACTCTTCTGTGTTACTTTGATAGCTATTAGTGATTGTCATTTAATCAGTGTGATGGATTCTTGCATGAGTGTGTTTTGGGCTGAGGGCTTCAGATGCTGGGTGCTTCAACCCTATATATTTTGTGCTGCCTGGATCATATTCCTAGATGATTAATTTGACTGTGTCTTGTCTTGTGCTCTATTCAAGTGGTGATCCTGAGAGATATGTGTTGTCTCCTTTTTAACTCTTCTGTGATCATCCTCTTGAAGGAATACTGTTGGATGTGTATGCATTTTGTGTATATGTTGTTTGAGAATTGTTGTGACCTTGAGTTCCTACTTTAGTGCTGAATGGTTCTAATTCTTCTTTTGAACAAATCTTTGTCACCTTTGTTTGCTATTGTGGTTGTGGCTGAGAAGAGTTGGCGTTCTAAGTTTGTGATTGTTTTGTTCTTGTGATTCGTGGATACCTGCTGTAGATTGAGATCAATGATGGTTGTCTGCGCTGCCTCGCGTGCTACCAATATACGATTTCCTTCTATTCCTTGTATTATGAAACACGAGTTCAGGATGAACACTAGTCGCTTGTCGAGGAGACCACCCACCTCTTTCTCTCTTTTCTTTCTTCTGACATTCTCTCTCTCTTTCTCTTGTCTGATTTATTTTAGTTTCTTATCCACTGATTTAGTCTAGTTTTATACGTTTTGCTTCTCTAGTCCCTGAGGAAAGAACGACAGAATACTCATCTACTGCATCATCCTCGTTCTCTTGCGAGACGGTCTAGGCCGATATCAAGTACTCTTATATAAAGGTAATTTGCTTTGTATACCTCGTGGAGCACCTCGAATTCAATGGCTGCGAGAAGTGCACGCATCGAAGGTCACTGGACACTTTGGGGTTACAAAGACTTTGCGAAATTTTCATCAACATGTGTTCTGGCCGCGAATGCAATAAGGGGTGGTTAGTTTTGTTCAAGGCTATGGTCTCTGCAGCATTTTGAAACCATCAAACTGGAAACTAGGTTTGTACACTCCTTTGTCAGTTCCATCGTGACCATAGGAGAGCATATCCATTGATTTGTTGGGAGGATTGCCTAAGACCTGACGTGGCAATAACTATCTCTTTGTGGTCGTTGATCGGTTCTCCAAAATGATAATTCTCATACCTTGTCGAAAGACTATCACGGGAGAAGAGGCAGCTCGGGTATTCTTTCAACACGTTTGGACACATTTCGGACTACCAACTTCTATTGTGTCTAATCGTGATACCCTGTTCCTTAGTCACTTTTGGCAATCGCTCTAGACAATGATGGACACCAAGCTAAAGAGGAGTACTGCTTTTCATCCTTAGAGTGATGGTCAAACTGAGGTGGTAAATCGAACGATTCTTCATCTCTTGCGGGGCTTTAACTCTAAGCATCCGAAGACCTGCTATGAAAGCATACCGTACCTGCAATTTGCTTTTAATCGAGCAGTGCATGGTTCGACTGAGAAGTTGCCCTTTGAGTCCTGTTTAGGATTTCTACCACAGAGTCCATTCAACATGGAGTTTGTGATCCCTACTTTAGTGCAGAACAACAAGGATATCTCTATTGAAGAGCGTGCACAAAAGTTCCTGGAAGAAATTCAACGGCTCCATAGTGAGGTTGAACAGAACTTGCTGCGAGCTCAACTCAAGTATAAGGCACGACATGATCGGCACTGAGTTGATACTCAATTTCAAGAAGGTGATATGGTATGGTTACATCTGAGTAAGGAGAGACTTAAAGGTGAAGGTAAAAAGCTCACCCATCTATTATGGTCCTTTTCAGATTTTGTGAAAAGTTGTTAGTAATGCTTGTCAGCTCTAGTTACCTTTGTATATGGATATTTACTCGGTTGTCAATGTTGAGCACCTCAAATTCTTTGAGCCTTCAATGCTGGATGACGAACCAGATACTATAGTACGATCTATTGAAGACTTGGTCTATCAATGAGAAGAACCTCTACCTAACCATGTGATCTTGAAGAAGAAGGTGACGACCACCCGCAGCGGAACACGAGAGTCTTTTCGAATCGGACGGAAAGGTCAACGAGCACGTGCGACCATTCAACCATCTGGGCAACCATAGGCTTTGACCTGCATTGAAGGCGGGGCCACTCAAGTGGTACACCCAAGAAGATGGTCAAGCTCAATTTCCACATCTCCGGTTTTGATCATAGGTCATCTCCAGTTTTGATCACAGGTCGCACCATGAGTTGGCTCCTCCTCAACAGGGGAGTCATGATCTGGGTGGATCTCAAGTCGAGTTTGGAATGGATTCGCGACCATGAAAAGGAGCGCGACCTTGGAAAGGATTTGGTCCCTGGTCGAAGTTGTAGTCCGATCCAAATATATATAGCTAAGTCCCATCTATTCAAGTTTAGTTAGTTGTCTGAGTCTAATACGTTTAGGTTGTTGAGTCTGATACGTACTCATACGATTGGACTATAAATACTTTGCAATAGTTGTCTTTTAGATCATCGAGTCTACATCGAAGAGTCATAGATCTTATTTAAGTCTTAGACACTTATAGTTCATTGATCGCCATAGGCAAGTGTGTCCTAATGTTCAACATGTAGAAGTCCTCTTTGAAATAAAGAGTTGTGCAATTACTTTGAGTTGTGTTTTTGATCAACTTTGGATTTTGGCAACTCCGAGTAAGATCCCGTTATTCTTCATATTAGCATCTGGGCGAGCCTAGTGCGAAAACCAAGGCTAAGTCTCAAACGGATCAAAGAATACCTAATTGCAACCCCATGCTAAGCGGGAATACATAATCCTTAAGTCTCTTTTGGTCCTCCATTGTTGGTTGTTCTTTGATCTCTTCAAAAGTTTGTTGTGAATTTTCCACTAAGCTTACCTGCCTTGCCTTGTACTGAAATCGGCACGTGGTATTGACAGGTTTGTCCAAGCTATCCAGATTTGCACTACTTCCCTAAAAAGTTAGTAGTACACAAAAAAGAAGAAAAAGAAAAATTGAAGCAAGATTGAAGTGATATTGAGTTATATCAGTAAAAATTAATTTAAAAAGATGAATTACTGTTATTCCCCGGCAACGGAGCCAAAAACTAGTTCGCGTGCGGAGAGGTGCGTGCAGTGTGAGTAGTAATCGTAAGCAAACAGTTTAACGTTGATTACTTGAGGGTCGAATTCTACGAGGAACAAGTGTATTCGTCTTTTAGGTTAATGGATCACTGATTAAGTCTTAATGATCAGGGGGTTTTTTTCTATAACTAAATCTACTACTAAAGCTATCAATCTAAGGTTTAAAGCAGTAAAGAGAAAGTATGAAATCTAGAGTTTAAAGAGCAGAAAGGAAAATCAAGGGTTTCGAGAATTCTATAACCATCAGACGTAATTCTATCCAAGGTCTGAGAATTGCAAGTAAGTTTTCATTGTTTTCAAAGACTGTTTGATGAATTTTTGTAATAAAAATTCATTAGAAAAGTTCCATATGGCCGAATGGGCTAAAATAAAATATATATACTTGGGCTATAAAAAATGATGATAAAAACTAGGACAAAAATTCCACTGGTCAAAAAATGGTCAAAACTGGATTGGTCAAACCTGGTCAACGCTGGTCAAACCTGGTCAAATCTGGTCAACGCTGGTCAAACCTGGTCAACCTGGTCAACGCTGGTCAAACCTGGTCAACGTTGGTCAAACCGACATGCAGACCGAGTTCGAGTTGGATTTATCTCTAATAACAAAATTATATCTCCTTTTCAAATTAAAAAAGAGATAATCTCTCTCTTTATCCTGTTGTAACAAAATATATCTCTTATTCAAATTTAAAAAGGAGATAATCCCTCCCTTTATCCTTTTCTTTATTTAAATAACAAACTATATCTCCTACTCGAATTCAAATCCCCTAAAAATATCTGGTTGTTGGATGGTTGTAACCAACCTGGAGCCTCTATAAATAGAGAGGGGGTGCTAACCTTTTTTCACAGGCAAGGGAGAGGCAAGACAGAGGTAGAGGCGCAAGATGGGCACGTGAGGAAAAAGACAGATAGGCAGAGCTGCAGGGGCCATGGGTGAGTTTTATTTATCTGCATAAACATGCATCATGCATATTTTGATCAGAGATCAAGTCCCACCTGATGCGACCGATCAAAGATCTGAAAGTGTTTACTTTCGGTCTGATCACACAACATCAGGTCCCGTTGATCCGGTCCAAAAAACTTGCATACTCATGTTTTGATCAGAGATCAAGCCCCACCTGATGCGACCGATCTAATATCTGAAAGTGCTTACTTTCGATCTGATCACACGACATCAGGTCCCGTTGATCCGATCCAAAAACTTGCATACTCATGTTTTGATCAGAGATCAAGCCCCACCTGATGCGACCGATCAAAGATCTGAAAGTGCTTACTTTCGGTCTGATCACACGACATCAGGTCCCGTTGATCCGATCTAAAAACTTGCATACTCATGTTTTGATCAGAGATCAAGCCCCACCTGATGCGACCGATCTAAGATCTGAAAGTGCTTACTTTCGATCTGATCACACGACATCAGGTCCCGTTGATCCGGTCCAAAAAACTTGCATACTCATGTTTTGATCAGAGATCAAGCCCCACCTGATGCGACCGATCTAAGATCTGAAAGTGCTTACTTTCGATCTGATCACACGACATCAGGTCCGGTTGATCCGATCCAAAAACTTGCATACTCATGTTTTGATCAGAGATCAAGCCCCACCTGATGCGACCGATCAAAGATCTGAAAGTGCTTACTTTCGGTCTGATCACACGACATCAGGTCCCGTTGATCCTGATGCGGCCTCATGGGAGAAGATCGATGGTAACTTCTCATCCAGAAGCCCGATCGACCCCAAATATTTATGTTGAATAGAAGACTCTATGAAAAACTTCTCCACCAAATTTCATGTCCATCAGAGATCTCTAAGGTCGAATTTGACCAGAAGAGAGACTCTGTCCAGAAGTCGTTTCAGCTTGCCCTCATGGGAGAAGATCGATGGTAACTTCTCATCCAGAAGTCCGATCTACCCCAAATTTTTATGGTGAATAGAAGACTCTATGAGAAACTTCTCCACCAAATTTCATGTCCATCAGAGATCTCTAAGGTCGAATTTGACCAGAAGAGATGCTCTGTCTAGAAGTCGTTTCAGCTTGCCCTCATGGGAGAAGATCGATGATAACTTCTCATCCAGAAGCCCGATCGACCCCAAATTTTTATGGTGAATAGAAGACTCTATGAAAAACTTCTCCACCAAATTTCATGTCCATCAGAGATATCTAAAGTCGAATTTGACCAGAAGAGAGACTCTGTCCAGAAGTCGTTTCAGCTTGCCCTCATGGGAGAAGATCGATGGTAACTTCTCATCCAGAAGTCCGATCGACCCCAAATTTTGATGGTGAATAGAAGACTCTATGAGAAACTTCTCCACGAAATTTCATGTCCATCAGAGATATCTAAGATCGAATTTGACCAGAAGAGAAACTCTGTTCAGAAGTCATTTCAGCTTGCCCTCATGGGAGAAGATTGATGATAACTTCTTATCCAGGAGTCCGATCGACCCCAAATGTTTATGGTGAATAGAAGACTCTATGAGAAACTTCTCCACAAAATTTCATGTCCATCAGAGATCTCTATGGTCGAATTTGACTGGAAGAGAAGCTCTGTCCAGAAGTTGTTTCAGTTTGCCCTAATGGGAGAAGATCGATGATAACTTCTCATTCAGAAGTCCGATCGATCCCAAATTTTTTATGGAGAATAGTAGGTTCATATTGAAACTATTCCTCCAAGTTTCACTTTGATCAGATGTTCAAAATATCACCAAAACCATTGCAAGTAGCTCTGTTTTGCTGAATTTCAGCTTGACATACAAGCAATGAAGATGGTTTCTAATCCGATGGTCTGATTGATCTCAAATTTTGATGAACAATCATGATTTGTCCAGAAACTATTCCTTCAAGTTTTAAACCTATTATAAGTCAGAAAAACTCTCATCCAAATAGTCGAATGAGGGCTAATGACTTTGAAATCTTACTAAGCTCTTGATGGATATTCCAATGGGCTGTCTATCATGCAACGTACTTTTCCTGAAGCTAAGGAAGTCAAAGATGTTATCACAAGTCATCCATCCATAATTTACATGTTGCTGGGTACTGATGAAGCAAAGGCAACATGCTTTTTGTCTGTGACTGACGAAGCCAGACACCATTCATGCCGGGTACTGATGAGGCGAAGGCATCCATTTGTTCGCGACCAACGAGGCCGAACAACTCCCTGGCAGGGCACCGACGAGGCGAAGGCCACATCTTGTGATAACACCATAGACTGACGAGGCTATGGATTTGCATAGTTGCATGCATGGGCATACGCATTGCATTTATTCATTCAAGGGCAAAGTAATTTTGAAGCTTGAAGACGACGACCATCAACACAGCTTAATCAGAGGTTTTCTGTGGACTTGTTCTGCAGATGTAATTAACCAGGAGCTTTTCAAAAGACCTGAGGAACCATGAACCATACAATCTCCTGAAGCAAAGATGTACTTTCCTTTGGCGCATTGAGAAATTGTAAATCCCAAAGGGACTTGTAACTTGTAATTCTTTTCAGAATTAATAAAGTACAGTGTTTCCTAAGATTGTGCATTCTCTACTCCTTTATTTGTATACTTATGTATACTGGCACGCTCGCACCACAAAAATGGGGCCAATTTCCCGGAAGAGAGATCTTCTCGGCGAAACAAAATGGCACGCCCAGTGGGACATGGTTCTCCTCTCATCTTTGCTGTGCTCCGATGGTCGTCTGGTTCGCTTCCATGACTCGCTTCAGCATGCCCTCTGTCTTTCATCCATCATGCATATGGCTGCTCATCTATAGAGCGCCTGCATAGTAAATGTGATGATGCATAAGTTGATCAAGGAACCCCTTTTTGTAGGTGAGTCCTTCCTCAACAAACTTGCTCACACAGATGAGGAAGTTCTGATGGTTCAGTTTGGGACATTGCCCCCGATGGCAATCTTCAAGTACAGCTACACAACATACTTCCATCAGACTCAAGAACCTGTAGAGTTCCAGGTGACGGAGTCAAAGAAAGCACATAAACGTGCCTCTGCTAAAGCGAAGAAGGAGCGCCGTGCGTTGATGGTAGAAGCACACAATCTTCTGAAGAATGCTGTCATCACCGACATTCAAGGTGACGTTCAAGCTGCTCAACGGCTTCGTCAGCAAGCCACCAACAGGCAGCACCATGCCACCTCTGTTCGTGTGGATGCTCCACTCATCAGTCCTGCACTGCCTACTCTAGGCGTGCAGCACCCTGAGGTTGAGTTATTCAATGCACTGGAGAATGCCTCCTATACTCTACGGAGGCAGATGTCATTTGCCCGTCGTGCTTTCAATCCCAATAGGCTGCGTAATCTTAGAAGGAAGTACCGCAAGGTGAGTGCTTTGCAGGAACAACTTGGTGCCCGCATCGCCCACGTTGCTATCCTTGAAGAGGATTGGTCGCTCGGTGCAAATGATCTCATTGACAGGACTTGTCGCTATCCCTACATAGTGACACCGCCCTATGACTTGTTCCCTGACGAATGGGCAAATAACAAGATCAAGGACTTGCTGAGGCTTGCCATCATGAGGGAATTCTGGAGGCGCCATTCAACCAAGCGAGCAAGAATGCCTGGTCCAACAGGTTCTTTCACCCCCGAGGTTAAAGTAACTGGTTGGGAGTCATGCTTCCACGTTTCTGCGGAGGCTGGCCCATCCAATACCGATAACAAGTTCGCATTGTTGCCGAATGAAGTACCCGCTCCCGGTGCTGACGAAGTACAACAACAACTCCATCAACTACGAACCCAAATGAAGAGTCTGCAGGAGCAGTTGCGAGGTCGTAATATATCTTATTTCTCCTCTCAGCTTAGAAGGAGTTCAAGGCATGACGCCTCAAGATGCCGTCCTCAACACATGTACCGGACTTGGGCGCCTCGTCAAAAGCCTTCATCTACATCGACTTATCGGCCTAGACAAGCACCACTTCCACCTCGTTGGAATCAGTGGTCTCGTCGGCCAGAGCAACCACCACGTGTCCAGCAACAATGGCGTGTGCGGACTTTTTCACCTACATCCACTTCATCTCGGCAAGGCAGGGGTCCATTGCAGGCACCTACTTCGCCTAGAAAGCAAGTCGACTTGCCATCTCAAGCAAGACGCACTTGGATGCCTCCTTCCCAGGCTCCTCCTCTTCTTCCAACACCACCTGGTCTGCCCAAGGCCTCTCATGTCCCTACATTCAATCAACGCAAGCGTGATCGGCGTAGGAGGAATCGTCAAATGTTACGCCAAGAGTTGGAGGATCTTGTACTAAAAATGCACAAGTTCGCGTCCGGCCCGATGGCAGCATCCGTCCTGATGATGAGAACATCATGTTCCGCATCTCGCCGACACTGGAACAGAGTCAGAGGTATCACTACCTTCTTGACCGTCTAGCTCCAAAGCGGCATCGTGATCAATCAGTTGGAGATGTTTCAAGCCCAAGCAAGCAAAAGGAGAAGGTCTCATCTCCATCATCTCCATTAACCTTTGCAGGAACATCATCTCAGGGTGCAGGAGTTCCCAAGCAAAAACGACTCCGATCAGTCGTTGTTCCCTCCAAAGATGTGCAAATTATCATGAAGGAAGTACCACTAGAATCTGTGATGATTCTTCCCCAGGAGACTACAGAAGCTCTTGAACCAATGATTGAGGTGTCAAGTACTCAAGTCATTGGAGAAGATGCTATGGTTTGTGGGATGGTGACATCTCAACCTGAGGGTGATACTGACTCTGACTGGAGGCCTCCTCCTGTTACTCAAGAGTTTTCATACCCTTCGGATGAGGAGATTGTCCCAAACCCCAAACCTATGGCATTCTTACCTTGCTTGAAAGGTATCCAGGGGCAAGAAGATCAAGATGCATCAACAAAAGAAGCAATGGCAAAAGTTCCTTGTCTTCCTATCACTTCCAGAAAATATACCGACAAGGGGCAATCTTCTCGCCCTTATGTTGACATCACGTCTCATCTTCCGGAGGATCCTGCTCAATTACAGGAAGTTGCAACTCGACAGGGCATGGAGACTCGCTTGAGGACGATGGCACATCAGAGAGCTTTAAGTTCTATGACTGAACCATCGCAAGACAATATTGAGTCGGATGCTGAAAGAGGGTCTTCTGACTCTGAGTCAACCTCTTTTCAGCAACTCCCTCACTCACCGCACTATTCTGATCTTGGCCCTTCCATCGCTTCTGATGAGGAACAATATCTTGGAATTGGTGTCGGTGATGACAACACTGCCCCAGTTAACATGGCTACAGGTCAAGGCGATGCAGGTGATGAAACCAATGCTAATGAGGAGCAAGGGGCAGATGCTAATCCTCCGACACTTGATCCTTCCGTACGGCGTGCTTTTGAAGAACGAGATCGCAAATATAAGAAGATGTTTGGTGAATTGGGAGCGAAGTTTGATCAGTTGGTTGAAGCTCTGACTAATCCTGGTCATAGAGCAATACCATCAGATCCGCCCCAACCAATTAGTGACCCTCAAATAGCAGAGTTGGAGGCTGCTGCACAATCCCGCCCTGCAGATAGTGGTGAGAAACACACCGCAGCAATGGGTGCTCCACCTCTCTTTTCTATTCCCACCATGCCTGCGAATGCTACACCAACACCTGCTGCATTGAAGGATTGCCACAACTACGTTGAAGACTTAATCAACCGAAGATTGAAGCAGATTACAGCTGAGAAAGCTCCTCAAACTCCTGAAACCGAGCTTGAGAAGCCTTATGAAGCATGGCATGATTTAGTGCCTTTCCCGTCTGGATGGCATCCACCTAAGTTCCGTCAATTTGATGGAACCGGTGATGCGAGGGAGCACTTAGCCTACTTTGAAGCAGCTTGTGGAGACACTGCCAACAAGCCCTCACTTCTTCTGAGGCAGTTCTCAGGGTCCTTGACCGGCTCTGCTTTCCATTCGTACAGTCGTCTTCCGATAGGGTCTGTCCGCGATTGGATAGGCATGAAGAAACTTTTCAAGACACACTTCGTGACTATGCAAAAGGACATCTCAGCTTTGGAGTTGTCCCAAGTCAAGCAGAAGCGCGACGAGAAGATTGATGATTACTTGATCCGTTTCCGCGACAACTATGTGCGTCTTGCCAGGGAAATGCATCAAGAAGAGGCCCTTCTCATGTGCGTCCATGGGATGCAACAGCATTGGTCCATAGAAGTTTCAAGGCGAGAGCCCAAGACCTTCAGCACTCTGGGCACAGCGGTAGCAGCAACCAAATTGGAGTTTGAGAAGTCTCCTCAAATCATGGAGCTGTGCAAGAATGCTGGTCATGCTGATAATGCAAGAAGATTCAACTCAGCAACCAAGCCTCCCAACACCGGAGTCAAGGCCAAAGCACCGGCTGAATCCCATAATGCGGTGCATGCGCCTGTTGCACATTACAATGTTCCAATGTTGGGATCAAGACGTGAACCCACACCAAGACCTCAACGCTCGGCTGTTCAACGTCCAACTGTCCAAGAGATATTGAAGAAGTAGTATATCTTCCGCCGAGAGTTATTAAAGACGTTCTTTGATCAACTGATGGCCCAACAAGCTTTGAATCTTCCCGAGCCAAGAAGACTTGATCAAGTCGAGATGACAGACAATCCTTTGTATTGCCTGTACCATAGGTACGTTGGGCATACAATTGAAGATTGTTTTGCCTTCAAGGAGTGGCTCCAAAGAGCGATTGATGAGAAGCGGCTTGCTTTAGAGCCCCAGGCTATCAATCCCGATTATCGTACCGCAAACTTTACAACAGTTTGTGAAGGTCCTTCATCCATGCAAGCAGATAATGAAGACGAAGACTTGTGGTTGCCACTTGAGCAAGTAGAGCACCAACTAGCCAATTATTGGCCGGTTTCAACTACTTCCAAGCAGGGAGGAAGACCGTGGGAGACGATGGAGCGAAGACGCCCACGATATAAACTCCAAAACCACATTCAGGATCATGCTACTTCCATCTCAATGATCAAGTCACAAGCAAGGCAGAGGCAATCTGATCCAAGCCATCGACGCATGCCACCAAGATTTGTCCCTTTGTCAGAAGGAGACAAACCTTTTTCTCGACCAAACCGTGCTCTTCCTACTTTGGCACAATTCTTGCCTAAAGACTGGGGGCAACCCTCTGCACCAGTAGAGGCAAGTGATGCTGAAATACCTTCACTTTCTTTAAACATTGCCTCGTGCAATGTGATTCTTGCAGGTTACAACTCCAATACATTTGACTCAGAGGAGATATTTACGGCGCAAGAACGTGAAGTACTGCGTACTGACGTTTTACCTACAGAAGTTCAAGTTGAAGAGGTCAACATGAACCTGCGAGGAGGCAAGGCCTGTCCTGAACCTCTCAAATCTCGGCTGTACAGAGAAGAAAAAGAAAAGGCCTTACTCAACAAGGCTGCCAATGTACCAAGTGGTGCTCCAGATGCCGGTGCTGCTGAAGAAGAGAAGCAAGCGCAACAGGCAATTGATTATAATATCATTGCACATCTGAAGCGCATTCCTGCACTCTTGAGTGTGTAAGATGCTTTAATATTGGTGCCCGATCTTCGGCAGGCCCTTATTAAAGAACTACAAGCTCCTGAGTTGTACGAAGTGGCAATGGCGAAGCATCGTCTTCTTTGCAACGCCGCCAGCATAAATGAGATCACCTTTTCTGATGAAGACAAGGTCATAGAGAATGGCGATCACAACTGCCCTCTCTACATAGAAGGGAACATCGGGAGTGCCTATCTCCGACGAGTCTTGGTTGATCCCGGGTCCTCAGTAAATATTCTTCCAATTCGAAGTTTAACTCGTGCAGGTTTCTCATTTGAAGACTTGGAGCCCACAGATGTAATGATATGTGGCTTCGACAATCAAGGAAGGGCGGTCATGGGGGCAATTACTTTGAAGCTCCAAATGTCCACTTTTAGTTTCAAAGTGCGGTTCTTTGTCATTGAAGTAAATACCTCCTACTCCGCGCTGTTAGGGAGACCCTGGATACACAAGTATCGGGTAGTTCCGTCAACTCTTCATCAATGCCTCAAGTTCATAGACGGCAATGGAGATCAGCAAAGGATAGTTGCCAACAACAATCCATATACCTTCCAAGAGTCGCATCTCGTAGATGCGAAATATTATTTTCCAAGAGAAGCTCCTGGGGGGCAGCAAGGAAGAGCAACGCCAGTTGTAGATGCTCTGATCACGCCAAGTTCACAAGAGAATTTTCTCATTGCACCATCTCTACCTGCCAGGAAGAGGGAGTTTACAAAGCATGTCTATAGGAGTAGGGATTCTAGTTGCAAAAAATCATTCATAGCTGTCCCTTACTTATATGGTCCTTCAGCCCCTACATCAACCCCACAGAAGCAAAACTCTTCTACTCCATTTTTGTTGAAAGCGGGAGCTGCTTCTTCTTCTTCTGCACCTACGTTGTTAAGGTCGAAAATGGAAGCATCTCCAATGCTCCTTACCTCAGGCTTAAAGGAAGTCAACTCGGCTCCTACTTCTTCACCCTCCATTTCTTCGACTAACAAAAATATTGCAGGTGCTCAAGCAAATTGCAAGACAATTGCGGCCCAGGATGATTCCTTATCTTCTTTCATCTTTGATGCATGTGGAAAACCAGGAGCACCAACGGTTTTCATGCAAAAGCGAGGACTTGTCAAAAGAAGAACAAAGCAGTTCGAAAAGGCAATGACAAGTGCAACTTTCAGGCAGCCTCCAGCGCGCCATACATCTGTGACAACACCATTGGAAGTTTGGCATGTTCCAGACCCACATGATTGTACTTCACCCACTATCTTCTACAAAGTTCCAAAGAAACAGGAATACGATCCTATTATTGAACAGCCCAGTCTTTCGACTGACATCGAAGTAGCTTTAATCGCCATGAAGGCTGAGCCCCGAATAGCCAATCTGCTCAAAAGGGCTGGAGTCAAGCTAGAAAGAAATCAAAGGTTGCCACCTCCGCCGGCAATTTGTGAAGAATGGTGGGAGCAATCAGAAAAGCTCATCTGGAAGGGGCACAAGTCTCATGAACTCCGCCCGAAGTATGGCTTGGGATATGTCAGCCCTGATGATGAAGATGATGAAGCTGAGGATGCACAAAGAGTTACATGTCATACCATAGTGACTGGCATTAGCCCACAAAGGTATAATGAATTTGAATTTTCAGGTTCCAATGAAGACGATTGGACTCTTCATCAACCTCGGTCCTTTGGAGTTGCTGCAAGTCAAAGTCATTGGGATGGAGGTGAGCAACATCTCTTAGCCAGGATGCATGAAGCAATGCCTTCTGAACATGGAGAAGTGCTAGATGCTGCACCTGCACCTCAACAACTTGAAGATGGAGGACAACTCACTGTTGATGAGCTCATAAAGATCAACTTGGGAAGTGAGGAGGATCCGTGCCCCACTTTTATTAGCGCAACCCTCACGCTTGAAGAGCGCGAAAGTTACCGAAACTTCTTAATTGAGTACAAGGATTGCTTCGCTTGGTCTTATAAAGAAATGCTGGGGCTTGACCCTTGTGTCGCTACTCATAAGTTGGGAATTGATCCACAATTTCGCCCTGTGAAGCAACATCCGCGACGTTTCCGCCCAGAGTTACAAGAGCAAATTGTTGCTGAGGTGGATAAGCTAATCATAGCTGGCTTCATCAAGGAAGTGCAATACCCGCGTTGGTTGGCCAACATTGTCCCAGTGTGAAAGAAGAATGGTCAGGTACGTGTTTGTGTTGATTTCAAGGATTTGAACCGAGCTTGTCCAAAGGATGATTTCCCCTTGCCTATCACGGAGATCATCATTGATGCCACTACGGGCTATGGTGCTCTCTCCTTCATGGACGGATCATCAGGCTACAACCAGATCAAGATGGACGAACATGACGCCATTGACACTGCCTTTCGTACGCCTAAAGGGAATTTCTATTATACAGTCATGCCCTTTGGATTGAAGAATGCTGGTGCTACTTATCAGCGAGCCATGACATTCATCTTTGATGAATTAATTCATCGTTCGATAGAATGTTATGTTGATGATTTAGTGGTGAAAACTCGGAGGCATGAACATCATAAAGAAGATCTCCGCATTGTCTTTGAAAGGCTGCGTAAGCATCAACTGAAGATGAATCCTCTCAAGTGTTCATTTGCCGTTCAATCTGGCGTTTTCCTGGGATTTATTGTGCGTCACCGCGGCATTGAGATTGACCCAAAGAAGATCAAGGCGATTATGCAGATGCCCCCACCAAGGAACCTGAAGGAGTTGAAGTCACTTCAAGGCCAACTTGCCTATATACGGCGTTTCATTTCTAACCTTTCAGGTCGCATCCAACCCTTCACCAGGTTGATGAAGAAAGGAGTGGAATTCGAGTGGGATGAGATGTGTGAAGATGCTTTCAACAGCATTAAAGAATATTTGCTCAACCTGCCCGTTCTATCAGCACCAATCAAAGGACGGCCTCTCATCCTTCATGTAGCAGCGCAGCCTAACTCATTAGGAGCACTTCTTGCCCAGCATGATGATGAAGGAAAGGAGGTGGCGTGCTATTATTTAAGCCGCACCATGGCAGGTGCTGAACACAATTATTCACCCATTGAAAAGTTGTGTTTGGCCCTTATTTTTGCTTTGAAGAAGCTACGACATTATATGTTGTCACATCAGATCCAACTCATCGCAAGAGCGGATCCAGTGAAATACATATTGAGTCAGCCGGTTCTCATGGGCCGACTCGGTAAATGGGCTTTACTTATGATGGAATATGATATCACTTATGTCCCGCAGAAGGCAGTTAAGGGTCAAGCCTTAGCTGAATTTCTCGCAGCACATCCTGTGCCGGATGATTCTCCGTTGGTCATTGACTTGCCTGATGAAGAAGTCTTCACCTCCAACACGAAGGAATGGGAGTTGTACTTTGATGGTGCCTCCCGAGCTGAACTAGACCCTGATGGTATGCCAAGAAGGCGAGCCGGAGTAGGTCTCATGTTCAAGACACCAGAAGGCGGGATGATACATCACTCTTTTTCTCTCCTGAAGGAAGAATGTTCAAATAATGAAGCTGAGTATGAGGCACTCATTTTCAGCTTATTATTGGCACTTTCTATGGATATTCGTTGCCTCCATACATTCGGTGATTCCCAGCTTATTGTGCGCCAAGTCAATGGCATTTATGAAGTACGGAAGCCTGAATTAATGCCATACCATGAAGCAGCACAAAGACTCATGAAGAAATTTGAGCATATTGAGATTTCTCATGTACCTCGAAGTCAAAATGCATCAGCAGATGCTTTGGCAAAACTTGCTGCAGCACTTGCTCTTCCAGATGGGAAATCCACGCAAGTTATCATTGAAGAAAGGTGGTTGCTTCCTACAGTTTTGGAGCTCATCTCAGAAGAAGTTGAAGTTGATATTGTTGTCACTTCTGATGTTGATGAGGAAGACTGGCGCAAACCCTTCCTTGATTATTTCAATCATGGTACCCTACTAGATGACCCTGTGAAGAGACGCCAGCTACAACGGCGACTCCCAACGTACACCTACAAAGTGGGGGTTCTATACCGGCGGTCTTTTAATCAAATGCTCCTTCGATGTCTTTCCCGAAGAGAAGCTGATAAAGTTCTACAGGAAATTCACCACGGAGTCTGTGGCAGCCATCAAAGTGGACCAAAAATGTATCACAGCATTAAGCTGGCTGGTTACTATTGGCCCACTATTATGGCTGATTGTCTTAAAGTGGCTAAGTCTTGCCATGATTGTCAAACACATGGTGATATCAAGCATCGACCACCGGTTCCACTTCATCCCACTGTCCCTTCATGGCCGTTTGATGCCTGGGGCATTGATATCATTGGTCCTATTGAGCCTCCTTCATCCAGGGGACATCGTTTCATTTTGGCAGCAACTGATTACTTCTCCAGGTGGGCTGAAGCAACCCCATTACGAGAAGTGAAGTCTGACAACGTCATCAATTTTCTGGAATGCAACATCCTTTACCGCTTCGGGATACCTCATCGCATCATCTCGGCGAGGGGCATTTGTTTGATGGATTTTGTAATAAAAATTCATTACAAAAGTCTCATATGGCCAAATGGGCTAAAATAAAATATATATACTTTGGGCTATAAAAAATAATGATAAAAATCAGGACAAAAATTCCACTCGTCAAAAAAAATAGTCAAAATTGGATTGGTCAAACCTGGTCAACGCTGGTCAACACCTGGTCAAACCTGGTCAACGTTGGTCAACACTGGTCAAACGTAGTCAACCTGGTCAACAACCTAGTCAAACCGACATGCAGCCCGAGTTTGAATAGAATTTATCTCTAACCTTTTCTTTTATTTAAATAAATAAAAATCTATCTCCTATTCAAATTCAAAAAGGGGATAATATCTCTTTTTTTATCTTTTTGTTTATTTAAATAAGAAAATATATCTCCTATTCGAATTCAAATCCCCTAAATATCTCTGGTTGTTAGATGGTTGCAACCAATCTAGAGCCTCTATAAATAGAGAGAGGTGTTATCCTTTTGAAAATAAGCAGGTACAGGTCCAAGGCAGGCTCAGAGGGAGGCACACGCAGGCGCAAGGCAAGATAGGCGTACAGGTCCAGAAGCACAGGTGCTAGAGGCAGACAAGTAGACGAACAGGTTCACAAAGGCAAACAGGATAAGAAGACCGGCGTAATGGGTGAGCCTTGCTCATATGTATAGCATGCATTATGCATCATACCGAACATGGAGGCCTCGTCTGTGGTGCCCGTGCTAGCCGTTCCAGCGCCGTTTTCAGCTTGCCTGAACGGGAGAAGATTGGTGATAACTTCTGATCTAGAAGCCCGATCGACCCCAAATTTTTATGACGAACAGAGACGTACAGGTGCAACATTTCCTCCAAGTATCAAGCCGATCGGAGATCTCTAAGATCGAAATTCGATCAGAAGAGAGGCCCTGTCCAGCGCCGTTGCAGCCCGCCTCAACGGGAGAAGATTGGTGATAACTTCTGATCTAGAAGCCCGATCGACCCCAAATTTTTATGGCGAACAGAGACGTACAGGTGCAACATTTCCTCCAAGTCTCAAGCTGATCGGAGATCTCTAAGATCGAAATTCGATCAGAAGAGAGGCTCTGTCCAGCGCCGTTGCAGCCCGCCTGAACGGGAGAAGATTGGTGATAACTTCTGATCTAGAAGCCCGATCGACCCCGAATTTTTATGGCGAATAAAGACGTACAGGTACAAGATGTCCTCCAAGTCTCAAGCCGATCGGAGATCTCTAATATCGAAATTCGATCAGAAGAGAGGCTCTGTCCAGCGCCGTTTCAGCTTGCCTGAACGGGAGAAGATCGGCAATAACTTCTCATCCAGAAGTCCGATCAACCCCAAATTTTTTTATGGAGAACAGTAGGCTCATGGTGAAGCAGCTCCTTCAATTCTCACCTCGATCTAAAGTCAAGAAGATCTCCAGAAGACCAATGCAATCAAGTTCTGTCTCGCTGAATTTCAGCTTGATATATGAACATTGCATTGAAGAAAGTTTCTGATCTGACGGTCCGATTGATTTCAAATTTTGATGATCAATCGAATATCTATCCAGAAACTATTCCTCCTAGTTTCAAGCAGATCAGAGGATCATAATAATGTCAGAAGTTGTCAAAACAATCAAAGCCACTGATGAACGTTTCGATGTGCTGCTTATCATGCAATATGTGTTTCCTGAAGCTAAAGAAGTCAAGATGCTATCACAAGTCATTCCATCCATTTTTCCATGTCGTTGGGTACTGATGAGGCGAAGATGACATACTTTTTGTCCGTGACTGACGAAGCCGGACACCATTCATGCCGGGTACTGATGAGGCGAAGGCATTTACTTGTTCGCGACCGACGAGGCCGAACAACCCCCTGGCTGGGCACCGACGAGGCGAAGGCCATATTTTGTGATAGTACCATAGATTGACGAGGCTATGGATTTGCATATTTGCATGCATGAGCATATGCATTGCATTCATTTATCAAGGGCAAAAGTATTTTGAAGCTTGAAGACGACGACCATCAGCATAGTTTAATCAGAGGTTTTCTGTGGACTCATTCTGCAGATGTAATTAACCAGGAGCTTTTCAAAAGCCCTGAGGAACCATGAACCATGCAGTCTCCTGCAGTCAAGATGTATTTTCCTTGGCGCAATGAGAGCTTGTAAATCCCAAAGGGACTTGTAATTTGTAAATTCTTTTCAGAATTAATAAAGTGCATTGTCTCTTAAGATTGTACATTGTATATTCTCTTATGTGTATACTTATGTATACTGGCACGCCCGCACCACGAAAAAGGGGGGCCAATTTCCCGGAAGAGAGATCTTCTCGGCGAAACATGTATCAATACTATTTGCATCATTTTGGCTCTATGTTATTGTAATGTTGGTCCACGTGATCAGCACTTGTTTTCATTTCTTGCATTGCTTTATAATGTATCTTGTTGTTGTGAGCTTGCAATGAGGGTCCCACAGAAGTTGGTATCAGAGCAAAGGCTCTACTGTAGGTCATGACCCTTAGGTAGACCTTAGCGTCCCTAGAAGCTGAAAGATCGCTAGTAACTATTTGACAACAAGGTGTCCACAGGAAAGTCCTGGAGTTCAAGGATTTTACAAAACACCCTTGGACACAGTGAACTGAATGTCTATGCACTGCCAAAACTAGGGCTTTGGTGCTTTATCGATTTGCTTGAGCTTTGCTTCACCAACTATGTCTAGGAGATAGGCGAAGACAACAGGAATCTAATGGTGGTAGTTTCAATCACTGGGATGGCCGAACGGCAATGAACAGCGGCGAAGAAACACAGTGGAGACACGGCACAGCACAGCTATTGGACACAATTTTGGCACGACAATAACTTGTGATTTTGGGCAGAACCAGAGGTCGAGGTAATGGAGAGATATGCTCAGGAGGTTAAAGCAGTTCGACTAGACAAGGTGGCGGCAAAAGCGGTGGCCGGCGGCACGGCAGCAAGGGGTAAGGGCATTGGCAGGTTTCTGTGTTGGTCCAGATGGTGATGTCGAGGGGGAATTGGATCATGGTGGCACCAACGAGGAGTTTGTCGATGTGGCCGGAGAAGAAGAGGTGAGATTTGGGCGTTTTTAATATGGGTATTTGGGGTTCAATTCAAAGCAGTGGGAGCAACAGGGAGGCAAGGTAAAGCTGTTGGTGCTGCTAGTTTGGCCGGAGATGGGACGGTGTGGGCCGGCGGCGTGAGACAGTCACGGCCGTGCATGAAGAACAGGAAGAGCTTCAATTCGAGCTCCAATTCAAAATTGGGTTAAACAGGCTTGCTCAAGGGGTTTATGTGATCACTTGATTCTACAAAAAGGTAAGCTAATGTTGGCTGGAATGAGCTCGAGAGCAGGAACAGGGCATTTTCAAATTATGGCGATCATCGGCGCTGAGCTCCACCGGAGTTCAATTCAAAGTCACAGCACGATGAGGTGAGTACAAGGGACTTACTGGTTGAACCAATTTGGCGATTGGCGCAGTAGATTGTTTTGGCGCCGTGCTCCCCCCGGTGGCTTGCCGGAGAAGAAGAAGAAACAGAGGAGACGATTTACTGGCTAAGTGAGCTCTGGTGAACAATGGTGAAGATGAAGCTGATCACGGGCGAGCTTAAATAGGCACAGGATGGATTTGAGGCTGGAGACTATGGAATTTGATTCATGTTGGTGACGCGTCTGGTTGAAGCAACGAAGGCAACGACGAGGCGGCGATAGGGGCTCTGTGTTGGATCAGGATGTCGACTAGAGGGGGAGGGGGTGAATAGGAGACTTTTAAAATTTGTTTTTGCAAATGAAAATTCAAATTAAGGTAAAGCAAGTAATAGTAAAGGATAAGAGATTGAAACCAATATATCCCGAGGTATCGGAGACACGCCCAGTCTCCACTAGTCCTCGTTGAAGCACTCAGTCCTTGAGTATAGCTTCAGTATCCACACAGGACACTATCTACTAAGGTTGCTCCTTGTCCCCTCCGGAAAGGCGAGCACCAAGCCTTTTACAAGTAATCGCGTCTCTCCGACAATCTCCGATTTGGAGAGATCAGCGATTTACGCCTTCGAACCGTCTAGGTGAGGGCGCTCACCAAGAGTAATAAGAAGCAAGGTCTACTCTAGACCTCCAATGCACACCGAGAAAATATCTAGAAATGGGAATGCAAGAACAATATGCTTGATGTGGCTAAAACTCTCACGACTCGATCAAAAGATCAAGTTTTAAGTAGAACGAAGAAGCACTAGTGAGAAAGTAAGAAAGGCTGTGTTGCTGTGTTTTCTTGTGTTGAAACAGTAGCTCAACACCTCTATTTATAGCCTTCGTGGTCAAAAGAGCCGTTTGAGCTCGAGCTGAAAAATAGTAACTAAGACTGACAGTCAGTCTCACAAACTGACAGTCAGTCTAGTGTATCACCAGAAAGAGTAAAAATAGGATCACAACAGCTCGAACGTTGTGGACTAAAACGGTAAAAAGAAACAGTCCAAACTGACAGTCAGTTACAAAGACTGACAGTCAGTGTCCATAATGTCAACAGTGAAAAGCAACGGCTAAAAACTTTATAACCGTTGAAGCAGATAACAACAAAAATTTACTGCCCAAACTGACAGTCAGTGTGTAAAACTGACAGTCAGTCTCACAGAGAAAAAAACAGAATTAAAAACCAACTCAGAAACTCTCTGTGGTCGAAACCCACACTGACAGTCAGTATACTCATACTGACAGTCAGTTTAGTACAAAAAAAATCTGAGACAGAAAAACATGCTCTCTGGAGATTTGTCAGTTTGCGCTAACTGACATTCATACTGACAGTCAGTTATCAACACTGACAGTCAGTCTAGTACAACAAAAAATCAGCTCAATAAAAACATACTCTCTGGAGATTAGTCAGTTTATCAAACTGACATTCATACTGACAGTCAGTTACAAAGACTGACAGTCAGTCTGGATAAAAACAGAGAAAACTCAAAATCCAGAGATCTGATTCGAATGATTTCAGTTTTGTTTTGAAGATATTTTCGAGAAGAACATTTTTGACAACAGCAACAAAAATTAGATCTTTTCAGATCTTTCTCGAGAAGTAAAAACCTCAACTGTTGACAAAATTCAATACATCAAAACAAATTGTCGAAAAACCACAGATAATGATATGCGTGCATTGACCTAGATTTTTCTCGGTATGATTGGAGATGTAGAGAGAACTTGTGTCCCCTCTTTATAGTACGGTTTAAACTGAGAATAAAATCCTTAAACCGATCGATCTTCATGCACCCTGAGATCGGTAAACCTAGAACTACAACATACCTCGATGCATCAGTTTAGTCCAGCAAAAACAATTTCTTTTTGCGTCTTCTTATGCTTTTGAATGACTTCAACATTTTGATCACAAGCCCTCGCTTTTTGTGCGTTTGTCTGAAATCTGCAACACTAACTCAAACACATAGTTAGTCCAAAAATACTTATTATCATCAACCATCAAAACACATCAGGGTTAGGCATGAAAGGCCTAGATGCAACAATCTCCCCCTTTTTGATGATTGATGACAACAAGTTAATAAACTAATACCAACTAATACTCCCCCTGATTTTGTGCAAAAATCTCCCCCTGAAAGTGTGCACATCCCTCAAGATGTATCAGAGCATATCATAGCATAAGAGAGAGAACCACAAATTATGTCGAACCACAAATTATGTCAGAGCACATTGATATCTCATACAAATGTAAGAACAAATCTCATCGCATCAAAAAATTTCATAGAAAAGAAACATATCATAATCATATCACAAAATAACATCATCAACATATCATATCATCCATCTAAACAAAATATCATAACATCATCCATCTAAACAAAATATCATAACATCATCCATCTCTCCCCCTTTGGCATCAAGCACAAAAAGGGAGGCCTAACATGAGAAACTAAACCTAATCTACTCCTGGTCATCTGAGTCACCTAGAATCTCAGTGCCTCCAGAAGCTGTAGGAGACGCGGAAGGTACGACGGCGGGAGATGCAGGTCCTGCTGGAACTGGAGCGGTGCCGGCAGATGATGCTGGTGAAGAAACTGCAGGCCGTGCCCTCTTGCGAGGAGCAAGGGAAGCAGATGCCATCGCAGCATCAGGAGCTGGAAGTCGCTGCAGTATCTGCTGAAGGATCTCCTGCTGAGCGGCCAAGGTACTCTGGATCACCTGCTGTGTCTGAATGACCTGGTCAAGAGACACCTGCAGAGATGCAAGAGAGGAAGCTGTGCGGGAGCTGCTAGAAGGGGCAGGAGCAGAGGCAGAAGCTGGAGCTGCAGTCGCGTCCTCAGAATCCTCATCATCATCAGAGGCTGAGGAGGGAGCACTAGGAGCTGGAGGACGAGTGCCCAGACGACGATCAGCCTGGCCAGGGGGATAGAAGGCCAAAAGCTGATGAGGTCGAGGAAGAGCGGTGTCTACTGCTCGAATGTGGAGCAGTAGTGCCATGATGTATGGGGCATACACCAGGCGACGACGAGGAGAGAGAAGAACGTGCTGAAGCTCACTAATGATGAGATCAACGATGTCGAAGGGCTCCTCTCGAAAGATCGAGATGAGAGCATGGAGAGTGATGTAGGTGACCCTGGCGCGGTCACCTGTAATCGGAAGAAGAGTGAGGCGAAGAATCTTCAGCGCCAGGTCAACATCGCGGCGCATGCCGGCAATGTGACGAACCTGGAAGGCGCCGGAGTAGAGCATAGCGACCTCACGATGCTCAAGATCAGGTAAAGTATGGAGCTGGCGCCCTGAAGCAGGACGAACCAGTCCTAAAGCGGCCTCAAGCTGCTCCTTTGTGACCGTGTATACCTGGAGGCCGGTCATAAAGGTCAGTGAGTCACGCTGAGAAGAAATGTGGAGGGTGGCATAGAACTGCCTAATGGGCTCCTCTGCCCAGGTCAAAGAAGAATCAGAGACTAAGTCTCGGATCCCTACAGAGGCAAAAGCATCAGAAAGAGAAGCGATGCCAGTGCGAGAAACTATCGTCTGCCAGGAGACAGAACGATGAACAAAGAAGGGCATGTGAGAGTAGATGCTCTCAAACATGTCGAACTGAGTGATGGTGTAGAAGGTGGTACGTGGCGAGGCATCCGTGCCAGAAGGACGAGGAGATAGATAGGGGTTCGGCTGACGAAGAGTCCGAAGCCGACTAGTGTTCCACCGCGAATAGTTCACGGGGACACGCTCTGGAGAGGGGGAACGCCGAGCCCCAGAGGACTGGCCCGAAGACCTGCTGCTGGACGCAACAGTCTTGCGTCGAGCAACGCGGCGATGAGGCTGATCAGACATAGTGGATAGCTAAAGGAATGCAAGGATGAACAAGGGTGGAGAAAACAAAAGTTTCTGTTTTCAGGGTTCAGACTGACAGTCAGTCTTATGAACTGACAGTCAGTTCGAACCTGATGCTGACAGTCAGTATGAGAGACTGACTGTCAGTTCCAACCTAGAACCGGCGAACGGAGAAATGACGAGGTTTTTTGTGGGGATTTGAGAGAGAGTGATGAAGATAGAGTGCTATAGCAGATCAAGGACATAAAAAATAAAAGCAATTTCGGATTAGTAGAAAGAAAAGAAGGAATTAAAGAGAGAAAGAAAGAAAAACAAAGAGGAGGAGGAAGAAGAAGAAGAAGAAAAGAGAGAGAGCTCACGGCGGGAGAAGGATGACGACGGCGACGGCGACAGCGACGAGTAGGAGGAGCAACGGCGACGGCGACGGCGAAGAAAAAAGAAAACGGCGGCCGAAGAAGATAAAAAGAAAAGCTCGGTTTAGGGTTTTAAGGACTCAAACTGAGATAACATTTTAAATACCTAAGGATTCTTTTAAGAGCAGTTAAATGACATTCCTTAGGTTCTGACTGAAATCTAGCACATAAACACACACTAAACATGATATCAGGCCTGGATGCTGTAAGATATAAAAGACTACCAATCATAGACCTATAGAGTTTAGAATCTACTGATTTTGAATTTCTGTCCATGTCAAGGTGTCCATTTGTAGCCATGGGGGTCTTGATAGCCTTAGCTTCTTCCATCCCAAAGCGCTTGAGCAGGTCCTTCACGTACTTTGTTTGACTCACGAACGTACCGTTCTTGAGTTGCTTGATTTGAAGTCCAAGGAAGAAGCTCAGCTCACCAATCATGGACATCTCGAACTCCCTAGACATCATATCTCCAAATTCTTGACAAAAATATTCATTAGTAGATCCAAAAATTATGTCATCCACATAAATTTGGCAAATAAATAAATCATCATCTATTTTCTTGGTGAACAGAGTTGTGTCAACCTTTCCAGTTTTAAAACCTTTAGAAAGAAGAAAATCTCTAAGGCGTTCATACCAAGCTCGAGGAGCTTGTTTGAGGCCATACAGAGCTTTCTTGAGTTTAAAAACATGGTTTGGAAATTTTAGATCTTCAAACCCGGGAGGTTGCTCTACAAATACAAGTTCTGAAATTTCACCATTTAGAAAAGCACTTTTAACATCCATTTGAAAAAGTTTAATGTTAAAATGAGAAGCATAAGCAAGAAGAATTCTAATTGCTTCAAGTCTCGCCACAGGAGCAAAAGTTTCACTAAAATCTAAACCTTCGACTTGAGTGAAACCTTGAGCAACAAGACGAGCCTTGTTTCTAATTACTAGTCCATTTTCATCTTGCTTATTTCTGAAAACCCATTTTGTTCCAATGACATTATGATCCTTAGGTCTTTCTACTAAGTTCCAGACTTTATTTCTAGTGAAGTTATTTAGTTCATCATGCATAGCATTTACCCAGTCAGGATCATCTAGAGCTTCACTAACACATGTTGGTTCTAAAGAAGAAACAAATGAATGATGTTCACAAAAAGAAGCAATACGAGATCGAGTTAGAACACCCTTACTAATATCACCCAGAACTTGGTTCAAAGGGTGATCCTTGATAATTGTTCTATGCTGGCTTGGGGCTTCTTCTTGTGCTGTTTCTTCTGCAGCAGACTCAGCTTGCACAGAAGGTTCAGGTTGTTCATTGTAGTCTTCACTTCCATCTTCATCAACTTCCTCAGCTTCTTCAATGGTAAGATTTTTCAAAGGTTCTTGAACTTCACCTGAAGTGTCATGAACAGCTTGCTCTTCTTGCGAGTTATTAGTTTCATCAAACTCAGTATCGCAAGATTCCTCAATACAACCTGACGTTTTGTTAAAAACACGATAGGCTTTGCTAGTGGTAGAATAACCAACTAGAAAACCCTCATCAACTTTTCTTTGAAATTTTCCACCAAAGTTTCTTTTTCTTAAGATGTAACATTTACAACCAAAAACACGAAAATATGAAAAATTTGGTTTTCTTCCAAAAAGAAGTTCGTAAGGTGTCAAGTTCAAAAGAGGATGCAAATAGAGTCGATTAATAGAATAGCAAGCTGTGTGAACTGCTTCTGCCCAGAAGCGAATAGGAGTATTATACTCACATAACATGGTTCTTGCCATCTCTATTAATGTTCGATTTTTCCTTTCAACAACTCCATTTTGCCGTGGAGTATAGGATGTGGAAAATTCATGTTTGATTCCAAGAGAGTCACAAAAATCAAATAAAGTTGAATTAACGAACTCTCCACCATGATCACTACGGATTTTCTTGATGGACAATTCGAATTCATTAGAAACACGTTTTGCAAAACTTTTGAAAACATCGGGGGTTTCAGATTTTTGAGAAATAAAGAAAACCCAAGTAAAACGAGTGAAATCATCAACAATAACCAAGCAATAACTATTTCCCCCAATACTTTGAAACTCTGAAGGACCAAATAAATCCAAATGCAAAAGTTCCAAAGGTTTGCTTGTAGAAAGTATTCGCTTAGTTGGATGTGTGGTAGCTATTTGCTTGCCTGCTTGACAAGCGCTACAAGGTTTATCCTTTTCAAAGACCACATCCTTTAAGCCAATAACTAAATCACGTTTGAAAAGCTTTTTAAGTTGATGCATTCCAACATGAGCAAGTCTCCGATGCCATAACCATCCTTTAGATGTTTGTGAGACAAGACATGTTGTAAGAGATGCATCTTTTGAAGAGAAATCAACTAGATATAAATTTTCATGACGAAAACCTTTAAAAATCAAAGAATTGTCTTTTAAATTTTCAACCAAAACTTCATTTGGATAAAAGATACAGCGGAAACCAAGATCACAAATTTGTGCAACTGAAAGCAAATTAAAATTTAAAGATTCAACCAAAAGAACATTTGAAATTGTTAAATCATTTGAAATGGCAACTTTACCCAAACCTGTCACACTTCCTTGACGATTATTTCCAAAGGTGATCTTTTGATGTTCGTCGGAATTGTCTTTTATTGTGGTGAACAGTTTGACATTTCCGGTCATGTGCTCGGAGCATCCACTATCAAGCACCCAATGACGTCCACCATTTTTGTAGTTTACCTGCAAAAGAATTTAAGTTGATTTTGGTACCCAAACACTTCTGGGTCCTTTAATATTAGCGATCAAAGTTTTGGGCACCCAAATAGATTTTTTTCTTTTGTTCATCATTGGTGCACCAACATATTTTGCAATAGCATAACCTTTCTTTGACCATTTTAGCATGTAACAAGCATCAAAATATGCAGATGTCATAAGAGGGCATGAATCATGTGAATGACCTACTTCATGGCATTTATGACAAAACAGGTTACATGCTTTTGTAAAAACAGTTCTAATTTTTATCTTTTTATCTTTATTAGGAAAATATCCTAGACCTTCTTTTCTAAAGGTGCATCTTTGACTACCTAAAATTAGGTCAAGAGATATTTTACCTTTATAGCTATTTTCTAACCCTTTTTCTAATTTTTTAACTTGAGATTTAAGTTTAATATTTTCACAGAGAGTGGATTCATTTGAAGCGCATGGTGTATCTAGTTGAAAATTATCAATATCATCACAAGAAGTACCAATGCTAGCTTTACAAGACAAATTTGAGACATCTTTCATAAGAGCATTTTCATAAGATTCCTTTAATTCAGAGTGTTGATTATAAAGAGTTGAAAATTCTTCCTTAAGGGTCTTATATTTTCTTTTAGTTTTGCCATAGGCCTCATTAATTTCATTTAGCATTTCAACTAGATCATCATAGGAGGGATCAAAAGAAGTTACCTTTTCATTCCTTTTTGCCATAAGGCAAACTGGAGAGCTTGATGAATTTTTGAGGGCAATTCCGGCTAATTTCTTTGTACATCTCTCATCATCAGAGTCGGAGTCGGAATTCTCACCTCCAGACATCCATTCGCCAAAGCATGCCTTTTTAGGAGTGTTAAACTTCTTCTTGAAGTTCTTCTTCTTTTTATCCGTAGATTTGTTCTTGTTCGGACATCTTGATGCTATATGTCCTTTTTCATGACATTCATAGCATATCACATCTTTGAAGTTTGTTGGTCTTGATCCTTTTGGACGAGTGTCGATGCTCACTCCCTTCTTGTGTAACCTGCGAAGAAGACGTTGAGTATTTCTTACCAAGAGAGCCAAGTCTTCATCGGAGGAACCTTCACTTGTGCCGTCCTTGGAATTTGCTTTGAAAGCCTCCGTCTTTTTCTTTGTATCAGAGGTTTCGTTCAGTTCCTTCTTCTCCTTTTTGTGCATTTCATGGGTAATCAAATTTCCATAGAGATCAGTAGGTGAAGTTGTAGAAAGATCGGAGTTTGTCAAAACTGTTACAAGAGTGTCAAAGCTTTCTGGGAGAGCTCGAAGCATTTTTCTGACAATTTCCAGATCAGTAAGGATAACACCAAGACCTTTAAGTTCATTCACAATATTATTCAATCTAGTAAACATGGAATCAACAGATTCAGAAGAAGACATTTTGAAAGTTTCATACTTCTGTCTAACCATTAAAAGTTTAGCCTCTTTTACTTTAGTAGTTCCTTCATATATTTCCTCTAAAGTTTTCCAAACTTTGTGAGCAGTATTCAAGTTGCTTACACGATTAAATTCATTTAGAGATAAACCAGTAAATAAAGCATTTAAAGCACGAGCATTCAGATGTTGTTTTCTCTTATCATCTTCAGTATAGCTTTCCGGATCATCCGGAGGAGAAAAACCAACTTTAACAATCAACCAGACATCCAATCCCATGGCTTCTAGAAATACAGACATACGCACTTTCCAGTAGGGATAGTTAGTCCCATCAAAGATAGGCGCACGGCTAGTATGACCCAGATTAAAGCCATCAGTAGACGACATCCTCTCTCTAAGCGGTGAAGCTTATAAATGAGAGACCAATGCTCTGATACCACGTGTTGGATCAGGATGTCGACTAGAGGGGGAGGGGGTGAATAGGAGACTTTTAAAATTTGTTTTTGCAAATGAAAATTCAAATTAAGGTAAAGCAAGTAATAGTAAAGGATAAGAGATTGAAACCAATATATCCCGAGGTATCGGAGACACGCCCAGTCTCCACTAGTCCTCGTTGAAGCACTCAGTCCTTGAGTATAGCTTCAGTATCCACACAGGACACTATCTACTAAGGTTGCTCCTTGTCCCCTCCGGAAAGGCGAGCACCAAGCCTTTTACAAGTAATCGCGTCTCTCCGACAATCTCCGATTTGGAGAGATCAGCGATTTACGCCTTCGAACCGTCTAGGTGAGGGCGCTCACCAAGAGTAATAAGAAGCAAGGTCTACTCTAGACCTCCAATGCACACTGAGAAAATATCTAGAAATGGGAATGCAAGAACAATATGCTTGATGTGGCTAAAACTCTCACGACTCGATCAAAAGATCAAGTTTTAAGTAGAACGAAGAAGCACTAGTGAGAAAGTAAGAAAGGCTGTGTTGCTGTGTTTTCTTGTGTTGAAACAGTAGCTCAACACCTCTATTTATAGCCTTCGTGGTCAAAAGAGCCGTTTGAGCTCGAGCTGAAAAATAGTAACTAAGACTGACAGTCAGTCTCACAAACTGACAGTCAGTCTAGTGTATCACCAGAAAGAGTAAAAATAGGATCACAACAGCTCGAACGTTGTGGACTAAAACGGTAAAAAGAAACAGTCCAAACTGACAGTCAGTTACAAAGACTGACAGTCAGTGTCCATAATGTCAACAGTGAAAAGCAACGGCTAAAAACTTTATAACCGTTGAAGCAGATAACAACAAAAATTTACTGCCCAAACTGACAGTCAGTGTGTAAAACTGACAGTCAGTCTCACAGAGAAAAAAACAGAATTAAAAACCAACTCAGAAACTCTCTGTGGTCGAAACCCACACTGACAGTCAGTATACTCATACTGACAGTCAGTTTAGTACAAAAAAAATCTGAGACAGAAAAACATGCTCTCTGGAGATTTGTCAGTTTGCACTAACTGACATTCATACTGACAGTCAGTTATCAACACTGACAGTCAGTCTAGTACAACAAAAAATCAGCTCAATAAAAACATACTCTCTGGAGATTAGTCAGTTTATCAAACTGACATTCATACTGACAGTCAGTTACAAAGACTGACAGTCAGTCTGGATAAAAACAGAGAAAACTCAAAATCCAGAGATCTGATTCAAATGATTTCAGTTTTGTTTTGAAGATATTTTCGAGAAGAACATTTTTGACAACAGCAACAAAAATTAGATCTTTTCAGATCTTTCTCGAGAAGTAAAAACCTCAACTGTTGACAAAATTCAATACATCAAAACAAATTGTCGAAAAACCACAGATAATGATATGCGTGCATTGACCTAGATTTTTCTCGGTATGATTGGAGATGTAGAGAGAACTTGTGTCCCCTCTTTATAGTACGGTTTAAACTGAGAATAAAATCCTTAAACCGATCGATCTTCATGCACCCTGAGATCGGTAAACCTAGAACTACAACATACCTCGATGCATCAGTTTAGTCCAGCAAAAACAATTTCTTTTTGCGTCTTCTTATGCTTTTGAATGACTTCAACATTTTGATCACAAGCCCTCGCTTTTTGTGCGTTTGTCTGAAATCTGCAACACTAACTCAAACACATAGTTAGTCCAAAAATACTTATTATCATCAACCATCAAAACACATCAGGGTTAGGCATGAAAGGCCTAGATGCAACACTCTGCAACGGCGTTTGGTCAACACCTTAGAACTTGTTCCTAGCCGGTGAAAGGCAGAGGTGACACGGCTAGCACGGCGTGGGGATGTGGTGCAAAAAATTTTGACGAAGCTGCTGCTGGAGCGCGGTCGCTGCTGGTCACGTGTGCGGTTGCCACGGCGATAGCTCTGGCGCGGACACGTGCGCATGCAAGCACCATCACGCACGGGTACAAGTGAGGGCGGAGCTTGGCCGACGGCGAAGAAACACGGCAAGGCGGGGCACTAGTCGAGGGTGTGCCGGCGGGTGCTGGTCTTGGTCGAAGGGCTAGTGGCTGCTGGTCGAAACAGCAGGTTGGACCTGGTTTCAATTTCTGGTTTTTGGCTTGGACTGAATTGTAAATTTTGGGATTTAGGCGATTAGGGCTGATTTTGACTTCACAGATCTGGCAGACTTTATTCCACAAGGTATTTAGCAAGGATATTAGACAAATATGGAGCATTTGTGTAGTTTTCGAATGAAACGAAAACAGGGTAATTAGGGTATTTAAAATCTGGGTTTTTGTCAAAATGGGATATCTGAGACCTCAGATGAGATTTTGAAACTCTCATAGAAGAATATCTTGTATTGAGTAGTATTTGGGAGGTGTTCCCTGAATCAGATTTGAATTTGGAGTTGATTTGAGGTTTTTAGCCTTTTCAGGCTTCTAAAAATCAAGAAAGGACTAATCTGCGATACTTTATGGACTGATTTGCAAAAATGGTCTTAATGGTGGAATCTGGTTGCCACCTTTTTGGGTTAAGGTATTGGGATGCCCTTGATCATAATCCAAGAATAATCTGGTTTGGATTAGGTCAAGATTTGATTAAATCGGAGTTCAGGGTATTTAGGGTAGTTAGGATATTTAATTAAATTCTGTTTTTGAAAATAGAAAGGGTTGACAAATCTGGGAGTTAGAGATTGAATTGGATCGGGCTTCTGAAGGCTTTTATTCTCAGGATAAATAGTAGGTCATATCTAGAAAGTCAAATCTTTATTTGTGTTCACAGGGAAGGTTTTGCAATTTTAGGGCTTAGGATAAAATAAATTTGGGCCGATTTGACTGATCTTGAAGAGAAATATGCATGCATGACTTTTATGAAAAGAAATTTTCACCCCAAACCCAGGGTGTTACACTTCCCTTCCTATCTATCTCCTTCGGTCAGGTAGTTCTGCTTCCGATGCCGGAGGAGCAGGGTGGGATAGAAGGGTAGTTTCTGAGTTCGAGATGTCTGAGCTTGGAGGTTCCGCTTCTCTAATGTGATAATAAAGCAACGTCGCTCCCGTGCGCTCATCCCTTGCTTGTTCTTGAGCGCTAGTCATTCATCCCTAGCTGGGTTCTTGGGATATCTTGATTCTCTTTATGATGATGTAAGGGTCGGCAACAATGAATAAGGAATCGATCGGAAGTTCGCGCCAATCGATCTTCTGTAGGAGTAGGAGGTAGCGCGAATCCCCTCTTTCTTCGTTTAGAAGAGTGCTGGACCTCCACAACGTCAAACCATAGAACACAGCTCCTTTCGGTCGAACCCTAGGAAAGACGACTTTACCTTTTTCGTAGATAGTCTGAGTTCGAGCTACTGTAGTCTCCCCCGTTGACCTTCTTTTTTAGATAGAATCCTCAATGAGTGGAAAGGACACCCAGACTTGCTCCGCAGTATGAGCCCCATACAGAGCCACACCCTTGTGATATGATAAGAAGAAAAGGGGCCAGGCCACCCTCTTTTCTTTTCCGCACCAAGCCTTCTTATAAAATCGGGTGTATAGCTCAGTTAGTAGAGCATTGGGCTTTTAACCTAATGGTCATAGGTTCAAGTCTTGCTATACCAAAAAAAATCACTCTTGTATTCACAAGGATGCATAGTAGCCTTCAAAGAGCACTCTTTGGCCTTGAGACTCGTAATGCGATAGCGGCCCAATCTTCCAATAGGATCTACTTTGCGGAACGGAGACGTTCGTGTTTCAAGGCTTCCAATCAGCGGGGATTGAGTCCTTGAAATCGCTACACCCACGCACCTGTCGTTATCAACCGTGCTCAGGCCCGGATGACCTTACCACGAAGGTTAATTCCTGCATGCAGCAGAAGAAACGAGCAAGAACAAGATGCAAAGCAATCTGGAATTTCAGAATAACAAATTGAGGTTATCTTTCATCAAACCAGGTCCAGGGATACTACTCTGATGAACAATTGTCTCTTACACAATGGGGGAACAAATTTAGCAAATAACCTAAGGAAAAACTTGAGGAGTTCAGCCATATAAAGGAGAGACGGGTACATGTGCAGTGGCCCAAAAGAGAGGTGACGCAGCACTTAAGAGTCCGGGTTCTGTACAGTCCAGGTTCTGTACGTCAACATGTTTTGATTATTGCGGCTGACTCAGAAGGAATTTGAAGCTGGGGCCGGATCCGTTGGAAAGGTCTCGGAATAAGCTTTCCATCAAGTACTCAAGCATTCCAAAGACTCCGTTGCAATTTTTATGTTCGTTTGAAGGTGAGCTGCTGCTTGGTGGCCGAACTGGACTCCATCTCGTGTACAACTTGGGCCAACGCTTGCCTTGGTGAAGAATTACTTCCTTGCTGGTACATCTCATGATTCCTAAGTACAAGAACATCATTATTAGGTAGTAACCTATCCTCCAAAGCATAAGTATGTAATCCTAGGAACGAAATCACCTGGTAATTTAATTATCGTGCACGTGCCTGTGTAATTGGTCTTTGCATAGGGGGTGATGGAATTGAAGTAGTATGTGTAGTGATGTCCTCCTTCCCCTCTTGAAATGGAGTCATCCTCGACTCAAGCTCATCTTCTTCTCCCACGTACAGCTTTAAATCTGAAACGTTAAGTGTGGGACTAACCCCGAAATCTGCAGACAACTCAAGCTTATATGCATTATCATTTTCAAGCACTTTAAAAGGACCATCAGCTCGAGGTATTAATTTAGATTTTCGCAATTCGGGAAATCGATCTATACACAAATGTAACCAAACAAGATCACGAGGTGCAAAGGTTAAATGTTTTCTACCCGGGCTACCATATGCTTTATATTTCTCATTCATCTTTTCAATATTTTCTTTACTAATTCATGCATTTTCAAAACCAATTCAACACGTTTCTTAGCATCAAAATTCAAGTTTTTAGAAGTAGGCAAAGGTAGTAAATCAATAGGAGCGCGTGGAGTAAACCCATATACTACCTGAAACGGACTTACCTTGGTGGTGGAGTGCACGGACTTGTTGTAAGCAAACTCAATATGAGATAGACACTCCTCCCACAGCTTCAAATTTTTCTTTAGGATGGCATGTAGCATAGTGGACAATGTGTGGTTGACGACCTCCGTCTGTCCGTCGGTTTGGGGATGACATGTAATAGAGAACAGCAGCTTCATGCCCAATTTATTCCATAAGCTCCTCCAAAAATGACTCAAAAACTTCGCGTCAAGATCTGAAATGATGCTGTTGGGCATGCCATGTAAACGAACAATCTCCCTGAAAACAATTCAGCAACGTTTGTAGCATCATCACTCTTATGACAAGGTATAAAATGTGCCATTTTAGAAAATGATCAACCACCACAAATATACTATCCCTCCCCCTCTTAGTCCTAGGCAACCCTAATACAAAATCCATTGAAATATCCTCTCACGGAACGCTAGTAACAGGAAGAGGCATATAATTAAAGACCATTCGGGTTCAAACGGGACTTAGCTTTATTGCAAGTGGTGCACCGTGACACATAGCGCTCAATGTCACGTGTCATCTTAGGCCAGAAGAAATGGGCAGCAAGTACATTCTCTGTCTTCTTCACTCTGAAGTGTCCCATCAAACCACCTCCATGCGCTTCCTGCAAAAACAAGTCAAACGGAGCTAGCTGGAACGCATAGCTTGTTAATACGATATAATAAACCATCATTCAACACATATTTATTCCATGTTCTTCCTTCTTGACAATTCATGTAAGCTTTTTTAAAATCCAAATCAGTAGCATATAAGTCTTTAATTGTTTCCAAACAAAAAATTTTATGATCAAGTTGTGATAACAAAGTATACCTCCTAGACAACTCATCAACAATGACATTGTCTTTACCCTTCTTATGCTTAATGACGTATGGAAACGACTCTATGAACTCAATCCATTTGGCATGCCGTTTATTCAAGTTCGCTTGACTTCTAATATGTTTCAAAGACTCATGGTCAGAGTGAATAACAAATTCCTTGGGCCAAAGATAGTGTTGCCATGTTTTTAACACACGTACTAAAGCATACAATTCTTTATCATACGTCGAATAATTCAAACTAGGCCCATTTAGTTTCTCACTAAAATATACAACAGGTTTACCTTTTTGTAACAGTACACCACCAATCCCACGTCCGCTAGCGTCACATTCTAACTCAAAAGTCTTACCAAAATCCGGAAGTTGGAGTAGCGGTGCGTGTGTAATCTTCTCCTCAGCACATTGAAAGCATGTTCTTGTGCTAGTCCCCATTGAAAGGGAACTCCTTTCTTTGTCAATTCATTCAGAGGAGCCACGATGGTGCTGAAATCCTTCACAAAACACCGATAAAATCCAGCAAGACCATGAAAACTTCTCACCTGTGTGACTGTCTCAAGGGTCGGTCAGCTCTTGATGGCTTCAATTTTTTGCTTCATCCACTTCTATTTCCTGTGGAGTAACAACATAGCCAAGCAAGGAGACTCGATCCGTGCAAAAGGTGCACTTTTCAAAGTTAGCAAATAAACGTGCATCGCGTAAGGCATGAAAAATAGCACGCAAATGTTCTATGTGTTCAGCCTGTGACTTGCTGTAAATCAAAATATCATCAAAATATACCACCACAAATCGACCTATAAAAGCTTGTAAAACCTCGTTCATTACACACATGAAAGTGCTAGGTGCATTAATTAAACCAAAAGGCATTACTAACCACTCATATAACTCGAACTTAGTTTTAAAAGCAGTTTTCCATTCATCTCCCAACTTCATGCGAATTTGGTGGTATCCACTTCGCAAGTCTACCTTAGGAAAAATTATAGAACCACTTAATTCATCAAGCATGTCGTCTAACCTAGGAATAGGATGACGATATCTTATGGTGATATTATTAATGGCTCTACAATCTACACACATATACCAACTACCGTCTTTCTTAGGAACCAAAATAACAGGAATGGCACAAGGACTAAGGCTTTCCCATACGTACCCTCGGTCCAATAAGTCTTGAACTTGGCGCTGAATTTCCTTAGTCTCTTCGGGGTTGGTTCGGTAAGGCGCACCATTTGGCAAAGTTGCTCCCGGGATCAAGTTGATTTGATGCTCAATACCTCTCATAGCTGGCAGCCCTGGGGGAATCTCATCCGGAAATACATCCTCATACTCCTGCAAAAGGTTAGTGACCGCAGGAGGCAAAGAGCTAGGCAATTTATCAAGGAAAAAATAAGCCTCTTTACAAATCAAAGCATAGCAAACCGAAGTAGACACATCAAACTCAAGTAAATCAGATTTCGTAGCAAGCATATTAGCACCTTTCAATTTAATTCCCGCCTTCTTAACACCAGGGTCTTTCTTATCCTTTTGAGGTGGGAAAACTTCTTTAGCTACAATCTGATTTTCAGTTTTAGTATCCTTCCCGATATGTTCTTTTTCAGCTCTGTCTAATTCATCTTTCAAAATTGCAGCAGGGGTCATTGGAATTAATTCAACGGTTCTACCCTTATGTGTAAAAGTGTATTTATTGCTTCTACCATGGTGTAAAGCATTAGTATCATATTGCCAAGGTCTACCTAAAAGCAAGGAACAAGCTTGCATAGGCACTATATCAAAATCTGCATGATCATGGTAGGTACCGATCGAAAAATGCACTCTCACAATTTTATTGACCTTCAACTTACCGCAAGCATTGAACCATTGAATGTAATATGGCCGCGGGTGCTGCTGCATGGTCAAGCCAAGCTTCTCAACCAATTCAGTGCTAGTAAGGTTATTGCAACTCCCTCCATCGATGATGACGCGACACGATCTTTCCTTCACAACGAACTTCGATTGGAACAAGATGTGGCACTGATTTTGCTCTGCTCTCTCCATTTGAGCACTAAGTACTTGCTATGCTACAATGCTCATATACCTCTCGGACACGTCAGCAACAAATCTGTCCACTCCATTGCCATCACTATCCGTCTCATGTTCGTTACCTGTAGGGTTAGCCGCAACAAGAGTCAAATCTTCCTCATCAATATCACTAGCACTAGTATACTCACTGTCATCTTTTGCAATGAGGGCTCGCTGATTTGGATAGTCCTTCATGATATCGCCCCATCCCTTGCATCACGATTCCTGCCCGTGGAGGCCACCGATGAAGCGCTCTTCGCCGGTGCTTGCACTGTCGCTGATTTGCTCGCTACGGTAGCACGTGATGGTGGTGTGGAATCAGCGGGACATGCATGGAAAGTAGACGAAGTAGAATGACCAGCAGAGGGTGTGTCAAGGGGAGGTATTTTTGGAGGTTCTACTTCAGCTCGGTCCACACCTACCCCCAGGGCACCACCCGCACCCTGGGGGTAGGTGTGGACCGAGATGAAGTAGAACCTCCAAAAATACCTCCCCGTGATCGAGCTTGTTGTCCCTGTACTTCTCTTTCAGCTTTGCAAGCAAGATGAAACAAATGAGTGATATTATGATAATCCTTATACTCTAATATGTCCCAAATTTCGCAGTTTAAACCCCCAAAACATCTAGACATTTTTGCATCCTCTTCTTCTTGCACTTTACAATGCAACATACCAATTTGTAACTCCTGATAATAGTCTTCTATAGACTTATTACCTTGGTTCAAGCACTGCAAGTTATTCAGTAAATCTCTAGCATAATATGAGGGTACAAATGTAGCTCGCATTAATTCTTTCAAAGCATTCCAAGTGGTAAGGACATTATCCGTTTGTTTAATTTCATGCCACCAATATGATGTAAAGTTAGTAAATTCACTAGTGGCAAGTCTAATTCTATATTCTTCTGGAACTTCAAAACATGAGAATTTTTTATCTGCGGTTAACTCCCATTCTAGATATTCATCCGGATTATAACGACCCTCAAAAGATGGCATGGTAAATTTAACTTTAGAAAATGCGTCACTAACATTACTAGGATGTCGATGAGCATTACCATAGTTACCTCTAATACCATAACGATTGCGGCGAAGATGATGGCGTAGCCGTACCTCCCGTTCAGCAGAACGATCATCTGGAATGCCGTCACTCTCTTCACCTTCATCATTCTCTATGTTGTCAGTGAGGGATGCATCTTCATCTCCATGGGCAGCAAGGTTTCCTACCCTTCGACCACCATTGGGAGGGCCAGGAGCCGCAGGTGGAGGTGGCTGCATCTCAAGGTGTTCCATTCTTGTGACGAGGTTGGCGATGCTCCGCTCGATTCGCTCCATCCTACGCTCATTGTCTTGAGCAAGCTTGGTGAGGTTGGCGTCAATTTCTCTGAACGCGCTTTGATGATCCTCCACATATTTCATGAGCTCAAGTGTTGTAACACAATCATCTCCAGCCGGAACGCCAGTCTCCGATCTTGTCATCGTTACTAGAAGACAAGAGAAAATACAGTGTATATATTCTTCCTATCAACTACTAGGTGGTGGACAAGGAGTAAAATTCACTCTCGCTCAAGCTTCTTACCAAGCTCTTGCAAGTTTCTTACCAACTGCAACAGGTGGTGCAATCCGGTGGGCTGGTTCGTGACAACTTGTGACAGTGGTGGAGCACGTGATTGCAAAGTAAATCTGTAACTGAGTTGGAAGAAAGTGGAGCTCGGAAGGCTACGTATGAGTAGCAAGGATTGGCAACAATTCAATTCAAAAATTGCAAAATTGACAAGTAGTCCCAAGCTAGTCTATGTCGCCAGCCTAAAATTGTCTCGGACCTAGCTCAAGCAAAACAAAGCACACAACTCAGCAAAGGACTCAATTTACTTCTGATTTTTCTTTTTGTAACCAACAATTCACTTCTGATTTTTCTTTTTTTTTTTGCAACAATTCATTTCTGATTTTTTTTTTGCAATTCGACCAAGGAATCACACGGTTAAGGTTGGGAAACAAAGATTACACAAATTTGAAGCAAGAAAAACTCAAACGAGATGCAAAAGATCAACAAAAACCTCCGCCAAAACTTCAGAGGCTGTTTTGAGGCCCTAAATGACTTTTTTTGGGTTCGTTTGGCAGCGTGTACATGCCTGTAAGTGTGCTGTCAGAAGCCTACTGATTCAGACTTCGGAAGCCAAAGAACTCCCCGATCGGAGTTCGTATGCAAAAGTTATGGCCGTTTTACTAAAGGATGGTCGAATTTTGCCGTGGGATGGCAAATCTGCTAGGAAACTCGATGAAAAGACCTAAACAAGCAACACAACGACACGGAAAGGGACCAAATTTCAGAAAAGCAAAATTGAAACAAAAATTGTAAAAGGTTCAAAGGGTTTGGACAGCGGAGATTTTTTTTTGTAGGGCAAAATTTCTGGACTCTAGGACGAAGAACGTAATTTATCTAAACAAGGTGGGGATACAGTGTTACCTATTGGGCAACCTTCGCTCTGATACTAATTGATGTGACAGTGGCCCGATCTTCCGATAGGTTCTACCTTGCAGAACGGGGACGTTCTCGTTTCAAGGCTTCCAATCAGTGGGGATTGGGTCCTTGCAGTCACTACACCCATGCACCTGTCGTTATCAACCGTGCTCACGCCCAGATGACCTTACCACGAAGGTTTATTCCTGCACGTAGTAGAAGAAACGAGCAAGAACAAGATGCAAAGCAATCTGGAATTTCAGAATAACAAATTGAGGTTATCTTTCATCAAACCAGGTCCGGGGACACTACTCCGATGAACAATTGTCTCTCACACAACGGGTGAACAAACTTAGCAAATAACCTAAGAAAGAATTTGAGGAGTTCAGCCATATAAAGGAGAGATGGGTACATGGGCCGTGGCCCAAAGGAGAGGTGATGCAGCACCTAAGAGTCCCGGTTCTGTACAATCTAGGTTCTGTACGTCAAGTTGTTTTGATTACTGTGGCCGACTCAGAAGGAATTTGAAGATGGGGCTGGATCCGTTGGAAAGGTCTTGGAATAAGCTTTCCATCAAGTACTCAAGCATTCCAAACATACTCCGTATGCAGTTTTTATGTTCGTTTGAAGGTGAGCTGCTCCTTGGTGGCCGAACTGGACTCCATCTCGTGTACAACTTGGGCCAACGCTTGCCTTGGTGAAGAATTACTTCCTTGCTGGTACATCTCATGATTCCTAATTACAAGAACATCATCATTAGGTAGTAACCTATCCTCCAAAGCATAAGTATGTAATCCTAGGAACGAACTCACATGGTAATTTAACTGTCGTGCACGTGCCTGTGTAATTGGTCTTTGCATAGGGGGGTGATGGAATTGAAGTAGTGTGTGTAGTGATGTCCTCATCAACTCGCCCCTTTGTCATCATCATCTCGACTTCGCTCATTATTTGAGGTAAGTATAAAGGAGATCAGACTAGCTCGGTCATTAATAGGCCGGCCTTCTCCTTATTCATTGCATAGGGTGCGGGGGCAAGTCAAGTCAAGCACTAGTTAGTTGGGGTGGGACGCACCAAAGTAACGTTCGTTGTACTAGCGCCTTATCTTCTGAAGCTAAACAGAGGCTTGAAAAATGGAGTACGTTCGAAGTCGTTGGCTGCCTTTTTGTAGTGCGCAAGTTAGAGTGAACTTCTTTTGTTCTGCGAATCTACAAGCCATAGTTGTCTAGCAGCCTGCTAAAAGAGAGAAAGATGATGACTCGATGTCCAAAGGCTACTACTTTTTTTATTAAAAATAAATATATATGTATTATTAAAAAAAGGGGTTGATGATGAATGAAGTGGTTCCAACTAGTGAGCATTCATTCAATCCCATATCAGGAGGATTAATACTGAGGCAATAGTCATTTATGGGCATAGGTCCAGCCCCTCATCCCATCTTATCTTGGGATAATCATTCAATATCGAGAAGGCTAGAGTATAGTCATTTAGCTGTTATGACCGACCTAGAATAGCTATAAGAATGAATTGCAACAATCATGTGGGTTTCATTGAACTAACCGCGGAAACTCATATATATAGCATGCGCTTGCTCATACCTTGCTTCGCCATTAGCTAGGTGAGGGAAAGACAATTTCCAGAAGAAGGCAGGAGAACACCATCTGCCGCTGCCTTCAGACTAGCAGCCTTCCTAGACACTTTTAGACTGGCAACCTGGCTTAAAGCAAGGACTAAAAGCAAGAAAGACAGCTAGCTAGTTGCTTATCCTCTAGCACAAGGTTATTAAGCTATTGATGCAGAAGCTAATTCAATCGAGAAAGTATGCTATCAAATGATTACAATAGCCAGAAAGCCAAGTGCCATAAACTAAGTTATTGTAGTTTCCTACCTAGGTGAGCCCAAAGCTAGAGACTGTCCTTAGGCCGGACAGAGGTCTGAGGAAAGCCCCGGAAAGGCGGGCTTCACCTTTTTTTTCTTTTCTTTCAGTAACCTTCGAAGGCGAGGCCACCCCATATCTATAAAAAGGTAAGGGGTGGGGAGGGGGAGAGCGGGTATGAGGGCTCCTTTTAAGAAAAAAAACAAAGACTTGTTTAGTTGTCTTATCTTAGAAGGAGTTGCAACCTACAGGGCCTATTCCAGATCAGATCTTTCCATTGCCCTATGGATTGAAAACTCACTTTCTGAACAACTATAAAGAGACTGAACTTCTTTCAAACAAACTTATGCTTGCAAGAAAGCTTATTAGAGCATTGAATTGATGTCTAGTATCTCATAACAACTCAGATGGCTTTAACAGGCTTTCTACTAAATCAAAAGACTACTCGCTACTAACTGAAGGCGTGACGCTCGTGCTTCTTTCGAGGAAGCCAAACTGAGGAAGGGGTCGTGTTATTCAGTATAGCTCTTAGCAACAAGCCTGGCCTTGAACTTTTCAACGGTTCCATCTGGCCTAAGCTTCTTTTTTAAGATCCATTTACAACCTACTGGCTTGCAGTCAACAGGAAGATCAGTGATCTCCCAAGTTCCCTTAGTAATGATGGAATCCATCTCACTACGGACAGCTTCCTTCCAGTACTCTGCATCCGGAGATGCATATGCCTCTGAAAGGGTTCTAGGCACGTCATCCACAAGATATAGTACGTATTCGCTCCCAAAGGACTGTTCAGTCCTTTGTCTCTTACTCCTTCTCAACTCAGGAGCTTCTTGAGAATCATCTAGTCGGAAATAAGATGAGGAGTTTTCTGAAGAGCAGCCAAATCAAGCACGGACAGTGGCGTGACCCTTGCGCTGGTCGAGCACAACTCGTGGTCATGTTGGGCTCGGTTCGAACGGTTTGTTCAATTTTTAAAATAATTTTTTTTTCTAAAACAGAGCCGAGCATGAGCAGTGGCATGACATGTGCCCTGGTCAAGCATGACCAGTGCTCGTGGTCATGCTGGGCTCAGTTTTCTCAGTTTGTTCGTTTCTAAAAAAACATGGTCAAAAAACCTAGAACCGAGCATGACCTGTGCTCGTGGTCGTGCTAGGCTCAGGTAGCTCACCTGTTTTGGCTGTTCTGTGCTGCATTTTAATTTTTTTCCTATTTCCTTCTCCCATACACCTACAACTCCTACCTACCACCTATATTTAAATAAACTCATCTTCTCCAACCCTCCCAACAGCACAAACTCCATTATTTGAGCTCCAAACTTCCACAAAAATAGCTCTAGATCTCTTCATCCAACCATCAAAACTTCGATCTGATTGTGGATTTTGACTCCTCACACCCCAACACCTCTGGATCTGAAGTTTCTACGCCAATATCGATGCCTCGGCGCAACATCAAGAAGACCACAAAGCACCAAAAGAGGTATGTCTCCACAAACCTTCTCCAATCTTGATTTTCCACACATCTATTTCACTAATCCTGATCATCTTACTTGATTTATGCATTTGAAAAAGAGACCCTTATGGAAAACTAAATTTTTAGATGTTCATACCATTATGTCTCTAGGAATAGGGTATGATGTGCTCCATCTCATTCATAATGTGGGTTGGGATACGATTGTAGGAGTACTGGTTCCAACTTTTCATAAAGTCGTTTGGGAGATTCTATCCTCCTTTGAACAAAATACCCTATGCGTTCCTCCCGGCCAAACAGAGGGCGTGAGATTTAGGTTTGGCAATGAGGATTATTGGTCTTAGTTCCTCACAAGCCGCCGAATCTGACCTATCGGCAACATATGATTTTGCCGCTTTGCATGCTTCCATAGAGTCCTTGTGCATTAGTTCCTCCACCTTTAGGTCAGAATTTTCAGATTACAGGGCTATGATGGATTCAAGGATGGACCATCTCACTAGCCGCATGGATCACCTCTACGACTATCATGTACATGCAGGCCACATCCTCCTGGATGACATAGATCCAGGCGCATCTACCTACCATGGGGCACATCTCCACAACCCTCCACCACCCTCTGACGATTGATCTCCAAGGTACACAAGTTTTATTTTTATTTTTCAGTTCTTTTTCGTTCCTTTTTGTTTTTCTTTTCAGGTTTTCACTTGCGACACCTTGGATCGAACCATTGGAGCTACATGGACCACAACACACTCTCTTTCACCACATCATCTTCAACAACACCCCCCTCCAGACACCACGACCACAAACGATAATCTGTATCTCTTTCCAACATTGAGGACAATGTCTGATTTAGCTTGGGAGGTAGTCACTTTATCATTTGCTCATCATTCAGAGAATCATCATTCCACCATCTTACCATCATAAACTAAAAAAATATATCAACTTGGAACACCTAGTTTTGTGTATGATCTTTAATCAATTAGATGACTATTCTATCACATCTTTGCATATGATCCATTGAACTTAGCTCTCTTTAAAAGTTTCAAAATGCCTATGTTCAATTTTTGTCTTAACTTAACCATTAAAGATTGTGCTTGTCTTTTAGATCATTTGTGACTTCTTCCAAATTGAAGGTTTCCAATAAACTATTATCTAAACTTAACTCTCTTATGTCACTTTTTATACTTCGATTTCTAATTGCCCTTCTTTTTTTTAAAAAAATAATAAACGTGTAAGAGTGAAGTATAATTGACCCATTGGGGGGATGCGGTGATGAATCGTCGACCAGCTGGGGAAGAGAGGATTTACTTAACTTATGCACACAAAAATTTCCTTTGTTATAATAAAATGATTGCTTAAGCTGTGGCTTTGTCTAGTCTCTTGTAACATATATGCGACCCGCTGGGGGGAGGCAGTGATGAATCATCGAACAGCTGGTGAAGGAAAGGTATACGGAACAATGAGATTGCTTATAGGGGCTCGGGAAACTGACAAATCTACCTATCTATAAGTTCACTTAAGTAGGCGTCTTCAGCTGTGTCTCCTCTAGCAGTGTCGGAATGATCCAGTTCAAAACATTCTAGCTAAGAGCACAAAAATGTTGAAGAAGAAAATAAAAAAATGAATAACTAAATAAATTAGAAATAAAAGTACGTAAATTTCTCTCTAAATAGGGCAATCTAGCAACTTAGTATAAATTGTAGCATAAGGATTGTTTTCTTTGGCTATTGTTTGTTCTAAACCCTATATGAAAGTTGTCAAGATGATTTACTCGATTAAGCTCTCTCTTTTGTAAGGTTGAAATTTGATAAGCTGAATATTTGCATTTGGAGAGTTTAAATTGCTTAGATCGATTGTTTCATATGCATAGATGTAATGAGAATTGCTGGAAGTTGTTTATTGAAAATCTGAATAACCAAGGCATTCCAATTTTTGCCATATTTCAGGGATCAAACCTACCAAATTTGATAAGATTTCGACTTCATTTGGGCCAATTTCAACTACGCCCTGGTTGAACACAGTTAGGTGAGAAGGAACCATATTCGAACACAACTACACGAAAAGAGCTATGATCGAACATGAAGACAGTTGGTCGAAAAACATCCCGATCGAACATGAGGACAATGGGTCAAAATGTGTCCTGATCTAACACGAACACATCTCGTCGAAAAGAGTTTCGATCGAACACGACTGTCTCTTGGTTGTTATTTGATCGAGCTCAAGACTACCACAGACTCAACCAGGGTAATGATTGAGCATGACTCAGTTTTCATAGGTTTAGTGGTCGATTTTGGTTGAATCTGCTCGATTTTGACTCAGATTTGTCCGTTCTCGCACCATTTGAAGCCAAAGTTCGTCTCTTGCACGTCAAGGAGTTATATTTGGGCATGTTAACCCATGTATCATAAATAGAGAAACTTTTGGCTCAGTTAATATGCCTTTTTTAGGTGCTTTCTTAGGTAGTTTTGAGTAGGTTTTTAGTTTAGTTTTAGTTTATAGAGCCCCATTCTCTATTTCTCCTGCGTGTGTAAGTCGGCAAGGACGACAGACTTAATTTTGATGCAATCAATTATGTTTTCTTTTATACCTTATTATTTATGCATTATTATGGCTCTTTACGAGTAATTTACTTCTAAGGTTAGGGATGACCTAATCCACAAGGTGTGATTCTTCCTTGGTTTTGATCTCAAGTTTTGAAGTTATTTCCTGATGTTTTCTTCATACAAACACTAAATTCCCGTTTTGGCAACAGACGTAATAGTTGAGCCTTAGCAAGAATTTAGGGGAGTTCTTGAGTCCTTATCACTTCTGTCGACGATTGGAACCCTGGGGTCCCTCATCGAACTGATGCAGAATTTGGATGGGTTATGAAGTGAGACAATCCAGACAAGTACCAAGAAATTCAAGGTATCAATGAATCTACTGACACGAGAATTTATCCAGGTTCAGGCCCTCGTAGCTGAGTAATAACACTACTCCTGTGTATTTATTACTGTGAGTAAGAGGATTACAAAGAAAATGTATTGTCTATTTCTATTTGGCTATCTTTCTGTGAACTCGGTCCTCCCCATCTCCGGTCCCCAAAAGGTCTTTTTATAATCGTTGAAGAGATCGTCGGTTGTTCTCTTGAAGTCGTGCCTCACGATCGTCCATAACTGCTTCATGGCGGTTGCTACGAGTCGTGGTTACGTGGTGGTTGCCTAAGGTCGTGGTCACGTGGCAGTTGAGCAGCTTTGACCTAGTGTCATGGAAATTGCCTCACCATCCTCATCTTCTAAGATGTTACCTTGTTAGGGTCCTATGATTACTTCGGGAATAATCATAAGGATCTAGGTACAGTTGATGTCAATAGTGACTTATAATACATAATCTTTGGGTTGTAGAACAAGTCTTAGTACTGTGATCGCGCACCTCTGTGACCACACATAGATATCAGGCTTTGTCTCTATGATAGGGTATGGTTGTAGGTAGATATTTTTGTGACCATAGTACTCGCGGGTATAGTATTCAGGTTGCCGACCCCATGATAAATAGTGTTGAGACTTATAAAGCTCCATAGCTAAAATTAATGGAATTAAATAGTACTGATGAGCTATGTCCAGAAGATCATTGGACCGTCCCCATTATCTCTCTCTCCTTGGCTTTTCATGACCATTGAAAGGTACGTGCGATCATGGTGTTATCCGCGACCATGGAAATTCATGGGTGATTAAATAGTGGTAACAATGTTCATCAGCTAGTCCCCGAATTTGAAACGACAACGGCCCAACACTTTGGTTGTGTCGTTTCAAATTCAAAAATTATACTCCGTCACTTCGAATCTTTGGCACAGTACTATGACGCTTCGAATTCCAACACAACTTGAGGAGAAACCTTGGTACGCGGTTATCATGCAGGCATCTAGGAAGATCTCAAGGGCTTCTTGCCACACCCTAGGCTGGGAACTCGAAACGTCTCCTTTGGAATTCTATAAATAGCCACCCTCCTTTTGGAGAATCCTCAGCCTTCAACGAATTCTCTAAGTCTCAGACTTTTGATCCTCTTAACCTCTTCCCCCTTCTTTTCTATGTCAATGGCATCCCAAACCAGGAGCGACTTAATGAAGAGGAGGGTTTGGTTATAGAAGGAAATGCTGAGGTAGCGGAACTATTGGAGATTAGCCCTACGAGTTAATTCTCTTTTGATAGGTTTGTGCAGGTTTATTCTTCTTAAATGCAGTTTTTCCAAACGCTTGGGTTTTTGCAGTTGCTCGAACATCCAACAGCTTCAAAGAAGCGATATGGTGATGATGTTGGATCATCCAGTGGATTTTCCCCGAAGAGAATGATTGGGACCTCTTTCCTAGCCGCACGAAGTGATCACGACAGAAGGAAGGAGGCCTCAACCCCCCAGCCATTAACTACAACAGTGGTTCAGGCCACATCCAGGGCCAGACAAATTGCTCCTCATTGCTTGAGGTGAAGTTTTATTTTTCTCTAACTGAATTGGGAATGATTTATCTGATCTTAAAATTGTTTGTATAGGACAAACTGGACGACTTCCTCTCCTTCTACAGTGTCTCTATTACTATCTGAGGAGGATGTGGAAGTTATGGAAGGAATTGCGAATGTCGCAAACCCTTGTCTAGCCCATTCAGCATCTGTCTCCCATGTAAAAAGTTCTCATTCTTTGAATGTTTTCTTTTGTGTGTGTTCATGATTTGGAATGCTCTCAGGGTCGTAATAGGGGGACGAAACTGGGAAAGCAGTCAGTGAAGAGTTTGCTGAGGCCTTGGCATCCCTGAAGGAGAAGACTGCATTGTGCAGCTCCCTTCAGGAGGAGAATGAGCATTTGGAGGAGAAGTTCATCCGATGAGGCCCCGACCTCGATGCTCTTCTCCAAGTCGTTGACTGCTACAAGGCGGCCAGCGAGTGAGCTCGAGAGACTACAAGGCTTTCTCGAGATGCTGAGAAACTTGTCTGTAGAGAAAAGGAGGCCTTAGATACTTTGATCAAAGGCTGCAATCTCACTAAGGGGGATACTTTTAGGAAACTGAAGGTGGTTGCAGACTCTCTTGAAGCATAAGTTGTTAAGCCTAAAAGGGCTAACTTATCTCTCGAAGAGTCTTTCAACTTAGTTGCGGCTCAAGCCGACTTGCTGGTCGCTAACATCTCAAAGTTTACGAGGAGGTATAGGGAGAGACTAAGAACCGATGTTGGTGCCATAGTCTCCACCGGCCTCTGCAAGCACTGGCATCACCATGGTCCAAACTTAGATCTAAATCCAGTGGTGGGAGATGCGATTGTTGGCAGCAAGGAGCAGCTGAACGTAACCAGGGCCGAGGTCAAGCCCTTTGTAGATGGATTGTTACATGACCTCGACCTAGCCTGATGTATCCCTTCATACTGTAAAGTTCTTTAAGTTTACCAAGTGAGAAAATTTCCATTATCAAAATTCAAATATCATTGATGGACTATGTGCAGAATAACCTTAGACTTTCCCATTATCTCTTTCCTTGGCCTTCCACGACCATAGAATGGTATGTTTGATCATGGGTTGTTGTGTGCGACTATGGAATGACTATTTCTTTTATGTGACCTTGGAGGTACCTGGGCGATTCAACTCAGGTAACAATCCTTGTCGACTAGCCCCCAAAGTTGAAATGGAAAGGATTTTGTCTCCCTGAAAAAGACGTTTCAAGTACTGAAAAGGCATATTTTCATTTCGAATTCCTGCATAACCCAAGAAAGAACTTTGGGTGCGTGTGTCAGGTTTGTTTTGATGGGCATTAAATGTTAAAACCTTGTTTCTCTCAAGGAAACCACCCGACATGAACAACGGTCAGAAACTCGAGGAAAGTAGCATTAACACTTCGCGTCTTGAGAACTGCCTTGAAACCATTCTCGAAATCTCCTAAATTTTCTTAGAGCTCTTCGCCTTGTCACCGTTCTTCTGGGCCGTCAGCTTTCTTCTTCCTCCTTTGAAACTTGACTCAATGGCCTACTACATGCGCTCTAGCCACCGATTGGAGGAGAGTTTGCTGGCCTTGGAGACCAATGGCGTCCTGCTGGGGAGAATGAGGAGAGCCCTAAGGTACAGGAGGGCTAATTGTTGGTTTTTGAAGATTTCTTGCACTGCGGCTTTCGTTTGCCGGAGAGCGTCTTCTTCTGGGAGATTATCGCCCACTATGACTTGGAGTTGGTGAACCTGAAGGCCAACTCGGTTTTGATCCTTGCGGCTTTCCAACACCTTTGTGAGGCCTTCATTGGGGTTTTGCCCAGTGTAGCCCTCTTCCGCCAGTACTATTTCCTGGCGAGTTTGAACGGTACTGCCGCACCGGGATGTGTCTACTTTTGGCTACGGGGGAAGAAGGACTTTCTCCCCTTACCACTACGTGACTCTGTTCACAAGTGGTACCAAAGGTGGATTTATTGCTCTGCTCCTAAGGAGAACCATCTCTGGTTCAGAGACCAGCGACCAGAGAAGGACGTCGGCCCCCCTCTCTCCAATGAGCAGAAGAGGCAAGCCCAGGTAATCAAATACCTAATGAATAAAGGCTTGACGGCTCACGATGTGATCCAGGATTTCGTAAGGAATCGGATCAGCCCTCTGAGGAGGAGGGATCACCCAGCTTGTGAAATCAGGGCAATGGATGATGCCACCAGGAACTACAATCCTAGTAAGTACTTCAACCCTAAGATCAGTTAGATTGGTAGATTTTGTCTCAATCTGTTTTTCTTTGGAGATTGAATCTATGTTGTTTTGATTTTTGTCATTATTTTTCATTTTTGTCCCCTTCTGATGTTGAAATGATGACAAATTTTCTTTTGAAATCTTTCAATCCGGTCGAGGAAGGTGACATCGATGCGCTAGACCAAAGAGCCTAGTTGGCAGCCCCGATGAGTTTTGGCAGGCGCGTCGAAAGGTACGATTCTTTCGGAAAACCAATGCAGATTTTGCCTTAGGAGATGGTTCAACAAAAGAAATTCTTTTTGGATTTGCATAGTTGTTTTCACGACCAACAGCCCAGAAAAGGCTTGCTGGTGGTGACGTTGAACCTTCGAGTGGTTCTTCGTCGAAGAAGTCGAAGAAAGATCTTTCTGCGACCAAGGCTTTGACCAGGGCGAGAGCTTTGCAAATAGGTCCAATATCCCCTCCAGCGACCTCAGCCATGAGGGCTGCGACCATTGCCACAGCAGGGATTTCTGTGACAACATCATCTACTCTGACCAGGGCAACAGTAGGCGTGCATGAATAGGTCACGGCCGCGACTACAACTGGCCCCGATGTCACAACCAAAAGGGCTGTTGCGGTAATGTCCCTGGTTTCTAGATTTTTCTCTTATACAACTTCAGACCAGCTTAAGGTTGTGCTGGGAGAGGGGAGTGATGTGGAGGAGGAAGCTTCCCTATTCCTTTTGAGGAAAAGGACAAGGGCTTCCTCTGACGATTTTGACCCTGAGGCACTATCTACGCTCTTTATCCCCCAATGGCGTGTCCTGAAGCTCCCGCAACCTCATGGGACTTAGCATCAGGTAAATGTTAACCCTTTCTTTAGCTAAGTCGTATGTTTAGTCATGGTTAATTGATTATGTTTGTGAATTTGGGGCTCCTTCTGCTGTATTGCCTATGCCCTCAACTGAGGCAACAGAAAGAGCAACAAGGGCTACAGTCGTTGATGTTGCTACCACGGCAGTTGTAGTCGTGGTTTCACAAGCCATTGAAGGAGAACTCGAGAGCATCATTGGTGAGGTGGTAGAAGATATTCTACCAATTGTTCCTGCCAATGATGGGATGATTGAGGTCACCACCAACATTTCAACCATGGGGGTGGACAAAAAGGCAATATCTCTGCTCACCCTATGGCTGAGAAAATTATGTCTCTCTCCTATTTGGGAGAACAAGGAGAGCAGAGGACTGAAGAGACATTGGTTCAAACCACCCATATCTAGCACACTGCTCAAGACTCGAACCTTCCACTAGTGCCTTACAGCTTGGCCTCTTCTACCCAAACAAGTGTATCTAAGGATCTCTCTGAGAGTTTCTTCGTGAATTCTTGGAGGTAAGTGGAACCCTTTACACTTAAATTTTGCGTTTAACTCCTTTAGGACTATGACTCCTAGTATTTCTTGTTTTTTACAAGACACTGCTCGTGTAGCGACCTCGTCTGGTCTGCTAGTGGAGTAACTCAGGGTTGTTCAAACCAAAAACAGCCAATTGAACCAGTAAGTACTTTTCTATTGGCTTTAGTCTTCTTTGAAACTATAAAGACATTTCGCTGTCGCAGGGAAAAGATTGCTCTGAAGAGTAAAATGGCTAAAGTTGAAGAAAGGCTTGCCAAAATCTTGGCACTTGAAGCTGAATTGAAAGAGGCTAAAGAAAGAACGGAGACCCTCAAGCAAGTATCAAGATTGTACAATTCACTTAAAAACAGAACATCTCCTGGTACTTTGCAAGGAGCAATGAGACAAGATGAAGTGTAAGTTCGCTTTTAGCAAAAGTTTATCTTACCTTGGTAGTTTTTGTGAGTCTGATTGAACTTCTTTCTTCCTTTTTCCAGTACAAGAAGAGCAGATTAAGAAGTTGACTGAAGAGAGGGATCTCTTCAAGTAGAAATTAATCTAGAGGGGGACAGACATTGATATGCTTCACTAGGTTTGTGAGCGTCACCAAACATCCAGCGACAAGGCCAAAGATGCTACTAAGGATGCTCATAACAAGAAGGTTGCTTTAGAAGCAACCATTAAGAGCTACAACAGTGTCGAGCTAGACACTTTCAAGAAGCTGAGAATGGCCACGGACTTGCTAAGGGCGGACATCATTAACCCCAAAAAGGACCACTTAAGCCTCAGCGAGTCCGGTGAGTTGGTCGCCGCTCAAGCTGACTCACTGGTCGTGAGCATTCCTGAGATTGCAAGGAAGCATTGAAGTCCAAAGTTTGATCTGTCACTTCTGCTATCCTTTGCAAGTTAAGGCATCACCACGGTCCGAATCTAGATCTGAACCCCATGGGTGAGAATGCCGCTTTTGACAGTGAAGCCCAGCTGAGTGCTATAATGGATGAGGTAAGACCTCTGGTTGAAAGTTTTCTTCGAGATCTTGATCTTGTTTGATGCAAAATCTGTCATGGCATCTTAATGAAATTATTGAAATGACAATGTAAAAGTTTACCTGGTTTAGCGATGAATTTGAACCTTGCAAATATACACAGTTAGCAAAGATTCCAATAATCGATATAAAACGTGAAGAAAAAACTATTAAGTATTCGGTTTCTTGACCTAATGCTATAGCTGTGTTTCCCTAGCCCCCTCATGTGACCATGTGTACTGAAGGAATAGTAGTATGGTCACAGGATTGAAAAATAAACGATGGCATAGGTGATCTAGAGCATATAAGTCAATCCCTTATGCATAGGACGGCTTAGAAAGGGGAATTGGGCTATATGCGATCACATGGTCGCACGAATAAACATTTTAATGTAAATGCAGAAGCTTGTTGCAAACTGACAGCCACCCAAGTGATCTGTAACATGCTAGTAAGTCCTGATGCGTTGAGAAACAGCTTATGAAGAGATGTCTTGACTAGATGTGACCATGAGATCGGTTAGTGAATCCACCTAAACATTATGAGAAAAATACTTAGTGCGACCAGCCCTGAGAGTGGCCCAAGAAAAGGAGTGAAAAAATGGGAAAATAACTATAACATATAGTGAAAAGACACTTTTAATGAATGTAAAAAGGTACATGAAAAATGAAAAAACTTACATGTAAAACTTGCGCAATTGGTCTATGTTCCAGGTGTTGGAGAGAACTCTTCCATCTTCCATAGCTAACCGAGCTGATCCAGGTTGCGGTATTGAGACCACAGTGTAGGGGCCTTCCCATTGAGGGGAAAACTTGTTGTGACCAGACTGGTTTTGGATTTTTCTCAAAACCAAGTCTCCTACATGAAGGCTATGTGGTCACACCCTTTTGCCCTCATATTTATGCAAAGCTTGTAAATACGCTGCGGACTGAATTAATGCTTGATTATGCTTTTCTTCGAGAAGAATGAGTTCATACTCATGTGTTTCACTTTGAATGATGACATTTAAGTTATTCACGTGAGTAGAGCCAAATTGGATTTCATTTGGCAGATGGCTTTTGCACCAAAAACTAGTTGAAAAGGCGTCTCACCTATAACTCTATTGGGTGTGGTGCGAAGTGCCCATAACACGGAGTAGAGTTCCTCTACCTAAGCCCCCAAGCATGACTTAAGGTGGTCAAATACTCGTTTCTTAATCCCCTGGAGGATTTTCCCATTGGCACGGTCGACTACAGCGTTGCTTTGTGGATGGGCAACATATGCGAAAAAGATTTTTGTCCCAATATCGCCGCAATAGTCTAAAAAAGACCACTAACGGATTGAGATCTGTTATCCATGATGAGATGACTTGGAACGCCAAATCATGTCACAATGCTCTTATGAAAGAACATCTTTGCCACTGCGGTGGTAATGGTTCAGACTGGCTCAGGCCTCGATCCATTTAGTGAACGTATTAATGACTACGAATAAAAACTTATATCCATTGACAGCTTGGGGTATTGGCCCCAGAATATGTATTCCCCATACGGTGAACAACCAAGTAAAGGGAATAGTTTGTAATGTATATGCTAGCTGATGAACTTGCCGAGCTTGAAATTGACACTGCGGGCATATCTTGACCAAGTGCCTAGCATCGTTTAATGCCGAAGGCCAGTAATACCCTTGTTGAAAAGCCTTTCGACCAGTGTTCTATAGGATGCATGTGCGCCGCATATACCTCCATGAATTTCTCTCAGAAGGTTTTGTCCCTCTTCTTGAGGTATGCATCGCATGAGTACTCCTTGAGTACTTTTTTTGTACAAGGTCCCGTCGACCAGTTTGTACATGCGTGCTTTTCTAACTAACTGGTCAGCCTCTGTTTCGTATTCGGGCAAGGTACCGTGCGTGAGATAGATCCCCAATGGTTGGATCCAATCTGCTTCATGCTCGAGGGTAGCAACGTTAGTCATTTCCTTTGTCGTTTCTGTAATCGAGGGATGTTTTAAGTGTTCAATGAACACTCCTGCCAGAGTGGAGGCACGTGAGGATCCACTTTTTGACAATTGGTCTGTGAGAATATTGTCTCTTCGCAGAACGAATTGGATTTCAAAATTTCTGAAATATTTTTCCAATTTCCTCACTTCATCCAGGTAATGAGCCATTGTCTCATGGGAGGTGCTGTACTCCTTGTTTACCTGGTTTACGACTAGCTGTAAATCTCCCTTCACCACTAGTCGATTGACTCCAAGGGATTTGGCTGCTCATAGCCCAGCCAGAAGACCTTCATACTCTGCTATGTTGTTGGTAGCAACAAAGTGGAGTTTATGACATACTGGAGTTGGTCATCCTGTGGTGTGATTAAGACCACTCCAATCTCTGAGTGTGAAAAACCGTGACAACCATTGAAATACGTCGTCCAACAGTCGGTAGGTGACAAATCTGTTGGTTTGGGATTAGTCCATTCGACCACAAAATCTGCGAGTTTTTGAGATTTGATTGCTACTCAAGCAGTGAAGTGTAGATCAAACGCTCCGAGTTCTACTGCCCACTTTGCAACTCGACCAGTTGCTTCCGAGTTTCGGATGATATCCCCTAAGGGAAAGGACAAGGGCACGAAAATCTTGTGTACTTGAAAATAATGTCACAGTTTTTGGAAAGCCATTAAGAAAGCGTAGAGTAGTTTTTTGACCTTGGGGTAACACTCCTTTGGTCCATTTAAAACTTCACTTATGTAATACACTGGTCGTTGCACACCTTCCCTTTCTGCAACCAGTACTGCACTGACCGCGCAAGGGGTAGCAACTAAGTAAATGAGCAAAGGCTCTCCCATGTTTGGGGAAACCAACACTGGAGCACTCGATAAATATGCTTTGGCTTCCTAAAAGGCTTCTTCAGCTTCATCCAACCACTGGAAACCATTGTGTTTACATAGAACCTTAAAGAAGGGTAATCCACATTCGCCAAACTGCGACATGAAACGACTCAAGGCCACTATTCGACCTGTTAGGCTTTGAACTTCCTTCATTGTTGAAGGAGATCGCATTTGTTCAATGCCCCTTATTTTATCAGGATTAACCTCAATGCCTCTTGAACAAACAAGGAAACCTAAAAGTTTACCAGAGAAACTCCAAAAGAGCACTTTTTGGGGGTCAACTTGATTCCATATTCAAATTACAGAAAGTTTCAGTGAGATCATTTACATGATTAGAACTTTTCAAGCTCTTTACAACCAGATCATCAACGCAAGCTTCTAAATTGCACCCTACTTGAGATAGAAAGGTTTTCTGCATCAAGCGTTGATACGTGGAAGCAGCATTCTTGAGCCCAAATGACATTCTGACGTAGCAGTAGGTGCCAAATGGTGTGATGAAGGTAGTTTTCTCTTCATCTACTTCTGCCATGCTAATTTGATGGTAGTCTGAGTAAGCATCCAGGAAGCTCATCAGTTCACAACCCACTGTTGAATCGACCAACTAGTCGATGCGAGGAAGGGAAAGTCATCCTTCGGACATGCATTGTTGAGATTGGTGTAATCGACACACATGCGCCACTTACCATTAGACTTCGAGATTATGACCGGGTTCGCAAGCCATTCTAGATGGTTAACCTCGTGAATCAATCCAGCCTCTTGGAGTTTAGCTAACTCCGAATGAATGGCTTCTTGTCGATCAGGAGCAAAGCATCGAAGCTTTTGCTTTATTGGTTACTGTCCAGGCCAAATTGCTAGCCTGTGCTTGATCACTTCCAGTGAGACTCCAGGCATGTCGGATGGTTTCCACGCAAACACATCTGCATTAGCTCAGAGGAAAGTAATGAGTGTGAGCTCCTATTTGTCGTCCAGTGCTGACCCAATCCGAGCAATCTTAGCCGAGTCATCTAGGAATAAAGGAACTTGCTTGAGTTTTTCATCTGGTCGCGGAGTGACCTTGACTGCATCGGTATCCTTGGTCGCCAATTGGACGTCCCGTAGGTGAAGCTGGTCGATCAGTTCCAAGGAGATGCGATCACAAGTAAGAGCTATATTTTGACTGCCTCTAACTGTGATTACGCCTTTTGGACCCGGTACTTTGATGCACTGGTAAGAATAGTGCGTTGCCACTTGACGAGTGAAGGCCTACCAAAGATGGCATTATAAGCTGATTCAAAATCAATTACATCAAAAGTAATCAACTCTGTTCAAAAGTTTTCTGGCCCACTGGATGTTACTAGTAACACTATTTGCCTGATGGGCATGATCGAAGGACCAGGGATTATCCTGAAAAATGGGTGAGCCACTGGTTTAATCTTTGAACGAGGTATTTGCATCTCGTCCAGAGCTTTGGCAAATAATAAGTTGAGATAAATTTCTTCATTGACTAATACTTGTCCCACTTTAGCGTTGCTAATAATGGGGGAAATTACCAAAGGAAGTCATCGTGGTCGTGATAATTCTTTAGGACAATTTTCCTTGCTAAAGGTCAAGGAAGTCTTCGACCAACGGGGAAATTAAGGCTCTCCAAGAGGAGCCTCAACACTATTTACCTCCCGGTAAATAGATTTAAAGTGACGGTTAAAAAATAAGACGAAGACCCACCAAAAATAATATTAACATGATTACTAGGTACCTGGTGTGGAATTTCCTCATCTCCATCAGCGTCTTTAATCCCGCAGGACTGTCCTTGTTCTGGTATAGTTGGCATAGGCGCATTACCTTGATAGAAATCTTCCATGCGTTTCAACCAGGTGCGACAATTCTTGAGGTCATGCCCAGAAATGTTGTGTAATGGACACCATTTCTTGTTTCCATGTGGGTTGGTTTGTTTTTCTATATGGTTGCCATTGCGACCACCAGAAGGAGGTTTGTTAAATTTGAATGGAACTTTTTTACCTTTCTCTTGTGGTTTCTTTTCCATTACTGCGACCTTGTGGGATTGGTTTGCTCCATTTTTCTTGGGCTTCTTAGATTTCCCATCTGCAAAGGAGTCAGACTTCTTGCTGGAATATTCTTTGTTTTTGGTTTTGAGACCAGGTTGAGGAGGTAAGTTACCTTTATCCACCACTCTATTCCATTCTATAGCCTCCGCTGCATCAGAATATTGATCTACCATGTCGAAAAGCTCTAACACTGATCATGGGGGATGGATACTTAAGTCCTCCGTGAACCTCCGGTATCGAACACCGTGTTTAAAGGCCCAAATAACCAAAGTATCAAAGATATTAAGAATGGTATTCCTTACTCCTACAAATCTCTTAACAAACTGTCGAAGAGTCTCGGTCGAAGTCTAGCGCAGATGATGGAGATCGTCTTCCTTGCCTGGCTTCTCATAGTAGTTTTGGAGGTTGTTGAGGATGGCATCACACAATATCTCCCAATTGTAGATCGATCCTTCCAATTGATTAAACTACCAAGTCCGTGCCAGACCCTCAAGAACCACCGGCAAATAATTTGCCATGACCCGCTCGTTTCCTCCGACCGTTTGGATGGCAGTGACATAAATTTGGAGAAACTTGGCGGGATTTTGAGTCCCATCAAATCTCTCGATCGTACCGAGTTTGAACTCTTCAGGCCGGACCACATTCCGTAATCTGGGTGAAAAAGCTTTACAACCCACGTACGAACTGCGTAGTCATCGATCATCGCGACTATCGCCTTGGTCGTGGCAAGAGTCAGCTTGCGAGTGCACTAGTACACGATTGTGGTCGTGGGAAGTACTAGTTCGTCTGGTTTTGTCGTGTTAGGTATGCGCGGGATTACGTCTCTTCTGGTTTTGATAGGAACCATCTCGCTCTCGGGTCATCGAACGTGATGATGCTGCTGGAGTTATGTCCAAGGTGACTCCATGAAGGTTATCCGCAAGCACCTTTGTGAATGTCACCCCATCATTGTTTGCAAGACCAGAGGCCAGATTGCGAAGCGCCTTTGCAATCACTCAGATACGATCCTGTGCACTCCTTTTGGGTGCCAGAGGAGTTTTCCATGTGGCTGCCTCAGCCATCGGGGAATACTCCTGAATCGAGAGTGGTGTGTGTTCACATCTGTGACCATCCAAATGCGGTTGACGAGACGTTCTCAGACCAAAGTCACAGATTGCGGTATCGTGGCGAGTTGGTGCAAAATGCAGGTAATTCTCTGTGGCCTTGCGGACCTCAGCCTATTGCTGTTCGCACACTTCATCCTCTCTTCAGTTGCGTTCTTATTCCTCCGTGGCACCATGTTGCTTGGGCTTTCCTCCAAAACTACAGTGACTTCCCTAGGAACAAAATTTACGGATGGCAAAAGCATCTCCTTTCTGTCTGAGTCAGACTCAAAGTCAAAGAGAGATTTCAAGTTGTTTGGAGAAAATTTCTCCAGACTAAACTTGAGATCATCATGTCCCGTACCACCTGGGATAATGGGTTGCAGCACATACTCGCCTTTCGTTGTGGTAATACTCGCAGAGGGTAAGCGAATTGCTCTTTCGGGCTCCTATTCGACAGACACAACTAGAACTGAAGATGATGCTTCCCTGGGACAAGTCTCGAGGGTTGTATCATCACCATTGATGGGGATGCTATCTTCATCCATAGAATCTACATGATTCTCGAGAACAAAGTCGTTCTTGGAATCATGTAGGCAAGGGAACGGATCCATGGACATAATGAACCTTTGTGAAAATGTCTTGAAGGCCCCATCCATAGCATCTACATAATTCTCGAGAACGAAGTCATTCTTGGAATCATGTAGGCAAGGGAACAGATCCATGGACACAATGAACCTTTGTGAAAATGTCTTGAAGGCCCCACGGTAGGTGCCAGCTGTCGATGATTGGAACCTTGGGGTCCCTCGCCAAACTTATGCAGAATTTGGATGGGTTATGAAGTGAGGAAATCCAGACAAGTACCAAGGAATTCAAGGTATCTGTGAATCTAATGACACGGGAATTTATCTAGGTTTGGGCCGTCTTAGCTGAGTAATAACCCTATTCCTGTGTATTTATCACTGTGAGTAAGAGGATTATAAAGAAAATGTATTGTCTATTCCCGTCTGGCTATCTTTCTCTGAAGTCGGTCCGCCTCGTCTTCGATCCCTAAAAGGTCTTTTTATACTCATTGAAGAGATCATTGGTTGTTCTCCTGATGAAGTGCCTCACAATCGCCCATAACTGCTTCATGGCGGTTGTTGCGAGTTGTGTTTACGTGGTGGTTGCCTAAGGTCGTGGTCACTTGGCGTCGTGAAAACTGCCTCACCATCCTCATCTTCTTGGACAATTACCTTGTTAGGATCCTATGATTACTTCAGGAATAATCATAAGGATCTAGGTATAGTTAATGTCTATGGTGACTTATAATATATAATCTTCATGGTATTGTGATCATGCACCTCTGCGACCATGCATAGATATGAGGCTTTGTCTCTATGATAGGGTATGGTCATAGGCAGATGTTTCTGCAACCATAGTACTCGCGGGTATAGTATTCAGGCCGCGGACCCCATGATAAATAGTGTTGAGACTTATAAAGTTCCATAGCTAAAATTATGGGAATTAAATAGTACTAATGGCCTATGTCCAGAAGATCCTTGTATCGTCCCCATTGTCTCTCTCTCCTTGGCTTTTCGTGACCATAGAAAGGTACGTGCGATCATGGTGTTATCCGTGACCATGGAAATTCATGGGCGATTAAACTGTGGTAACAATCTTCATCAACTTCGACGCGGGATCTTGAACAGGAGAGAGGCTCTCGCCAAACATAACAGTGGAATCGATCATCTAACCGTTGTACCAGTGACCATACTGGCAACTTAATCTGTCTTGGAAAACAATTGAAATTAACTTGGATAGAATTATGCCTGATGGCTATGGAATTCTCGAAACCCTAGGTTTTTCTTTACTGTTTTAAACTCTAGATTAATAGAGTTAGTAGTAGATTTAATTGTAGAAAAACAAACTCCCAACTCATTTCATACTTAATTAGTTATCCATTAACCTCGTGGAATTCGCCCTCAAGTGCTCAACGTTCAACCGTTCGCTTGCGGTTTATTACATCAAATTCGCCACGTGTGACAAACCGTGTTTGGTGCGATCAGCTTCCCTCAATTCATTGTTGTCTACATCATCAAGATCCTCATGCTCTCGTTGAGAGCTATTAGATTCATCAAATTCAACATTATAGAGTTGAAAAACCGGTAAGTTTTACTAGTGGATAAATAGCCGACTAGAAAGCTCTCGTCAACATGTGTTTGAAATTTTCGGAGATGCATGTGCTTTTTAAGAATATAGCATTTATAACCAAAAACTTGAAAATATAAAATGTTTGGTTTTCTCCCAATAACCAGCTCATAAGGGGTTTTATTCAAAAGAGGATAAGTATAAAGACGATTCATGGCATAACATGTCGTATTAACGGCCTCGGCCCAAAAATGAGTGGACGTCTTGTACTCATCAAACATTGTTCTAGCCATTTCAATCAATGTCCGATTCTTCCGTTCTACAACACTATTTTGTTGAGGAGTGTAGGGCACAGAGAATTCATGTTTGATTCCAGATTCATCTCAAAAATCAATAAAATTGGAATTTGAAATTGTTCACCATGATCACTACGAAGTTTCCTGATAGAGAACTGAAATTCATTTTCAGCTCTTTTTGCAAACCTTTAAAAACACATTGGGGTTTCCAATTTGTGTGCCAAGAAGAAACCGAAGTAAATCTAAAGAAGTCATCGACAATAATTTAGCAATAGCTACTTCCGCCAATGCTTTGATATTCGGTTGGGCCGAACAAATCCATATTCAATAGTTCAAGAGGTCTGGATGTGTATAAAATGTTTTTAGCTGGATGAGTGCTTGCAACTTGTTTTACAGCTTGACAAGCACTACAAAGTTTGCTCTTTACAAATTCACATCTTTCATTCCCGAAACTAGCTCCTTTTTCAAAAGCTTATTTAATTGATACACTCCAACATGATCTAATCTTCAATGCCAAAGCCACCCTAAAGATATGTTAGCTACTAAGTAAGTTGAAATGCAAGAATTTTTTGAATTGAAATCAACCAAATACACATTTCCATAACGAAATTCTTTGAAAACTAGAGATTTATCTTTTAAGCTTTCAATAACAACTTCATTTGGTTCAATATGCAACCAAGACCTAAATCGCAAATTTGTGCAACTGAAAGTTGGTTGAAATTTAAGGATTCAACAAGCAACGCATTTGAACTAGAAAGGTTATTAGTAATTGCAACTTTACCTAGTCTAATTACCTTTCCTTTGCTATTATCACCAAATGTGATTTTGTCTACTTCACTGCTTCCATGTTCGAAGGACGTGAACCATTTCCATCCCCGGTCATTTGTTGAGTGGATCCAATATCAAGCACCCACTGTCTTCCACCAGTTTTGTAGTTTACCTACAACAAATATATTAGGCACATTTCGGTACTCAAACTTGTTTGGGTCCTTGGAAGTTAGTGACAGGCAACTTAGGCACCCAAATGTTCATTTAAGAATGGTGCCCCTACAAATTTAGCTACAACTCACCCATATTTACTTTTCTTAATCATGTAATGAGTATAATATACGTTGTTCTTAGTTTTAGTGACTAACAGACAAGAATCGGGTAAGTGTCCCACATCATGACAGTTGTCACAAAATTTGTTGCAAGCCTTAACAAAAGTGGTTTTAGTTGTTACTTTCTTTCTTTTAAGAGGTTCATAGCCTAAACCTTCTTTTCTAAAAGAAAATTTTTTCCCACAAAGAAGATGATCAAGAGTTTCTTTACCTTCAAAACATTTAGCTACTCCTTTTTTTAACTTGTGCTTTATGCTCTAAGTTCTCTAACACAACATGAGAGATATCACTAGCTTAGATACTTCAACATTTTTGTCATCTATTATCAAATCATCACGTGGTTGATATGGAATGAGAAATGACACAAGGTGAATTTTCTAAAATATCACAAGTAATATCTACATCATCTTTTGTTTTGGACTAACAAAGTCCTTAACAAATAATGATTCATGCAAATCTTTCAATTCGACATACAAGTTACTAAGGGAGGAATTCTCTTTCTTTAGCATCTTGTTCTCTTTTGTTACTTTGCCAAGCGCTTCATTTAGTTCCATAACCATTTCAATAAGCTCATCATAGGAGGGTTCACAATCCAATGCCTTTACGTTATCACTTACCATAAGACAAAGAGACAACTTGTCGTTCGACGACATGCGTTTTCCAATTGCAACTCCCGCCATTTTCTTGAAGTTGGATGGTGCTTCATCGTCGAATCGGATTCTTTGGATCCGGAGTACCACTCTCCAATGGACACTTCACCCTTTTCTTTCTTGTTGTAGAGCTTCTTAAAGAGCATTTTCTCACCTCTCGATCCTTTCACATCGTCCTTCTTTTCTTACGATCTTTGCTTTTTGCTTCTATTATTTGGACACCTTGAAGCGAAGTGCCCCTTCTCATGACACTCATAACAAGTGATATTCTTGAATGATGTCTTCTTGTGTGGACCTTTTCTTTTCTGAAGGTCAAACCCTTTCTTATTAATCTTGTTGAGGAGCTTTCTAGTCTTCCTCACAAGAAGAGCTAAGTCACCATCGAATGCTTCATCTGAACTTTCACTTTCTTCTTTGATCTCTTTGGCCTTGGCCTTAAATGCCAAGTTCTTTTTCTTTGAGCCAAAAGCTTCCACAACTTCTTGTCTTTCCACTTTTTGCATCTCCTGGGTGATAGGAGTACCCAAAAGCTCGGTGGGAGTTGTGGAGGAAAGATCTCCATTAATAAGCACAGTCACGATGGTATCGAAATTTGATGGCAACACCATAAGCATTTTGCCCACAGCATCAATGTTTTTGAACTTGGTACTAAGCCTTTGAGATTAGTGATTAAGAGATTAAGTCGAGTGAACATGTCACTCACATTTTCATTATCAAGCATGACAAAGGAATTGTATTATCTATTTAACTTTATGAGTCTAGCTTCCTTGACTTTGATGTTCCTTCATGAATAACGTCCCAATTTTTCCACATTTCATGTGAGGTGTCAAGATTGCTTATCCTATTAAACTCATTTAAATCTAAACTATTGAGAATTGCATTTTTAGCTTAAGCATTAGCTTGGAGGTTCTTTGTTTCCAAGGATGTGAGGTTTTCCATATCAAGAGGAGCTCTAAAACCATCTCTAGTAACTCTCGAAGCATCTAAGGTAATTGATTCTTGATAAACCACCATCCTAATTTTCCAATAGCAATAGTTTTCTCCCTTGAAGAAGGGAACTTTCCCATTGTAATTTTCCTTCAAAGAAGACATTCTCTCTCAAGATGGTGAAGTCTTAACGATTGAGAAATTGGGCTCTGATACCACGTGTTGATCAAAGGATGCCGACTAGAAGGGGGTGAATAAGCGATTTTAAAACTTTAATTCTAATTTGCAATTTCAATCTAAAACAATAATGTGAGATTAACACAAATAAGTATAATTGTACAATTTAGGGTTTTGCTCTCCTAGGGCGATCAAGACAACAACAAATATCTCTAAATATAAAATTTGCAAGAGGAAGAAATAATCGATGACACAATTGATTTTTGCCGAGGTATAAAAAATTTGCCGATTTCCACTAATACTCGTTGAAGCACTCTCCGCTCGAGTATTGCCTCAATTTCAATAGTGATTGCCCTTCTTCTCTCCAGATAGGCAAGAACAGAGCCTTCACACCCAAATACCAGGCCTCTCCGACAAACACCGTCATTGGAGAGATCGCCAGACTCTCGGGGTCATCTAGGTGACTGATAAGTGCTAAAATGGTAGTGTTTTTACCCAAGTTTGCTAATTAAAACGTGCTAAAAACATGCTAAAAACTCATTTGATGCGACATTTTATCCATATTTTTATATCATTTTACAATCTACTTTCATGGTTGTGTTTGCCATGTTCCAGAGATCAAACCTTCAAAATTTGAGGACGTTTCAACTTTGTTCGGATCAATTTTGACAAAATATACCAAAACTGGACGAAAAGGAACCCTGATCGAATATTCCACGGTCGAAACCACCTGGTCGAACACACTTAGGAGAGAGGGAACCATAATCAAACAAACTTGGACGAAAGAAGAGCCATGATCGAACACGAAGACATCTTGTTGAACAAAGTCCCGATCGAACATGAAGACATCTGATCGAACAAAGTCCTGATCGAACACGACTGTCGCTTGGTTGTTATTTGACCAAGCCTAGCACGATCAAGGGCATGACCTATGCTCAGCTTGGAGCACGACCCGTGCCACCGGTCGTGCCCTACTCGGTTTCTAGAGGTATTTGGTCAAAACTAGTCAATTTTGCCTCGAATTTGTCTGTTCTCGCACCGTTTGAAGCTAGATTTCGTTGTCTGCATGTCAAAGAGTTATATTTGGGCACGTTAACCCATTGTGTCATAAATAGAGAAGTTTTTGGCTCAATTAGATATGTTTTCATAGGTAGGTTTTAGACATTTTTCTTAGTTTTAGTTTAGTAGAGCCCCCTTCTCTATTTTTCCTTCATTTGTAAGCCGACAAGGAAAGTATACTTAATGTGGAAGCAATCAAGTAAGTTTTTATTTATTTCTTATTATTTCTGCATTTTTATGGCTTTTTGCTTATTAATACTCAATTAGATATGGAAGTAATTCACATTTAGGGTTGTGGATGACCTAATTCAGAAGGCATAATTCTTTTCTCAATCTCGATCTTAAGTTTATAGTTAATTCATTATGTTTTCTTTTCTAAACCCTAAATTCTCATTTCGGCAATAGACGTAACAGTTGAGCCTTAGCAATAATTTAGGGGAGTTGTTGAGTCCTTTGCGCTTTGATGTGGGATCCTAAACAGGAATGAGGCTCTTGGCAAACGTAATAGTGGAAGTGATCCTCTGACCGTTGTATCAGCTATCGTATTGGCAACTTAATCTGTCTTTGTTTGGCCGAGAAGATCTCTCTTCCAAGAAATTGGCCCCATTTTCGTGGTGCGAGCGTGCCAGTATACATAAGTATACAAATAAAAGAGTAGAGAATGCACAATCTTAGGAAACACTGTACTTTATTAATTCTGAAAAGAATTACAAGTTACAAGTCCCTTTGGGATTTACAATTTCTCAATGCGCCAAAGGAAAGTACATCTTTGCTTCAGGAGATTGCATGGTTCATGGTTCCTCAGATCTTTTGAAAAGTTCCTGGTTAATTACATCTGCAGAACAAGTCCACAGAAAACATCTGATTAAGCTGTGTTGATGGTCGTCGTCTTCAAGCTTCAAAATTACTTTGCCCTTGAATGAATAAATGCAATGCGTATGCCCATGCATGCAAGTATGCAAATCCATAGCCTCGTCAGTCTATGGTGTTATCACAAGATGTGGCCTTCGCCTCGTCGGTCGCGAACAAATGGATGCCTTCGCCTCATCAGTACCCGGCATGAATGGTGTCCGGCTTCGTCAGTCACGGACAAAAAGCATGTTGCCTTTGCTTCATCAGTACCCAGCAACATGTAAATTATGGATGGATGACTTGTGATAACATCTTTGACTTCCTTAGCTTCAGGAAAAGTACGTTGCATGATAGACAGCCCATTGGAATATCCATCAAGAGCTTAGTAAGATTTCAAAATCATTAGCCCTCATTCGACTATTTGGATGAGAGTTTTTCTGACTTATAATAGGTTTAAAACTTGAATGAATAGTTTCTGGACAAATCATGATTGTTCATCAAAATTTGAGATCAATCAGACCGTCGGATTAGAAACCATCTTCATTGCTTGTATGTCAAGCTGAAATTCAGCAAAACAGAGCTACTTGCAATGGTTTTGGTGATATTTTGAACATCTGATCAAAGTGAAACTTGGAGGAATAGTTTTAGTATGAACCTAATATTCTCCATAAAAAATTTGGGATCGATCGGACTTCTGAATGAGAAGTTATCATCGATCTTCTCCCATTAGGGCAAACTGAAACAACTTCTGGACAGAGCTTCTCTTCCAGTCAAATTCGACCTTAGAGATCTCTGATGGACATGAAATTTTGTGGAGAAGTTTCTCATAGAGTCTTCTATTCACCATAAACATTTGGGGTCGATCGGACTCCTGGATAAGAAGTTATCATCAATTTTCTCCCATGAGGGCAAGCTGAAACGACTTCTGAACAGAGTTTCTCTTCTGGTCAAATTCGACCATAGATATCTCTGATGGACATGAAATTTTGTGGAGAAGTTTCTCATAGAGTCTTCTATTCACCATCAAAATTTGGGGTCGATCGGACTTCTGGATGAGAAGTTACCATCGATCTTTTCCCATGAGGGCAAGCTGAAACGACTTCTGGACAGAGCCTCTCTTCTGGTCAAATTTGACCTTAGAGATCTCTGATGGACATAAAATTTGGTGGAGAAGTTTCTCATAGAGTCTTCTATTCACCATAAAAATTTGGGGTAGATCGGACTTCTGGATGAGAAGTTACCATCGATCTTCTCCCATGAGGGCAAGCTGAAACGACTTCTGGACAGAGTCTCTCTTCTGGTCAAATTCGACCTTAGAGATCTCTGATGGACATGAAATTTGGTGGAGAAGTTTCTCATAGAGTCTTCTATTCACCATAAAAATTTGGGGTCGATCGGACTTCTGGATGAGAAGTTACCATCGATCTTCTCCCATGAGGCCGCATCAGGATCAACGGGACCTGATGTCGTGTGATCAGACCGAAAGTAAGCACTTTCAGATCTTTGATCGGTCGCATCAGGTGGGGCTTGATCTCTGATCAAAACATGAGTATGCAAGTTTTTAGATCGGATCAACGGGACCTAATGTCGTGTGATCAGACCGAAAGTAAGCACTTTCAGATCTTTGATCGGTCGCATCAAGTGGGGCTTGATCTCTGATCAAAACATGAGTATGCAAGTTTTTGGATCGGATCAACGGGACCTGATGTCGTGTGATCAGATCGAAAGTAAGCACTTTCAGATCTTAGATCGGTCGCATCAGGTGGGGCTTGATCTCTGATCAAAACATGAGTATGCAAGTTTTTTGGACCGGATCAACGGGACCTGATGTCGTGTGATCAGATCGAAAGTAAGCACTTTCAGATCTTAGATCGGTCGCATCAGGTGGGGCTTGATCTCTGATCAAAACATGAGTATGCAAGTTTTTAGATCGGATCAACGGGACCTGATGTCGTGTGATCAGACCGAAAGTAAGCACTTTAAGATCTTTGATCGGTCGCATCAGGTGGGGCTTGATCTCTGATCAAAACATGAGTATGCAAGTTTTTGGACCGGATCAACGGGACCTGATGTCGTGTGATCAGATCGAAAGTAAGCACTTTCAGATCTTAGATCGGTCGCATCAGGTGGGGCTTGATCTCTGATCAAAACATGAGTATGCAAGTTTTTTGGACCGGATCAACGGGACCTGATGTCGTGTGATCAGACCGAAAGTAAACACTTTCAGATCTTTGATCGGTCGCATCAGGTGGGACTTGATCTCTGATCAAAATATGCATGATGCATGTTTATGCAGATAAATAAAACTCACCCATGACCCCTGCAGCTCTGCCTATCTGTCTTTTTCCTCACGTGCCCGTCTTGCGCCTCTACCTCTGTCTTGCCTCTCCCTTGCCTGTCAAAAAAGGTTAGCACCCCCTCTCTATTTATAGAGGCTCCAGGTTGGTTACAACCATCCAACAACCAGATATTTTTAGGGGATTTGAATTCGAGTAGGAGATGTAGTTTGTTATTTAAATAAAGAAAAGGATAAAGGGAGGGATTATCTCCTTTTTAAATTTGAATAAGAGATATATTTTGTTACAACAGGATAAAGAGAGAGATTATCTCTTTTTTAATTTGAAAAGGAGATATAATTTTGTTATTAGAGATAAATCCAACTCGAACTCGGTCTGCATGTCGGTTTGACCAACGTTTGACCAGGTTTGACCAGCGTTGACCAGGTTGACCACGTTTGACCAGCGTTGACCAGATTTGACCAGGTTTGACCAGCGTTGACCAGGTTTGACCAATCCAGTTTTGACCATTTTTTGACCAGTGGAATTTTTGTCTTAGTTTTTATCATCATTTTTTATAGCCCAAGTATATATATTTTATTTTAGCCCATTCGGCCATATGGAACTTTTCTAATGAATTTTTATTACAAAAATTCATCAAACAAATGCCCCTCGCCGAGTTGAGTTCGTGCGCGAAGCAGCTCAAACTTAACTTGGCGAAACCGACTATTATTTCTGAGTCGCGACACTTGAAACTAGCGTCGAGCAACGAAATCTGCATGTAATTAACTTAGAGATGCTTTGGTCAAAGATGAGGTGATCGAAGAAACCGTGGTCGCTGATGCTGCTCGGTGTGACCAAAGAGTTATAGAAGAACTTTTCTCGATGATGGTCGGAGGTGTAAGCTATGCGACAATTAAAGCCTTGTAATTCTGCCGCGCGTCCTTCTAGCTACCATAGAGCCAACCAACGAGGGGAATTGACAATTTCATCGCAAATGGTCCACTGTCATTAGTCTTCCTAAGTCATGGCGAAGGATCAGGCCACAACTTAAGGCGTTTTATCAACTTTACTGCGTCCGTCTAGCAACCACGGAGCCAACCAGTAGAGTTGAAGGGTTCCACAGATCCACGTGAACCGCACTGGCACGCTTCACTGTGTCACGTCTGCCACGACAGTGACATCACCTGTGAGGAGCCCAGCTCGGTGCAGCTGGTCCCTTAAACCACTTGACTTCCCAGGATGAGTCAATCACAGGGATACTTTGAAGCAGCAAAATAATACAGTAGTCATAAATGTATGGCCATCAGGCCTTAGTACAAAACGAGGTACAGTGCCTTACAAGGCACAAGGGTCTAACAAAATAACACATCTAGTCGGCGGAAGCTAGGCCCAAAAGCAATCCACAGGAAACAGAGGTTGACAGCAGACAGCACCACATCAGGGCTCCGAAGGGAACTACTCATCTTCTCCTGGGTCTGCAGCATCTTCAGGGTATCCTCCATGGTCGTTGAACGCTCCATCTATGGATGAGTTGTTGCAAGGGTGAGTACTTACGTACTCAGCAAGTCATAGGGGAGGTAGAGATATAGTTACAGTATAAATGACATGAGCCTATGCTATTGGGGAAAGAGTGAAGGGTTTTTCCCAAAATACATTTCTTTCTCAATTCTTACTCAACTTCTGATCATACCCATGGCAGTAAATAAATCATATTGATGGTGATACATATATCCCATATCCAAGGCGATATAACCTCATATCACATTATTTTTATTCAAGCCTTTCAATCTCATACTCATAACAGTATTTCGTATACTTTAGGGCATAAATCCACATGCCTCTTAGTTATCACATGTTTACTAGATTATGGTATTACCGCGACACGTCAACACATGACAGTCCACGGCAACGCCCCTTATCGTGACAACACATGCCACTTGGGTAATCTTGAACTAACAAATTTTAGTTTATAAAACAATACTTGTGTCACACCCCATGGATTTAATCCACCGCGGCATACTCCTAAAACTCGGGAGCACGAAGTATTCGAATACATTTTTAAACTCTGCAGAGATGTACCTCTTTTTAAATCCACTTTTTCACTCGACTTCCAAGTCGGGCCAACTCCATGCGACTTATACGCATGTGACAAGGCCGAGATCACACAACGTTTTTGCAGTCTAGTATTAACAGTATCCCTGCCCGGTAAATGGACAATACTGTCCCAAGTACCGTTGTGGGTCCTCCCCACTGCCTTACTTCCTAGCCTGGGTCTATGTTCCCGCAGGACACATAACCTCTTTTGATTACAGTCGCGCACGACTTAATCTGGCGTAGGGCGTCTTCCTTCTTTACACCTTATCCTCTCATAATTTTTCTGATCTCACATCACTCATGGACGAACTGCGTCCCACTAGTTTCCACGCGAGAAACCGGATCAACAAGCCATGCAGGGAACTGATAATACTAAGAAAGCTACTAGGTTGCGCCTGTCCCATACCAGGTAAGTGGTTGGTACGTTTTTCATGCCACTAGACGCATAACATAAGGTTCTAGTCCTTACATGCCAGTGACCAGATCATACCACAAACCATGCACCTTCAGTGCCTGCACATTCAGTGCAGCCAAGCACCTCCAGTGCTACCACCATTCCATACCAAAATGCTGGTCACGGCTAGGGGTTCTATTTCATGAATATAAATGTACATGTTTATGCTTTTATTAGTTCGTGGCTTGCTATCTTATCAAGTTCACATTTCTCAAGTATTCAATCTACCACTGCCATAATATCATTGATCTCAACACATGCAATATTAATGAGATATCTACTCATGGAATAGCATAGCAATTCATAAAATATGGGTTTCAATATGATCAAAGTATGACTTGCCTTCCGCGTCGTAAGTATCAGCAGTCGATGACGGTTCAGCGACAAGATCTTCAACCCCGGACTCTTGCTCTGAACAAGATCAAACAAGCAAACAGGCATTACAATCAATCCTATTCTTACTAATCTACTACATGCAAAGATGCAAGGAGAAAATACTCTGGTGATACAAGGTTTTGAAGGCGATTTGAGTTTAACTACGGTAACTAGGGTTAAGATTAGTTGTTAAGGTTTACAAGGTTCCAAAATATCAGGGTGATATCAAGGTGGTGACTGGTTCGCCCAAAAACAGCGAATGTGTTTAGGTTGGCATTCGGTTCAAGGCATCGACATAAGGTCGATGGGTGATAGAGGGCTCAACTCAAGTTGTGACAGTAGAGAAAAGTGTAGATCACAACATCAGGAGTCTAAGGGACAAAGTTATTTCCAAAGTTCCTGGCTGGAAGTGGGTGAAAAGGCTCAATGCCACTGGCTGACATAGGCTGACAGTGCTCTAGAATGGCATTGACATGGTTTGAACAGTTTCCAGTGGCCAAAGTAGGTTTTCATTCAAGCATATGGTGCACAAGGTAGTGAGGCAGCTATTTGACAAAGTAATTTCTGTTTTACATGACCAGAGGTGGGTGAACAGGGCTAATGCCACTGGCTGACATAGCCTGGCATAGGCTTGACACGGCCAGGAACTAGGGTTAGCCATATCTTTTGACTCAGGGCTCCAAATGATGCACCACTTTGTCTGGTGGTTAGGCATTTGTGACAGGAACAAATGTCTCAACAGGACCTAGGGTAGGAGATGGCCAGAAAGTGATGAAAACCGGCGAAGAACACGGTGGCCGAGCTGTTCTCAACAGTTTCTGGACCAAACTTTGGCATGGTGATACCTCTTCATCTGGGCCGATCCAGGTGTCGAGCTAGAAGGCAAAAATACTCATGGGGTCGAGGCACATCTACTAGACAAGGTGGTTGGGGTTGAAACGGCTGGGAACAAAATCCGGCGACCGGAGCTAGGGAAGAAGACACCAAAATCGGGCATTTCTGTTCTAGGGCAAACGAACTCGAATCCTTGCTTGAGGATGGTCTCTGGGGCATAACAGAGGTAGATGTGAAGTCAATTTAACTGGAAAATCACCACAGAAGCTTAACGGCGAGTTCCAGTGTGCATGCAAGGTGTAAACTTGGGGTTTTTCATATTTTAGCGAAATTGGTGATTCTGGTTGCTTAGATGTGTTCTAAACAGTCCACTGATCATGTTTGATTACAGGCTCGAGAGCTAATTTGACTTAGTTAAGGATTAATTGCTCGCCGGAGTTGTCGGGGAAAAACAGCAATTCCCGGCGATGAGGTGCAATAGAACTCAATTGGCTGCTACTACACAGGTAAGTGGTTGAGAGTAACTTACTGGTAGCTTCAATTTGGAGTTTGGTGCAGTGGTTTGGCCTGGCACCGTGAGCCTCTTCTCGAGCTCGCCGAAGAAGACGAAGACGACGGCGAGTTGAGAATTTGAGTGGTTCTGGCGTGTGAGTGCGTTTGAGCTGGGCTGGGGTGGCTTTTATAGGCGCAGCAAGGAGCTCGCAACGGCTGGAATTGCCTGGAGAATTGAAGCGGGCTGGAGGTGACAATACGGCTGCATCCCGGCGAAGTGACGCGCTCCAGCGGCCGTGCCGGCTTTTGCAGCCTGGCGCACAGTCCTGGTTGATGCAACGGCGAGTTGATGCTTCCCCCAGGCATGCTTGCAACGTGGCCCAACTGTGCTGCCGTTGTCGGGCGCGCGCGCGGGAGAACGAAGGCGCTGCTGGCGGGCGAGGCGATTCCACGGTGGCGAACACGGTGCGCACACGTGGCAGGAAGACAGTGGCGGAGGTGGCGACGCTGAAGACCGCCGGCGACGAAGCCACGGCAGCGGCAACGGCGACGACCAAAATCCGGCGCTCGTGGTCGATTAAACGCCCTGGTCGTGCACAGTAGCCTGGTCGAACCAGGGACTGATTTGCGATGATTTTTGGTTTGGTTTTGGACTAAACTGCAAATCTGGTCTTTGAGAGGTTTAATTTGAGATTTGATTTCATGGCTGAGTATAATATTTCTGTTAATACCCATTTAGCTCAATTTTGGAGAAAGTTTGATAAGATTTGAGGGATTTCACCTATTTTCGAAAATAGGGTAAAATTAGGGTAAACTAAACTGGATTTTGTCGATCTCGAATTCTGGTGATTGGAGAGATATTTTGAAGTCTGATCAAACAGGAGATCTGTATCAAATAGCATTTGGGAGGTGTTCCCTGAAGAAATTCTGGAGTTGGAATTGATTGCAAATTTTAGCCTTTTCAGGCTTCCAGGTAAACAGAGAAGGACCTATTCGCAGTAATATTTGGACTAATCTGCGAAAAGTGTTTAGATGAATTAATCTGGCTCCCAACTTTTTGAAGTGAGTTGAGGATGAACCTAGGAACATATTCCAGGGGTTACTTGAGTCTGGATAAGGTTAAATCAAGATAACTCAATTATCTGGAAACTGGGGTACTTAGGGTAAATCTGAGTTTTCCTGTTTTCGAAAACAGAGAGAGGCTTAGGTACTGAGAGTTAGGGTCCGAATCTGATCTGGCTCCTGAAGACTTTTATCTTCAGGGTAACTGGTAGGTTAAATCTGGATGGTCAGATCTTGATCTGGATCTAGAGAATAGATTTGGAGATTTTTAGGGTTTGGGAGAGATTAGAGTTCAGCTGATCTGGCTACTACTACAGAGATACATGCATGCAGGGTTTTTATGCAAAACTTTTCACCCCCAAAACTAGGGTGTTACACACTACTCCCATCTTCCTAAGTTATGGCGAATAATCATGCCACAACCTAAGGCCTTTTATCAACTTCACTGCGTTCGTCTTGCCATCACGAATCCAACCAGTAAAGTTAAAGGGTTTCACAGATCCACGTGAACCGCACTGGCACGCTTCATTGCTCGCATCAATGGTCACATTGCAACTTTTTGGTCAAGGCATCACATAACCATCTTCAGACCTAACTTTGGCAATGTTAACCTTCATATCAAAGAGAGGAAAACAACCTCTTTCTTCGAAGATTTGGGGTAAAATCTTCCCATAGAAAGGGTTAAAGAAAGGAATAACACATCTTTCTTTAGAATATTGGGGTAACATCTTCCCATTAAAAGAACAATAAAGAAAGGAATAACATATCTTTCTTTAGAATATTGGGGTAACACCTTCCCATTAAAAGAATATCAAAGAAAGGAAAGAAACATCTTTCTTTGAAATATTAGAGTAACACCTTCTCATTAAAAGAATATCAAAGAAAGGAAAGAAACATCTTTCTTTGGAATATTGGAGTAACACCTTCCCTCAATAAAGAAAATAAAGAAAAGGAAAAACCATATTTTCTTTTTAAAACATGGGGTAAAATCCTCCTAGAATAAAAAAACAAAGAAAGGAAAATACATCTTTCTTTAAAACTTTTAGGGAAAATCATCACAAATTTTTTTTGTTTTAACACGATTAAAGAAAGGAAAAGAGACATATTTCTTTAAAATATCGGGGCAAAACCTTCCCAAAATAGATTTTATTTTGAAATATCGGCTTTTCTTTAAACATCAAGCCATGAATATCATCCCGAGATGGAGCCTCTGAAGGATTCATTGTTCTGAAGACATCGAATGTCCATGATGAGCTTCATTTACAACTTCATTCACTCGTGATGATGTGTATGTAGCATAATGCTTCAGTAAAAGTCACCAAAGGCAGTAGGAACTTCTTCAAGTCTTTCTCGTCTGCTAGAGATTACCAAGACTTCACACACCTTGCACTGACTTCATCGAATCGGGAGTCATAGGTATGGCTGGTTTGACTTGAATTGCTGAAAGGTTTGTAGGGTGAAAGAATTGCTGGAATTTTGCCTTACTTTTGCCGAGGATGGTGGATGGCTTTCTTCATTGCTTTATTGGAGGATTTCTTAAAGGTACTCCTTGAGACTTTCTTGGAAGCTTCTTTAAGGATTGCCCATTGAGGGTTGCTTCTTTACTTTGAGACTTTGATTGGTGCTTCTTTGCTTTGAGACTTCAAAATTAGCCAATCCACATCTTGCAGTGACTAAATAATCCTCGCATGCTTGATTTTTTAAAAGGACCCTTGTTAATGCCTCACAGGAGTGGCAAGTGGCTGCACATTGAACTACGACTTGTGCCGAGTCAAGTAGCCCTTTCCTGCTCTTCATCTTATAGTTTCTCCAAGGGCTTGATGTCTCCATGGATCTGAAGAGAGGCATTGGATAGTAAAGTACATGGTGAACTGGTTGCTTCAGATAGGACATGAATTAGCATCCCACTGCCCTTGGTTACACATACTTCACAATTGCATGGGTTTTGTGTGGAGGTCATTCCATTGCCAATAAAGTCAAGCTGATTCATTCGTTGCTCAATACATGAATCCTTCAGCCGCAAAACCAGAGGTGATTGACTTGACGAAAGCTAAGAAAGCCTTTCATTGTTGGGTATTGCCACCCGTAAAAGAAAACTTTTTTTTTTTTTGAAGAGGAAGAAAGAAAAAAAAAATTAACACAAAAAGAACTTAATCAAAAAGCAAAGGGGTGAAAGAAACAGAAGGGGTGAGGAGATCATGCCAAAGACACAATCATACAAAGTACTTCTTCAGGAACCTGCCATTGATGGGAGGCATTGGGTGGTTCCCCTGTTGATCAATGAGTTGGTACGCACCACCATCGTATACTTGCTCGATGATGTAGGGTCCTTCCCACTTAGGCTCGAACTTGCCTTTAACTTTGCTTGTGACCACAATGGGGCGTCGAAGAACAAGCACAAGTTTGCCTTTCCTGAAAACACGCGGTTTGACAAGTTTGTCATATGCTCGTACCATATTTTGACGGTACAACTCAATGTCTTGAAGTGCATGAAGACGATTTTCCTCCAAGGTATCCAGCTCTTGAAAACGAAGCTGAATCTGTTCATCATGCGTGAGTTCTTCTTGAAGAGCGATTCTTAATGAGGGAATCTCAACCTCTAATGGCAACACGGCTTCACTCCCAAACACTAAGGAATAGGGCGTTGCCTGTGTTGGAGTGCGCACCGTTACACGATAAGCCCATAATGCTTCGAAAAGACGATCATGCCAGTCTCTTCGGTATCTTCCGACTGTCTTCTTCAAGATGTTGCCCAATGTCTTGTTGAAGGCTTCAATCAATCCATTGGCTTGAGGATAATATCCTGTAGAATAATTCCACTGGATCTTGTACTTTGCTGCAAAATTGTAGATCTTCTGCGACTTGAAAGCTTTTCCGTTGTCGGAGATGATACGATGAGGTATCCCGAAGCGGTAAAGGATGTTGCGCTCCAGAAAATTGATAACGTTGTCAGACTTTACTTCTCGTAATGGGATTGCTTCAGCCCACCTGGAGAAATAATCAGTCGCTGCCAAAATGAAACGATGTCCCCTGGATGAAGGAGGCTCAATAGGACCAATGATATCAATGCCCCAGGCGTCAAACGGCCATGAAGGGACAGTGGGATGAAGTGGAACCGGTGGTCGATGCTTGATATCACCATGTGTTTGACAATCATGGCAAGACTTAGCCACCTTAAGACAATCAGCCATAATACTGGGCCAATAGTAACCAGCAAGCTTAATGCTGTGATACATTTTTGGTCCACTTTGATGGCCGCCACAGACTCCGTGGTGAACTTCCTGTAGAACTTTATCAGCTTCTCTTCGAGAAGACATCGAAGGAGCATTTGATTAAAAGACCGCCGGTATAGAACCCCCACTTTGTAGGTGTACGTTGGGAGTCGCCATTGCAGCTGGCGTCTCTTCACAGGTTCATCTGGTAGGGTACCATGATTGAAATAATCAAGGAAGGGTTTGCGCCAGTCTTCCTCATCAACATCAGAAGTGACAACAATATCAACTTCAACTTCTTCTGAGATGAGCTCCAAAACTGTAGGAAGCAACCACCTTTCTTCAATGATGACTTGCGTGGATTCCTGTCACGTCAGCCACGACTGTGACATCACCTGTGAGGGGCCCAGCTCGGTGCAGTTGGTCCCATAAACCACTTGACTTCCCAGGATGAGTCAATCACAGGATTACATTGCAGCAGCAAAATAGTACAATAGTCATAATTGTATGGCCATCAGGCCTTAGTACAAAACGAGGTACAGTGCCGTACAAGGCACAAGGGTCTAACAAAATAATACATCTAGTCGGCGGAAGCTAGGCCCAAAAGCAAACCACAGGAAACAGAGGTTGACAGCAAGACAGCACCACATTAGAGCTCCGGAGGAAACTGCTCGTCATCTCCTGGGTCTGCAGCATCTTCAGGGTATCCTCCAAGGTCGTAGAATGCTCCATCTATTGATGAGTTGTTGCAAGGGTGAGTACTTACGTACTCAGCAAGTCATAGGGAAGGTAGAGATACAGATATATATATATGACATGAACCTATGCTATTGGGGAAAGAGTGGAAGGTTTTTCCAAAAATACATTTCTTTCTCAATTCTTACTCAACTTCTGATCATACCCATGGCAGTAAATAAATCATATTGATGGTGATACATATATCCCATATCCAAGGCGATATATCCTCATATCACACTACTCTTAGCAGTATTTTATAACTTGGGCATAACCCACATGCCTCTTAATTAACATATGTTTGCTAGATTATGGTATTACCGCGACACGTCAACACATGACAGCCCACGGCAACGCCCCTTATCATGACAACACATGCCACTTGGGTAATCTTGAGCTAACAAATTTTAGTTTATAAAACAATACTTGTGTCACACCCCATGGATTTAATCCACCGCAGCATACTCCTAAAACTCGGGAGCACGAAGTATTCGAATACATTTTTAAACTCTGCAGAGATGTACCTCTTTTTAAATCCACTTTTTCACTCGACTTCCAAGTCGGGCCAACTCCATGCGACTTATACGCATGTGACAAGGCCGAGATCACACAACGTTTTTGCAGTCTAGTATTAACAGTATCCCTGCCCGGTAAATGGACAATCCAGTCCCAAGTACCGTTGTGGGTCCTCCCCACTGCCTTACTTCCTAGCCTGGGTCTATGTTCCCGCAGGACACATAACCTCTTTTGATTACAGTCGCGCACGACGTAATCTGGCGTAGGGCGTCTTCCTTCTTCACACCTTATCCTCTCATAATTTTTCTGATCTCACATCACTCATGGACGAACTGCGTCCCACCAGTTTCCACGCGAGAAACCGGATCGACAAGCCATGCAGGGAACTGATAATACTAAGAAAGCTACTAGGTTGCGCCTGTCCCATACCAGGTAAGTGGTTGGTACGTTTTTCATGCCACTAGACGCATAACACAAGGTTCTAGTCCTTACGTGCCAGTGACCAGATCATACCACAAACCATGTGTCGACGATTTGGACTCGGAGTCCTCAGCCGAACTTATGCAGAATTTGTAATAGTGAGACCTTTCAAGATGACCCTTCGGGAAGGTATGCTGAACAATGGTGAACAGGAGCACAGAGAATTTAGACAGGTTCGGGCCCTCGATGGTGGGAGTAAAAGCCCTACGTCCTGTTGGGATTTCACTAAGTTTGGTAAAGGTTTACAAGTGGAGGAAAAAGTCCTCACAGGCGAGGATTTTTCCTGTAAAAAGTGTACAAAGATAAGCTAAAGAAGACTTAAAAATGCTGTATGAGGTGTGCCGTAGACTTGGCTAACTTGGATCCCCCTGATTGATGCGTCATGCCATCCTTTTATACTGCTTGAAAGGGCGCCATGTGAAGAAAACTGCATCAATCGGTTGCACGGATGGTTGGATATGGTTTTTGAAACTGCTCTTAACTTCCACGCAGGTTAAAACACGTGTTATTCATGAATAACTGTACGTGTTAACCTCCTGACGGTTGTTTTTCCACGTGTAGGAATCTTCGGGATACCTAGAATATCCTGTCGTATGGACAACCGGATAGATAGATCCCAGGTATCCTGATCGGCAGATGTTCTGACCGCGGGATTAGGCTGATCGCGTAATATCCCGAATGTGTAGTTCGCGTATAGCCCACGAACTTCTGACCGCGCAAGGCTTACGGTCTGACCGCGTAAAGCTGCGACTTGATCGCGTAAAGCTTGCGACCTCGTGGTGATGCCTCTCAGAATAGCTTGAGTCCGCATCTTCAGACACGTGTCTGGTTCGAACCTGTCTTGAACCAGAAGTTTATTAGGAGTGACCCGGGTGTCAATCCTCGTCAGCTAGCCCCCAAATTCGAAGAAAACGGAGAGACGTGTTTATTTCGAATTTAAAAACCGTGCATTGGATTTTTAACCCGGCCCTTTAACTTCTCCACTTAGTGGCGCACTAAGTGAAAACGGTTGGTTTTTCAAGACGGGTTCTGACATTACGTGACGGGCAATGATGGCGCCGTAGAGATTTTTATCTCGAGGTAAAATTGTAAATGTCTTAACGAAACTCGAGGTGTCCGGGAGGCGAACCGTCGCCCTGGCGGCTATAAATACCAGACCCCTGGACATGTAAAGATTTACAATTTCCCTCTCACGCCTAAGTCTTTTTCTTGTTACCTGGCCTCCTTCCTTTTCACTTACTCTTCCCAATGGCAGATCACGAAATCATCGAGATTGAGAGCGATGAAGGGGAAATTGTCGAACAAGGGTCGAATGAAGTCCTGTCTCCCTTAAGGAAGAAACCCAAGGTTGACGAAGGATCTTCCAGTGGAACAAAGGTGAAGAACGTAGCGAGTTTCTTTCTTCCTTCAGTTCCTTTGACCCTCCCCGTCCATGCCTCTCGGCAAGTTAGGCCTTTATCCTTAGAGAAAGATCCCATCACATTCGATTCTCCCATCCTTATGGGTGATCAACATCCTGGTCGGCAAGCGGTGACTATCCCTCGACCAGATGATTGCCATATTGGGTTGGCGAAGCAATCTTCTTCTGGGAAGGTTGCACTTCCACCATATGGTGATCTTCCTCCCAAGATGGGTGTATCAACGGGTTATGCACCGGGACAGGTAACAATTCTTCTCCCTTTTTTGCTGATAATTTTAGTTAATATGACTAACTTTTACAAAATGCAGGAGGTAGGAGGCCCCAGCGATCAGCCTTCTGCTGCTCCATCTCTTCCTTCCGGACAGACTCTTCTGGAAGAGAAGAATGCCCTGGAGAAGAAGACCGAGGAGATGGCCTCGAAGATTCTGCGTTTAGCAGAATGTCTTGATCGATCCCGAGAAGAGGCGCACCATTTCCGTCGAGAGAGGGACTTCGCTCAGCAACAGCGAGAACTCTCTGACTTGATTAGGGACAATAGTGCGTCTGTTGTTAGGGACGATATAGATAGACTTAGAGTAGTTGCTAGTTCCTTGGGGGTTGTCAGTGTAGATCCTACTGACAACAATATGTCCCTCGGGGAACTTTGTAAACTTCTCTCGGAACAAGTCGATGCTTTTATCGACCGTATTCCTTTTGTATGTAAAGAATGTAATAAATAAAGTTTCTTTTATTCATATGAACATTCTTCATACCTTCTGTGCGAATTTATGGTTAAAAGCTTAGTCCGCGACCATTCATACACAGGAAATTTCAGTTCTGCGATTAGAATCGCGCTTTAAAAGATCACCATGACCTGCCCTGATGCTGCGATCAGACTTAAGGCCGCGGTTAGAACTGAATTGCGACCAGAGTCGAACATCCGGTTAGACTATTACTTCGATTAGAGACGAAGTTTTAGCCTAGAACATGATTTCGATAAAACCATAACCCAATTAGAAACACTTCAGTACGTAAAAAATTGGGTTACGTGATTTTTTCGAACAAAATGTTCAAAGTATAAAAAGGAAAAACTTCCTTTGAAAAGTACTGGAAATTTTTCAGTCCTTTTACACTTTCAGTTCCCAAAACAAAGAAGTCTTTTTGTTTCAGATCCGACGCCTGAGTACTTTATCGGGTCCATCAGAGACAGTATCCATTATGGGAAATGAATAAAGCATTTAATGGAATGTTTGAAACGAGCCGTTCACTCATTAATGCGACGCCTTGGGTCTATAAAAAGCAGGAGGTAGCTTCTTGAGGAAGCCACTCAGCCGCGAAAAAACCCTTAGAATTCCCGCCGCTCAAAACCCTCACTTTCTTCAGCCTTCATCTTCCCCAAGTCGCCAGCTTCCCCTTTGATTCTACACCATAGATGGCGTCCTGGAGCAGATCCATTCATCATTCTGAGGAGAGCCTGATGGCGCTTGAGAAGGAGGAGATCCTTTCTCCGCGGCTGCTCATTAACTGGCGACCTGCGGAGAAAGACCAAGAAACCCCAACTGTCCAAGAAGGCGAGTTGGTGGTTTTTGAGGAGTATTTTCGTTGCGGGTTCCGATTCCCTGAAAGTCGGTTCCTTAAGGACATCTTTGAGCATTACGGGTGGGAACTGATCAACCTCCACCCCAACGCGATGCTGATTCTGGCAGTATTTCAGCATCTCTGTGAAGCCTTCGTCGGAGTATATCCCAGCGTGGATCTTTTCCGACGATTTTACTTTTCGGCGTGGTCGAAGAGCACCAACGCCGCCGGATGCATCTACTTCCGGCTGAGGGATAAAAAGGAGTATCCCTCCCCACCCCTGCGAGACTCAGTGCACGGGTGGCACCAGAAATGGTTTTACTGCACCCCGCCGACCGAGAGCGGGTTGTGGTTTGAGAACTCGCGGCCGGAGAAAACTAGCGAGTTGGATACTCTCCCGGCGATGAACGCGGAGTTCATGAAGCATGCCGAGGTGATCCTTCACTTAGTCGAACAAGGGCTGACGGCACGTGACGTCATCCGAGACTTTGTGAAGAATCGGGTGAGCCCCCTACGTGAAAGGGCTCATCCGGCTTGGGAGATCACGTCCATGGCGGACACTACCCTGGACTATAACGAAGGTACTTATTTCTGACATTGAAATCCTTTTATGTCATTTTCGAAATGTATCAATTTAATTCGTATCTGGGAACAGTCCTGCCCTCAGCTGAGATTGAGAGGCGGACTAACTACCTCCTCAGGGCGTACAACGCCGAGGTAGAGGGCCCCAAGGGATCGCCTCGCCCCCAAAGCTTGATTCATGCTGGCGACGACCTTAAACAAGAGCGCCGAAAGGTAAACTTTCCACTTGGCCTCTGTTTTGCAGTTTTCATGTATGTCCAGCACTAATCAATCCCATTGGAATGAGAACAGCTCCTAGGGAGGTTTGCGGATGCAACATTCCCAAGTGAAAATGTCGGCTCTCTGAAGAAGCTGACGTCGAGGAACGTGAAGAAGGTCTCTCAGAGACCCAGGACAAAGAGTCCTGCCTCTAAGAAGACCAAGCTGAACCCTGGAGAGGGGTCTTCACGAAGCATCCCTCGTCCCGCAAGAAAGACTGCGGTAAGATATCGCATTCCTGCTACTTTTTCAGGCGCGACATGGAATCACTTCTTCGTCGTACAGGGAGAGGGGAGCGAGGAGGAAGAGGATGATGTTCCTCTGATTCTTCGAAGGAGGAAGATCGCGGATCTTCCATCCAGCGATGCTCCAAGCTGCCCTGCAGAAACCACAGCTGCCGAAGAGGTGGCCGTGGCTGACCCTGCGACCACCGAAGATCTTGTGGTCGCGGGTGACCTTCCAATTCCTGAAGCCCCCGAGGTTTCAGGATCAATCATCTCTGCTTCCCTGGTCGAAGGGACGACTAAGGTAAAGGATCTTTTCGACTATTCCCTCCATGACTCTTTCTGCGCATTTGACAAGTTAATGTTCATACAGGAAGGAGAGCTTCCCCCTGGGTCCACTGGGGATTCCAGGGAGGAAAATCCTCCTCCTCCGCGGACAGAGGAGGAGGTAGACGAACAAAGGCCGGTTGTGACGGTTCCAGCAACTCAGGAATCGCCAAGGCCTTCAGATGCAGCCCCACCAGTTAGTCCGGTGGCCCAGGTAAAGATCTTTCTATGTGTTTTTACCTGTTCCCTAAGAATATGCTTGTAACGTGACATTTGCAGGGGGGTGCTGTCTTATTTACCATAAGGAAGGCAAGAACCGGGGACGGCTCTCCTTCGCAAGGGGAATTGTCCCAGAAGTCCCAGGAACGAATGGGATTTAAAATAAGGTAAGAACTCTTACTTGACAGTAATCTTAGATAAAAACTGTCTGACCCATTCTTCCTGTTAGGCAAAAGAAGACAGCGCCTACACCTTTAACCGCCACTGGGGAGGTTGAAGCTAGGGCTAATGAGGGAGCCTCTAACGAAGAGCGCTCTACTCCCGTGGTTCAGGAAGTCGTCCGGACCGCGGGAGGTGAAACAAGTGCAGGGACTAGGTCACCACCAGTGGCCTCTGGGGGTGGCATCCGGCCGGCACTCCCATCAACTGTCCCCGTCGCAGGCACTTCAGGCGCGCTAGCAAGGATTCCTGCTAGCATGGATGATGCCGCTTTGAATAAGTTTATGAAGGTATGATTACCTCTGTTTCGGCGCTTGAATCGCCTTTAGAGCATACTTGACTCTCTTGCTTTGTGTCACAGGGCTTGTCATGGGTGACGAGCCAGTCGCATGCTGCAATGGCTAGCATGGCGGCTGTTCAAAAAGATCGTGACAGCTTGCGCAAGTGAGGATCGTCATTCTTCTGTTAATATAAGTAGGCTTTAATTGTGACTAACTTGATTTTGCTGCAGAGAGGTTACGTTCCTGAAGAAGGAGTTAACCAAGATAAAGCTGAACTCAGTTACAGAGTTTCAGAAACTACGGACTGAAATCAATAGACTTCAGTCTGAGAATGCTGGTAAGTCGATTCCCAACTTGAGAAGACTTAAAGACGTTTCTTGTTAATAACCTCTTTTCTTTGTACAGCGCAAGCAGGTCGCATTAAACAGCTCAGCCAGGACAAGATGCTTCTCGAGTCCTCGCTCGACCACACCAATCAAGTGGTCAAAGAGTTGAGCCTACTGGTCTTCGAAAAACTGAAGGCCATAGCCAGCCTTTTGAATACCAATGTGGTAGAGTTGAGGAAGGACGACCCAAATGTCAGCGATTGGGCATCACTGCTTACAACCCAAGCAGAATCACTGCTCGAATATCTCCCTGGAGATTTACGGCGACGTGAAGAGACAATCAGGACGAGAGTCCGATCAGCCGCTTCTGCCGTACTCAGCCGGGTTCGACTTCACCATGGCCCAGATGCGAATCTGAGCGCACTGGTGGGACCGGTTGAGGTCGAGAGTGACGAACTGCTTGACGCCGTTATTGAAGAAGTTAAGCCTTTCGTTGACAAGCTCTTGGCTGAGCTAAGGATCGAATGATCCTTATATTTTGTAACCAAACAATTGTAATTACAATGCTATGTATGTAAAACTATTTTTTCAAAAGAAAGTGCATATTCACATCATAAGTTTCATACTATAAGTATATTCCTCTAGCCCCCGCCTCTGTTTTGTGAATACTGAAGCCTTAGTATTTTAAGCAGAGGGGAAAACATAAGTATGATGACCAGGGATATGCGCTTCAAAACAATGATCAAGATTAAAATAACATTTTAACCTTATTGCAAACTGATAGCCACCCGGATGACCGAAGACTAGCCAGATAGTCCCATGTGCGTTGAGAAACGGCTTATTTAGGAGTAACTTATCTGGAAGTGATCATGAGATTGACCAGCGAATCCGGTTGAAAAATGCTGTAATAACCTAACCGCCAGCGATCAGCCCCCAGGTCGAAGTTGTATAATTTGGGCTTAAAGAAAAACACTCATTGTATGAAAACAAGACATGCTTTTTATGGAAAGATGCTAATTGAACAGGAAAAAGGTGATTGGAATACTTACACGTAAAACTTGCGAAGTTGATCGATGTTCCAAGTATTGGACAAAATCCGACCATCCTCCATGGCTAACCGCGCAGATCCTGGCCGCGGTACTGAGGCGACAGTGTATGGTCCCTCCCACTTTGGGGAGAATTTATTGCGGTTAGACTGGTCTTGAATTTTTCGTAAAACCAAGTCGCCCACATTGAGATCACGTGGTCGCACCTTTTTACTGTGATACTTGCGTAGAGCCTGCAAGTATACCGCGGACTTAATCAGGGCGCGATCACGCCGTTCTTCCAGGAGGATGAGATCTCGTGATCGCTGTTCGGATTGGTTGACCTGTTCGAATTGATTCGTGCGAACAGATCCAATACTTACTTCCATAGGCAACACAGCCTCGGCTCCATAGACCAAATGGAAGGGTGTCTCACTGGTGGCTCGACTAGAGGTAGTTCGTAGTGCCCATAGAACAGTATAGAGCTCGTCTGCCCAAGCCCCCGAGCGGGTCTTGAGGTGATCAAAAACACGTTTTTTGATACCTTGCAATACTTGCCCATTGGCCCGTTCTACGGCACCATTGCTTTGTGGATGTGCCACGGAAGCAAAGCACACCTTGGTCCCAATCTGATCGCAGTAGTCTAGGAAAAGACAGCTAGCGAACTGAGAACCGTTGTCTGTGATGAGACGGTTTGGAACACCAAATCGTGCCACAATGTTCTTGTGAAAGAACTTTTGTGCGGCTGATGCAGTAATATTTCGTACTGGTTCGGCCTCAATCCACTTTGTGAACGTGTCAATGGCTACGAACAAAAACTTGTATCCATTGACCGCTTGTGGCATAGGACCGACGATGTCCATTCCCCAGATCGCGAAAGGCCATGCGAGAGGAATAGTTTGCAATGCATAAGCAGGTTGATGAACCTGTCTTGCATGAAACTGACACTGTGGACACATCTTGACCATAAGCTTGGCATCATCGAGTGCCGAAGGCCAGTAGAATCCCTGTCGAAAAACTTTTCCGACCAGTGTTCGGTATGATGCGTGTGCACCGCATACACCGTCATGTATTTCTTTCAAGAGGGATTTTCCTTCCTCCTGAGATATGCAGCGCATGAATACTCCTTGAGTACCCTTTCTGTACATAACCCCATCTATGAGTTTGTACAGACGCGCCTTTCGAATTAACCGATCGCTTTTGGTTTCGTCCTCGGGTAGGGTCCCATGTTCAAGATAGACCCTCAATGGATGAGTCCAATCTTGTTCCTGACCGAGGTTGGCAACGAAGGCTATTGCCGGATCATCCTCGACCGAAGTCATGATCGAAGGATGGTCCAAGTGTTCAATGAACACTCCTGCCGGAGCGGATGAGCGTGAGGATCCAATTTTGGATAATTGGTCTGCGAGAATGTTGTCCTTTCGCGGGATGTATTGGACTTCGAAGTGACTGAAGTGTTTTTCCAATCTCCTCACTTCCCCCAGGTAATGAGCCATTGTCTCATCGGAGGTGCTGTACTCCTTGTTTACCTGGTTTACGACCAGCTGTGAGTCCCCCCTCACCACTAATCGACGGACTCCGAGGAATTTTGCTGCCCGGAGCCCTGCAAGAAGACCTTCATACTCTGCTGCATTGTTGGTTGCAACAAAGTGTAGTTGAATGACATACTTAAGCTGTTCGCCCTGAGGTGTAACTAAGACCACTCCAGCCCCCGAGTGTTGAAAACTACGGGAGCCGTCAAAGTACATTGTCCAATAATCGGGGCACTCGAGTTCCTTTTCCAACTGCAAGGGTGGCTCAGGGTTGGTCCATTCGACCACAAAGTCGGCCAAAACCTGAGACTTAACCGCCGTGCGAGGGGTAAAGTGGATCTCAAAGGCACCGAATTCGACCGCCCATTTGGCGATTCGACCAGATTTTTCTGGATTTCGGACAATATCCCCTAAAGGAAAAGAGGAAGGTACCGTGATCTTGTGTGCTTGAAAGTAATGTCGTAGCTTACGGGAAGCCATCAGTAGCACGTAAAGTATCTTCTGGACCTCAGGGTAGCGCTCCTTAGGACCATGAAGTACTTCGCTCACATAGTAGATGGGTCTGTGCACTCCTTCCCTTTCCGCGATCAGAACTGCGCTGACCGCGTGTGGGGTGGCCGCCAAATACAGAAGCAATGGTTCATCCTTTTCAGGAGACACCAATACTGGCGGACTGGATAGATATGTTTTTACCTCCTGAAACGCTTTTTCGGCCTCATCTGACCACGTGAAGTTATGATGTTTCCGCAAGGCTTTAAAGAAAGGTAGTCCCCTTTCGCCTAATCGCGATATGAAACGACTTAAAGCCGCCATGCGACCAGCCAGGCGTTGAACATCCTTCATGGTCGAGGGCGACCTCATTTGCTCAATAGCTCTGATTTTCTCAGGATTAACCTCAATGCCCCTGGAACACACAAGAAAACCAAGAAGCTTTCCTGAAGAAACCCCGAAAGAACATTTCTCCGGGTTCAATTTTATTCCAAAGCGATTCAAGTTACAGAAGGTTTCAGCAAGATCGTCCAAATGAGACAATCTTTTGGTACTCTTTACAACCAAGTCGTCTACATATGCTTCGAGATTACGCCCTATCTGGGAAAGAAAGGTCTTTTGCATCAAGCGCTGGTACGTGGAACCAGCGTTCTTGAGACCGAACGGCATTCTGACGTAGCAGTATGTGCCGAACGGGGTGATGAAGGCAGTTTTCTCTTCATCGTCTCCTGCCATGCTAATTTGATGATATCCCGAGTAGGCATCCAGAAAACTCATCAGTTCGCAACCCGCAGTGGAGTCAACCAGCTGGTCGATGCGGGGAAGGGGAAAGTCGTCCTTCGGACAGGCACTGTTGAGGCTAGTATAGTCGACGCACATGCGCCACTTGCCATTTGACTTGTGGACCATGACCGGATTGGCGAGCCAGTCCGGGTGATTGACTTCGCGGATAAACCCGGCTTGTAAGAGTTTGTCTAACTCTTCTCGGATGGCTTCCTGTCGGTCGGTGGCAAAACGCCTGAGCTTTTGCTTTATTGGTCGTTGTCCAGGTCGGATTGCTAACCTGTGCTCAATTACTTCCCTTGGGACACCGGGCATGTCGGACGGTTTCCACGCAAACACATCTGCGTTAGCCCGGAGGAAAGCAACGAGGTCGAGTTCCTATTTGTCATCCAGGGCTGACCCAACCCGAATTGTCTTGGATGGGTCATCTGGGTACAAAGGAACTTGTTTGAGTTTCTCATCTGGTCGAGGAGCAACCCTGATCGCATCGGTGGCGACAGTGGCGACCTGAGCGTCCCGGAGGGGAAGTTGATCGACCATCTCCAAAGATAGCCGGTCGCACGTGAGCGCCACGTTGCGACTTCCTCGGACCGAAATGACACCTTTGGGGCCAGGCAATTTCCCGCACTGATAAGCATAGTGCGTTGCCATCATGAACTTAGCAAGAGTCGGCCTGCCAAAGATTGCATTATAAGCTGAATCACAATCGATTACATCGAAAGTAACCAATTCTGTTCGAAAGTTATCTGGTTCTCCCAGAGTGACCGGGAGGACCACTTGTCCCAATGGCATCATGGAGGGGCCTGGGATTATCCCATAAAACGGATGGATTATGGGCTTGATCTTCGAACGAGGAATTTGCATCTCGTCGAGTGTCTTGACTAATAAAATATCAAGGGAACTTCCCCCATCGATCAGGTCCCTTTCGACCCTCGCGTTACTGATGATTGGGGTAATAACCAGAGGTAACCTCAATGGTCGAGTTAGCCCCGCAGGACAGTCAGCGCGATCCAACGTCAAAGGCATATCCGACCAACGGGGATATTGAGGTTCACCAAGGGATGTTTCCGTTTGGTTAACCTCTCGGCAAAAAGTTTTAAACTGCCTTTTGGAAACGAAAGAGGAGGAACCTCCGAAAATGACATTAACATGATTTTGAGGTACCTGGTAAGCCATTTCTTCGTCTCCATCGACGTCTCTAACCCCGCACGCCTGCTCTTTGGGCGGTAAGGTTGGCATTGGCCCAGCTCCTTGGTAGAAATCATCCAGCTGTTTCAACCAACTTCTGCAGTTTTTGAGATCGTGGCCTGCGGAATTGTGGAGTGGACACCACCTTTTGCCCTCCTGCGGATTAGTTGATTTTTCTGGCTGGTCGGAATCCCGGCCACCAGAAGCAGTTTTACTTTTAAAAGAAGACTTATTACCTTTGGTCGAAGGTGGTTTCTCCGCGACCGCGACCTCACGGTACTGTCCAGAGCGGTTCCTCTTCGACTTTTTTGACTTCCCACCCGGTGAAGACTCCGGCTTTTTGCTCGAATCTTCTTTCTTGGCGTCCTTGAAACCTGGTTGGGGCGGTAGGTCCCCCTTGTCAACCATTCGGTTCCATTCGACTGCCTCGGCTGCATCGGAGTATCGATCAGCCATATCGAACAGATCGGCCACCGATCGAGGAGGGTGAATGAGCAAGTCTTCAGTGAATCTCCGGTATCGAACGGCATGCTTAAATGCCCTGATTACGGAGCCATCAGATATGTTCGGGATGGTATTTCTTACCCCGACAAACCTCTTGACAAACTGCCGAAGCGTTTCGGTCGAAGTTTGCCGCAATCTATGCAAGTCGTCCTCCTTACCCGGCTTTTGGTAACAGTTTTGGAAATTGCTGAGGATGGCATCGCATAGCATTTCCCAATTGTAGATAGAACCCTCAGGCTGATTGAACAACCAGGTTCTAGCCGGTCCTACGAGGACTGTTGGCAGGTAGTTAGCCATGACCTTGTCATCGCCTCCTGCTGCTTGGATGGCAGTAATATAGATCTGAAGAAACTCGGATGGGTTCTGAGTTCCATCAAACCTCTCAATGGCCCCTGGTCGAAACTTATCGGGCCAAACGACCGCTCGTAGGCCAGGCGAGAAAGCTTTGCAACCAACGTAAGGACCGTGGACCGTCCTGCGACTTTCGGTCAGGTTTCGAGCAAACTCACTTAATGGCGGGGTTACTCGGGGTCCCAAACGAGAATGAACGGGAACTCGATCCCTAGCACGAGAGTCCTGCATTCACCGATATTTGTCCTGTCGGGACGGTATAGGCGGCGGGTAATTCCGTCGGCCAGAGCCAGAATGAGGACCATCTCGTTCATGGGAATGTGTCACTGAGCGGGAAGAGGCTGTCGGGGTCACCTCGGATGCGACCTCATCCAGTCTTTCCGCCAGGATCCTGTAAAAGGCCGGTCTCTGCGCATCCGTGACCGTAGGAGGAAAATTGCGCATGACTTCCGCGATAGATCGCAGTCGACCATGGGTACTTCTCCTAGGGGCACCAGGTGTTATTGTTTCCTCGTCCACTGGAAAATGCTCCGGTGGTAAGGAAGGAGTCTGGTCACGTCTACGACCACGCGACCGTCGAGAAGAACTCGGGGCAGCATCGTAACGAGCCTGCGCATCTTGAAGAGCCTCTAGGGCAGTTCTGCGTAGTTCGTTGTTTTGTTGCTCGAGATCTTGCTCCTCCTTCTGTTTGCGATCTTGTTCTTCCCTGGTAGCCTGTTGATCGGGAGTTTCCTCCGACAACGCAGCAAACTGCCTAGGGAGAGAAGTTGTCGATGGGGAGAACATCTCGGTCTGTTCCGAGTCAGACTCGAAATCAAAGAGACGGTGAAGGTTATCAGGGTCGAACCTTCCTGGGCTAACCTCGGGGTCACCATCATACTTTCCCTCAGCGGGATCGCATGACGGGCCGGATTCATCACCTAACACATTAAGAACCTCTGCGGGTTCTGACCTTGTGCCAGTTACCTCCTGGTCGATTATCATGACTTGGGGAGATGATTCATCCTGGGGAAGATTCTGGCCTTCGACCTCTTCCATCGGAACAGGATCACTTGGAGAAGGCATTGGGATATGAGCATAATCCTCGAGATCGAAATCATTCTCGGAATCATATGCTCCGGCCATGTTTCGGCAAACCTCCGAATTTCAATTAAGACGCCTTGAGAAAGGCCCCACGGTGGGCGCCAGCTGTCGACGATTTGGACTCGGAGTCCTCAGCCGAACTTATGCAGAATTTGTAATAGTGAGACCTTTCAAGATGACCCTTCGGGAAGGTATGCTGAACAATGGTGAACAGGAGCACAGAGAATTTAGACAGGTTCGGGCCCTCGATGGTGGGAGTAAAAGCCCTACGTCCTGTTGGGATTTCACTAAGTATGGTAAAGGTTTACAAGTGGAGGAAAAAGTCCTCACAGGCGAGGATTTTTCCTGTAAAAAGTGTACAAAGATAAGCTAAAGAAGACTTAAAAATGCTGTATGAGGTGTGCCGTAGACTTGGCTAACTTGGATCCCCCTGATTGATGCGTCATGCCATCCTTTTATACTGCTTGAAAGGGCGCCATGTGAAGAAAACTGCATCAATCGGTTGCACGGATGGTTGGATATGGTTTTTGAAACTGCTCTTAACTTCCACGCAGGTTAAAACACGTGTTATTCATGAATAACTGTACGTGTTAACCTCCTGACGGTTGTTTTTCCACGTGTAGGAATCTTCGGGATACCTAGAATATCCTGTCGTATGGACAACCGGATAGATAGATCCCAGGTATCCTGATCGGCAGATGTTCTGACCGCGGGATTAGGCTGATCGCGTAATATCCCGAATGTGTAGTTCGCGTATAGCCCACGAACTTCTGACCGCGCAAGGCTTACGGTCTGACCGCGTAAAGCTGCGACTTGATCGCGTAAAGCTTGCGACCTCGTGGTGATGCCTCTCAGAATAGCTTGAGTCCGCATCTTCAGACACGTGTCTGGTTCGAACCTGTCTTGAACCAGAAGTTTATTAGGAGTGACCCGGGTGTCAATCCTCGTCACCATGCACCTTCAATGCCTACACATTCAGTGCAGCCAAGCACCTCCAGTGCTACCACCATTCCATACCAAAATACTGGTCACGGCTAGGGGTTCTATTTCATGAATATAATTGTACATGTTTATACTTTTATTAGTTCGTGGCTTGCTATCTTATCAAGTTCACATTTCTCAAGTATTCAATCTATCACTGCCATAATATCATTGATCTCAACATGTGCAATATTAATGAAATATCTACTCATGGAATAGCATAGCAATTCATAAAAAATGGGTTTCAATATGTTCAAAGTATGACTTGCCTTCCGCGTCGTAAGTATCCGCAGTCGATGACGGTTCAGCGACAAGATCTTCAACCCCGGACTCTTGCTCTGAACAAGATCAAACAAGCAAACAGGCATTACAATCAATCCTATCTTTACTAATTCACTACATGCAAAGATGCAAGGAGAAAATACTCTGGTGATACAAGGTTCGAAAGCGATGTGGGTTTAATTATGGAAACCAGGGTTAAAATTAGCTGTTAAGGTTTACAAAGTTCCAAAATATCAGGGTAATATCAAGGTGGTGACTGGTTCGCCCAAAAACAGCGAACGTCTTTAGGTTGGCATTCGGTTCGAGGCATCGACATAAGGTCGATGGGTGACAGAGGGCTCAACTCAAGTTGTGACAGTAGAGAAAAGTGTAGATCACAACATCAGGAGTCTAAGGGACAAAGTTATTTTCAAGATTCATGGCTGGAAGTGGGTGAAAAGGCTCAATGCCACTGGCTGACATAGTCTGGCATAGGCTTGACACGGCCAGAAACTAGGGTTAGCCATATCTTTTGACTCAGGGCTCCAAATGATGCACCACTTTGTCTGGTGGTTAGGCATTTGTAACAGGAACAAATGTCTCAACAGGACCTAGGGCAGGAGATGGCCGGAAAGTGATGAAAACCGGCGAAGAAGTTGGCTGGCCTGGAGCACATGCAATGTGAACAGTACAGCAAACTAGGGCATAGCTATATCTCACAATCTAGGCCGAATTAGGAGTCGTGATAGAAGACAAAGTTGCTCAGAACGGTCCAAAACAACTAGATGGCAAGGTTTCTATGGCTGGATTGGCTGGATTTAGGGGATATTGGCCGGAGAAAAGATTAACTCAAACCTGATTTGGGCATTTCTGATTTAGGGCAAATAAACTTAATTCCTTGCTTGAGGATGGTCTCTGGGGCATAAGAGTGCTACTGGTGAAGTTAGATTGACTAGAGATGCACCAGAAAAGCTTAAACAGCAAGCTCAGTTCACAAGCAAGGTTCCAATTTGGGGTTTTTCATATTTTAGCAAATTCTTCGATTCTGGTTGCTTAGGGATGCTTAGATAAGTTCACTGAGCAATATTGATCACAGGCTCGAGAGCTAAATCGTTCTGGATAGAGTTTAATTGCTCGCCGGAGTTGCTGGAGAGAAACAGAAATTACCGGCGACTGGAGAGGTTTGAAGTCAATTACATGCTCGAGTATGATGAGGGAGGTAAGAGGAGCTTACTGGAGTAGCTGGAATCGAGGTGGAAGCAGTGTAGAGGCTTGGCACCGTGAGCCTCCTCTCGAGCTCGCCGAAGAAGAAGAAGACACGGTGGAGTGTGGCGTTTTCTGGTGCTTTGCTATGCGGTGAAGTTGGCTAAGTCTTGGGGGTTATTTATAGGCGATTTGGGGAGGCTGCAACGGCTGGAAAATGCCTGGAGACTTGGAGCTGTGAATCGACGGCGAATTGACTGGCCGGGCGGGACAGCAGCGAAGCGACGTGCTCCAGCGGCCGTGCCGGCTTTGCAGGCTGGCGTGCGCTGTCCCGGGTGATGCAACGGCGAACTGACGGGCTCCTCCGGCATGCTTGCAACGTGGCACCGATCTTCTGCAGTGGCTGCAGCGATGGCGTGCGCGCGCGGGCAAAATTGGCGATGCTGGTGCGGCCGCGGTGGCTCCACGGTGGCGAGCGACGTGCGCACACGTGGTAGGAACGCAGTGGCAAGGGTGGCGACCACGGGACTTCACCGGCGACGAAGTTCCTGGCGTGGCAGCGCGGTGGTCGCGGTCGTGCACAGCTGCTGGTCGTGCACAGTGCCTCTGGTCGAACCAGGGACCAAATTGCAAGGATTCTTATTTGAAATCTGGACTGATTTGCAATTTCTGTCTTAGAGATGGTTAATTTGAGATTTGATTTCGTGACTGAGTATAACATTTCTATTAGTACTTATTCAACTCAAATTTAGAGAAAATTTGATAAGATTTGAGGGATTTCACCTATTTTCGAAAATAGGGTAAAATTAGGGTAAAATAAATCTGGATTTTGTCGATTTCGAATTCTGGTGATTGGAGAGAGATTTTGAAGTCTGATCAAAAGGGAGATCTGTATCAAATAGTATTTGGAAGGTGTTTCCTGAAGAAATTCTGGAGTTGGAATTGATTTGCAGATTTTAGCCTTTTCAGGCTTCCAGGTAAACAGAAAAGGACTTATTCGCAGTAAAATTTGGACTAAACTGCGAAAAGTGTTTAGATGAATTAATTTGGCTCCCAACTTTTTGGAGTGAGTTGAGGATGAACCTAGGAACATATTCCAGGGGTTACTTGAGTCTGGATAGGGTTAAATCAGAATAATTCAATCATCTGGAAACTGGGGTACTTAGGGTAAATCTGAATTTTCCTGTTTTCGAAAACAGAGAGGGGCTTAGGTACTGAGAGTTAGGGTCAGAATTTGATCTGGCTCCTGAAGACTTTTATCTTCAGGGTAACTGATAGGTTAAATCTGGATGGTCAGATCTTGATCTGGATCTAGGGACTAGATTTGGAGGTTTTTAGGGTTTGGGAGAGATTAGGGTTCAGCTGATCTGGCTACTACTACAGAGATACATGCATGCAGGATTTTCATGCAAAACTTTTCACCCCCAAACTAGGGTGTTACAATTCCCCATCTGGAAGAGCAAGTGCTGCAGCAAGTTTTGCCAAAGCATCTGCTGATGCATTTTGACTTCGAGGCACATGAGAAATCTCAATATGCTCGAATTTCTTTATAAGCCTTTGGGCCGCTTCATGGTATGGCATGAGTTCAGGTGTCGTGGTATTACGAATACCCCGGCAGGTTTTGAAAATGATCCTAGCGGAGATTACGTAGCGCGGGTTGACCGGGTGACCGGTCCTCCCCCGCTGGACAAACACAAGAATTGACACGTGGATTTATACAGGTTCGGGTCCCGGTGGGGGCCCTAGTCCTGTCGACGCGCTCCCGACCGAAGCCGGCTGGGGAGGCTCTCTCCGGGGGAGAGGCTTCCGGAGCACGTCTGTGAGTTTAGCTATTCCAAATAATTATGAGTTGATCCTTTACAACAGAGGGGTACAAGGGCTATTTATAGCCCCAAAAAGAAGCAAAAAGCCTAAACTACCCCGGAAGCCACCGTCGGATTGAAGGGTAGGACCGTCCTTCTCCCGGTCAAACGTCTTGGATGCTTGACAGGTGGTCGTTGATTCCCAAGGCGTCCCTCGCGTGACCTGCACGTGATAAACAAACAGGGGTTTTCCCTTTTAGGAGGGCGATGACGTCCGGGACCCCTTCCGGAGAGCAGGGTCCCGGGAACCTAAATGGCGGCGCACGGGGCAGGCACCGGAGGCCACTGTCCCCGGGCCAATGGCGGCGCCCGGGACATGCCCGGGGAGCACGGTCCCGGGGGCTAAATGGCGGCGCCCGGGGTAGGCACCGGAGGCCACTGTCCCCGGGCCAATGGCGGCGCCCGGGACAGCCCGGGGGGCACGGTCCCGGGGGCCAAATGGCGGCACCAGGGGCAGGCACCGGAGGCCACTGTCCCCGGGCAAATGGCGGCGCCCGGGACATGCCCGGGGGGCTCGGTCCCGGGGGCCAAATGGCGGCGCCCGGGGCAGGCAACGGAGGCCACTGTCCCCGGGCCAATGGCGGCGCCCGGGACATGCCCGGGGGGCACGGTCCCGGGGGCCAAATGGCGGCGCTCGGGGCAGGCACCGGAGGCCACTGTCCCCGGGCCAATGGCGGCGCCCGGGACATGCCAGGGGGGCACGGTCCCGGGGGCCAAATGGCGGCGCCCAGGGCAGGCACCGGAGGCCACTGTCCCCGGGCCAAATGGCGGCGCCCGGGACATGCCCGGGGGGCATGGTCCCGGGGGCCGAATAGCGCCGCCCGGGGCAGGCACCGGAGGCCACTGTCCCCGGGACATGCCCGGGGGGCACGGTCCCAGGGGCCAAATGGCGGCTCCCGGGGCAGGCACCGGACGCCACTGTGCCCGGGCCAATGGCGGCGCCCGGGACATGCCCGGGGGGCACGGTCCCGGGGGCCCAATGGCGGCGCCCGGGGCAGGCCACGGAGGCCACTGTCCCCGGGCAAATGGCGGCGCCCGGGACATGCCCGGGCGGCACGGTCCCGGGGGCCAAATGGCGGCGCCCGGGGCAGGCACCGGAGGCCACTGTCCCCGGGCCAATGGCGGCGCCCGGGACATGCCCGGGGGGCACGGTCCCGGTGGCCAAATGGCGGCGCCCGGGGCAGGCACCGGAGGCCACTGTCCCCGGGCCAAATGGCGGCTCCCGGGACATGCCCGGGGGGCACGGTCCCGAGGGCCGAATAGCGCCGCCCGGGGCAGGCACCGGAGGCCACTGTCCCAGGGCCAATGGCGGCGCCCGGGACATGCCCGGGCGGCACGGTCCCGGGGGCCAAATGGCGGCGCCCGGGGCAGGCACCGGAGGCCATTGTCCCCGGGCAATCATGAACTTACCTGGACTTGACCGCGTGGAGATTTCCCCCAACAGCAGCCCCCTATGCCCTCCGGGGACGAAGCTTGAGCCCCCGGAGGGAATGGTTACGGTACCGGGAAAATTGTAACACCCTAGTTTTGGGGGTGAAAAGTTTTGCATAAAAACCATGCATGCATGTATCTCTGTAGTAGTAGCCAGGTCAGCTGAACTCTAATCTCTCCCAAACCCTAAAAATCTCCAAATCTATTCTCTAGATCCAGATCAAGATCTGACCATCCAGATTTAACCTACCAGTTACCTTGAAGATAAAAGTCTTCAGGAGCCAGATCAAATTCTGACCCTAACTCTCAGTACCTAAGCCTCTCTCTCTTTTCGAAAACAGGAAAATTCAGATTTACCCTAAGTACCCCAGTTTCTAGATAATTGAGTTATCTTGATTTAGCCTTATCCAGACTCAAGTAACCCCTGGAATATGTTCCTAGGTTCATCCTCAACTCACTTCAAAAAGTTGGGAGCCAGATTAATTCAACTAAACACTTTTCGCAGTTTAGTCCAAATTTTACTGCGAATAAGTCCTTTTCTGTTTACCTGGAAGCCTGAAAAGGCTAAAATCCACGAATCAATTCCAACTCCAGAATTTCTTCAGGGAACACCTCCCAAATGCTATTTGATACAGATCTCCTGTTTGATCAGACTTCAAAATTTCTCTCCAATCACCAGAATTCGAGATCGACAAAATCCAGATTTAGTTTACCCTAATTTTACCCTATTTTCGAAAATAGGTGAAATCCCTCAAATCTTATCAAACTTTCTCCAAATTTGAGCTAAATGGGTATTAATAGAAATATTATACTCAGCCATGGAATCAAATCTCAAATTAAACCTCTCAAAGACCAGATTTGCAATCTAGTCCAAAGCCAAACCAAAAATCATCGCAAATCAGTCCCTGGTTCGACTACAGGCTGCTGTGCACGACCAGGCCGTTCAAACGACCACGAGCGCCGGAGTTTGGCTGTTGCCGTTGCCACCGCTGCGGTTTCGTCGCCGGCGATGTTGGACCCTCATTTGAGGATTCCAGTGGCAATCGCCCAGGTGGATTGCACTCAGAAAAGGCACATTGCAGCTCACAACAACAAGATGCATTATATAAAAATGCGAGTAATTAAAAACAAGTGCTGATCACAAGGACCAACATTACAATAACTTAGCGCCGAAATGACGCACTTAATTGTTAATACAAATTAAGGAGTTTTCGACACAAAGGTCGGCACAAAATAAAACAGCAACGATAAACAAAAGGACTTCTTCAGTCTTCTTTCTCTGCAGCGGCGGTATTGCTTGGGCCTTCTCCACATCGAACTCCACCTTGGTGCATAACCCTTTAACTAGATGGGTCCTCAGTTCCTTCTTCTTGTTCCACATTGGGTTCAAGACCATAAGATTCAGGGTCGGCGAATCCTTCCTCTAAATTTGTTTGTAAAAGCAAGGGTGAGCACATTGTCCACATGGTGCTCAACAAGTCCCAAGTAACAATGCATATATATATAGATGATGGGGAATTTCTCAAAGAACAGCTCTTTGGCTCTGTGTATAATTATATAATAGATTTTCACATGCGGCTTTAAAGAAAGGTCTTTATTTTCGAAAGCGGGGCTTTTGAAATCCTAAGCTAGATTTTCAGGAATGTTGTGTGTGGCGGTCTTTCATGAGTCACCACTTTGCTCAGATTTTGTGAAAAACTTCCAAAAGCTACTTGTGCTGCATCGACGTGAATAGAATTCACAGCGCGCAGACTCCATGACCTGGGAGCTCAGAGTATCCGATACTTTTTAAACTTTGCAAAGGTGTACCACCTTAATCCACCAATCATTCGGCTTTCAAGTCGGATCAGCTTCATACGACTTTTACGCATGTGACAAGGCCGAGATGACACAACAATTTACAATCCAAGTATTAACTATTTCCCTGCCCGGTAAATAGACAGTTAAGTCTCAAGTACCGTTGTGGGTCCTCCCCACTGCCTTACTTCCTAGCCTGGGTCTATGTTCTCGCAAGGCACATAGCCTCTCTTGATTACAGTCGCGCACGACTTAATCTGGCTTAGGGCGTCTTCCTTCTTTCCACCTTTTCCTCTCATGATTTTTCTGAACTCACATCACTCATGGCCTTCTGCGGCCCACCAGTTCTCGCAAGAATCTGGACCGACAACCATTGCAGGGAAAAGCTAACACTAAAGAAAGCTACTAAGTTGCGCCCGTCCCATAAACAGGCAGGTGGTTGGTACGTTTTTCATGCCGCATAGAAGCACAACACAAGGTTCTAGTCCTTATGAATCTTTAGTGAGGAGTCTTTCACATTCCCAGTGCGCACACAGCACCATCCAATCAAACCATCCTCACTATCGATTCCAATCATATTTTCTTTCACAAAAGAGGTTTTGAACATGCTTTTCTCATATGTGACCATTCAACATTTATCATATAATCATCGAGCATAGCATAGCCTAAGCATGATAATCTAGGGTAACAAGGGTGCAGGGATATTCAATGTCAAAAGGGGCTTTACAATCATTTAGGTCATATCTAGTCATTTTATTGAAACATAATTCTTATTTGAATCTAAGGCATGCATATACTGGAAAACAGTTAACATACTTCATTTCAAAATAGCAGGTGAGACATGATCAAGGGTTTGAGACTTGCCTTGCAGTGACGGGTCTAGCTGCTCAAATGAATCTTCAGGGATCTCCTCTGCTTCTTCAACGTCTGGTTCCACGACGGGTACAAACAACACATACACATTATATAAGCATACAAGCACTAGAAAATAATACGTAAATACATCATGCATGCAGGGGAAATGGTTTAGACAAGGTCACTTGACATTGGTTGAAGAGATGGGTTCAAAGGGCTTGAATGTCGAAGGGCTGACATTCGACTCATGGCTTGACATTGCCCTAAATCGGTTCTAGGTTTGTTTTCTGGAGATGTGATAGTAGGGAATGTTGTAGAACATGGCTCAAAAGGCTTAGTGGACAAAGTGGCATTTCAATTGCTCAAAAGAAACAAGTCCAAATCATCCAATGCCACAGGTGGACATGCACTGACATAGTGTTGGGCATGGCCAGAAACTAGGGCATTGCATAACTTTTGACTCAGGACTCCAATTGATGCACAACTTTGTCTGGGGTTTAGGCATTGATATCAGCTACAAAACTCTCAACAGGCTCAAGGGCTGAAAGTGTCCGGAGGGTGGCCAATTCCGGTGAGCAAACACGGTGGCCTGGACATGAACTGAGCCACTGGACAGCAACCTTGGCATGGCTACAACTTTTGATTCAGGTCGATTTAGAGGTCGGGCTAGTAGACAAAATTGCTCAGGGGGTTGAGATCTATCTAAATGACAAGGTGAGCGAGGCTAGATCGGCCGGGGATAAATTCCGGCGACCGGCGCTGGAGAAGACAACCTCCAGATTGGGCGTTTCTGATTTAAGAGGTTTGAGCTCGATTCCTTGCTCAGGGAGTGAGAGGGTGAGGTGAGGGATCTATTTGCGGGGTTGAATCGGCCGGAAAGTGGCCGGAGAAGCTTGGTGACGAGGACCAGCTCACTGGTGGCGCGCAAACTTCGGGAAGGCCATGATCTCTGCTCAAATTCAAAATCTAAGCTTACAGGCTTGCTCAATTGGGTGCACTGGTCAATTCCTATCACTGGCACGAAGGCTAATTCGGGCTAAATCGCCAGGCATTGCGGGAACAGGGGTTTTTAAGTTTTCCGGTGATTGCCGGCGTTGAGGTGCGTCGGGGACCAATTAATGGCTACGGTACAAAGAGAGAGGTGTAGGGAGCTTACTGGTGGCGTTGGTTTGGAGGAAGAAGCTTCGGGCGAAGCTGGCACCGTGAGCTCCAGAAACTGCTCGCCGGAGAAGATGAGCTTCGCGGCGGCGCTGAGGGCTCGGTTGCTCTCTGGTGCTAAGACTAAGGCAAGGAAGCTGTGGGGTGGTGTGAGGCAATGCTGGGCAAGGGAGGGGGTTTATATAGCCGTGGATGAGGCTCTCGGGAGCAGCAGCAATCGCCGGGGAAGATCTTCCTTCTGGCGCTGGGGCGGTCATCGATGCACTTTGGGACACGGCGGGGCTCTGCCAGAGACGGTGAATCGCGGGATATCAGGATTCGGTCAGGGTGGTGGCGATGATCTACGGGATGGTGGCCAAATGGCGTAAAGCTCCTGGCAGCAGCAGCAGCAGCAGCACGCGCGCGCGGGGAAGAAGGTGGCACGGTGGGGCTTGAGCGCTCCACGGTGGCGGTACAGCTGCGCACGGCTGGTGGCTACGTGGCCATGAGGTGGCAGCGCGGCAAACCTCGCCGGCGACGAGTTCAACGGCGCGGCAATTTGGCGGTTGCTGGTTGAAATCTTCACAGGGACCTGGTTGTAAACTTTGGACCTATTTGCAACGATTTGGACTGATCTGTGAAGGTTTTGGCTCGGGAGTTTGGGCCTATTTGCAACTCTGAAGATCTGAAGGGCTGATTTGAATTCTGATTTTGCAAATGAGTGCTACTAAATGTCTTGGACTCATCTAGCAGGAAAAATGATGAAATCCGACAACATCTGGTGGTTTTGACAAAATTCAAAAACAGGGTAATTAGGGTAATTAGGGTTTGAACTTTTGTCGAGGCTGGAACTAGGGTTTTGGTCGAGATTCTGGGATTCTTCCAGAAGGGAAAAATGTTCAGAAAAATGAAAGAAAGGTTATCACTTGATCAGATTTGGATTTTGAGGTGATCTGGGACTTTTAGCCTTTTTGGGTTTCCTGAAACTTCTGAAAAGGACTAAATTGAAACGCTTTTGGATTAAAATGTGAAAACGATCTGGTCAATGAAGTTTAGCAGCCAACTTTTTAGGTTAAGGTAGTGGCATACCCAAGATCAAGATAGGGTTAAAATATCAGGGTTTCCAAAGAAGTTATGCTGATTCACATGCAGAAAAGATAATAAAAAACTGGGGTGTTACAGCGATCTCCAGCGTTGCCACCCCAGCCACTGTTTCCCTGCCGCGTGTGCGCATCGTGTTCGCCACCGTGGAATCACCTCGCCCACCAGCAGTGCCTTCGTTCTCCCGCGCGCGCGCCCGACAACGGCAGCGCAGTTGCGCCACGTTGCAAGCATGCCTGGGGGAAGCATCAACTCGCCGTTGCATCAACCAGGACTGTGCGCCAGGCTGCAAAAGCCGGCACGGCCGCTGGAGCACGTCGCTTCGCTGCTGTCCCGCCCGGCCGGTCAATTCACCATCGATTCGAGCTTCAATTCTCCAGGCAATTCCAGCCGTTGCAAGCTCCTTGCTGTGCCTATAAAAGCCACCCCAGCCCAGCTCGAAGGCACTCACACCAAAACCACTCAAATTCTTAACCACACCGTCGTCTTCGTCTTCTTCGGCGAGCTCGAGAAGAGGCTCACGGTGCCAGGCCAATCCACTGCACCGAACTCCAAATTGAAGCTACCAGTAAGTTACTCTCAACCACTTACCTGTGTAGTAGCAGCCAATTGAGTTCTATCGCACCTCATCGCCGGGAATTGCTGTTTTTCCCCGACAACTCCGGCGAGCAATTAATCCCTAACTAAGTCAAATTAGCTCTCGAGCCTGTGATCAAACATGATCAGTGGACTGTTTAGAACACATCTAAGCAACCAGAATCACCAATTTCGCTAAAATATGAAAAACCCCAAGTTTACACCTTGCATGCAAACTGGAACTCGCCGTTAAGCTTCTGTGGTGATTTTCCAGTTAAATTGACTTCACACCTAGCTTTGTTATGCCCCAGAGACCATCCTCAAGCAAGGATTTGAGTTCATTCGTCCCAGATCAGAAATGCCCAAATTTTCGTGGCTTCTTCCCTAGCTCCGGTCGCCGGATTTTGTTCCCGGCCGTTTCAACCCCAACCACCTTGTCTAGTAGATGTGCCTCGACCCCATGAGTATTTTTGTCTTCTAGCTCGACACCTGGATCGGCCCAGATGAAGAGGTATCACCATGCCAAGGTTTTGTCCAGAAACTGTTGAGAACAGTTCGGCCACCGTGTTCTTCGCCGGTTTTCATCACTTTTCGGCCATCTCCTGCCCTAGATCCTGTTGAGACATTTGTTCCTGTTACAAATGCCTAACCACCAGACAAAGTGGTGCATCATTTGGAGCCCTGAGTCAAAAGATAAGGCTAACCCTAGTTTCTGGCCATGTCAACCCTATGCCAGGCTATGTCAGCCAGTGGCATTAGCCCTGTTCACCCACCTCTGGTCGTGTAAAACAGAAATTACTTTGTCAAATAGCTGCCTCACTACCTTGTGCACCATATGCTTGAATCAAAACCTACTTTGGCCACTGGAAACTGTTCAAACCATGTCAATGCCATTCTAGAGCACTGTCAGCCTATGTCAGTCAGTGGCATTGAGCCTTTTCACCCACTTCCAGCCATGAAACTTGGAAATAACTTTGTCCCTTAGACTCTTGATGTTGTGATCTACACTTTTCTCTACTGTCACAACTTGAGTTGAGCCTTCTATCACCCATCGACCTTATGTCGATGCCTTGAACCGAATGCCAACCTAAAGACATTCGCTGTTTTTGGGCGAACCAGTCACCACCTTGATATTACCCTGATATTTTGGAACCTTGTAAACCTTAACAGCTAATTTTAACCCTGATTCCCATAGTTTAACTCTAATCGCTTCCAAACCTTGTTTTCCCAGAGTATTTTCTCCTTGCATCTTTGCATGTAGTGAATTAGTAAGAATAGAATGAATTGTAATGCCTGTTTGCTTGTTTGATCTTGTTTAGAGCAAGAGTCCGGGGTTGAAGATCTTGTCGCTGAACCATCATCAACTGCTGATACTTACGACGCGGAAGGCAAGTCATACTTTGATCATATTGAAACCCATATTTTATGAATTGCTATGCTATTCCATGAGTAGATATCTCATTAATATTGCATGTGTTGAGATCAATGATATTATGGCAGTGATAGATTGAATACTTGAGGAATGTGAACTTGATAAGATAGTAAGCCACGAACTAATAAAAGTATAAACATGTACATTTATATTCATGAAATAGAACCCCTAGCCGTGACCAGTATTTTGGTATGGAATGGTGGTAGCACTGGAGGTGCTTGGCTGCACTGAATGTGTAGGCACTGAAGGTGCATGGTTTGTGGTATGATCTGGTCACTGGCATGTAAGGACTAGAACCTTGTGTTGTGCGTCTAGTGGCATGAAAAACGTACCAACCACTTACCTGGTATGGGACAGGCGCATTCTAGTAGCTTTCTTGGTATTAGCAGCTCCCTGCATGGCTTGTCGATCCGGTTTCTCGTGTGGAAACTGGTCGGACGCAGTTCGTCCATGAGTGGTGTGAGATCAGAAAAATTATGAGAGGATAAGGTGTAAAGAAGGACGACGCCCTACGCCAGATTAAGTCGTGCGCGACTGTAATCAAAAGAGGTTATGTGTCCTGCGGGAACATAGACCCAGGCTAGGAAGTAAGGCAGTGGGGAGGACCCACAACGGTACTTGGGACGGTATTGTCCATTTACCGGGCAGGGATACTGTTAATACTAGACTGCAAAACGTTGTGTGATCTCGGCCTTGTCACATGCGTATAAGTCGCATGGAGTTGGCCCGACTTGGAAGTCGAGTGAAAAAGTGGATTTAAAAAGAGGTACATCTCTGCAGAGTTTAAAAATGTATTCGAATACTTCGTGCTCCCGAGTTTTAGGAGTATGCCGCGGTGGATTAAATCCACGGGGTGTGACACAAGTATTGTTTTATAAACTAAAATTTGTTAGCTCAAGATTACCCAAGTGGCATGTGTTGTCATGATAAGGGGCGTTGCCGTGGGCTGTCATATGTTGACGTGTCGCGGTAATACCATAATATAGAGATCATATGATAATTAAGAGGCATGTGGTTTATGCCCTAAGTTATGAAATACTGCTATGAGTATATGATCGAAAGACTTGAATAAAAATAGTGTGATATGAGGTTATATCGCCTTGGATATGGGATATATGTATCACCATCAATATGAATTATTTACCGCCATGGGTATGATCAGAAGTTGAGTAAGAATTGAGAAAGAAATGTATTTTGGGAAAAACCCTTCACTCTTTCCCCAATAGCATAGGCTCATGTCATTTATACTGTAACTATATCTCTACCTCCCCTATGACTTGCTGAGTACATAAGTACTCACCCTTGCAACAACTCCTCAATAGATGTAGCGTTCTACGACCTTGGAGGATACCCTGAAGATGCTGCGGACCCAGGAGATGATGAGCAGTTTCCTCCGGAGCCCTGATGTGGTGCTGTCTGCTGTCAACCTCTGTTTCCTGTGGATTGCTTTTGGGCCTAGCTTCCGTCGACTAGATGTGTTATTTTGTTAGACCCTTGTGCCTTGTAAGGCACTGTACCTCATTTTGTACTAAGGCCTGATGGCCATACAATTATGACTACTGTATTATTTTGCTGCTTCAATGTATCCCTGTGATTGACTCATCCTGGGAAGTCAAGTGGTTTAAGGGACCAGCTGCTCCGAGCTGGGCTCCTCACAGGTGATGTCACAGTCGTGGCAGACACGACAAAATAGTGGTATCAGAGCAGCACAGACCTTGACTGTAGGACGGTACCCTCAGGGCTTGGTAGCGCCAGGACCTCGTAAATTATTTAAAAATTATTTCTGAAAAATTTTATTTTGCAAAGGATGTTCTTGCTCCTATAAAAATGTTGACTTCAAAATCTTATTTTGCTTCCAAAATTTCTCGGCAGGATGGCCAAGGAGCGTTTCAGCTACATCGAGCGTCTTGGTGGATGGGCCACATTGCTGTGGCATATTGCTCAATTCCTAGGGATTGATGAGCGCCCGATCTGCGAGACTATTTGGGACTATTATGAGGAGCGTCGCTATGGCTTCAAGGTCAAAGTGCTGGTGCACGCTCTCGATAGTCGTGAAGGACGGGTGATCAGGGTGGAGGCCAGCAGGGCAAGCCGACTGGATGCTATCCAGGACGCAGCTCGAGAGGCTGTGCATCGGGTACGCCAGGTGTACTCATGTCGGCTCCAGGAGTCACCTTTCCGTCACGTGCCTTCATCTCCCTCTGGGTTGTCACCCATCGTGGAGTACCCAGACCCGTGTCTGGTAGGCACCGTAGGTCTGTTGAGGACCCTCGACTCGCGCTACTCTACTTTGCTTGCTGAGCATCAGGAGCTCCGCAAGGAGTTGGAGGAGCAGAAGAAACGTGGCCGAACCGCTTCCCCGTCGTTGACCTCTCAGCCTGCAGCTCAGAGACGCCGCACAGTTGAGGAGAGGTTGCTCCGACAGTTGTCTCCCCAGCTCGTACCTTTGGACCCAGTGCGGGACCTAGCTTGATTCCTCGGAGGGTTGCTAATGCAGCTGGATACCGACGCTCATTCTCTACCCCTAGCACCCGCCAGGCAGAGGGCAGTGGGTCTACTCTGCTGTTCCATGAGTCTGGACCACCCGGGTTTGTCACTCTGGAGGAGTCCGACGACGAGATGGAGCCAGAGGAGGTTGAGCCCTGTGGGAGCAGTTAGTTGCCTGTTCTTTTAGATCCTCAGGCCAGGGTAGATCTTCTAGGATTGGTGATGCTTTTGGTTGTTATCATCACCATTACTTGTATTTTGATTGTATCAGACTAAGGCGTTTAGCCGCTTTTGTATCAACTACTTGTGCATTAATGAATCGGCTTCGCATTAATTTCTGCATTAGTACCCTAATTCTCTCTTAGTTAGTTAGACCTGTCTGCTTCTCTCTTCAGAAGATCAGAATGGTTCACACAAGGAGAAGGACCCAAGATGACCAAGAGGGCCAAGACCCCGTTACGCCGCGAAGAGAATCCACACCTCATCCAGGATCGCAGAGCTGACTACCACCACAAGAAGACTCACCAAGTCTCCAGGAAATTCTCCTTTCAATGGAGAGGAGCCGCCAAGAAGCCCAAGCGGCACATACCCAGTTGCTAGCTCAAGTCATTCAGAAAATGCCAGGGACTGCTGAAGGTACTGCCGTCGGAACTCGACTCTCAGACTTCCAGAAGACGCGACCGCCAACCTTCGCAAGCGCGACCGACCCAATCGTCGCAGACGACTGGCTGCGGGACATTGAAAGGAAGCTGGACACTGTTCGTTGCAATGATCGAGAGAAGGTGCTGTTCGGATCACACCAACTCACTGGAGCAGCAGCTGCTTGGTGGATGAATTATCAAGAAGCACACTTGGACAAAGACAACATCACTTGGACGGAATTTAAGGATCAATTCCGAAAATTCCATATCCCTACAGGCGTCATGGCAGCCAAACGCCGAGAATTCCGGAACTTGACTCAAGGGAATCGGACTGTCACTGAGTATCTGCACCAATTCCACCATCTAGCTCGGTATGCGTCCAACGACATCGACACGGAAGATAAGAAGATTGAACGCTTCACCGAGGGACTTCAGCACTATTTGCAGTATCAGATTGCCTCCCATGAGTTCACAGAATTCCAGACCCTGGTGAATCGGGTATTAAAGATAGAGGAAAAGCGAGGCATCGGAGAAGAAAACCGGAAGAGGAAGATGATACAACAGTCGCGACTTCCAGCCAGCTCATCTAGGGGAAGGGCCCCAACATCTCCAATTTTTCGTCCGCCCTACCCGACGTCAAGACCACCATTCACGCCGACATGCCCCAACCGCAGAGGAGCGCACTATCAAAGGGATTGCCCTCAATTAAGGACTCAATGCTATCATTGCGGACAGGTGGGACACCGCAAGGACAGTTGCCCGTGGATTCAACTCCCAATGGCGATAGCAAGATCGCAAGCTGGAACACAAACAATGGCACCTAGAACCACAGCTTCATCACCATTGCAGAGCCCCAGAGGAGGTTTGCCCAACAGAGGGGGAAATGTAGCAGGCCAAGGACGAGGGCGAGGAGGAAGACAAATGGCAGGCCGAGGAGGCCGACTGAACTTCACCTCCCTTCAAGAAGCGGACAATGCCTCTGACATTCTCCTAGGTAGATTCTTGATCCAGTCTGCATATGCTTTAATACTGTTTGATCCTGGAGCTACAAACTCATTCATATCCGAAGATTTTGCATTTAAAGTGAGAATACCTAAGGTACCTCTAGAGTACCCTATGGCTATACAGACCCCAGGAGCTAAGCTGCCTGTATATTCAGCTTGTCGTCATATAACCTTCAAAATAGATGGGGTAGAGTTCTGGGCTAATCTATTAGTCCTAGAACTGCAAGGCCTAGACATTATAATAGGAATGGATTGGTTATCTCAGTATAAAGGTCTAGTGGATTGTGAGAAGAAAACTCTAAGCCTTGTTAGTAACCAAGGGAAGGAAGTCCTATTCCATGCGGAAAGATCATCGGTCGAAAAACTGCAAGGATCAGTCCATACACTTCAGGAAGTATGCTTGGATCAAGTGCCCACAGTACAGGAATACCCGGATGTATTCCCAGAAGAACTCCCAGGGATGCCACCTGACAGGGAGATAGAGTTTACCATTGAGCTTAAACCAGGAGCGGCACCTATAGCTAAGAGACCATATAGGATGCCGGTAACGGACTTAGAAGAGTTGAAAAATCAGTTAGAGGAACTGGAGGGTAGAGGATTTATCCGACCTAGTGCTTCACCTTGGGGAGCCCCAGTTTTGTTTGTAAGGAAGAAAGACGGAACTTTACGAATGTGTGTAGATTATCGAGCTTTGAATGAAGTCACTATTAAGAACAAGTACCCATTACCAAGAATTGATGACTTGTTCGACCAACTTCGAGGAGCCAAAGTATTTTCCAAGATAGATTTGAAATCTGGATATCATCAGCTGAAGATCAAGAAGGAAGATATATCGAAGACTGCTTTCACTACCAGATATGGTTTATACGAGTTTACAGTAGTACCTTTTGGCTTGACCAATGCTCCGGCAGCTTTCATGAATATCATGAACAGTACATTTATGGATTTTCTTGACAAGTTTGTCATAGTATTCATAGATGACATTCTGATATATTCCAAGAGTACGGAAGAACATGAACAACATTTACACCTAGTCTTGGGAAGGCTACGAGAGAGGCAATTTTATGCCAAGTTTGACAAATGTGAATTTTGGATGTCAAGAATTTCATTTCTTGGACATGTGTTGACAGCAGAAGGAATTTCAGTGGATTCAGCTAAAATCTCCGCAATCAAGGAGTGGAAGCAACCTACCTCAGTTTCAGAGATTAGAAGTTTCTTGGGATTAGCAGGTTATTATAGGAGATTCATTGAAGGATTTTCCCAGATAGCCAAACCTCTTACGAACCTGCTAAAGAAGGATGTTGCATTTGAATGGACCATCAAGTGTGAAGAAAGTTTTCAGAAGCTGAAGCAGAAATCGACAACAACACCGGTCCTCATATTACCAGATAGCAAAGAAGATTTTGTAGTTTACTGTGATGCTTCAAAGCAAGGAATAGGCTGTGTGTTAATGCAGCAAGGTCGAGTAGTGGCTTATGCTTCACGTCAATGGAGACCACATGAGGCAAATTATCCGACTCATGATTTGGAGTTAGCAGCAGTGGTGCATGCTTTAAAGATATGGCGGCATTATCTCATTGGACATAAATGTGAGATCTTTACAGATCATAAAAGCCTCAAGTATATCTTCACACAGACGGAGCTCAATATGCGTCAGCGCCGATGGCTCGAGCTGATCAAGGACTACGACCTCAGCATACTCTACCATCCAGGGAAAGCCAACGTAGTGGCAGATGCCTTGAGCAGAAAGGCTTATACCCTACAAGGAGCTACACCCAAGAACCCGTGCTTACGGCAGGAATTTCAGAATCTTGAAGTAACCATAGTGCCACCTGGGATGTTAGCTACATTGACTGTGGAGTCTCAACTCCAAAAGCAGATTGACGATGCTCAGAAAGAAGATGAGGAGATACATAAGATCAAGAGCCACATCAGATCAGGAAAAACCCAGGATTTCATTGAAGATCATCAAGGAATTGTGTGGTATCGGGGAAGGATTTGTGTGCCCCGAAATACAGACCTTAAGGAATTAATTCTTTTCGAAGCTCATAAAACCCCATATTCACTACACCCTGGAAACACCAAGATGTACAAGGATCTGAGGACGCAATTCTAGTGGAATGGAATGAAGAGGGAAATCGCGGAATATGTCGCAAGATGTGACACTTGTCAAAGGATTAAGGCCGATCATCAGAAGATAGCCGGAAAGCTGCAACCCTTACCAGTGCCAACCTGGAAATGGGAAGAGATTGGTATGGATTTTATCACAGGACTTCCCAGAACACAGGGGGGATATGATTCCATATGGGTCATTGTGGACAGACTCACGAAAGTTGCTCATTTTATACCAGTCAAGAAAACGTATAATGGCAACAAATTAGCGGAGCTATACCTGCAGCGATTAGTGACACTGCATGGTATCCCGAAAAAGATCGTTTCAAATCGAGGAACACAATTCACATCCAAATTCTGGAACCGACTCCACGAAGCTTTGGGAACCCAATTGCAGTTTAGCACTGCATATCATCCACAGACAGGAGGACAGACTGAACGTGTAAATCAAATCTTGGAAGACCTTCTCAGAGCTTGCATCTTAGATTATGGAACCTCTTGGGAAAAGTGTTTACCATTTGCGGAGTTTACTTATAATAACAGTTACCAAGCTAGTCTGCAAATGGCACCCTTTGAAGCTTTGTATGGGCGCAAGTGCAGAACTCCACTACATTGGGACGAGCCAGGAGAAAGGCAAGTCATTGGACCCGAACTAATCGAAGAAGCTGAAGCACACGTCAAGCTCATCAGAGAACGATTAAAGGCAGCACAGTCACGCCAGAAGAGCTATGCCGACAACCGAAGAAGGGAATTGTCGTTTGCACCAGGCGAATCAGTTTATCTCAAGGTTACACCGTTAAAAGGGTTGAGAAGATTCCATCAGAGAGGAAAACTGTCCCCAAGGTACATTGGGCCATTCAAAGTCCTTAAAAGGAAAGGAGAGGTATCTTACAAACTGGATTTACCATCAGACCTTGGAGAAATTCATGACGTGGTCCATGTCTCGCAACTACGTAAGTGCCTCAAGGAACCAACGGATCAGATAGAACACCAGGGGATCCCGCTTCAGAAGAATCTCACTTACCACACTCAACCACTGCAAATACTGGCTAGTGATGAGCGTCAACTCAGAAGAAAGAAAATCAAGCTTTGCAAGGTTCAATGGGAAAATCACTCAAAGGAAGAAGTGACTTGGGAGAAAGAGGATGATCTGCGGCAGGCTTATCCCTACCTTTTCCCTGCCGGGGGGAGCCCCCTGCGACGGCCCCCGGGACCGGAAAGGGGGGAGCCCCTGCACCATCCGGAACCGGGGAGGGGGCGCCCGGGGCGGCGTTTGGATCCGAAGAGGGGGCCCCTGCGGCAACGACCGGGACCGGAAAGGGGGAAGCCCCTGCGACATCCGGAACCAGTGGGGGGTTGGGGAGCCAATGCGGGGGGAAATTCGCTGAGGCACGGGAGCTGCTCTGTCGACCGGCCCCGGTGCGGTAAACGCAACGCGAGGGGCGGGACTGGCTCCCGGCGTAGGAATAACCCCCGGCATGAAATGACACCCCAGCCCCGGAAGCGGGCCGGGGACGGGGTACCCCCCTGGTGCCACGAAGGGCCCGGGCATGAAATAGCCTCCCGGCACCGGGACAGGCCCGGGTGCCGAGAAGTGTCCGGAAGTATATCGCGCGGGGGGAGGGAACCCCCCGGCGGGATCATACGGGGTAGATAGCCCCCCGGAGACCGGAGGGGCCGCCGGGTATCCCATAAACGGGGGCATGATCCCCGGATATGCGTGCGACGAAAATGTGGGGGCCGGGGGCCGCGCCAACACACTGAGGAGCTCATCCATAGAGCGCTGGGCGCGGAGCTGGCCCTCCACGAGAGCCTCCAGCAGGGCATCCCGGGGAGCCGGGGGAGCCATCGGGGGGAAACTCGTCCCGGCCGAGGTCCCCGCGGCCGCCGGGAGCGACCCGGAGGTGGAGGCACCTAGATTGAGAGGAAAGGTGGGAGGCGGTACCTGGGAATGGTCGCCACCAGATGGAAGCGCCGGAACAGCAGTGTCCCGGAAAGGCGGCGCCAGGTCACCGGGACCGGCGTCACCGGGAAGGGCGCGGGCCCTTGTTCTCGGAGGAGCCATGGCGATTCGTCACGGGTCCCCACGGACGGCGCCAACTGTCGTGGTATTACGAATACCCCAGCAGGTTTTGAAAACGATCCTAGTGGAGATTACGTAGCGCGGGTGGACCGGGTGACCGGTCCTCCCCCGCTGGACAAACACAAGAATTGACACGTGGATTTATACAGGTTCGGGTCCCGGTGGGGGCCCTAGTCCTGTCGACGCGCTCCCGACCGAAGCCGGCTGGGGAGGCTCTCTCCGGGGGAGAGGCTTCCGGAGCACGTCTGTGAGTTTAGCTATTCCAAATAATTATGAGTTGATCCTTTACAACAGAGGGGTACAAGGGCTATTTATAGCCCCAAAAAGAAGCAAAAAGCCTAAACTACCCCGGAAGCCACCGTCGGATTGAAGGGTAGGACCGTCCTTCTCCCGGTCAAACATCTTGGATGCTTGACAGGTGGTCGCTGATTCCCAAGGCGTCCCTCGCGTGACCTGCACGTGATAAACAAACAGGGGTTTTACCTTTTAGGAGGGCGATGACGTCCGGGACCCCTTCCGGAGAGCAGGGTCCCGGGAACCTAAATGGCGGCGCCCGGGGCAGGCACCGGAGGCCACTGTCCCCGGGCCAATGGCGGCGCCCCGGGGGCCAAATGGCGGCGCCCGGGGCAGGCACCGGAGGCCACTGTCCCCGGGCAAATGGCGGCGCCCGGGACATGCCCGGGGGGCACGGTCCCGGGGGCCAAATGGCGGCGCCCGGGGCAGGCACCGGAGGCCACTGTCCCCGGGCCAATGGCGGCGCCCGGGACATGCCCGGGGGGCACGGTCCCGGGGGACAAATGGCGGCGCCCGGGGCAGGCACCGGAGGCCACTGTCCCCGGGCCAATGGCGGCTCCCGGGACATGCCCGGGGGGCACGGTCCCGGGGGCCAAATGGCGGCGCCCGGGGCAGGCACCGGAGGCCACTGTCCCCGGGCCAATGGCGGCGCCCGGGACATGCCCGGGGGGCACGGTCCCGGGGGCCAAATGGCGGCGCCCGGGGCAGGCACCGGAGGCCAGTGTCCCCAGGCCAATGGCGGCGCCCGGGACATGCCCGGGGGGCACGGTCCCGGGGGCCAAATGGCGGCGCCCGGGGCAGGCACCGGAGGCCACTGTCCCCGGGCCAAATGGCGGCGCCCGGGACAAGCCCGGGGGGCACGGTCTCGGGGGCCGAATAGCGCCGCCCGGGGCAGGCACCGGAGGCCACTGTCCCCGGGCCAATGGCGGCGCCCGGGACATGCCCGGGGGGCACGGTCCCGGGGGCCAAATGGCGGCACCCGGGGCAGGCACCGGAGGCCACTGTCCCCGGGCCAATGGCGGCGCCCGGGTGAAAGGGATCTAGGATATCGACTAGAGGGGGGGTGAATAGGCGATTTTACCAAATTACAATAAATCAAACAATTTGAAGTAAATGAGAGCAATTTAAATAACACAAGATGAACAATGAGCAATCTCAACACAAGGATATATCCCGTGGTCTCGGTGATTTGCCGATCACCCCTAATCCACGTTGAGGCAAACTCAAATCTCTAACCGCTCCTCTATCTAGTCAATCTTCTCTCGAGAAGTGACCTAGATCTTGAGCCGGAATAGTGTAATGAGTTATCCAAACCTCGATTTCACTAAGGATGCACTTTACCGCTCCGGCAAGGCGTGCTCAACCTTTCACAAGACGTTTTGAAGCTTCTTCACAATCTTCCTTGAAGAGCTCTTCAAAACCTTTCTCCTAGCCGTCTAGGAGCCGGCAAACTCCAAGAGTAACAAGCCGGTGATGATCACTTTGCCTTCTTCTAGTGCCACACGATTGATTCAATGATCTAAATGCAATGCACTAGAAGATCTCAAATGCACACTCTCACAAATTTGAGAATTTGAAACCTAGAGTGTATGAAACTAGCTTAGGCTCTCAAGGATGATGACAATGCTCAAGATTATGCAAAAGGTGCTGAACAGGGCCGTGCATGGGAGTATATATACCCCCCCACAATTAATATAGCCGTTACAGGCCGTTGGGAGAAAAAGATCACCTGGCGGTCAGACCGCAGGCACAAGCTCGGTCAGACCGCCGCAATTGCAACGGCATTAAACAGGCGCAATAAATGCTCAACTGCCCTTGTCAGGCACACATACGGTCAGACCGGAGCCTATTTCGGTCAGACCGTGAACTGTCCAGAGACGACATAGTTTCTGGACACCTTATACGGTCAGGCCGAAATATACGGACAGACCGGCCAAATGGTCAGACCGCAGTTCAAAAACTCGGTCAGACCGATTTCACGGTCAGACCGGTATAACAAACGGTCAGACCGTAATAGCTCAAAATTCCTGAAGGATAAATCAAGAGGTTCCAGGAGTCTGACCGACAAAATAACTACGGACAGACCGACCTTAAACAGAAATATAATATGCAAAGACACAACTTCGGTCAGTCCGAGATTTTAAACGGTTAGTCCGATAATTCGGTCAGACCGATCTAACTCACGGTCAGACCGACTGAGACAGACTGAGCTGAACTGAGCTGAAACAAGCATTTTGAGGAATATGACCTTCTAGTATGCAATGCAGGTTGATTTTAAGATTTGTGGCACATAGATGAAGTATATTGTGATACACCACATGCTCCTCTTAATAGTACGGCAACTATTCTAAAATCCGGTCAAAATTCTTCTCTAATCACCTTAGACCGGTAAAAATGGAAAAGATCCTATTTCGTACCTTTGCCCTTTTGATCAATGCTCTTTCTTCATCATGAGGCTCTTTCTTTGCCTTTCATTGACCTGTCTTTTAAGTACTCTCTTTGATACAACTAGACAGGTAACGTTAGTATAGCATTTGTAGTTGTCATTAATTATTAAAACACTCTATAGGGGCCTAGAAGCTACCCGGGGCAGGCACCGGAGGCCACTGTCCCCGGGCCAAATGGCGGCGCCCGGGACATGCCCGGGGGGCACGGTCCCGGGGGCCGAATAGCGCCGCCCGGGGCAGGCACCGGAGGCCACTGTCCCCGGGCCAATGGCGGCGCCCGGGACATGCCCGGGGGGCACGGTCCCGGGGGCCAAATGGCGGCGCCCGGGGCAGGCACCGGAGGCCACTGTCCCCGGGCAAATGGCGGCGCCCGGGGCAGGCACCGGAGGCCACTGTCCCCGAGCAATCATGAACTTACCTGGACTTGACCGCGTGGAGATTTCCCCCAACATCAGGCTTCCATACTTCATAAATGCCATTGACTTGGCGCACAATAAGCTGGGAATCACCGAATGCATGGAGGCAGCAAATATCCATAGAAAGTGCCAATAAAAGGCCGAAGATAAGTGCTTCATATTCAGCTTCATTATTTGAACATTCTTCTTTTAGGAGAGAAAAAGAGTGATGTATCGTCCAGCCCTCTGGTGTCTTGAACACGAGACCTACTCCGGCTCACCTTCTTAGCATACCATCAGGGTCTAGTTCAGTTTGGGAGGCACCATCAAAGTACAACTCCCATTCCTTCGTGTTGGAGGTGAAGACTTCTTCGTCAGGCAAATTAATGACTAACGGAGAATCATCCGGCACAGGATGTGCTGCGAGAAAATCAGCTAAGGCTTGACCCTTAACTGCCTTCTGCGGGACATAAATGATATCATACTCCATCATAAGTAAAGCCCATTTACCGAGTCGGCCCATGAGAACCGGCTGACTCAATATGTATTTCACTGGATCCGCTCTTGCGATGAGTTGGATCTGATGTGACAACATATAATGTCGTAGCTTCTTCAAAGAAAAAATAAGGGCCAAACACAATTTTTCAATGGGTGAATAATTGTGTTCAGCACCTGCCATGGTGCGGCTTAAATAATAGCACGCCACCTCCTTTCCTTCATCATCATGCTGGGCAAGAAGTGCTCCTAATGAGTTAGGCTGCGCTGCTACATAAAGGATGAGAGGCCGTCCTTTGATTGGTGCTGATAGAACGGGCGGGTTGAGCAAGTATTCTTTAATGCTGTTGAAAGCATCTTCACACATCTCATCCCACTCGAATTCCACTCCTTTCTTCATCAACCTGGTGAAGGGTTGGATGCGACCTGAAAGGTTAGAAATAAAACGCTGTATATAGGCAAGTTGACCTTGAAGTGACTTCAACTCCTTCAGGTTCCTTGGCGAGGGCATCTGCATAATCGCCTTGATCTTCTTTGGGTCAATCTCAATGCCGCGGTGACGCACAATAAATCCCAGGAAAACGCCAAATTGAACAGCAAATGCACACTTGAGAGGATTCATCTTCAGTTGATGCTTACGCAGCCTTTCAAAGACAATGCGGAGATCTTCTTGATGATGTTCACGCTTCCGAGTTTTCACCACTAAATCATCAACATAACATTCTATCGAATGATGAATTAATTCATCAAAGATGAATGTCATGGCTCGCTGATAAGTAGCACCAGCATTATTCAATCCAAAGGGCATGACTGTATAATAGAAATTCCCTTTAGGCATACGAAAGGCAGTGTTAATGGCGTCATGTTCGTCCATCTTGATCTGGTTGTAGCCTGATGATCCGTCCATGAAGGAGAGAGCACCATAGCCCGTAGTGGCATCAATGATGATCTCCGTGATAGGCAAGGGGAAATCATCCTTTGGACAAGCTCGGTTTAAATCCCTGAAATCAACACAAACACGTACCTGACCATTCTTCTTTCGTACTGGGACAATGTTGGCCAGCCAACGCGGGTATTGCACTTCATTGATGAAGCCAGCTATGATTAGCTTATCCACCTCAGCAACAATTTGCTCTTGTAACTCTGGGCGGAAACGTCATGGATGTTGCTTCACAGGGCGAAATTGTGGATCAATCGCCAACTTATGAGTAGCGACACAAGGGTCAAGCCCCGGCATTTCTTTATATGACCAAGCGAAGCAATCCTTGTACTCAATTAAGAAGTTTCGGTAACTTTCGCGCTCTTCAAGCGTGGGGGTTGTGCTAATAAAGGTGGGGCGCGGATCCTCCTCACTTCCCAAGTTGATCTTTACGAGCTCATCAACAGTGAGTTGTCCTCCATCTTCAAGTTGTTGAGGTGTCGGTGCAGCATCTAGCACTTCTCCATGTTCAGAAGGCATTGCTTCATGCATCCTGGATAAGAGATGTTGCTCACCTCCATCCCAATGACTTTGACTTGCAGCAACTCCAAAGGACCGAGGTTGATGAAGAGTCCAATCGTCTTCATTGGAACCGGAAAATTCAAATTCATTATACCTTTGTGGGCTAACGCCAGTCACTATGGTATGACATGTAACTCTTTGTGCATCATCAGCTTCATCATCTTCATCATCAGGGCTGACATATCCCAAGCCATACTTCGGGCGGAGTTCACGAGACTTGTGCCCCTTCCGAATGAGCTTTTCTGATTGCTCCCACCATTCTTCACAAATTGCTGGTGGAGGTGGCAACCTTTGATTTCTTTCTAGCTTGACTCCAGCCCTCTTGAGCAGATTGGCTATTCGGGGCTCAGCCTTCATGGCGATTAAAGCTACTTCGATGTCAGTCGAAAGACTGGGCTGTTCAATAATAGGATCGTATTCCTGTTTCTTTGGAACTTTGTAGAAGATAGTGGGTGAAGTACAATCATGTGGGTCTGGAACATGCCAAACTTCCAATGGTGTTGTCACAGATGTATGGCGCGTTGGAGGCTGCCTGAAAGTTGCACTTGTAGCTGCCTTTTCGAACTGCTTTATTCTTCTTTTGACAAGTCCTCGCTTTTGCATGAAAACCGTTTGTGCTCCCGGTTTTCCACATGCATCAAAGATGAAAGGAGATGAGGACTCATCTTGGGCCGCAATTGTCTTGCAATTTGCTTGAGCACCTGCAATATTTTTGTTAGTCGAAAAAATGGAGGGTGAAGAAGTAGGAGCCGAGTTGGCTTCCTTTAAGCCTGAGGTAAGGAGCATTGGAGATGCTTCCATTTTTGACCTTAACAACGTAGGTGCAGAAGAAGAAGAAGCAGCTCCCACTTTCAACAATAATGGAGCAAAAGAGTTTTGCTTCTGCGGGGTTGATGTAGGGGCTGAAGGGCCATATAAGTAAGGGACAGCTGCGAATGATTTTTCGCAACTGGAATCCCTGCTCCTATAGGTACGCTTTGTAAACTCCCTCTTCCTGGCAGGTAGAGATGGTGCAATGAGGAAATTCTCTTGTGAACTTGGCGCGATCAGAGCATCTACAGCTGGCGTTGCTCTTCCTTGCTGCCTCTCAGGAGCTCCACTTGGAAAATAATATTTCGCATCTGCGAGATGCGACTCTTGGAAAGTATATGGATTGTTGTTGGCAACTATCCTCTGCTGATCTCCATTACCATCTATGAACTTGAGGCATTGGTGCAGAGTTGAGGGAACTACTCGATACTTGTGTATCCAGGGTCTCCCTAACAGCGCGGAGTAGGAGGTGTTTACTTCGATAACGAAGAACCGCACCTTGAAACTGAAAGTGGACATTTGGAGCTTCTAAGTAATTGCCCCCATTGCCGCCCTTCCTTGATTGTCGAAGCCACATATCATCACGTCTGTGGGCTCCAAGTCTTCAAATGAAAAACCTGCACGAGTTAAACTTCGAATTGGAAGAATATTTACTGAGGACCCTGGATCAACCAAGACTCATCGGAGGTAGGCACTCCCGATGTTCCCTTCTATGTAGAGAGGGCGGTTGTGATCGCCATTCTCTATGACCTTGTCTTCATCAGAAAAGGTGATCTCATTTATGCTGGCGGCGTTGCAGAGAAGACGATGCTTCGCCATTGCCACTTCGTACAACTCAGGAGCTTGTAGTGCTTTAATAAGGGCTTGCCGAAGATCGGGCACCAATATTAAAGCATCATACACACTCAAGAGTGCAGGAATGCGCTTCAGATGTGCAATGATATTATAATCAATTTCCTGTTGCGCTTGCTTCTCTTCTTCAGCAGCACGGGCATCTGGAGCACCACTTGGTACATTGGCAGCTTTGTTGAGTAAAGCCTTCTCTTTTTCTTCTCTGTACAGCCGAGATTTGAGAGGTTCAGGACAGGCCTTGCCTCCTCGTAGGTTCATGTTGACCTCTTCAACTTGAACTTCTGTAGGTAAAACGTCAGTACGAAGTACTTCACGTTCTTGCGCCGTAAATATCTCCTCTGAGTCAAATGTATTGGAGTTGTAACCTGCAAGAATCACATTGCACGAGGCAATGTTTAAAGAAGGTGACGGTATTTCAGCATCACTTGCCTCTACTGGTGCAGAGGGTTGCCCCTAGTCTTTAGGCAAGAATTGTGCCAAAGTAGGAAGAGCGCGGTTTGGTTGAGGAAAAGGTTTGTCTCCTTCTGACAAAGGGACAAATCTTGGTGGCATGCGTCAACTGCTTGGATCAGATTGCCTCTGTCTTGCTTGTGACTTGATCATTGAGATGGAAGTAGCATGATCCTGAATGTGGTTTTGGAGTTTATATCGTGGGCGTCTTCACTCCATCGTCTCCCACGGTCTTCCTCCCTGCTTGGAAGTAGTTGAAACTGGCCAATAATTGGCTAGTTGGTGCTCCACTTGCTCAAGTGGCAACCACAAGTCTCCGTCTTCATTATCTACTTGCATGGATGAAGGACCTTCACAAACTGTTGTAAAGTTTGCGGTACGATAATCGGAATTGATAGCCTGGGGCTCTAAAGCAAGCCGCTTCTCGTCAATCGCTCTTTGGAGCCACTCCTTGAAGGCAAAACAATCTTCAATTGTATGCCCAACGTACCTATGGTACGGGCAATACAAAGGATTGTCTGTCATCTCGACTTGATCAAGTCTTCTTGGCTCGGGAAGATTCAAAGCTTGTTGTGCCATCAGTTGATCAAAGAACGTCTTTACTAACTCTCGGCGGAAGATATACTGCTTCTTCAACATCTCTTGGATAGTTGGACGTTGAACAGCCGAGCGTTGCGGTCTTGGTGTGGGTTCACGTCTTGATCCCAGCATTGGAACATTATAATGTGCAGCTGATGCATGCACAGCATTGTGGGATTCAACCGGTGCCTTGGTCTTGACTCCGGTGTTGGGAGGCTTAGTTGCTGAATTGAATCTTCTTGCATTATCAGCATGACCAGCATTCTTGTACAGCTCCATAATTTGAGGAGACTTCTCAAACTCCAATTTGGTTGCTGCTACCGCTGTGCCCAAAGTGCTGAAGGTCTTGGGCTCTCGCCTTGAAACTTCTATGGACCAATGCTGTTGCATCCCATGGACGCACATGCGAATGGCCTCTTCTTGATGCATTTCCCTGGCAAGACGCACATAGTTGTCACGGAAGCGGATCAAGTAATCATCAATCTTCCCGTCGCGCTTCTGCTTGACTTGGGACAACTCCAAAGCTGAGATGTCCTTTTGCATAGTCACGAAGTGTGTCTTGAAAAGTTTCTTCATGCCTATCCAATCGCGGACAGACCCTATCGGAAGACGACTGTACCAATGGAAAGCAGAGCCGGTGAAGGACCCTGAGAACTGCCTCAGAAGAAGTGAGGGCTTGTTGGCAGTGTCTCCACAAGCTGCTTCAAAGTAGGCTAAGTGCTCCCTCGCATCGCCGGTTCCATCAAATTGACGGAACTTAGGTGGATGCCATCCAGACGGGAAGGGCACTAAATCATGCCATGCTTCATAAGGCTTCTCGAGTTCGGTTTCAGGAGTTTGAGGAGCTTTCTCAGCTGTAATCTGCTTCAATCTTCGGTTGATTAAGTCTTCAACGTAGTTGTGGCAATCCTTCAATGCAACAGGTGTTGGTGTAGCATTCGCAGGCATGGTGGGAATAGAAAAGAGAGGTGGAGCACCCATTGCTGCGGTGTGTTGCTCACCACTATCTGCAGGGCGGGATTGTGCAACAGCCTCCAACTCTGCTATTTGAGGGTCACTAATTGGTTGGGGCGGATCTGATGGTATTGCTCTATGACCAGGATTAGTCAGAGCTTCAACCAACTGATCAAACTTCGCTCCCAATTCACCAAACATCTTCTTATACTCGCGATCTCGTTCTTCAAAAGCACGCAGTACGGAAGGATCAAGTGTAGGACGATTAGCATCTGCCCCTTGCTCCTCATTAGCATTGGTTTCATCACTTGCATCGCCTTGACCTGTAGCCATGTTAACTGGAGCAGTGTTGTCATCACCGACACCAATTCCAAGATATTGTTCCTCATCAGAAGCGATGGAAGGGGCAAGATCGGAATAGTGCGGTGAGTGAGGGAGTTTCTGAAAAGAGGTTGACTCAGAGTCAGAAGACCCTCTTTCAGCATCCGACTCAATATTGTCTTGCGATGGTTCAGTCATAGAACTTAAAGCTCTCTGACGTGCCATCGTCCTCAAGCGAGTCTCCATGCCTTGTCGAGTTGCAACTTCCTGTAATTGAGCAAGATCCTCCGAAAGATGAGACGCGATGTCAACATAAGGGCGAGAAGATTGCCCCTTGTTTGTATCTTTTCTGGAAGTGACAAGAAGACAAGGAACTTTTGCCATTGCTTCTTTTGTTGATGCATCTTGATCTTCTTGCCCCTTGGTGGACTTGGACCAAGAACGGACACCTTTCAAGCAAGGTAAAAATGCCATAGGTTTGGGGTTTGGGACAATCTCCTCATCCGAAGGGTACGAAAACTCTTGAGTAACAGGAGGAGGCCTCCAGTCAGAGTCAGTATCACCCTCAGGTTGAGATGTCACCATCCCACAAACCATAGCATCTTCTCCAATGACTTGAGTACTTGACACCTCAATCATTGGTACAAGAGCTTCTGTAGTCTCCTGGGGAAGAGTCATCACAGATTCTAGTGGTACTTCCTTCATGATAATTTGCACATCTTTGGAGGGAACAATAACCGATCGGAGGCGTTTTTGCTTGGGAACTCCTGCACCCTGAGATGATGTTCCTGCAAAGGTTAATGGAGATGATACCTTCTCTTTTTGCTTGCTTGGGCTTGAAACATCTCCAACTGGTTGATCACGATGCCGCTTTGGAGCTAAACGGTCAAGAAGGTAGTGATACCTCTGACTCTGTTCCAGTGTCGGCGAGATGCGGAACATGATATTCTCATCATCAGGACGGATGCTGCCATCGGGCCGGACACGAACTTGTACATTTTTTAGTACAAGATCCTCCAACTCTTGGTGCAACATTTGACGATTCCTCCTACGCCAATCACGCTTGCGTTGATTGAATGTAGGGACATGAGGGGCCTTGGGCAGGCCAGGTGGCGTTGGAAGAAGAGGAGGAGCCTGAGAAGGAGGCATCCAAGTGTGTCTTGCTTGAGATGGCAAGTCGACTTGCTTTCTAGGTGAAGTGGGTGCCTGCAAAGTGCCCCTACCTTGCCAAGATGAAGTCGATGTAGGTGGAAAAGTCCGCACACGCCATTGTTGCTGGACACGTGGTGGTTGCTCTGGCCGACGAGACCATTGATTCCAACGAGGTGGAAGTGGTGCTTGTCTAGGCCGATAAGTCGATGTAGATGAAGGCTTTTGACGAGGCGCCCAAGTCTGGTACATGTGCTGAGGACGGTGTCTTGAGGTGTCATGCTCCAAACTTCTTCTAAACCGAGAAGAAGAATTAGGCACGTCACGAACTTGCATCCACTCCTGCAGACTCTTCATTTGTGTTTGCAGTTGTTGGAGTTGTTGTTGTACTTCGTCAGTACCGGGAGCGGGTACTTCATTCGGCAACACTGTGAACTTGTTATCGGTATTGGATGGGCCAGCTTCTGCAGAAACGTGGAAGCATGACTCCCAACCAGTTACTTTAACCTCGGGGGTGAAAGAACCTATTGGTCCAGGCATTCTTGCTCGCTTGGTTGAATGGCGCCTCCAGAATTCCCTCATGATGGCAAGTCTCAACAAATCCTTGATCTTGCTATTCGTCCATTCGTCAGGGAACAAATCATAGGGCGGTGTCACTATGTAGGGATAGCGACAAGTCCTGTCAATGAGATCACTTGCACCATGCAGCCAGTCCTCTTCAGGAATAGCAACGCGGGCGATGCGGGCACCAAGTTGTTCCTGCAAAGCACTCACCTTGCGGTACTTCCTTCTAAGGTTACGCAATCTGTTGGGATTGAAGGCACGGCGAGCAAATGACATCTGCCTCCGTAAAGTATAGGAGGCATTCTCCAGTGCATTGAATAACTCAACCTCAGCGCGCTGCACTCCTGGAGTAGGCAGTGCAGGACTGATGAGCGGAGCATCTACACGAAGAGAAGTGGCATGACGCTGCCTATTGGTGGCTTGCCGACGAAGCCGTTGAGCAGTTTGAACGTCGCCTTGAATGTCGGTGACGACAGCATTCTTCAAAAGGTTGTGTGCTTCTAACATCAAGGCGTGGCGCTCCTTCTTGGCTTTAGCAGAGGCACGTTTGTGTGCCTTCTTCGACTCCATTGCCTGGAATTCCACAGGCTCTTGAGTCTGGTGGAAGTAGGTTGTGTAACTATACTTGAAGATTGCCACTGGAGGCAATGTCCCGAACTGAACCATCAGAACTTCTTCGTCTGTGTGAGCAAGCTTGTTGAGGAAGGACTCACCTGCAAAAAAGGGGTTCCTTGATCAACTTATGCATCATCACATTTATTATGCAGGCGCTCCATAGACGAGCAGCCATGTGCATGATGGATAAAAGACAGAGGGCATGCAGAAGCGAGTCATGGAAGCGAATCAGACGACCATCGGAGCACAGCAAAGATGAGAGGAGAACCATGTCCCACTGGGCGTGCCATTTTGTTTCGCCGAGAAGATCTCTCTTCCGGGAAATTGGCCCCCCTTTTTCGTGGTGCGGGCGTGCCAGTATACATAAGTATACACATAAGAGAATATACAATGTACAATCTTAAGAGACAATGCACTTTATTAATTCTGAAAAGAATTTACAAATTACAAGTCCCTTTGGGATTTACAAGCTCTCATTGCGCCAAGGAAAATACATCTTGACTGCAGGAGACTGCATGGTTCATGGTTCCTCAGGGTTTTTGAAAAGCTCCTGGTTAATTACATCTGCAGAATGAGTCCACAGAAAACCTCTGATTAAACTGTGCTGATGGTCGTCGTCTTCAAGTTTCAAAATACTTTTGCCCTTGATAAATGAATGCAATGCATATGCTCATGCATGCAAATATGCAAATCCATAGCCTCGTCAATCTATGGTACTATCACAAAATATGGCCTTCGCCTCGTCGGTGCCCGGCCAGGGGGTTGTTCGGCCTCGTCGGTCGCGAACAAGTAAATGCCTTCGCCTCATCAGTACCCGGTATGAATGGTGTCCGGTTTCGTCAGTCACGGACAAAAAGTATGTCATCTTCGCCTCATCAGTACCCAATGACATGGAAAAATGGATGGAATGACTTGTGATAGCATCTTGACTTCCTTAGCTTCAGGAAACACATATTGCATGATAAGCAGCACATCGGAACGTTCATCAGTGGCTTTGATTGTTTTGACAACTTCTGACATTATTATGATCCTCTGATCTGCTTGAAACTTGGAGGAATAGTTTCTGGATAGATATTCGATTGATCATCAAAATTTGAAATCAATCGGACCGTCAGATCAGAAACTTTCTTCAATGCAATGTTCATATATCAAGCTGAAATTCAGCGAGACAGAACTTGATTGCATTGGTCTTCTGGAGATCTTCTTGACTTTAGATCGAGGTGAGAATTGAAGGAGCTGCTTCACCATGAGCCTACTGTTCTCCAGAAAAAAATTTGGGGTCGATCGGACTTCTGGATGAGAAGTTATTGCCGATCTTCTCCCGTTCAGGCAAGCTGAAACGGCACTGGACAGAGCCTCTCTTCTGATCGAATTTTGATATTAGAGATCTCCGATCGGCTTGAGATTTGGAAGACATTTTGCACCTGTACGTCTCTATTCGCCATAAAAATTTGGGGTCGATCGGGCTTCTAGATCAGAAGTTATCACCAATCTTCTCCCGTTCAGGTGGGCTGCAACGGCGCTGGACAGAGCCTCTCTTCTGATCGAATTTCGATCTTAGAGATCTCCGATCGACTTGAGACTTGGAGGACATGTTTCACCTGTACGTCTCTATTCGCCATAAAAATTTGGGGTCGATCGGGCTTCTAGATCAGAAGTTATCGCCAATCTTCTCCCGTTCTGGCGGGCTGCAACGGCGCTGGACAGAGCCTCTCTTCTGATCGAATTTCGATCTTAGAGATCTCCGATCGGCTTGAGACTTGGAGGACATGTTGCACCTGTACGTCTCTGTTCGTCATAAAAATTTGGGGTCGATCGGGCTTCTAGATCAGAGGTTATCACCAATCTTCTCCCGTTCAGGCGGGCTGCAACGGCGCTGGACAGAGCCTCTCTTCTGATCGAATTTTGATCTTAGAGATCTCCGATCGGCTTGAGACTTGGAGGACATGTTGCACCTGTACGTCTCTGTTCGCTATAAAAATTTGGGGTCGATCGGGCTTCTAGATCAGAAGTTATCACCAATCTTCTGCCGTTTAGGCAAGCTGAAAACAGCGCTGGAACGGCTAGCACGGGCACCACAGACGAGGCCTCCATGTTTGGTATGATGCATAATGCATGCTATGCATATGAGCAAGGCTCACCCATTATGTCGGTCTTCTTATCCTGTTCGCCTTTGTGAACCTGTTCGTCCGCCTCTAGCACCTGTGCTTCTGGACCTGTACGCCTATCTTGCCTTGCGCCTGCGTGTGCCTGCCTCTGAGCCTGCCTTGGACCTGTACCTGCTTATTTTCAAAAGGATAACACCTCTCTCTATTTATAGAGGCTCCAGGTTGGTTGCAACCATCTAACAACCAGAGATATTTAGGGGATTTGAATTCGAATAGGAGATATATTTTCTTATTTAAATAAACAAAAAGATAAAAAAAGAGATATTATCCCCTTTTTGAATTTGAATAGGAGATAGATTTTTATTTATTTAAATAAAAGAAAAGGTTAGAGATAAATCCTATTCAAACTCGGGCTGCATGTCGGTTTGACTAGGTTGTTGACCAGTTTGACCACGTTTGACCAGGTTGACCACGTTTGACCAGTGTTGACCAACGTTGACCAGGTGTTGACCAGGTGTTGACCAGCGTTGACCAGGTTTGACCAATCCAATTTTGACTATTTTTTTTGACGAGTGGAATTTTTGTCCTGATTTTTATCATTATTTTTTATAGCCCAAAGTTTATATATTTTATTTTAGCCCATTTGGCCATATGAGACTTTTGTAATGAATTTTTATTAAAAAAATCCATCAAACAATACAAAATTAAGGAGTTTTCTTCGACACAAAGGTCGACACTGAATAAAACAACAACAACAAGCAAAAGGGCTTCAACGATCTTCATCTTCAACTGCAGTGGTGTTGCATAGGCTTCCTCCACATAGGACTCAACTTGGTAAGTGACCCTCTAGTAAACTGGATCCTCGGGGTAGTTTCTTTTTCTTCCATATTGGGTTCAAGACCGTAGGACTCAGGATCAATGAATCCTTCCTCTAAATTGTCTGTAAAAGCAAGGGTGAGCACATTGTCCACATAGTGCTCAACAAGTCTCAATTAAAAATGCAGGTATATCGATGAGGGGGATTTCCAAAAAGATGGGCTCTTTGGTTTAGAGATAAGAATAGATTTTCACTCTTAATTTTGAAGAGAAGGTTTTGATTTCGAAAAGCGAGGCTTTTAAAATCTTAAGCTAGATATTCAGAAGATGTTATGTGTGGCGGTCTTCCATGAGTCACCACTTTAATCAATATTATGAAAAACTTTCCCAAAAGCTACTTGTGCTGCATCGATGTGGATAGAATCCACCGCGCGTAGACTCCATGACCTGGGAGCTCAGAGTATCTGATACTTTTTATAACTTTGCAAAGGTGTACCACTTTAATCCACCGATCACTTAGCTTTCAAGTCGGTACCTCTCCATGCGACTTTTACGCATGTGACAAGGCCGAGATCACACAACAGTTTACAATCCTAGCATTAACAATTCCCTACCCGGTAATTAGACATTCCAGTCCTTATTACCGTTGTGGGTACTCCCCACAGCCAATTCTTCCTAGCCTTGGCCTATGGTCCCGCAAGACACATAGCCTATGGATTCAGCCGCGCACGACTCCGAATCCTGGGGTAGGGCGTCTTCCGTCAATACGCCTGATTCACTCATTAGCTCACATCACTCGTGGCCCTCTGTGGCCCACCAGTTTCCTCTCGAGAAACCGGACAAGTGGTACTATGTTGCGCCCATCCCATACTGGGCAAGTGGTTAGTATGTTTTTCATGCCGCATAGAAGTACAACACAAGGTTCTTGTCGTTATGAATCTTTAGTGAGGAGTCTTTCACATTCCCAATGTGCACACAGCACCAACCAATCAAACCATCCTCACTATAGATCCCAATCACATTTTCTTTTACAAAAGGGGTTTTGAACATACTTTTCTCACATGTGACCATTTAGCACTTAACACATAATCTTGAGCATAAGCATAGCCTAAGCATGATATCGTAGGGTAACAAGGGTGCATGATATATATACAAACATGAGGGGCTTAACAAGGAATTAGGTCATATCTATTCATATTCTTTCAATATAGCACTTTATTTGGATATAGAGCATGCATATAGTTTAAAACAGAAATCAGTCTAGTTTTCTCAAAATATTGGGAGAGACATGATCAAGGTTAGAGACTTGCCTTACAGTGTGGGGTCTGACGGCTCTAAGGGTTCTCTGAAGTCTTCTGTTGACTCTTCTGCTTCTTGCTCTATTCTCGCACACAACAACGAGGCAATTCAACACATCGCACCACAAAAACATACAAAAAATAGTTTCTATAGGAAATAATAGTTAAATATAACATGCATGCAGGGGAAAACTATCTGGAGAAGGATACTTGAGCACTGCTCGAAGAGATAGGTTAAAAGGGGTCGAACGTCGAAGGGTCGACATTCGGTTCACGGCTAGACATGGCCTTAGGTTGGCTTTAGGTGAGTCTTTTGAAGATGTGGCAGTAGAGTAAGTTGTAGAACATGGCTCCAGGAATCTAGTGGACAAAGTGGCTCTTCATTTGTCCAACTAGAAGGGGTCAAACAGGGCTAATGCCAGTGGCTGACATGCACTGACACTGAGCTGACATTGTCAAGAGCTAGGGCAAAGCAGTAGATTTGGTTCTGGACTTCAAATGCTTTGCCAACTATGTCTGGGAGGTCGGCAAGAGAAACAGGAACACGATGGTGGTGGTTTCAAGGGTTGAGGTGGCCGGACGGTGAAGAACGATGGTGATGAACTGCAGCGGCAACACGGCACAGACACAGTTGTGGACAAGAACTTGGCAAGTGTATAACTTTCAATCTGGGCAGATCTAGACGTCGGACTAGCCGAACGAAATGCACAGGGGGCTGAGACCTAGCTAAGGGACAAGGTGGTGCTGGCTAGATCGGCCAGGAACAAAATCCGGCGGCCGACGCTGGAGAAAAAAGGCATTGGATTTGGGGGTTTTTGACACAAGGAGATTGAAGTCAATTCCTTGCTTGGAGAGTGAGAGGGGGACAAGAGGAAGCTACAGACACAGCCAATTTGACCGGAGGGTCGCCGCCATGGCTTGGCGATGTGAGCCAAATCATGGTGGTGCTTAGATTTGGGGAAAGCTTACAGACCTGCCAGGGAGGCTCCACTGGTCATAAGCTTTCACAGAAGGTGAGCTAATTCAGACTAAAACAAATGGCATTGCCAGAACAGGGGTTTTAGAGAGTTCCAGCGATCACCGGTGACAGGGTCCTCCGGGATGCAATTAAACATTAAAGCACAGAGAGGAGGATGAGAGGGACTCACCGGTGTGATCAATTTGACATCTGGTGCAGCCGAACGGGCTGGCACCGTGCTCCTCTCCGTTGGCTCACCGGAGACGAAGAAGAACGAGACAAACTGGGACTTTGTGGTTGCGGGAGTGGTGTGAAGAAGCGCTGGGCGAGGGGGAGAGCTTATATAGGCAGTGGGCTGGGGCTCTCAAGAGTTGAAGCGGATCGAGCAGGATACAAGTGTCTGGCGCCGGACACGGGATCGAGACGGCGTTGGGACGCCGCAGCAACTGGATTGCCTCGAGAGTTGCAGCGTCTGAGGTGACCGGGCGAGGTGGTGACTACTATGAAGGTGTGATGGAACAAGGCGGCCTCAAGAATGGGCAAGCGTGCTCTGGCGATGGCAGTGACGCAGCGACGAGGGCTTCAGCATGGCTGTGACATGGCGGAAAAGTCCTTCTGACACAGTAGCAGCAGCAGGGGGTGGCGATGCCGCGCGCGCAAGGAGAATCGGCGTGCTTGTGCTGCAACGGCTCCACGGTGGCCAACCAGACGCGCACACGTGGTGGAGGGTCTAAGGCGGAGCTGGCAACTGCAGGGCTTCACCGGCAGCGGCTAATCACGGCGAAACGGCACTGGTCACGGTCGAAACGGGTGCTGGCCTGGTCGTGCTAAAATAGCCCAGCCCCTAGGAGAAATAAAATACCCGAACGACCTGGTCAAAACAACAGCGGCTGGTCGAAAGAAGGGGCTGAAAAAGAAGTCTTAGGCCGATCTGCAATTTCTAGAACTTGATTCTTGGACTGAATTGTGAATCTGGCAATAAACTTGGTTTCGATTGAAACTGGCTTCGCCAATTGGACTCACTAAGTTCAGTAAGTAGGTTTGCAGGGATAGAAGACACAATCTGGTGTTTTTGATCAGGTTTTGAGCAAAACGAAAACAGAAAGATTAAGGTAATTCGGGTAATCAGGGCCAGAATTTTGTCAAGGCAGAAATCTGGGACCTAGGATGAGAATTTGAGATTTTGCCTGAAGAGGATTCTGTTCAGAATAGTAGTTGGGAGATATTTCCTGAATCAAATCAAGGTTTGGGACTGATTTGCGGCTTTTAGCCTTTTCAGGCTTCTGGGAAAATCAGAAAAGGACCAATCTGAAATACTTTTGGACTGAAATGCGAAAATGGTCTGAAAGGTGGAGTTAAACTGCCAACTTTTTAAATTAAGGTAGTGGCATACCTAGGATCATGATTCTGAGATAAGAGATCAAAATGGGGTTGAGACATCTGACGAGGATTAATACCCGAGTCAGTTCAAATAAATGCACTGTTGGCTCAAGACAGATTCGAGTCAGACACGTGCCCGGCAGTGTGAAATCAAGTCGTTCTGAGAAGCATCAGCCTAAGGTCGCAGGCTTTGCTCGATCAGATCGCAAGCCTCGTGCGATCAGACCGCAGGTTTTGCGCGGTCAGGAGTTCGTATGTTATACGTGAACAGAATGTCGAAGATGTCGCGCGGTCAGCCAACACCCAGCGGTCAGAACATTCTCGACCAAGGTACTTGGAATTTATCTGACCGATTATCCCTATAGTGGGAATATTCCAAGTATCCCAAAGATTCCTCCACGTAGAAGACTAACCGCCAGGAGGTTAATACAAGCAGTTATTTCACGAATAACACGTGCTTGATCTACTTGGAAGTTAAGAGCGGTTCAATAAACCGCATCCAACCGTCCAAACAACTGTTTGATGCAGTTACGAAATGGCATCCTTTCGTCCAGTATAAAAGGGTGACGAAATACATCAAATGGGGGACCCGATCCATTTGGAAGAACAAGACTTCTGATGCAATTGAGACTCAACACATCTCAACCACTAAAAATAGCCAAGTCTACGGCCTAAATTAGATAGTTCTTACAAGCCTTCCTGGCTTTACTCTGTACATTTACATAGGAAAAACCTTTCGCCTGTGAAGAGGTTTTTCTACTATTTTTGTAACATTTTATCACCTATAGTGAAATCCTAACAGGACGTAGGGCTATTACTCCCACCATCGAGGACCCGAACCTGTATAAATCTCTCTGTGCTCCTGTTCACCATTGTTCTATATACCTTCCCAGAGGGTCATCTTGAAAGGTCTCACCATTACAAATTTTGCATAAGTTCGGCTGAGGACTCCGAGTCCGAATCGTCGACAGCTGGCGCCCACCGTGGGGCCTTTCTCAAGGCGTCCTAGTTTAAATCTTGAGGTTCGCTGAAACATGGCTGGAGCATATGATTCCGAGAACGATTTCGATCTCGAGGATTATGCCCATATCCCAATGCCTTCTCCAAGCGATCCTGTCCCGATGGAGGCGGTCGAAGGCCAGAATCTTCCGCAGGTTGAATCGTCCCTCCAGGTCATGTCTATCGACCAGGGAGTAACTGGCGCAAGGTCAGAACCCACAGAGGTTCTTAATGCGCTAGGCGATGAATCCGGTCCGTCATACGACCCCGCCGAGGGGAAGGATGATATCGACCCAGAAATCAGCCCCGGAAGGTTCGACCCTGATAACCTTCAGGGTCTTTTTGATTTCGAGTCCAACTCGGAACAAACTGAGATGTTTTCCCCATCGGCAACCTCTCTCCCTAGGCAGTTTGCTGTGTTGTCGGAAGAAACTCCCGATCAACAGGCTGCTAGGGAAGAACAAGATCGCAAACAGAAGGAGGATCAAGATCTCGAACAACAAAACAACGAACTGCGCAGAACTGCCCTAGAGGCTATTCAAGATGCGCAGGCTCGTTACGATGCTGCTCCGGAATCTTCTCGACGGTCGCGTGGTCGCAAACGTGGCCAGACCCCTTCTTTACCACCGGAGCATTTCCCGGTGGATGAAGAAACAATAACACCTGGTGCCCCTAGGAGAAGTACCCACGGTCGACTGCGATCTATCGCGGAAGTCATACGCAATTTTCCTCCTACAGTCACGGATGCGCAGAAATCGGCCTTTTTTAGGATCCTGGCGGAGAGACTGGATGAGGTTGCGTCTGAGGCGACCCCAACGGCCTCTTCCCGCTCGGTAACACGTTCCCACGAACGAGATTGTCCTCATTCCGGTTCTGGCCGACGGAGTTACCCGCCGCCCGTACCGTCCCGACAGGACAGATGCCGGCGAATGCAGGATTCTCGCAGTAGGTATCAGGTTCTTGTCCACTCTCGTTTGGGACCACGAGTAACTTCACCATTACGTGAGGTCACCCGAGACCCAGCCGAGAGTCACAGGGCGATTCACGATCCCTACATTGGTTGTAAAGCCTTTTCACCTGGCCTACGAGCGGTCGTTTGGCCCGATAAGTTTCGACCAGGGGCCATTGAGAGGTTTGACGGAACTCAAAACCCATCCGAATTCCTTCAAATCTATATTACTGCCATCCAAGCGGCAGGAGGCGACGACAAGGTCATGGCCAACTACCTGCCTACAGTCCTCGCAGGACCGGCTAGAACCTGGCTGTTTAATCAGCCCGAGGGTTCCATCTACAATTGGGAAATGCTATGCGATGCCATCCTCAGCAATTTCCAAAATTGTTACCAAAAGCCGGGTAAAGAGGACGACCTTCATCGGCTACGGCAAACTTCAACCGAAACACTTCGGCAGTTTGTCAAGAGGTTCGTCGGGGTGAGGAATACCATCCCGAACATATCTGATGGCTCCGTTATCAGAGCATTTAAACATGTCGTTCGATACCGAAGATTCACTGAAGACTTGCTTATCCACCCTCCTCGATCAGTTGCCGATCTGTTCGACATGGCCGATCGATATTCCGATGCAGCCGAAGCGGTCAAATGGAATCGAATGGTCGACAAGGGGGACCTACCACCCCAACCAGGCTTCAAGGACGCCAGGAAAGAAGATTCAAGCAAGAAGCCAGAATCTTCATCGGGTGGGAAGTCAAAGAAGTCGAAGAGGAACCGCTCTGGACAGTACCGCGAGGTCGCAGTCGCAGAGAAGCCACCTTCGACCAAAGGTAATAAGTCTTCATTTAAAAATAAAACTGCCTCTGGTGGTCAAAATGTCGACCAGCCAGAAAAGTCAACTAATCCGCAGGAAGGCAAGAAGTGGTGTCCACTCCACAACTCCGCAGGCCACGACCTCAAGAATTGCAGGAGTTGGTTGAAGCAATTGGATGACTTCTACCAGGGAGTTGGCCCAATGCCAACCTTACCACCCAAAGAACAGGCGTGCGGACTTAGGAACGCCGACGGAGACGAGGAAATGTCCTACCAGGTACCTCAAAATCATGTCAACGTTATTTTTGGGGGTTCTTCTTCTTTCGTTTCCAAAAGGCAGTTTAAGGCCTTTTACCGAGAGGTTAACCAAACGGAGACTTCCCTTGGCGAACCTCAGTACCCCCGTTGGTCAGATACACCTTTGACATTTGATCGCACTGATTGTCCAGCGGGGTTAACACGACCATTGAGGCTCCCTCTGGTCATTACCCCGATCATCAGTAACGCGAGAGTCGAAAGGGTCCTGATCGACGGAGGAAGCTCCCTTGACATTTTGTTGGTCAAGGCACTCGACGAGATGCGAATTCCTCGTTCGAAGATTAAGCCCATAATCCATCCGTTTTATGGGATAATCCCAGGCCCCTCCATGATGCCGTTGGGACAAGTGGTCCTCCCGGTCACACTGGGAGAACCAGACAACTTTCGGATAGAATTGGTTACTTTTGACGTAATCGATTATGACTCGGCTTATAATGCAATCTTTGGCAGGCCAACTCTCGCTAAGTTCATGATGGCAACACACTATGCTTATCAGTGCGGGAAACTGCCTGGCCCCAAAGGTGTCATCTCGGTCCGAGGCAGTCCAACGTGGCACTCACGTGCGACCGGCTATCTTTGGAGATGGTCGATCAATTTCCCCTCTGGGACGCTCAGGTCGCTACTGTTACCACCGAAACGATCAAGGCTGCTCCTCGACCAAATGAGAAACTCTAATTGGTTCCTTTGTACCCAGATGATCCATCCAAGACAATTCAGGTCGGATCAGCTCTGGATGACAAATAGGAACTCGATCTCATTACTTTCCTCCGGGCTAACGCAGATGTGTTTGCGTGGAAACCGTCCGACATGCCCGGTGTCCCAAGGGAAGTAATTGAGCACAGGTTAGCAATTTGACCTGGACAACGACCAATAAAGCAAAAGCTCAGGCGTTTTGCTGCTGACCGACAGGAAGCCATCCGAGAGGAGTTGGACAAACTCCTACAGGCCGGGTTTATCCGTGAAGTGGATCACCCGGAATGGCTCGCCAATCCGGTCATGGTCCGCAACTCAAATGGCAAGTGGCGCATGTGCGTCGACTACACTAGCCTCAACGCTGCCTGTCCGAAGGATGACTTTCCCCTTCCCCGCATCGACCAGCTGGTCGACTCAACTGCAGGTTGCGAACTGATGAGTTTTCTGGACGCTCACTCAGGTTATCATCAAATTAGCATGGCAGAAGACGATGAAGAGAAAACTATCTTCATCACCCCGTTCGGCACATACTGCTACGTCAGAATGCCGTTCGATCTCAAGAACGCAGGTTCCACGTACCAGCGCTTGATGCAAAAGACCTTTCTTTCCCAGATAGGGCGTAATCTCGAAGCATATGTAGACGACTTGGTTGTAAAAAGTACCAAGAGATTGTCTCATTTGGACGATCTTGCTGAAACCTTCTGTAATTTGAATCGCTTTGGAATAAAATTAAACCCGGAGAAATGTTCTTTTAGGGTTTCTTCAGGAAAACTCCTTGGTTTCCTTGTATGTTCCAGGGGCATTGAAGTTAATCCTGAGAAAATCAGAGCCATTGAACAAATGAGATCGCCCTCAACCATGAAGGATGTTCAACGCCTGGCTGGTCGCATGGCGGCTTTGAGTCGTTTTATATCACGATTAGGCGAAAGGGGATTGCCTTTCTTCAAAGCCTTGCGGAAGCATCATAATTTTAGATGGTCGGATGAGGCCGAAAAAGCATTTCAGGAGGTAAAGACATATCTATCCAGCCCGCCAGTATTGGTATCTCCCGACAAAGGAGAACCATTGCTTCTTTATCTGGCGGCCACACCACATGCGGTCAGCGCCGTTCTGATCGCGGATAAGGAAGGAATACATAGACCCGTCTGCTATGTAAGCGAAGTACTTCATGGTCCTAAGGAGTGCTACCCTGAGGTCCAGAAGATACTTTACGCGCTACTGATGGCTTCCCGTAAGCTACGACATTACTTTCAAGCGCACAAGATCACAGTACCCTCTTCCTTTCCCTTGGGGGATATGGTCCAAAACCCAGAGAAATCTGGTCGAATCGCCAAATGGGCGGTCGAACTCAGTGCCTTCGAGATCCATTTCACGCCCCGCACGGCGGTTAAGTCTCAGGTGTTGGCCGACTTCGTGGTCGAATGGACCAACCCTGAGCCACCCGTGCAGTTAGTAGAGGAACTGGAGTGCCCCGATTACTGGACAATGTACTTTGATGGCTCCCGCAGTTTTCAACACTCGGGGGCTGGAGTGGTCTTAGTTACACCCCAGGGCGAACAGCTTGAGTATGTCATCCAACTACACTTTGTTGCGACTAACAATGCAGCAGAGTGTGAAGGTCTTCTTGTAGGGCTCCGGGCAACAAAATTCCTCGTAGTCCATCGATTAGTGGTGAGGGGAGACTCACAGCTGGTCGTAAACCAGGTAAACAAGGAGTACAGCACCTCCGATGAGACAATGGCTCATTACCTGGGGGAAGTGAGGAGATTGGAAAAACACTTCAGTCATTTCGAAGTCCAATACATCCCGCGAAAGGACAACATTCTCGCAGACCAATTATCCAAAATTGGGTCCTCACGCACATCCGCTCCGGCAGGAGTGTTCATTGAACACTTGGACCGTCCTTCAATCATGACTTCGGTTGAGGATGATCCGGTAATAGCCTCCGTTACCAACCTCGGTCAGGAACAGGATTGGACTCATCCATTGAGAGTCTATCTTGAACATGGGACCCTACCTGAGGACGAAACCGAAAGCAATCGGTTAATTCGAAAAGCACGACTGTACAAACTCATGGATGGGGTTTTGTACAGAAAGGGTACTCAAGGAGTATTCATGCGTTGCGTATCTCAGGAGGAAGAAAAATCCCTCTTGAAAGAGATACATGACGGTGTATGTGGTGCACACGCGTCATATCGAACACTGGTCAGAAAAGCTTTCCAACAAGGATTCTACTGGCCTTCGGCACTCGATGATGCCAAGCATATAGTCAAGATGTATCCTCAGTGTCAGTTTCACGCCAGACAGGTTCATCAACCTGCCTATGCGTTACAAACCATTCCCCTCGCATGGCCTTTCGCGGTCTGGGGGATGGATATTGTAGGTCCCATGCCACAAGCCGTCAATGGGTACAAGTTTCTGTTCGTAGCCATTGACACGTTTACAAAGTGGATCGAGGCCGAACCGGTACGCAATATTACCGCATCAGCAGCACAAAACTTCTTTCATAAGAACATTGTTGCTCGATTTGGTGTTCCAAACCGCCTTATCACCGATAATGGTTCCCAGTTCGCTAGTGGTCTCTTCCTAGACTACTGCGACCAGATTGGGACTAAGGTGTGCTTTGCTTCTGTGGCGCATCCACAAAGCAATGGCGCTGTAGAACGGGCCAATGGGCAGATCCTACAAGGCATTAAAAAACGTATTTTTGATCGCCTTAAGACTCGCTCGGGGGCTTGGACAGACGAGCTTTATACTGTTCTATGGGCACTACGAACTACTTCTAGTCGAGCCACCGGTGAGACGCCCTTCCATCTGGTCTATGGGGCCGAGGCTATATTGCCTATCGAAGTTAGTATTGGGTCTGTTCGGACAAGACAATTCGAACAGATTAATCAGTCCGAACAGCGCTCACAAGATCTTATCCTC